>JAKSZT010032012.1:22377713-22388488 GCA_026826555.1 Tolypeutes matacus | reverse complement strand
CCCACCCCCACCCCCACCCCCACCCCCACCAGGAGGCCCCAGGAACCGAACCCGGGGCCTCCCACATGGCAAACGGGAGTCCCACCGATTGAGCCAGAGCCACTTCCCCGTTCTTTATTTTTTAAAAAACAATTTATTGACGTATATCATTCATACATGAACATACATAAACCATAAGTGTTCAGTGAAAATTGTAAACTTAAAAAACAAACAGGCATAATATCATCCAGGGCTCCCATACATCACCCCACCACAAATACTTGGCATTGTTGTGAAACATTTGTTAACAAATTATGAAAGAGCATCGTCAAAGTATTACTACTAACTATAGTCCATATCTTACTCCCCTATACTTTTTTTTAAAGCATTTATTGATTTATTTATTTACTTTTATCCATTTTTACCCCCACCCCCACCTCCCGGTTTTTGCTGTTTTTGTGTCCATTTGCTGGGCAACTGTCTGTGTGCATTTCCTGCCCTCTCTTCTCATCCTTCTCCTCCTCTCTTCACTGGGATTCGATCCTCGGAACCTCCGATGTGGGAGAGAGGCATCCTACTGCCTGCGCCACCTTAGTTCCTGTTTTTTCAGCGCTTCTCGTCTTGGCTCTCCTTTGTGTCCCTCTCCTGTTACGTCATCATCTTGCTGCGTGGCTCACGGGGCCTGGCGGTGCACCCATGCGTGGGGCCTAGTAGCCCGCACGCCTTCTATATTTTTCTCTTTTTTTAATTTTTACTGGGAGGTCCCGGGGATCGAACCCAGGTCCCTCCATATGGGAGACGGGTGCCCAACCATTTGAGCCACATCCGTCCCACTGCTATATCTCTTAAGGTTGACCAAAGATACCTAGAGTTACAGTCATTTCCTATACAGGATGGTCATATAATAAATCAGGCTTAGTTTATCACCAGCATTCTAAAAACCAGACCTAGGGAGAAAAACTAGGGGACACATGCATGGTTTCTAATATAGCGAATGTTTAGCCTACCCTGATTATCATAAAATCAGGACAGCGAGAATATTCTCATTCAAATATTCTTTTAAACAATGATCCTGAGGGAGTGGATATAGCTCAAGTGGTTGAGCAACTGCTTCCCATGTAAGAGGTGCTGGGTTCAATCCCCGGTACCTCCTAAAAAAAAAAAAAAATGATCCTGAATGCCTGTATATACATAATCTATTTAACCAGTCACCCATTATTCTATATATATTTTAGGTATATTTCAGATTTTCACCATTATAAATAATGCTTCAGTGAGCATTCTTCAGAAAAGTCTTTATCCACACATATTTTGCTATTTCCTTATTTTTTTTTTTTTTTTTTTTTAAAGATTTTATTTATTTATACATCCATCCCCCCTTGCTGCTTGCGCTCGCCGGGTCAGCCAACCACACCGCACGGGCGGGCCTGCCTTCACCAGGAGGCCCCGGGAACCGAACCTGGGGCCTCCCATATGGTAAACGGGAGCCCCACCGATTGAGCCACAGCCGCTTCCCATTGCTATTTCCTTATGATAAATTTCTAGAGGAATTCCTGGGTCACAAAGGGTATGAATATTCTTAAGGTTCTGTATACACATTTCAATCTGCCCTTCAGAGTTTGCATCAATGTGTGCTTCCAAAAAGCATTGTATCCATACCCATTCCCTGCACCTATGCTAATCCCAGGTTTGTTTTTCATTCTTGCCAGTTGAATTTTTCAAAAAATGAAATCTTTTTTAAATTACATTTCTATGGTTACTAGTTAGGTTGATTCTTTTTTCATATATTTATTGGCTATTTTTCTTTCTTTTTTGGATATTGTCAATTGTCCTTTGTCCATTTTTCTATTTGGGTTGTTCATGTTTTTCTTATTGAATTGTAAGTGCTCTTTATATATTAAGGACAATGGCTATTTTCTAGCATAGACGTTGCAATTATTTTTTGCCAGTTAATTTATTGCCTTTTGATTCTGTTTTTGATATACAATAGATTTTCTTTTTATAAAATTTAAACTCATCATTTCCTTTTATGATTTTTGCCTTAATTTTTATGATTAAAAATTAAATATTATAGGCATAAATATTTACCTATAGGTACTTCTTTCATGGTTTTCCCTTTTTTTTTTCATTTAACCTTTGATCCACCGGGGCTTCATTTGGGCATTTAAATTGTATGCTTTTGAAAAGGATTTCAGGAGATCCATGGAGAGCCCAGGATAAAAGGAAGGCAGCTGGGATGTGGGTAAGATGCTAATGCCTTCAAGGGGAAGCCAAACTTTTCCTGCCCTGTGTAGGCACAGATGTGCACTCAGGTTTATAATGACACACATAAGCAAGCATGCTCATCTTTTTCTCCCCAGTCACAAATGAAGACACTCACACACATGCACACATGCACACACCTCTAATCTCAAGGCAATGAGTCCAGAGAAGAACACATCACAGTTTACAAAGGCCTTTCACACCCACTGCCTCATTTGTGCAGGGTAGGCAGAACCATATTGCTTTCTTCACTTGCAGGAGAGAAACTTGAGGCCCCAGGAGCCATAGGAGACCCTGTGGGTTGTATACTTAGTCGCCTAGTAAAAAGGGGAGGCAGGTAGGGAAGCCACTACACCACACTACCTCCTGCACAGGTGCAGGCCGCAGGTACACACACGGGTCCCCAGAGTGCTGTAGCCAGAAGGGGCTTCCCAGCTACCCTTTGGTGGCTCCGCACCCACCCCCAGCAGAGACCTCCGGGTTCAGGGCCAGACCCCTACAAGAGAGGCAGAAGGAAGAGTGTACCAGGGAGCAATGCACTGCAAGGATGTCCCTGCCTTCTTCCTAGCATTTCCCCACGCTCAGCCTGAGGGCAAAAAGGGTGTTTTCTCCTGCTTGGGGGCAGGGAGTGTGTCTCCTGTGACCCCATGTGTCTGGAGGTCTGCTCCTCAGTATGTGCATGTGTTTGTCTGTGTCCATGTGAGCGCTGGCATGTGACCGTGTGTGTGCAAGATCCCACTAATTGCAGAGATAACTAATTATTAGTTCCCTCTCGCCTCGGGGGCCCCCATCTGTTCCGAGGGCTGCTCCCCCTCCCCAGACTTCCGCCCTGATTTCAAAGAGGCCCTGGTGCTGTCCTCCTTTCCCTTCCCGGCAGCTGACCAAAAAATAAAATAAAATGAAAATCAGCCCCATCCCGCCTGTGCCAGGAAAGAGGCTGACAGGAGGTCTGCAAACTAGCGCTTATCAAAAGCTCCTTCTCAAATTCATTTCAATATCTGAGCCTCTGGTTTCCAAGGCAACATAATCTTTTCATCAAAGCAACTGGTAAAACCACTGGGATCTGATATTGTTTTGTTGGCAACTTGTCAAAACTGTCATTTGGTTAAAAAAAATTTATAGATGTATGTAACCTACAAATATATGTGGTGATCTATCCACTAATAATCATTAATAAAGTGTTGCCCGGCGATGCTTTCACGGTCCCCTCTCCCGCCCCCTGCTCCCCCAGACGGTACAGGGCTTGCTGCCCTCAGAAGGAAGGAGTGGTGATTAGGTGGCCAGGCTGGGAGGTGCCTCGGAGCCTCGCCTCGAGAGGCTGGGAAGCCTGTCTACAACCCCAGGAAGGCAAAGGCAGTAATTGAGCTTCTTCCCGGAAACTCCCACCTTTCTCGGGGTTTTCCTAGGACCCTCCCTCCTCCGTTCAGCACTTCTCCCCACTCCTCCAGCCCTCACCCAAACGCTTACATTTCCTAGCCTGGAGCCGACCTTGGAGGCTGGATGGGTCAAGGAGGTAAACTGAGACTGGCCCAGCAACACCCCAGAGCAACCTTCAGCTTCCAGGGCCCGAGCACCTCTGTCCTCGCTGGCCCCATCCCGCGACCCTCGGGGCCTGGAGGGCTGCGGCCAGGGCTCTGCTGCTCAGTCCCTCCGCCTCTGCCCCGCAGGCTCCCAGCGAGTACGAGACCAGTCCCGAGCAGCTCTTCTACCGCATCGCCCACCTGAACCGCGGGCAGCAGTACATGCTGTGGGTGGCCGCTGTCACCTCCGCCGGCCGGGGCAACAGCAGCGAGAAGGTCACCATAGAGCCGGCTGGCAAGGGTGAGGAGCCCGGGGGACAGCGGGCGGGAGGCCGCGAGCAGCTCCAGGGCTCCCTTCCAGAATCCGGGCTCAACCCAGATAGGGGCCTCTCTCCCCTCCACCCTATCTGCAGCCATTCGCCTTCCACCTGCATCCCCCAAAACTGAGCCTCTGCTGCCCCCTGGCTCCAGGAGACCTGCCCCCTTCCCAGAGGAGAAGGGCGTTGGCGCACCCTGGTGCTCCCACTCCACCAGGGAGGCACCCCCAGCCCCAGCCCAAAGCCGAGCCTTTGTCCCAGTGCAGGGGCTGCGGAGGATGTGCTGCTTCTACAGAACAGCTGGGGCTCAGCAGAAAGCCCCTCGTTTTGAGGCCTCAGGCAAGAGGTGATGCCACTGATTTCTGACTGATGAAATGAGCTGACGTTCGCAGAGCGCCTCCCGGGAAAGAGGCTCTGGCTATGCTAGGCGCTGGGCACAGCGGTGAAGGAAACCACTTTTGGAGTTTGGAAGCGGCCCAGCAAATCCTTGGCCTGGGCATAGGTGTGGCGGGGGGCGTGTGCACCCCGACTTCAGATGGTTCTCCTCCTGCCTCGCAGGGGGCGCCTGGCTCCCCCAGGGACGGCCCTTGCTCCTCTCATGCTCATATGCTGTTGACCCCAGGGTCCCCTCACATCTCTGTCAATCTACCTTCCGCCTCCTGACCTCATTCACTCTTGCTGATGACCTCCAAATCCCTCTGTGGCCCACACACCTCTCTCACACTCCAGATGCTTTCGTTCAACACTTTCCAGGCACCCGCCTTGGGGGCTCCGCCTGAGGTAAAGTCCTCTCACCTCCCCGGGTGGGCCTCATCTCCGTGCAGATGCCACCACCCACTTGGCTGGCCCAGCCAGACTCCTGCAAGTCAGCCTCAACGTCCCCGAAACAGCCAGTCCTGTTACTGCTTCCCCAGAGCCCCTCATCTTCTCCCCGCCGCCATGCATCGCCTCCTGCTGTTCTGTGGCCGCCATCTTGTCCCTGGCCTGGGTCTCCAGGAACACCTGCACCAAACCAGCCCCTGCTCACACCCAGTGATTAATCTAAAACTGACCTGTTTAGATGGTCACATCACTACATATTTAAATGCCTCCAGTGGCTCCTCATGACCTCAGGAGGAAGCCTGATCTCCTTGTTGTGCCAGCAGAGCCCTCCGTGATTCTGCTCCAGGCCACCTCCACAACCTCGCTCCTGAGCTTTGTTACCCCCAAATACTTGGAGACCCACACGCTTGCCACATGGCGTCAGGGCCCCCAGCCTCCCCTCCATGCTGCTGCTTTTGACGTGTCTTTCCCTCTCTGCTTAGTGAATTCCACCGAGGCCTTCAAAATTTGAGTCAAAGATTCTGGTCCCAGAAGCCTTCCCTGCCCATCACCCCCACCACCCGCTTTCCAGGCAGAGTTCACCACTGCTTCGTGCTCCCATGGTTACTTGTACCTACCTCTACCATAGAATTTTCCACCCTGTCATGATTTTTTTAAACTGTCTCACTCTTGGACCACGAGCAACTTGAGGTCAGGGAATATATCCCATTCATTTTTGAATCCTCAGAGCCTCATGTGATATCTCACCCATAATAGGTATTGATCCCCAGCTGAAATTCCCTGACACCCCCCACCCCCACCCCAGGCCCAAGGTGGAGGTCAGGAGGGAAGGGGAGGACTTGAAATGTTAAGTTTGGGGAGCTCTGAGAAAGGGGAGTCTGGGCACATCAAGGGGAGAAAGTGGGGTGGCCCTCATCCTCTCTTCCCTTAGCCCCAGCAAAGATCATCTCATTTGGGGGCACGGTGACGACACCCTGGATGAAAGATGTCCGACTTCCCTGCAACTCAGTGGGAGATCCAGCCCCAGCTATAAAGTGGACCAAGGACAGGTGTGTGGTGGGACCCCTCCCCTCTCTCTCTCCCTGCAAGCAGGTCTTATCTCCCTGACTCCCATCTGTTGGGGAGCCAAGGGTCTCCCTTGCCTGGGTGGTTGAAGAGGCCAAGGTCACCGGATACACCCAGGAAGTGCTGATCAGAACCCCAAGAATCCAGGACCCCCTAGCAAGCCTCCTGCTCCCAGCTCTATTCCCCACAGACCTGGGGGAGGGCCCCGGGATGTGGGAAGGCTTGCTATGACTGTGCCCCTGCCCCGGCAGTGAAGACTCGGCCATCCCCGTGTCCCTGGACGGGCACCGGCTCATCCACACCAACGGCACTTTGCTGCTACGTGCCGTGAAGGCCGAGGACTCAGGCTACTACACCTGCACGGCCACCAACACCGGTGGCTTCGACACCATCATCGTCAACCTCCTGGTGCAAGGTGAGGCCTGGGAAGCAGGCAGGGCTGGGGGAACAGGGATGGAGGAGGGCCGGAGTGCCACCATGTGGGAGAGGGCTATTGAATGGAAGAAGGACACAAGCCCAGGGTGAGGCAGAGCCTAGGGGAACGGAGGGGGCCGAATGGAAGGGGGCGGCAGGAGGGGCAGAGAGGGGCAAAGCCAGTGCCTTGCCCTTGATGCCCACCCTGAAGCCTTACACACACAGGCGAGCATGGGAGGGTGTGGGCAGGTGGTGGTGGGTGTGGGCAGGTTGGGGTGCCCCCACTCCCACTCAGCATCCCCGTTAACCCTTTGTGGTGAGAGCTGGTGGCTTTCCCCTCACAGTTCCCCCGGACCAGCCCCGCCTCACTGTCTCCAAAACCTCAGCTTCATCCATCACCCTGACCTGGATCCCAGGTGACAATGGGGGCAGCTCCATCCGAGGTAAGGAGGGGTCTGGATAAGGCAGGGAAGTTGGGGGGAGGAATTTGGGGCCCCCTCAACATCCAGGAAATGATCCTGGGTGGGAGATCCTGACCACGAGGAAGTTACTCCAGGGCCATGGAGAGTACACTGGCCGAGGGGTCTGGGCTTCGGACCCCCACGCCACCCCTGGCCACTAGTGAGCTAGATGAACTTGAGTAAGTCTGCTTTCCTCAGTTTCCAAATCTGTAAAAATAGACCAGTGTCCTAGTTTAGTGCTTCTCAAACTTGAGTATGCATCTGAATCACCAGGGGATCTTGTTTAAATGCAGATTATGATTCATAGGTGTGGATTGGGAGCTGAGAATTTGGAGTTCTAACAAGCTCCCGGGTGTTACTGCTGGTTAGGGGACCACACGTGGTCCGAATGGGGCCCCTCTTAAGCCCTACAGCTCTGGCTTGCTATTCCAGCCCTATCGGGGCTGCTGAACCCCAACACTAAAGTAAAAGAGAGAGCAGTTGTGTATCTAACCTACATAAGGCTCCAGAATGGCCAAAGGCCCCCTCAGCCCCCTGCCTGGAGCCTGGCCCCATGGCGCCTGTTGGCAGATCCCAGGCCGGGCTGCTACTGCCCCTGCCCTGCCCCATGTGACCCAGGCAACCCCCCCGGGCAGGCTTCGTGCTGCAGTACTCGGTGGACAACAGTGAGGAGTGGAAGGACGTCTTCATCAGCTCCAGCGAGCGGTCCTTCAAGCTGGACAGCCTCAAGTGCGGCACGTGGTACAAGGTGAAGCTGGCGGCCAAGAATAGCGTGGGCTCTGGGCGCATCAGCGAGATCATCGAGGCCAAGACCCATGGGCGGGGTGAGGCCCGGACGACGGGGGTGGGGATGGAGAGAGGGGCCCAGGAAGGAGGTGGGTGGGGGCAGAGGAGCCTAAGATGTGGCTGGGATAGGGAAGGAGGGGACAGGAAGCAGGGAGACTGAAGGGAAGAGACTCAACCTCCTTCCTGTTGCATCTCAACCAAACCTTACTGTGATACATTAGAAAATGCTGGTCCCACTTCCCTGCCTTCCCCGGCTCCTTCTTCCCCATCCCTCTTCCTCCTTTGCTGTAGCCGTCTCTCCAGGTCCTTCCCTCCTCTTCCTTCTTCTCTGCCCCTCTTCCTCCTCTGCTCCCTGGGGCACCCCCATGCCCATCTGTGCTGACACTCTGCGTCCCAACTGCCCCAGGGAAACTCTCCCCAGCGCAGATGGCTCTTCCCTCCCTCCTGCTCTCTCTAACCACTCCTTCTCCCTCTGCCGCCCACCCCCAGAACCCTCCTTCAGCAGAGACCAGCACCTCTTCACCCACATCAACTCGACGCACGCCCGGCTGAACCTGCAGGGCTGGAGCAATGGGGGATGCCCGATCACAGCCGTCGTCCTGGAGTACCGGCCCAAGGGCACCTGGGCCTGGCAGGGCCTCCGGGCCAACAGCTCTGGGGAGGTGTTTCTAACCGAGCTGCGGGAGGCCACGTGGTACGAGCTGCGCATGCGAGCCTGCAACAGCGCTGGCTGCGGCAACGAGACCGCCCAGTTTGCCACCCTGGACTACGATGGCAGTGAGTCCAAAAGGGGGGAGGCTGCCCCCTGCCAAGAGGCTGTAGCAAGGTGGCACCTGGGAGGCAGGCAGAGTGGAAGACAGACAGACCAACCAATAAATAGAAAAACTGGCAGAAGAGGCGGACAGACACGCACATGAGCAGACAAAGGAGCAGGCGGATGGAGCCACAAGTTGGAAGGCAGACACTTAAGTGGGCAGCTGCCTTCACGGCCAACACAGACAGACAGACACACGGGTCAGTAGCACTAATGATGGAGAGTCTTCGGAGGTCCAATCCTTGATCTCCCCTGCTTCAGAGAGATGGAGAGGGAGGTCGAGATGGACTCCCTATTCCTATGGTGTAATAGGCAGGATAAGCTAGGCTATGCTGAAATAACAGATAAACCCTAAAAGCTTAGTGGTTTGACCCAAGGAAGATTTGTTTTTTGCTCTCATGAAGTCCTATGAGGGTTGGCTGGCCCGCCATCTTTTAGCTCTGCCATCTTGAACAAATAGCCTCCAAGTTCACCAAAACGGGAGCAAGAACATAAAGGCATAGCAGCTCTTAACTGCCTTGACCAAGAAGTGGCACTCGTCCCTTGTAGTCACAGATCTGGTCACATGATTCTAATCTAACTGCAAGGAAGTCTGGGAAATGTAGAGGAACACATAGATATTTGGTGAGCACTAACTGGTGTCTGCCACATAGGGACATCACACACACACACACACACATACAGTAAAGGCTAAAAAATTCAATGGGGTCCATTGTCACAAGCTAAACTAAGTCTACCTTCCTGTTAAGGAAATAGGATAAAAGAAGTATCAGAAGGGGATGAGCTCAAACAAGGAATCCTCCTTAAGGCAAAGTCAGGTTCTGAAACGGGAAGGGTCTGGGCTTGGCAGAGGCCTGTGTCCACAGGAGAACTTATCCCTGCCTCCTGGCAGGCACCCAAGGTTGGCAGATCTTGCCCCAGGGTGGAAGGGCAAGGAGGAAATGCAGGGTTTTCAGTGGCATTTGTCCCCATCAGGAACAGAACCCCAGATCACACTCCCCTGACTTCTCCCCACTGTGATTCTCCTCACCCTCCCACCTGGATGTGGAATTCCAAGCCCCTCAGTTTCCTGCCTGAACTCCAACAGGCAGGAAACTAACTCTGAGAGATTGCAGGATGATTCTAGAGTAGTTGATACCAAAATGCAGCTGAAACTACACAACTGTAGCTGTGGGGCTGGAATTTGGGGGAGCAGAGAGGAAGGGCAGGGCTCTGCACCAGCAGGTGGAAGGGAGGGTGAGACCAAGGGTCTCCCCCATCCATGGCCCCTCTGCAAAGCGCCGGCTCAGAAGGGACATCTGACTCCTGTCCTCGCCCCATTCAGGCACCATCCCGCCCATCAAGTCCGCGCAAGGTGAGGGGGACGATGTAAAGAAGCTGTTCACTATCGGCTGCCCAGTCATCCTGGCCACACTGGGGGTGGCACTGCTCTTCGTTGTACGCAAGAAGAGGAAGGAGAAGCGGCTGAAGCGGCTCCGAGGTAGAGGGGTTTCCTATGGGCCTCTGCGGATGGGGTGCTGACCCTCGCTGCAGCCCCGGGGCTCACACCATCATCTGGAAGAGAGTGGCTGTGTCCCCTGGTGGGGAAAGCTGCCACTCCACATTCTGAGTCCTCCTTAGCTGTTTGTTCACTGCTTCCACCTCTGTGCCCTCAGCCCTTTGTGCCTGCCCCAGTCAGGGCTGGCATTTGGAGGTACAGACCAGCACAGCCATGTTGGTTGCTAAAATATTTAAGCATTTCCATGCCGCTTGGTGAATAGATATTTCTCCCTTCAGCCCCAGATGCTTCGTTCTCTCACCCAGGATCCCTGGGGCTTTCCTAGGATTCGGTCACAAAAGTGTAGACCCAGCATGTGACCCCCAGGCCCCTGCTCAGTTCTGGTTGAATGGTGTCTGTGCCATGGCAGGTGTTAACTATTTTGAATATCATCCCCTGTCCCAACACCTGTTACCATAGTCTGGCGTGGATGGGTCTGTTTTCTTCCATTTCCCCGTGGGCTAGTACATTGTCTGGCACATACACTGCTGCATCTTAGATACTGCCAGACATTAGGGATATAGAAATGAATGAAGAAGGCATGGTCCTTGTCCTTATAGAGGTCATAGTCAAATGTGAGAGGCCAAGGCACAATCGTAGCACAGAAGAGGGAATGATTAATGCTGTCTTGGTGTTCAAGATTTGGGTGGGTGTCCAGGATTTGGATAGGTAAATAGATGGTTGGATGGTTGATAGTTGGATGGTTGGTGGTTGGATGTATGAATGAATGGTTGAATGGATAATTGGATAGATGGATGGATGGATGGATGGATGGATGGATGGATGGATGGATGGATG
>JAKSZT010032012.1:22192445-22377703 GCA_026826555.1 Tolypeutes matacus | reverse complement strand
ATGGATGGATGGATGGATGGATGGATGGATGGATGGATGGATGGATGAATAAGTGGATGAGTATTTGGATGGTTGAATGGATGGTTGGATGGAAAGATGTATGGAAGGAAGGAGGTTTGGATAGATTGTTGAATGGAGGGTCAGATGCGGATGGAAGGTCAGATGGATGGTCGGATGAATGGATGGATGGATGGCTGTTTAGATGGATGGATGGATAGGTGAGTGGATGCTTGAATGGTTGAATACATGCATGCAGCTCTCAGGGTTCACTCTGACAGATCATTCTTAGTTATCAGGGCTCAAATGGATTAACCAGGCCTTTTGCTTCTCCTCTCTCCTCAATTCCTGTCCTGAGTCCTGGGCCTATTCAAGGCCCCTGTTACACAAAGCAAGAAACTCCAAATCCATCCCTGGATGTCTTGGGGACAGCTGCCCTGGAGGAGGAAGGGATGCCTCCTGGGTGACATGAGAGGTTAGCCATCTGGGCTGCCTATTAACCATTCCTTCCTCACCCTCCCTCTCCCCTCTCCCCAACAGATAACTGAGAACAGGCCCTCCCTCCACTGATACCTGCTCCTAGCCTGCTATAGTAACTTGTTTAATTAAAGTCAATTCAGGAAGCAGACAGAGCATTTACTGTGCCCCTCCTTTGGGAAGGACCTCCCAATTAGATAAAAATGTGAGGAAAGGGAAACAGACCTGAGCCAAATCCTGAATTGGGAGCAGTGAGACCTCGTCATGTTCTGGGCTATTTTGGAGGCCCTCACATCCATCCCTCTGCTTCACAGGAGACCAGCCCTGGCCCCATTTTAAGAAATTGGCCTATCTTGTGCCCCATGCCTCTTCCAGTTCTCATCTGCTGAGACTCCATTCTCACCCAGCCCCTCTCTCTCTACTGTTTTGCAGATGCAAAGAGTTTGGCAGAAATGTTGATAAGGTGGGTGTCACATAGCTGCTGCTTCTCTCCTCCCCTCCCACTTCCTCCTGTAGGGGACACAGCAGCCTCCCTCTGTAGTCCCAGTACTGTCTGCAAAGTCCCCTTGTCTAATCCTTTATGGCCGCTGAGCCACCCACCTCCAGCCCTTCTCCCTGCAGCAAGAACAACAGAAGCTTTGATACCCCCGTGAAGGGGCCACCCCAGGGCCCGCGGCTACACATTGACATCCCCAGGGTCCAGCTGCTCATCGAGGACAAAGAGGGCATCAAGCAGCTGGGTGAGTGATGGGTGCCAAGAGCTCCCTGCTCTGCCCTTGGTGTGCTTCTCCAGGCCAGGGCTCTTGCAGCAGCCCCATCACCAACTCAACAACCTCAGCTTCTCTCAATGGCTGTTTCTCCCTTTGTCCAATGGGGATAATTGTCCTGGCCTTTGCTAGGTCTCAATGTCGGACAAAGACAGAGGACTGTGAGAAGTAAAGATGATGCCCAAAGGGAAGGGCTCCTCGTGATTGTCCTTCTTCCCCCAGGAGATGACAAGGCCACGATCCCCGTGGCGGATGCTGAGTTCAGCCAAGCTGTCAACCCTCAGAGCTTCTGCACCGGCGTCTCCTTGCACCACCCAGCCCTCATCCAGAGCTCAGGACCCCTCATTGACATGTCTGACATCAGGCCAGGCACAAGTATGCATTCTCCCCAAGGGGGGACAGCCCTCCTCACACACAAGGTGTCTTGGGCACAGCATAGGGCAGAGGTGATAGAAAAAAGAGGGAGAATAGCATGGGGATAATGCAAAGAGCACTGGAGTTAAGATCTTTTTTTTTTTTTTTTTTTTTTAAAGATTTTATTTATTTATTCATTTATCCCCCCCTTGCCGCTTGCGCTCACTGGGCCAGCCAACCACGCCGTGCGGGCGGGCCCGCCCCCACCAGGAGGCCCCGGGAACCGAACCCGGGGCCTCCCATATGGCAAACGGGAGCCCCACTGATTGAGCCACAGCCGCTTCCCTGGAGTTAAGATCTTGACTGCAGATCACTGACTTACTGGCTGGGACTTTGATTGCATTGCTAACCTTACCACTCTGGGCCTTGGTTTCCCTTCCTATGAATTCTAAGGCATTAGAGATATTGAGATCTTCTTGCTCTCCGAGGGTCTTCTGTCTCTAGCACTGTGACTCTGGACAAAAGGATAAAATTCAGCAAGACTGTAGGGAATGAATGGACAGTCAGGAGACAGTAGGAGAGGAGCACGTTCCCACCTAGGTTGAAGGGACATATGGAGTGGGTGGGGAGGACCTCCATACCACGACTGTCCTGCCCTTCTCCTACGGGGTCAGCTGTGGGGGCAGGAAAGGCAGCATGGTCAGCGTTCTCTGGGGTTGCTTCTGCCCACCCCCTCCCTCCCTGCTGCCCCTTCTGGTAGGTACCAGCTGCCCAAGCCTGCGTGCCTCCGATGGCGGGCGCTAGCTCTTGCTTCCCTCTGCGCAGATCCAGTGTCCAGAAAGAACGTGAAGTCAGCCCACAGCACCCGGAACCGGTACTCAAGCCAGTGGACCCTGACCAAGTGCCAGGCCTCCACCCCCGCCCGCACCCTCACCTCCGACTGGCGCACCGTCGGCTCCCAGCATGGCGTCACTGTCACCGAGAGTGACAGCTACAGCGCCAGCCTCTCCCAGGACACAGGTGAGCCCAGGCCCTCCCTCTGCCTTGCCCATCCTCCTCCTGTCCCCCATCTCTACCTTCCAGGCTTCCCAACGCCTACCCACGCACTCATGGGTCCAAGGCAGTTTCGTTTCACTGTCTCTCACTGTGTCGCTGTGACAAAAACACTTGACCTTGTTGAGCTTTGGTTTCCCAACTTTGCTTTTGCTTTCCCCAAAGACGTCAGAGAATACTGGAGCACAAGGGGTGGGTGCTTATTTTCAAGAATGAAAGATGCTCTACCCTTCGTTATCCAAAGATCCCATTTCTAGCCCCACGGCCACCCTCCCAAGGGGAGCAAGGATCTCCTGAGCCTGGGCCCCTGCGCGGCCAGGCTTTCAGGTGGCTGCCCAGGCTGGTCGCCCCGGAGCTCAGTCACGGTTCCCTGTGACCCACTGCTTCCCTCTTGTCTCCCTGCCTTCCTCTCCCCAGACAAAGGCCGGAACAGCATGGTGTCCACAGAGAGTGCCTCTTCCACCTACGAGGAGCTGGCCCGGGCCTACGAGCATGCCAAGCTGGAGGAGCAGCTGCAGCACGCCAAGTTTGAGATCACCGAGTGCTTCATCTCCGACAGCTCCTCTGACCAGATGACCACGGGCACCAACGAGAACGCCGACAGCATGACATCCATGAGCACGCCCTCGGAGCCCGGCATCTGCCGCTTCACCGCCTCCCCACCCAAGCCCCAGGACGCCGACCGGGGCAAGAGCGTGGCTGTGCCCATCCCTCACCGGGCCAGCAAGAGTGAGTGCTCAGAACACCTCCCCGGCCACGTCCCCCGTCCCCCCACCCCCACCCCCAACGCAAGCCCTAACAGCTCCTTGGTCCCAGCCTGGCTCCTTGGCATGGTGGGATAGAGCAAAGAGCAAGGATTGGGCACCAAGCCATCAGAACCCCATGGCCTGGCCCAACCATGGGCAAGGCCTTTTTCCCTCTCTGGCCTCAATTTTCCCATTTGTAAAATGGAAATGGAAATCTCTACTTTGCGTTGCCATGACAGGCAATTAGAAACCTTATACCTGCCTGGCACAGAGGAGGCCCTCATTAAGTTGTGGCCATGCCCTGAATCTGAGGCTGTGCCTGGATGGGAAGAGATCCCCTTATAGGCACAGGCCTGCTGCCTGACAACCTCAGGTCTCAATGCCTTTGAACTTAATCCAGACCCCAAACTCAGCCTGCAGTGGCCAGACTACATGATAGGCAGCGTCCTGGCTTGACTGGGAACCACCGGACTCCAGGGGTCTGGCCAGAGCTTATGCCCTGAGGGTCTGCAGGGCAGGTCTAGGCCAACCAGTGGCGGGGGTGGGGGGGCATGGCCTGAAAGGCCCAGGCTGTGGGTCTGCTCAGCACCGGCCATGCTAAGTGTCCCTGCTGACTAGGGGTCCTGGGCCATCTAGAGAAAAGCCTGGAGTAATGGGAAGGACAAGGACTTTGGAGAAGAGCAGCCCTGAATGACACCCCACCCTCTCCTAGCTGTGTGACTTGGGGCAAATGACTTAACTTCCCTGAACCTCAGTTTCCTCATTTGCAAAATGCAGGCGGGTATTAAACTGTCCAAGAGGCTGCTGGGGGGATTAAATGAGATCATCTAAATTAAGAGCGTGGCCCAGTTACAGAACATAGAGACATGTTTACAGGTGGGAGGGGGGTGCCCACAGAGCAGAGGGGCCGGAAGGTGGAGGTCTAGAAGCACATCATCCAGAGGCAGTATAAGTAATTAGGAATATTCCACCTGGAAAAAAGGGACCAAGGGAGGAATGGTAAAAAGCTTTCCAACAGCCAAGGCCGAAAGGAGGGTATTGTGTTTGGAGGAGGTGAGCTCCCCACCACCTGAGGTATTCAAACAGAGCCCCGGTGACCTGCCTGCCATGATCACTTAACAAGCACTGTCAATTTATTGAGCAACTACTGCATGTGCCGGCCACTGTATTAAGAATCTCATGCTCTACCAATTGAGCTAGCCGGGCAGTTCAACCACTGTATAAGGCACTTTACTTATCTCATTCATTGCTCACCATAACCCTGAAGGGAAACATGATTATCCCCATTTCACAGAAAAGGAAACTAAGGCCCGGGGAGGTCAAGTAGCTGATCTTTCCTCTCCTCTTTTTCACCCATCCTGAAGAGGGCTCCTCTGCATATCAGGGAGGAGACAGGGGTATCGGGGGGATGAACAGGCCCCCCAGAGGCCTCTGCCGCTAACACCCTCTGCTTCTGTGATTCCAGGTGACTACTGCAACCTGCCCCTGTACGCCAAGTCGGAAGCCTTCTTCCGAAAGGCAGACGGGCGCGAGCCCTGCCCGGCCGTCCCGCCTCGCGAGGCCTCCATCCGGAACCTGGCTCGAACCTACCACCCCCAGGCTCGCCACCTGACCCTGGACCCTGCCAGCAAGCCCTTGGGCCTTCCACACCCAGGGGCCCCCGCTGCTGCCTCCACGGCCACCTTACCTCAGAGGACTCTGGCCATGCCAGCCCCCCCGGCCGGCACGGCCCCCCCAGCCCCCGGACCTGCCCCCGCCGAGCCCCCTGCTGCCCCCAGCGCTGCCCCCCCGGCCCCCAGCACCGAGCCTCCACGGGCCGGGGGTCCACACACCAAAATGGGGGGCTCCAGGGACTCGCTTCTCGAGATGAGCACGTCGGGGGTAGGGCGGTCTCAGAAGCAGGGGGCAGGGGCCTACTCCAAGTCCTACACCTTGGTGTAGGGTGCAGGGAAAAGAGCACCCGCGCTCGGACCTGGCTGCACCTCCAGCCCCCGCACACCAACTTGGCTGTTTACCTGCATTATTTATATTCAACCGACAGAAGCAAACCAACAACAAAAAGACAATCTCCCCAAGTCACGAACGCTTGTACATAGAACTCTTTTGTACAAATGAAACTATTTTCTTCTTCTCCATGAACCCAGGGCACAAAAAATTTGACAGTTCAAGTCGAACCCCCCACCCCACAAAATATGGGTGGAGATATATATACATATATAGAGAGGGAGGGGCACAGCCACAAGCTATATATCTATATATTTCTCTTGCCTGATTTTGAGAAAGAGGCACAAAGACTCAGCAATTGGTCCCCCCGCCACCCCCTGACCCCCCGATCTAGGTGGTTTTGACAAAGACCAAAATCCCCAACTCAGAGACACTGCATGCGATTTTACTGTTCCAAGAAAACCAGGAGTTGCTTCAATTTGCAGATGCTTATGTGTTAATACCTTTTTCTATGAAAAAAGACCCAGCGCCGTGTGCAATAAAGGTTATGTTTCTACGTGGTAGCTTTTTTCCCTTCTGGCAAGGGCCAGTGAGGCCCCTGTGCCAGGCTGGCTATCTCTCATGGAGAGACTTTGTGAAGTAGCCTGGGCTTGGGCTGGGCACTTGAAGCTTTTTAAAAGGCTCACAAGTAGTCACGGTGCAGCCACTGAGCACCTGCCCTGGCCTCGGATCTGTGCTGGGCCCTGAGCAAGCTCTGGAACCTGCTGAACCTAATCTCTCAATTGAGGGGCTCAGGGGAGGGCCCTGAGAAGCCCAGCAGGGGAGGAGGGGAAGGGTTTATGGCTTCTATCCTCTGGGAGATTACACGAAACCGCTAGAGAGCAGCTAAGTTATTTAATAAGTGCCTTTAAATTGGAGGAGGGGGTGCAGAAAAAAAGTATATACCTTGGGGATCAGGCCAGAGCCTGAAGGTCACAGGGAGAAGAGAGAAGTTCTCAGAGGTCAGAGAGTTGGAAAGGGCTGTGGAGGGGCAGGTGGGGCTCAGCCAGGGAATCGGGTCAGCGGCACACCAGGCATCTCAGCGGGTTTCTGAGAAGTTGGCAATTATATCGCCAGGCAGAAGGAACGTGCTCAGGTGGAGGTGCAGGCCAGGTGCGGTAGGTGAGCTGCTGCTGGTGAGAGGATCAAGAAGGCATCATAGGATAGGGAAAGACCTAGGGCAGGAGGCCAACAAAAGCCCAGGACCATGATGTCCATGGTCAAGGAGGGGCAGGCAGGGAGAGGGACCCTCTGTGTCCAGGGCCCCTGGGTGGAAAGGAAGGGCAGAGGGAGCGCCTGACTCAGCACCCCAAGTCGAGGCTGAGCTGTGGATCAGGAATCTAGAAGGCAGGTAAGTCTTGTCGCCACTGAACCTGGCAGCATGTGTGGGGTACAGGGGAGCTCCTTCTCGTGGATAACTTCACTGCCTGTGAGAGAGGGCAACGCCATGGAGGGGAGGGGCCGGGTGTTATGTATAGCTTGGTGATTCCTAGACCCACAGGAGAATCCGAACGTCAGCCGCCACCCCCACGAGCCACCCTGGAGAACCAGCGGTGAGAACAAGAGCCTGCATTCCAGACACCTGGCCACAGCGCAACTTCGTTCCATCCCTGGGCGCAAGGGATGTCTCCCAGTGCTGCGTGCGCCATCTGCAGGTCACGTTCCAAACTGCAGGTGCAATGATCCAACCTGAGAGCTCTTTCTAGAATTTGACTGAAAGCGCTACCCCTCCCTTGAGACTGGGGAAACAAACACCACGGCCCAACTCCAGTCAGCACAGGGGGAATGAACAACTCCCCCGAGTGGGCAGAAGATGGACGCACCCACCCAAGGGTCTTCTGCAAAGGGGAAAGTACTCTGCAGAGCCCTAAACTGTGTGCCAGGTGCTGGGCTTAACGCTTTGCGCTCGTCGGCTTGTGTACCCCATGGCCTCCTGTACTGTGACCCCCTGGGAGAGGTGAGAAAGCTGGGCTCCAAGGAGATAAGGAACTTATCCAAGGTTGGAGGAGCAGGAAGAGATGAAGATGATCTTCAATTTAAGAGCATGAGAGTCCTGAACCCCCAGGTCCATGACCTGGTGTTCTGTTGTTCAGAGGCTGAGTTTCGGTTTGGCCCCAAGGATGTTGCCAGGTGAAGTCTGCCAGGACCAGGTGAGCAAGCCAGACTTACTAGCAGAAAACCAGTAATGGGAATCATTAGTAAACAATTCAGAACGGTGATCCAGTAAGTGCTGGGCTGCTGGAATGGGGAGCTTTAATGCATTATTCTGACAAGAGGCAGTTATAGGAGGGGAGGGATTCAGCTCTGGAGGGCTGTTGGAGAAGCCCAGGGACTGGGAGTAGACTAGAAGATGAGAAGGAATTGGAGAGTGAACACAAAAGCTAAACATGAGCCCATTTAACAGAGGTCAACTTGCTGCACCCCTTACTATAAAACACAAGATCTGAGAAATTCACACAGACCTGTACAAAAGACGCACAATTTTATTTGTTAATAACCTCTAACCTCCATATGTTTTTTAACTAAACCACAAGCCTGCCTATTTGAACTGTAACCAGAAGCTAATTCACAAATCAGCTAAACTCCTTCTCACTCACACCAACCTGTCATTGCTGAACTCTCTGTATCTGGGGCAGTCACTTTAAACATATTCTTGCCCCTTTCCTGCCACCATCTGTCCTTTAGATCCTTAACACTCCAAGTGTGGTCACGGATCAGCCACAGCAGTAGCAGCAGCACCTCGGAGCTTGTCAGAAATGCAAAATCTCGGGCCTCCCCCAGAAGGACTGAATCAGAATCTGCATTTTAGCCCGATCCCCAGGGAATTCAGAATCCCTCCTCCAAAAGGCCTTTAGAGGTATCCCCCTGCTCTCCCCTTCCCAACAGATCTGATGCACCTGAGGAGCTTGTTAAAAAATGCAGATGCCCAGGAAGAGGCTGTGGCTCAATCAGTAGGGCTCCCGTTTACCATATGGGAGGCCCCGGGTTCGGTTCCCGGGGCCTCCTGGTGAAGGCAAGCCCGCCCGCACGGCGTGGTTAGCTGACCCAGCGAGCACAAGCAGCAAGGGGGGGATAAATGAATAAATAAATAAAATCTTTAAAAAAAAAAAAAAAAAAATGCAGATGTCCAGATTTTACCAATCCCAACAAATTAGAATTTGTGGGGATGTGGCCCAAGCGAGATGATAGCCAAGCACGGGTCCATTCATCAAATACCTCTGAGCACTTTCCATGGCCTGCCACTGCACTGAACACTGGGATGCAAAGCTCCAGTGGCCTGTTACTGTCCTCAGGGGGCCCACAGTCTGGTGTGCGTGTAACTGGCAGAGGCCTAAGGAGGGAAGCCCGGGGAGGGGGGACTAGCTGTCCATCAAAGCCTTGTGCTGCCCCAGCAGAGCTGTTGCTGGGAAGGGACTGCCCAGCCAGCCACGACACTTCCCACGACAGTTCCCCAGTACTCTTACTTCTCAATGGCACTGTAATTGGATTTTTTTCTAGGTTCTTGACTATTCTACAAGAAATGCATTTCAAGAGCACGTCTGGTTAGTTAGGCCAGTAATTTATTAAGGAATGGTGAGAAGAGAAATAGGAGGAAATAACAGATCATAGGTCCCAGGTAGAGAGGAAAGGGCTGAAGGGTGATAAAGAGGACTGATTTACAGACTATAATTGCCCATTATAGATTATAAATGCCCAGATTTTACTTGTGTATTGATCCAGGCAGGGGTGAAGAAGGCCAGAAGAGGGCATGAACAGGAGCCAGGACAGGGCAAAGGCAAGGCCTTTGTGCTTGCTTTTTAAACCATTAATTATTTCACCCCTTTGCTAATGACAGGGGTGGGGGGAGTTCCAGCTGTTTGCTGTTTTGATTGATTACCCCACCCATCAATCCTCTGGGAGGGCCCAATGATAAGGCCCCTGGAGAATATCTGGGGCTTCTCCTGGCTTCCAGAGGAAATCTTGTTCTGAATGGGAGAATCTGTGAGAGTCTTCCAGCAGCCATCTTGGGGGTACCGATGTCCATGTGGACTTTTGGCCAGGTTCCAGATCCATCTATTGATTCCCTATCTAGCCTGCTTCAGCACCATGCGACTGAGTTCTGGTCTGTGGAACGTGGTGGAAGTGATGGTTGCTACCACCAGGCCTGGCTCATGAAACTGCCCTAACCCCCCTCCGCTCTCTCCAACTGATGTCAATACCCAAGGCCAGCTTGGAAGGCTCTTATTCAAGACAGCAGAGCCTCTGTTAGTCTGAGTTCCCATATATCTGTGCAAAGCAGAGGTCCTTCTGCTCCATCCCAATGCCAAACTAGACTTCATGAGAACAAGAAATAAACTATGAAAGTGCTAAGCCACTGAGGTTTTGGAGTTTATCTTTACAACAGCTAGCATCACCTTAACTGATGCAGAAGATGAGGGGAACTCGGCTCCCCTGGAAATCCTCCGTAACCCAGAACCAGGGCTTCTTCCCCATTCCATCTCCCCCTTCCCCACATCTTGGGTTTCTTTGCAGGCAAAGGGTTGGGGACAGCAGCTGATGAGCTCAGAGAAGAGGGTGGTATCCAGGTGTCCGTAAGAGAGACAGGCGGAGGGTGGGTCCAGGCTGGGTTCCAGCACTAAGTGAGGGCTCTGCCCTTCTTCCCCTAGTCTACATCTTCTTTGGGGGTGACAGCAATGTTTTCAGGCAGAAAGGGGAACCTGCCAGCCATGGGTGAACTGGAAGTGATCCAGGTGTGGTTTTAGTGTTTGTAAGTAGGGGAGAATCTCAGGACCCAAAGAGGCCTTACAGGTTGCTTAGTGCAGGCTTCCATCCAAATCCTGAATCCTTTCTGACATCAGCAAGGGTCTTCTAGCCTCCCTGCACACACCTCCTGCGATGCAGAGCTCACCACTTCCCAAGCCAGCACATTTCACCTCTGCCAGCAGTCTCCCCTACACCGGCTCCCTGCTTTCCCCCCAAAGGCCTCGTACCCCTCCTTGGGGCCACACCAAACAAGTCTAATGCCTCTCCAACATGGCAGCCACCCAAATATGAACATTTTTCTTAGCTGATGAGCCCCCCAAGGGCAGGGGATTGTTTCCATTCATTCCCCCTTACACTCAGGACAGCCCCTGGCTTAATAAACATTAGACAGAAGGATGAAGGGTAAATAGTGGGGGAAAAAGAAGCCAGTGGAGGGAGGCCAGTGGAGCCTGAGGTCTCAGGAAACATTGTGTTTCCCAGCTGCTCAAACAAATGCCATACAAATGGGTTGACGTAACAAGAGAGAGTTATTGGCTCACAGAGAGGGTGTCTTCTGGCTGGCCAGCAATCCTTGAGGTTCCTTGGCTGTTCTGTTACATGGCAACACACCTGGCAGGGTCGTCTTTCTCTTCCCGGTTCCATTGACTTCCCGCCTCTGGCTGCTCCCCAAGGCGTCTCTCTCTGAACTTAAGGCCTCCGGTTAAAGGATTGAAACCCATCCTGATTCAGGCTGGCCACGCCTTAACCAAAAACAATATATTCAAAAGGACCTACTTACAATGGGTTCACACCCACAGAATAGGTTAAGAACATGTTTTTCAGGGGTGCATAGCTCCAAGTCACCAAAGTCTGCCCCCTGGCCCCCCAAAAGATTTGTTCTTACCACAAACAAAATACATTCATTCCATCACAGCATCCCAAAAGCCTTAAGCCATTTTAGAACAATTCTAAGTACAAAGTCCCATCATAATCAGCTATGGGTGTGGTCTGCCCTGGAGCAAAATTCCTCTCTGTGGGATGGATCCCTGAAGCCTAAAAAACAAGTTATCTGCTTCCAATAGACACTGAAGGGACAGGGGTAGCATAAACATTTCCTTCCATAAGGGAGAAATTGAAAGGAAGTCATGAAACTCGGCCGGGCAACCTGCATTAGATCACAAGTACTGAGAGTCATCTCTAGAATGACACCTTGTCCTCCCAGCAGCTGCAACCTTTGGGAGCACTTGGGCTGTGGCCACCCTCTCCCTGAACGCGGGGGTGTAGGCCCCACCCTCTCTGAGCATTGGGCAAAAGCCCATGTGGTTCAGTCTTAGAGAAGTGGCACAAGCGAAAGAACCTCAGCCCAGCAACCAAAAGAAAGATTTTAAATAACTCACGGTTACTTGCTTTTGTTTTTTGTGACCCTAAGGGGATCCAAATTAACAGGTGAAAGTGATTCCCATTCACACCCTTCCTTTTCTATCCAAGTCCTCATACCCTGCAGCCCTACCAGGGCCCCCCCCCCAAACTCCTCCTCCTCCTCTCCAGCTCTTCTCAGCTCTGCCCTCCTCCCCTCTGGGATGTACCCCCTGACCCTCTCCCATCTGCCAATTTTATATTAAAAATAAAAATGGCAAAGGTTGGATGCAAGGAAGCACAGGAGGGGAAGAAGAAACAGCAGGCAAGGATGGAAAACGAATGTGTTGATAATTTTTGCCCTGAGAAGGTATTATCTCCATTTTATCGGCTAAGAAAAACATCAAAGAGGTCGGGTGACTTGTACAAGGTCACCGAGCTAGTGAAAGGCATATCCAAAGTGTGAACTCCAAAGCCAGTGATCACCAAACCTCATGGGGACTCTGTACAGAAACCAGGTGACACCTGGAAGGCAGCATCTGCCTGCTGCGTGGCAGGCACGGAGCTAAGCCGCGTAATGGAGAAAGAGGGAATGTAGGGTCAAGTCCCAGTGCTCATTCACCAGCTATGTGGCCCTGGAAAGCAGCTTCACCTCCATAGGTCTTAATTTTCTCTCTGTGAAATGGGAAATTAATCCCTGTGCTGCCAGGCTGGTTAGACTGCAAGGACATAATGTGCATGAAAATGCTTTTAACTGCGAAGTAAGAACTAAACAAGATGAGACCATCAGATCGGAGGGGCAGAGCTCAGAGAAGCCAGAATTTGACTGACCTGCCCAGATTTGTGTCTGGGATGCAGGAGGGATGTAGCAGTTTTCTACAAACCCTTGTTGCTGAAGAGAATCAACAGAGGGTCACCAGGAGACCTTACAGACGTTCCCAAGGCCGAGGAGATTCTAATGATATTCTCAAGTCCATGATGGCCAGTGGCAACCAAGAGCTGGCACTTGGCGTTTGACTCTTGACTCTAAACTGGAGTCAACCAAGCAGAGGGTCCCACACGTGGTTAACCTCCCGCCTCCCCAGCCCACCGCCAAGGCCCCAGACCCTGGCCCCCTCAGGAGCCCCCCTGGTGGCGCAAAGGCCCTGCGGCAGCTGTTGGCGTCATTCTTCTTCCTTTTATAGTTGGATGCCTCCCCTACCGGGCAGAAGCAGATGGCGCGGCTCCAGGCACTGGCCCAGCACAGGCCAGGGAGTGCGCTCGGGTCGGGGGGCAGCCCGCGGGGAGCCCCCGGAGCACGCAGGCCCCTGGCCCCGTCCCCCACCTAGGCGTCTCCAGAGCGCCTGGTCCCAGGGCCCCGCAGCCCCTTCTTTGCCCCTCAGGCTCTGGAGACCCCTCCCAGGGGCACAAGAGGTGGATGAGAGCTTGAGTCCCCCTCGGTGGGGGCGTCACAGCTTCCCCGTTCTCGCACCTGGGTGGATTTTGGGGTGGGGAACGCCCCGCCGCGCTCTGTCCCCCGGATCTGGCTGTCCTCGAGCCTCGCGGAGCAGAGCCCCTGACCCAGCCGAGCAGGCTGCGTGGTAGGAGGCAGGAGGGGGAGTGCTGCAGGGGGCACTCTGCCTGGGTCCCTGAGCCTAGGGGAAAGGTCCCCATTGCCAGGGAGGGAGAGAGGGAACCAGACGTGGGCCTTCCGGAGGAAGCCAGTCTGCTGCTCATGGAGCTCCTGCCAAGGGCTTCGCTCTCTGCCGGGCGCTGGAGGCGTCAGGTCCAGAGGACAGGCAGTCCAGGGGGCTTCCCAGGGGTGCGGACAATGATGCCCGTCCTCGGAGGAGAAACTGAGGTTGGGTCTCTGGAGAGCCACTGTCTAGAGCACCTAGGTGGTAAGTGGCAGTCAGGGTTCGAGGGTGGGTCTGTCTGGCTCCATTTCCAACACATAGCTACCTCCCTCCTAGGGCCTAAAACCACCAGGAGGAGGTTCCTGAGGGGTCGGGGGGACCTCTCCAGGAAAGGGGTGGGCACCAAGGTAGGCATACCCACCGTTCCTTCTGGCTGCAGCTGAGTAGATGCTGTGGTGGTCCCAGGGCCTGTCAACTTTCTCCAAAAGGCAACGGGGCTGAGTTATGTCAAGGCACAAACGCTGTCTATCCTTCATGCAGAGGCTCTGCAAGCAGCGGGGAGCAGCAGGAAAGAGGAGAGAGGGCAGACCTGATGGCTTACCCTCTGAGAAGCCTTTCCCTCTTCACATGAAGAGGGAAGCTGCTCCTGTCCCAGCTTGCCCCCTCCCCACCACTTGCCCCCCAATCCCAGTGCCAGGAGGGAGTGCACATGCTCATCAGGCTGGTACCCTTCCCCACCCTGCCCCCCAGTGCCCAGAGGCACCACCAGGCCTGAAGTCAGGAGTAGTTCTGGTGTGAATTCTGCTTCTGCCACCGATAGCTTGACCTTTCCAAGCCTGGTGTTTGTTTTTTCCATCGGGTAAAATGACCTCTTAGGCCACTTGTGAGGACTCAGTGGCATCTGTAGGTAGGTAAAACACTTAGCGCTAGCTCGTAGGAAGTAAATGGGTATTAATAAAGGGCCCTCTGAGAATGTCTGCGCACTACCCGTAACTCCTATGTGTGCACACACATGCTGGTGGGGGGCTTGGTGTCTGCAATCACCCTGCTTTGCTGTCATGAGGATGAGGTGGGGGGTGCTTTCTTCTGTGTCTCCAGAGGGCAGAATTAAAAGAGAAGACTCTCAGAGCCCAGCAGTGTTCAGCAGCAGAATGGGCTACTTACTGGGTGAGAAGTACCTTGCCCTTGGCAGTGTTCAAGCAGAGGCTGGAAAATAGTTTGTTTCCAAAGCGCTCTGCAGTTTAAAATAGTTCAGGGAACTTCACCCAGTGTGCTTGACACAGGTTATCCCATTCATCCTCTCCATGCGAGTTATTTGAAAATACCCCCCACTGTACAAAAGAGGAAACCAAGGCCTAGAGAGATGGATTCTTTCCCAAAGATGCTCCACCAGTAAATGGAAGCCAGAATTTGAATCCGTCTTTTGGAGGCAGCATAATATAGAGCCTCGAAGCCAGACTTGGATCCCAACCTAACGTAGCAATAAGCAAAAAGAGTTCTACCTCCACCCCTACCTTCACCCCTTGCCTGTCCTAGGCTAAGGGGCCCCAGTGGTGGCCCTACAGGTGGACTGGTCCCTGGGAGTGAGGTGCTGGCTCCTCGTGAGGAACCCAGAATCCAGCTGTCCACTCCATCCTGGGCGCCTTCTCGAGCCAGACAGGCTGCCTGCCTGCCTGCCTGCCAGCCCCGAGGCCTGTGCTTGTTCCCCTTTCTCTTCGGAGGTTTCTCTCTGGATTCCCTGGGGTTCTCCTTCACAAACACTGGCCTTGAAGGGGAACACCCCAGCAAACCTCTTCCTAGCTGACTACCTGTTAGTTTTGCTGTTAATCGTAGAGAGGTCACAAAAGTTCCAGAATCTGTCACGGTTCCTGACTTCCTCACAGGAGATGATACTAACAACAGCTAACAGTCATCGAGTCCTTAGGTGCCGGGCACATTCTGGGGGCTTTATATGAATTCATTTCTTTAACCCTCGTGACCACTTTTACAGGCACAGGGGGAAGCAAGTGAGTTTCCTGCCTCCTCTGCTTTTAACCCTGAAAGAGGCGCTCACACACCGTCCCCCTGCTTCCCACCTCTCCAGGGCAGGCGTCCCTCTTCCTCCAGGAAGGCCCTCTTCTCGGCAGACGCAATCCGGAGGTGCCTCCGACCCCCTCCACTCTACTCTGGATAAAAATGTTGGCTCATCCTAGATTACACTCTTACTTACAAATGTCTGATGTCTCCCCCGTCCTACCCTGATGTGAAGGCTGTTTATGACAGCAGGGCACTAGCACCTTTCTCTTCTTCTGAGTGACAGCGGTATGTCTCAAAACACTTAAGCTCCCATTTCAATGGACTAATGTGGTAAAAACAAGGTCACTGCCAATGTGGTGCTGGCCTGTGTGAACCACCAAGGGGGAAACAAGAGTGTGTTGTTTTCAAATTAAAAGAACTGGAAAAGTAGGGGTAGGTTTGTCTTTTCTTTTTGTTGAGGTTTACCATCGTGGCAAACTGTTGCATTGACCTTCACTGGGCATTGTGGGTAAAACACCTGCTGAGGACTGCAAATGCAGTGGGAGAGGCAGGGGAGGCACCTCCCCACCTTCAGCACTCCTGCCCTCCCCCTGGCTGAGGCCAGCCAACCCCAACCCCACAGGGTAGCTCAAGCTGAGGCCACCGCTCTGTTCCCAGCCTCATCCTGGATTCAAGCTCAGAGCTTTGGACCAGAGGAGGCCTCCCTCAGGTCACAGAGCTGGTAGGTGTCAAAGTCAAGAGTAAACCCATGTGCCCTAAGGCCAGGGTCCTCTCCCCACTCCCCATACTACCACTGTGGGGGTGGGCTCTACCATCATTCCCAGCATTGATCTCTGCAGAACACAAACATCTCACGAAAGAGCTTAGGGAAACCCAGCTGATCCACCATTAGGAATGACCCTACTCCTCCAGTACAGGGCGAGAGAAAACAGCGGCCACTCTGGGTTTGCATGAAATCTCCAGAAATAACTGGCAATATTTGTTACCTTCAAAGGAGGAGCCCTGGGTGGCTCAGGGAGTAAGAGACTTCTGTACCATTCAAATACTGAGCCATGGAACACAGAACCTCAAAATAAACATTTTAGGAAATACTTTCTGAAGCCCCAAGCTGGGGGTCAGGACTCCCCGGTTCTGGCCTCACCACACACTGATGGGGTAACTTCGGGCGATTCATGTAACCTCTCTAGGCCATTTCCTCCTCTGTAACAATGAGTGGGGTGCACAGGTGAACTCCAAGGCCCCTTTGAGCAATAAAGGTCTAAGATTCTAATCATATAAGTCTATGATTCTACAAGTCTAGTCTCCCCAGCTCGATTGTAAAATCTACAAGGGGAGGGATGGGGCAACTTTGGAGTCTTTTGAAAAAGACTCTCTTTAAACCTTGGTCCAGGGGGCTTTTGCTTAACCAGGCTAGAGGCAGGCCCCTTCCTGGGAGCCAGAAAGACCAAGCTGGCCAGGGCTGACCTGGGAGCCAGGAGGACAGGAGATGCTGACATGGGGGACGTGCTCGATAGAACACTCAGAGATATTTGGACCTGGGTTCAAATCCTGGGTTTGCGTCGTGACCTCGGGCTATAGTGACGACTTCACCTCTCTGAACCCGTTTCCTCATCTATAAAATAAGAACACCAGCTTCCTGAGGTTTAGAGGATTACAGGAGGTAACATGTGAAAAGCACTCGGCACACAGAAGACATAAAATAAATGTTAGTTTTCTTCCTTCGTTGAGCTGCTAGGACAGAGAGGGACCCAGAGGAGGCTGGGTGATTTTGAGTGTTGTTTCCAAGGCGGCTTTCTTATGCAAATCCATTGCAAAAATCATTGGTCTTCAGCGCAATTTTGCTGCTACAGATCCAAGACTGAATGTAGGCTGCTCACACTACTGGAGCGGAAAAAAGCCCACCTAACTTTGCCAGCTTACACTTCAGGGGGCTTATCTTTCATTTGTCTGCATGGGGTGGGGGGAGGCGGCCAACTGGCTCTTGGGAAGTGGCACTATGGGTCTCCAGCTGGGAGGTGGGGGAATGGGGAGGGGATGGAGGGAGACAGGGAAACTGTCAGCACTTCCCAAGGGCTGGCAGCCGGGGAGAGGGGGCTCTGGGGTGGGAATGGGCATGAGACTTCTGCATGTGTAGGAAGCACTGGGCGTTCTCTGTGACCCCAGCACGTTAAGGTCTCTGAGCCTTGGTTTCTTCATCCATAAAAACGGAACTGAAAATATCTACATCACCCATTTGTCGTGATGATTGAATTAGACATCTGGGATGTGTTCCATGAATATTTTTTCCTTCCTCCATTTTGGGAGGTTGGAGGTAAAGGCCTCCAAAGACAAAGAGACAAATTCACACAACAGCCTTGTAGAAAATGGACCTGCAGAGATTTAATTGATGTAGAAAACAGGATTGTCAAGAGTTGGTTATAACACATGAGCTATTCCCAAAGCACCCAGAATGGGCCAAGTACCAAAATGGACTTTTTCTGTGTGGTAGGCTGAACTTAAAACGTATCTGATGGGGTAAAAAAAGTCAACGTGGATCTTAGTTTCTTATTCCATGGCAAAGAAATGAGTGGTGGGGTATTCAAAGTTGGTTTCCATGCATTAGGGAGGCAAGAGCAACCCCACAGCTTTAAAGATATTAAAAATAGAGGCATCTCATGTAAGCAGTGGGACAGATGTCAGAGAACCATCCCCGTAAGCCCCCGAGGATCTCCTGATGGCACGTGGGGCTGCAGGGAGCTGTGCCAGCAAGGTGGCCACTCCAGCAGGTATGATCCTTCACTGCCAAGGCCAGGCCTTGCCCGGCACTCACTTCCTTCAGACCAAGTTGCCAAGCTCTGGGAAGAGGTGGCAGAGGCATCAGGGGAATGGGGTGGTACAGGTAGAAGGCTGGGATGGAAGAGTTTGTATCCAAGCTGGGTGTTGGGAGCAATCTGGAAAAGATAGATGGAAACAAGGACCCAGGAATATACTCAAGGTGTTCTAGGAAGAGAGAAACCAAGAGGAGGATTCTGGGTCAGTCCAGTCTTTCCCTATGGCTTTTTGGCTTCCTGGAGAAGTTGTGTGCTTGAGACCTGACAATCGAGCTGGGATGGGCCCAGGGAGGAGTCCCAGGGAAGCAGGGGGTGTCCTGGGGAAAACACAGTCCAGCAGCGGGACCATACCTGGCAAAGCTTCCTGGGGCCCAGCCTCCAGCAACCTCAGGCAGGGAGCTGGGCAGCTGAGCCCCTTCCTGAGAGTCAAAAGAAGAGACCAAGTGCTCAAGAAAGAAGACATTAAAAAAAGAGACAGAGAGAGAAGACAGGGCCTGATCTCCATGAGCCTGAGGTATTGGAGAGACAGGCATGCACCCAGAAGAGCCCGGGCCCAGGGCAGACATGCTGAGGGGCTTGGTCCTAGCGCATTAAAGACTATGCATGCCGCCTTCCACCTGCAGGTCGAAGGGTCCCACACCTGGCCTTCGCAGAGCACTCCTCTCCCACCACCTGCCTCCTAGAGGTGTCCAGTCCCTGACGCCCACGCCAGCCTGCCCCTCGGCAACCCCACATTGTCGATGCTGCCCTGTCAACGCAGGAGCTACTGGATCACAGAAGTCCAAACCATCTCAGCCTGCGACACATTACACGCTCACAGAAGGTGTGGCTTGTCGTTTCCAGTCGTACCATCCTTTTGACCCTTCTGGCCCTCCACGGTTCCACCAAGCCCCGAGCGGGACAAGCAGGAGAGGGGACCGGAGGATACTGATGAGAATCAAGTACAGGAGCTCCTCAGGCACTTGGTCTAGGTGGAGGAGGGGCCAGGCCACCCCAAGCCCACTGCTCAGGGCCTTAATAGTGATACACCTTCAGTCTGTTGTTCTCATCCAGCCCCAGCTGCAGGAGGCCCGGACTGGCTGTTGGCTTGGGCACCGAGCAGAAGAGATGTCTAGCCACGAGGTGAAGGAAAACTCTGCGGTCAGCTAAGCCCTTGCAGGGAGTGGGCCACAGAAGGATGGAAGGCCAGGCGGGGTCCTCCTCTGACCCCCAGGGCACAAGCAGGACCTCCTGTTCAGCCAGCCACCCTCTGCAGCAGGAAGGGACCAGGGTTTGGGAACCAGTCCAAAGGATACGACTTGGGGTCATTCTTGAAATGTTCTAGCCACTTTCGGTTAGCCTCAATCATACCCTGAAAGCTGGTGCTGCCCACCTCTGGGACTTGGGAATGGGGGCGCTGCAGGAGACGGAGCTGCTCACTGGGAAGAAGGACAGTGTGTGGGGAAGGGACAGAGAAGGCAGGCGCACGGGAGGAAGGGAGGCACGTGTCCAGATGACCAGAGGCCCCCCACACCCCACCTCCTCCCCTCTTCCTCTCAACCCTTCTCAGGGACTCTTCAGTAACTCAAAGCTTCCTCTACTAGCAAGAGATGAACACTTCCCAGATAAACTCCAGAACAATAAGCATCAGTTCCCGAAAGGGACGTAGTGGGCGCCCCCTGCCCCCGTCCTGGGTGAATAATACTGACATCAAGACTGCAGGCTCCCAGCCAATCCCATAAGCAAGAGCTCCCGGTGTCACCTCTAAGACTTACCCAGTACCAGCTCCCCAGCTGGCCAAGGGGTGGGGGTGGGGACTTACAGTTGGAGGCCAGAGCAGGGAGGGGGAGCGCTTGGCAAGGAATATGATGAATGGGAAATTAATAAGAGGTTTAAATAATTGCCCGCCTGTCTCTCCACAGGGCACCTCAATCCAGATGTTGCTCAGAAGGACTGGGGGCAGAAGGAGTGGCACGGAACAGACAAAGAGCTCAACGGCAAAGGCAAAGGGCTCCAGAAGGAAATGGCAGTGCAAAGAGTCCCATCGGGGGCTGACTGCCCCCACAGGTGCCACGGGGCAGCTTCCTCATGGAGCTGGGCCAGGAAAGGCCTGTCCCGCCCCGCCTGGGGTGTCGGTGGTGTGGACTTGGCTCTCCTGTGGTTTCTGCAGGCAGCTCTGTGGGCTGGACGTCTGCTCCCCTCAGAGTCCCGCCTGCCCGGGGCGGCTCAGCGAGCGCCTGACTGCAGCTCCACGGAGCCCCCAGGAAGGCTCACCTGGCAGACACGTAGCCCAGCCTGTTCTCCAGGGGCGCAGGGCTGCTGCTGAGGAACGGGACTCCAGCTGGGGAAAGGAGAGGGGAAGTGGTTCTGAATGGGGCAGGGGTGCAGCCTGAGCCAGACCCCAGATCAACCAGGCAGGCTCCCTGCTCACCGGCACCTCCTGGCCCATTTAGAAACTGATAAGGCAGTGCCCCCCAAAACAAACCACCAAAAACAGGGAAAGTTTCAGTGGCTGGAGGTCAGAGACAGGAATTGTCCTATTTATTTTACTTCTAAGACTTAATCGACTTTTCATTTTGGGTTGGGAGGTTGGTGAAAAGAGAGGTAACTATTACCCTCAAGTGATTGCTTTTTTTAAGGCCTGTCACATCCCCCAGCTGGCCCAGGAGCCAAAGGAAGCCACGCAGCCAACAGGTTACAAGAGAATCCTGGAGTCCAAGGCTGAGTCAAAACCCAAGTTCATTACTCCTTCACTGGGAGTGTATGACAGAACCTCTCTGTGCCTCAGTTTCCTCATCTTAAAGTGGGACTAAATAATTAGTACCTCAGAGGGTTATGACAAGGTCTAAATGAAAAGATGTGAACACCTGGTCCATAACAGACGACACAGAACAGTAGCCATTGTAGGGGTGACAGCGATGACCTTCAGGTTCTCCCAAGCTCAAGAATCCATACTAAAGACCCCGGTCAGCTGGCTCCTGGTAAACCATCCTGACCAGCAAGGTCTTCTTCACCAGGTACCCTCAGCCCCCTACCAAAGTGGGGGTGAAGGAGGAAGAGAAAAAGCAAGAGTAGGAGAAAGGAGGAGGGAGTAAAGGAAGGAAGAGGAGGGTGGGTGGGAAGGCTCAGCCCATGGGGAGCCTTACTTGGAAAATACTTGCGCCATTTCTCCACCAGGAAGTCGTCCACTGTTTGAGTCACGGAGGAGGAGAGCCTGGGGCCCAGCCCCGGGTCCCAGGCCCAGTGGGTGGACATGGGCGTAACAGGAGACGGGGCAGAGGCCCTGGCCAGGGAGGAGTAGGTGGGAACGGAGGTGCTCCTGGAGGACAGGGGAGACAAATGTGCTGGCGTCGAAGTGAAGAGCGGGGGTGGGGGCTGGGTGTCGAGGCTGCCCAGCATGCTGAGGACACCATTCAGCTCGCTGCTGATCCGCTGCAAGGAGCTGCTCAAGTAGTGGATCTTGTTGGGGATGGTGGGACATGGGGTTGGGATAACTGAAAGGAAAAAGGCAGATGGCAGTGAAGGACTTGGGCTCAGGGTCCTGGAACGCCCCCAGACCCAGCTGACACTGCAGCATGCCCCCACCCAGCCCTCCTGTTCCAGACAGTGCAGGCGGGAGGCTGGCCACGAGAAAGACCCTGGGAAGGGGCCCAGCACCCTGGAGAGAAGGCGGGGAGAAGGGCCCTTCTGTCCATGTGCAGGCCAGAGCAGCAGGGGCAGAAGGCTGCAGCGGAGAGAAAAGGCAAAATGACACCCGCCACATGCACTGTGAGGTGCTCCGCAGTGTTCAGTGGCTTCGGCTGCCCTTTCAGCCTGTGCGCTGCCAAACCCAGAGGGAGCCACTCCTTCCCAAGCATCTACTGAGGTCCTACCCTGAGCAGCAACGGGCCAGGCGCCGGCTCCCGAGGCCCACAGTCCCTACATCCCCACGGTCTCCGGGGTCCTCGCCCCTGCCTCTCCCTCCCTCACTTCCCTGCTGCTACCACTCACTCTGAGGCAGGGGGGCAGGCTCAAAACTTTCGCTGCTCGAGTCGTCCACGTCGCTGAGGTCAAAGGTCACCACCTTCTTGGTGGAGGCTCCTCTCAGACTGTCCTCATCAGAGGCCTGATGGGGAGAAGGAGGTGGCTATCACGGGGACCAAGATCTGGGTGAGTAGGCTCTCACAGGGCCCCAAGGTCCACAGAGCACCTTGGAAGAGGCGCACCCTGCCGGCTTGGGGGGTGGGAAGGGGGAGCAGTGAAGAGAGCTCAACCACCTGCGATAAGGGTGATAAGGCCAACTGGCCTGGCAAGGCGCCCACCCTGCCCGCCTCCTAAACCACCTACTAAACTCTTCCTCCACCACACCTCAGCACAGGCATTCAGGGGAAAGCCCACAACAGGGAAGCCTGTGTCTATTTCCAACAGCCTGATCGCACCTCTCCTTGGGTACCATGACAGGGTAAGGGAGGAGCCAGCCCCCCACCTCAGGAACCTTCAGGAAGAGCCTGTGGGTATACTCCACACCATTCAGCAGGTATCCAAGCCCACAGATGTGTTCCGCCAATGCAGAGCTAAAGCCCAAGAGCCCTCAGCCCACTGCCCAATTCCAGGCCCTGGAGGCCAGCTCCCCAGTGCAGGACTGGAAAACCCAACCCCACCCCAGGAACAGGAGAGGGAGGGCAGGGCCACCCCGGGCTCTCTGCTGGGCTCTACACCCACAGGACTGCACCTCTTCCCGGAGAGAAGACTCCAGCTGGCTCAGCTTCTCCTCTTTCTTCTTCAGCAGGTCCTGGCCTTTGCGCATGGCAGACTTCATCTCATCCAGGTGCTTGGACTCCTGCCATCAGGGAGAAAGGGGAGGAGAAATGCGGTGACTGGTGGCACAGACTCTGGAGTCCCAGCTCTGCCATTTGCTGGCTGGGTGACAGTGAACAAGTTATTGAAGCTCTCAGGCTGGTTTCTCATCTATAAAAGAGAAATACTATTTTTCATAGTACCCTGAGAATTAAATGAGATAGACTGTGTTGGCTGCTTAGGGCCATGCCCGCACCTAATAAATTTTCAAATGGTTACTGTTAACCAAAGACCATCACTCTCATCATCGCTGTCACTGGAAGGGATAAAGAAGAGCAGCGACGGGGCCTGGGGAGGGAAGGGTGGTGGGAGCATTTGCACACTCTTGGGAAGTCTGCCTCTGCCTGTACCAGGCTGTACCAGCCTCTTGCCCTCTGCTGCCCCAAGCCAGCTCCCTCACCAGCTCTGAGCACTGTCAGAATTCTACGGGACAGGCATGCTCCAAGAGAGCCCAGTCTGCCAGGACCCGCAAATGGTAAGAAGATCTGGGGTCCCAACAAATAACAATCAGCAAGTCTCCACCTTTTCATTGCAAACTGGGCTCTCGTGTACAATTATTGTGAGGATCAAATGATTACACGGGAAAGTGTACTGCATGCTGGGCATTGCCATGTAGATGTGGGGAGAAGTCTTGTCCAGCGACCCGGGGTCCATGTGACCATTCTCGTGGAGCCCCAGAATGACCAGCTGAGGGAGGGCCCAAGGGCAGTGTTCCCCTGGCTCTCGCAGCCTCTGCCCACACAGGGCTGGCAGGCTGTCCTCTGGGCTCCTGACCTCCTCCAGGTTCCTGCGCACATCGTCCAGGTCCCTGGTGCCTGACGGGTCTTTGGCTGCCTCCTGGGCATTGGCCAGCTCATGGCGCCAGTGCTGCTGGGCGGCTTTCAGAGCCGTCTGCCGCCTTCGCATGGAGCGTGTCTGCCGTACCAGGAACTCCTTGGCACTACGGAGAGCCAGCCCCTCGGCAGAGAGGTAGTACCGGACGCTGTGGGAGGACAGGCCAGGGTAGGGAAATTGGAAAGGGCAAACAGATGACTCTAAGAACCCCCGCTCTGGGACACACGCCCACTTCCCTGGCCGGTGCTCATCCTGAGCATGGACTGAGGCTGCTGGGCTGGGGCTGGGCAGTGTGTGGGATGCCACTGCTAAATCCCAACTGTGTATGAAGAGCTGGACTAATAGTCCTCCTGCCTTGACCCTGAAAGGGATCATGCCTGCGGCCTCTGGACAGATGGCCAGACACTCCCATCGGTCTGCTCAACCAGAGGCCAGCAGAGTCAGCAGGCCAGTCAGGAATCCCAATGGCAGCACTTGGCTTGCAGAGGATTCCTCAGTCCCCCAGACCCATGATGAACCAAGCGCCCTGGTGATCACTGTCATCTCGTTTCAGCACATCCCAGCTCAGCAGTACAGGCACTCACTCATCCCTTCCCAGCCATCCTCAACCCTAACCAAGACAGGCTACTGGAACTCACCTGTCCAGAGACAAGTCAGCCTCCTCCTTGCTCTGGGAGACAGAAAAGGATACCTCTTTGGTCTGATTCTGAGGACACATGGCAAAAAAGATCCACTGAATGCAGTAAAAGCAGATGTCCTGCAAGCTCGAGATCCCCAAGACCCTCCCAGCAGTCTAGACACAGAAGCGGCCCTGCCAGCTGCCAAGCTCTCTTCATTTACAGGCATCATTTGACTGGTGGGGGCGGGAGGCTGGGAACGACACAGGCCTTCAGAGCAGAACTAAGCTCGCCACCCCCTCCTGAGACCCCACCCAGCCCCCAGTCCAGGGCCCTGTCCCTTCCAAGGCACAGAGACGCTCACTGTCCCAAGGGATTTCCTCAGGTCCTCCACGTGGAGATCCAGCTCAAAGCTTGGGGAGGCATTACTCTCCTCGACTGCCAACTCATTCAGCGTGTCCTGCTTCCTCTGCGCTTCGGCCTCCAGGCTGCTGTATGGGCGGAGGGGGCAGGGAACGGGAGGCATTGGGGGGAGGCGTCTGGGGGGAGGCGGTGGCCCAAAGCAGCAGGCCAGGCAGCTCAGCTTCAAGCCCCGAGCTCAGGGAGAGAACAGGCCCATCTCCTTGCCCTCCCTCCCACCCAAGTCCCTGAGGCAGGGCTGAGGCGTGAACGGTGGACCCAGGAAAACTCCTCTCAACACCATCACCACCACCACCATCCACACGCACAGCCTGCACAACACAGCGGACACAAGTCCCCCCGCCTGGCTCCCACTCTCCCTGCTAATGGGGCCCGTGGGCGGTGGCGGTCCAGGGCAGCCTGGGTGGGCCAAGGGAAGTGGTGCCACCTGCCCACCTGATGCGCTTCTGCAGCCTCTGACTCTGTGCCTGCAGCAGCTCCACTTGGGACTCCAACTCCGACTTGCGGGCCCGAAGCTCATCGAGAATTCTCCGGATCTGCCGGTTGGACTCCAGCAGGTGGGTGTGCTCCTTCTTTGCCTCTTCCAGGTGCTGATGGGTGGCTGTGGCTTCCTGGGGTGGAAGGCAGGGGAGCCCAAGGAGAAGGGGGAGAGGACGGGGCTCAGACACATCCAAGTCCCGGCACCTGAGGTCAGGAGGTCTGTGGCCCCCACCTCCCACCACAGCGCCCCTCCTCAGGCTCCTAAGGTGGGTCCACACCACAGCTCTATCTGTGGAATACTAGCCAACAAGGTCTGGAATCCCAATGCCCCAGACAGATTAGGTGAACAAAAGCAGGGGACTGGGGGAAGAGGGAAGGAGTGGGAGAAGAGGAAATAGAATGGAGAACCACAAAGCAGGGAGCCCAAAATGAGCAGACAAACCTCACTCTCCAGAGCAACCTGCATCTGTGCGTCAAGCAGCTGCTGCTTCTTCTTCCGGGCACTCTCCTCCTGTTGGGAGAAGGGCCTTTTGGCTGTCTCCAGGCCCTAAGTCTAAGAGGCAGGAAGGGCTGCTCTCTCCTGGGGGAGCTGTGACTCCAAGGTCAAGGGTACCAGAGGATCCTACTCCCCTCCCCCACATCCTCACCTGGATGTCCAGCTCGGCCAACCTGGCCTTGACGTCTTTACTTCTGGCTTCAAGCTCCTCCTCTAAATCTTGGAGTTTCCTTTCCTGCACAGAAGCATAGGTGGAGAAAAAGGCGTAAGTGTAGAAAGGGTGCTAGGCATTAGCTGAGAGGCCAGGGGAAGTTCCTGAACCTACCCCACACCATGAGCACCAAGCTGGCTTCTGGGTCCCATCTGATTTGGCCCTGGGGCCTCCCAGGAAAGCACCACATCCTGTTTATTTCCAGTGGGTGCAAGGAGAAGCAAAGGTGCCCACCCATCCCAAGGCCTTCCCAGGAACTGACCTTTTCTTCTAATACCGGGGAAGTTCCCTGGCAAGAAGATGAAGGAGCAAAGCTGCCCCAGCTTGGGCATGGCCCATGAGACCCCCTACTCCTGAAACTGTCAGGCTCCACCCTGCTGCATACACAGCGCCTGCTCCCAGCTCTTGTCCACTGGCATGGAGGTGTCCCAGTGGGCCCCCCGACCCCAGTGTCAGCCCAGGGCCCCTTGCCTGCTCCCGGTGCCGGCGCCGTGAGTCCCCGAGCTGTTTGTCCTGCTCCTGCCTCATGGTCTCGAGCTCTCGCTCGTGGGCCCTTCGCAGGCGCTCCAGCTCTCCGGTTAGGTGCCCTAGGAGCTCAGCCCGCTGCTTCCTTTCCTAAGAGGGGTGGGGGGCACTGGTGAGAAACTGCAGTGGCCCCTCATACCCTTAGAATCACAGCTCCACCCCATCCCCCCAGCTCGGGTCAGTAGGACGAGGGACACCACCAAACTCCTTGAAGACGACAAGGAGAGCACCAAGGTCCCATAGGCCGGAAAGCCAGTGTCCCCGCCCATGGCTGAGGCAGACGCTGGACAGTGGCCATGAGGAAATCCCCTTTGGGAGCCTGACTCTCCTACCGCCCCATCATGTGCAATTTTTCCTTCTGAAGGGAAGAAAGGTCATTAATATGTCATGACCACTATTCCTCAGCCAGGTCATAATTGATCCACGTGGAGATTCAGCTGAACGTCATCGCAGGCCAGCTATTTTTGTCCTGGGAGAGAATGTCGGAAGAGTTGGGCTTCCCCACTCCGGTCACTGGAGCAGTAGCCTACATACTCCCGGCAGAGGTGTGGCTGTGGGCTACAGTCAGCCCTCCCCAGCACCCCTGCCTTGCTCACCCCCAGCGTGAGCCAGCAAGGCCAGCCCGGGTCCACGCGAGCAATCAAAGTTCCCAGGGCTGAAGACAGTGCCGGTAATATCTAAATATTGTCTGGCTCTTGCTAGTCTATGTCCTGGTGTCCTGAAATTTCTAATGACACTGGTGATGTGCTGTTGGCATGGTTAAAACTGAAGGCTCTCGAGCCAGCTGCCTAGACTTGAACCCCAGCTCTTCTGCTTTTTAGCTTGGAAAAGTTACTTAAACTCTCCCTCCAGGTCTGTTTCCTCATCTTTCAAATAGTGATGATGGCAGACCTACCTCCTAAGGATGCTGTGAGGAATGAATGAACTAACGTGGGTGAAGAGCTTAGAGCAGTGCTTGGTATACAGCAAGCACTCCATATATGTCAGCTATGATTACTACTAAAAGAATCAATGTGCGGTCTGTCTGGCAGAGAGGACTCGGCCTTCATAAGGGGGAGGTTTCTCTAATGCATCAGCATTGCGGGGTGTCAGGGAGGCCTCCCTGGTGGTGGAAAGGTCCCACAAGCCCTGACCAGTGCGTCCTCTTCCCCTGCCCTCTGGCTAACTGGGATGGACCCCGAGGAGTGTGTGTGTGTGTGGCCGGCAGGTCACCTCGGCTTCATACTGCTCCCTGGCCTCAGCCAGCACGTGCCGGTGCTCCTCCTTCATCTTCTCCAACTTCCTCTCGTGATCCCTTTCCACCTCCTGGCGCTTCTCTCTCAAGAGGCCACTGAGCTGCAGGCAGACGGCAGGGGTGAGGCAGGCAGGAAGAGGGTGGACCAGCCCCTGGGGGACTGACACACCATTAGGTCCACATGCACTTCCCCAACACCCTCCCCACACACACCACATGTGCATGGCAGCACAACACGCACAGCCGTGCCCCCAACACCCCGCCCCACACACAGGGCATGGGGGTGGAGACGTGCCAGCCTCTAGGGAACCGAGGCACACAAACAACCAGGAGCTCTAAGCCCAGATGAGCTATCCAATGCACACTGGAGGACACTTGGGCCAGGACAGCCCGGCAGGTGGTGAGCGAGTCCACAGCAGGTTCACGCAAATGTTGAAGAAGCACCCCAGCATTCACCTCTTGTTCGTACTCAGTCACTTGGTGAACTTTCTGGTGAGCTCTCTGTTCCATCCGCCCAAGGCTGTCCTGCAGCTGGGCCTCTTCTTTCTGCTGCGCTTCTTCTATCTTCTTCTGGAGGCTGGAGACTGCCTGAGGAGGGCCCGACCCAGGCGACTGTGAGCCCAGAGAGCACTGGGGGCCCAGCGTCCACACCCACGGGCCTGGTGGGAGGAGGCCTTCTCTCTGGGGGGCCTCCTATTGGCCAGGAATGGCACTGAGTTCCGCCCATCAGCCCTGAAAGTGGGTCTGGAGGCTCACGCTCAGGGACCAGGATGCCCAGGCTCTGCCCATGGGTCAGGGCCGGCTGCACCTCACCTCTCTGTGCTTGGCCTCCAAGGAGCAGCAGAGCCGCCCCAGCTCAGCATCATGCTCCCGCTCCAGCACCTCCACGGCCTGGGGAGCAACAAGGGGCCTGTGAGGGAAGCAGGGTGGGCAAGGCCGGCCGGGTACCAACCGCAGGGGAAGGAAGAGCCAGGAAGGACTTCCACAGGGCCCCTCAAGCTAAGGGGCCAAGGGGAACCACAGGCACATCTTTGTCCCTCTGAAATAACTCAGTCCCGAAAGCCTGCAACTGGCAAATGAACAGGCACATGAAGGCCAGAGGTGGAGGGGCATTTCAGGAAGCCTCAGGCCACGCCTTCCATGCCCCTGCCTCTGCGCTGGGCCACAGCTCACAGATAATGCTCATAACCACAAATAAGGTCCGAGGTGGGGATGTTCATGGTTTTAGCACATTCTGTCCGAGCACGTGCAGGACAGTGACACTCTCCCTCTGATCTTGCTGTAGCTTGTCCTTGTCTATGGCTGAAGCACCTAGAAAACCTCTACTCCTTACTCTCCCTCCCAAAGAAAAGCCCCACATGGCCTGACTGTTACTTTAGCATCTAACCTGGAGACCGACTGTCAGATAGAAGGGAAGGGAAGCAAGGACAAAAGAGAAAAACCTCTTCTAAGTGTGCTAACTTCTCATTCTAAGATGGGAGAGGAAAGCATGGAGAGGAAAGGACACTTGGGCTGCCCCTCAAGGACAGGGACTGGACAGAACACCCTTGCCACGAGTCATCTGGTCTGGCTTAAGTTCTTTCAGCCCGGAAACCTTCCCAAACCCGCAGGCTATTTCCCCTCTGACCTCTAATGGCTCCCAGAGTTGGCCACACCCAGCCCAGCCCTGGAGGGGGCCTCCTGGCCATGTGCAGCATCCTCTGCTCTGCCCGGGGACAAGTCAGGTCGGCGCAGAATAGTGGGCCCCAGCCAGCCAGCTGCCCATCACCTGCACCTGCCTGTGCATGGCGCCCTGTTCTGCCTGCCTCCCCGCCCTGCACACCCCTCCTCTCCCTCTGTGCTCAGTCCCTCCCAGGCAGCCCAGGTGCAGCGCAGAGGCTGCAGGCCCCGCTCGACTTGCTCACTTCTCTCCTTTCCCCTTCCAGTTGCTCCCGCAGCTGCTGCAAAGCCTCCTCCTTCTCGGCGTGCAGGGCAGCCCGCTCCCTCTTCTCCGAAGCCTCCATCTCCTCCTTGAGCTGCTCTAGGGTTTGCCTGCTTTTCTGCTCCAAGTTGGCCCTCTCGACCTTCTGGAGAGACTCCAACTCTTCTCGCACCCTCTCCAGGGAGGCCTCTTGCTCGGCCCTGGGCAGACAGAATGGAATAGAGAGGGCCTGTGCCCGCCAGGGTCCCACCCACAGGGCCGGGCAGCTCGCAGGTGGCGCTTACCTCATGTGGCCCTCATCTGCCTCGGTGCTGGACCGGACCTGCGCTCGGAGACAGGACAGCCGCTGGCTTTCCTCTGCTCTCAGGCGGGCCTCCTCTTCCTCAGTGGCTCTCTGCAGCTGCTCCTTCAGGGAACTAGGAAGGAAAGGAGAGGCAAGTTGGTTTGAGAGCCCACAAGGGTCTTCCCCCTCCTGCTCATGACCCTGGCCTCGACCTCTGCTGGCTCTCCAGCCTGTCTTCGAAGCTTCCTGAATGTGAAAGGCAGTCCAACCTCAGCCTCGAGGGCCAAGCTATTGCCCCCAGGGGTGAGAGGGGGCAAGAAGTCCACTTGTACCTCTGCCACAGGAAGTGGATGCAGGCTGCTTGGTCACAGCAGAGCATTTCTCTATTTTACACTTTGCTACATATGATAGAACAACAATAATTTTCTACCACTCTTAGATGTTTCGTTCTAGAGGACAAGCTCTAGTCTTTAGTTAAATTGCCAAGTAAGGGAAATGCACATACACCTCTCTGGAGCACCTTTTCCATCCTTGGACTGTGACAAAGCTAGCTCATTACCTTCTCAATATCCATTCTCCCTTTTTCCCTTACTAACAGAACCCTGGTTTTATTCTGCCAGGTAAACAGACCCAGCTAAAGGCCTGTGGTTCCTAGTCTCCTCTGCAAGGATGGGTAACCAATGGGATAGCAGCAGAAGTTAGTGGGGAAAGTTGCCAGGAAAGTGTCTTTAAGAGGGACCAGCTGAGCTAGAAGGTTCGACTTTTTGCCCTCTGTCCCTGTGCTTCCTCCCTGGGGCACAGACACAATGGCTGGAGGTCCACAGCTAAAGTAGACCATGAAGAAACTCTGAGAGTTAAACCAGTGCTAAAGATGGCAGAGCAGAAAGATCAAAGGAGACAGGGCCCCGATGACGCCGTGGAGCCACTAGACCAGGCCTGGACTGCTGCTTTTTATAAAAGTAAACCCCTAACTTGTTTACACAAATACACACACACACACAATCACATACACACAGGCCCAGCCCAGGCTGAAGTGCCCTGTTTATGTCCTCCCAGCCAGCTACTCCAAGAAGTGGCACTCAATTAGGAACTCTTGGCTCCTGGTCAAGAGCACCTCACACCGTATCACATGGTCCCAGCCTCTGCAGGATTCCAACAGGGAGATGATTCCCAACAGGGCTCCTGCCTGCTCGGATAATGCAGACAAACTGCCTGAGCTAATCCGAGCTCTGCTTAGCTATGGTACCTTCTGTGCCTCAGTTTCTTTGTCCATATTATAAATTCCACACAATGGGGTTGATGCCTCACAGAGCTGTTGGGAGCACTACACAAATTCACACACGTAAAGCACACCTATCAGTGCAGTCGCTTAACAACGTCAAGCACTCGCTTTGTATCACGCCTCCCAGCTCCTTCCCCAAAAGCGGGAGGGTGCGCACCTTGGCCAGGGGCCCTATCCCTCCGGACCGCACAGGCGCACAGGCATCACAGTGGTCTCCGGGGGGGAGGAGGGTGCCCCCCACTGTCCATGGCACTGTGAGGCCCCAGGGCCTGGCCTGGGGCAAGGGGCGGGACCTGAGAGACTTCTCTTTCTGCTGGTGAAGCTGGAGAATCTCTTCTTCCTCCTCTTGCCACAGTTTCTCCCGCAGTTGCTGCATCTTCTCTCGCTTTGATTCCAGCAGCCACCTCTTGTCCTGCTCGAGTTCCTGTGCCACGGCCTCCTCCATGGCCTTTAGAGCAGCCTCTGTGAGCTGATCTGGGGGGGCCACGGGCTCTGCAGATTGTCTGCCAAGGGTGCAGAACAGCGTATCACTGTGGTTGTAATATCCTCCCGCCTTCTGGTACCAAGCGCTTACACAGACAGCTCATCACACATCAAGTCCCAATGGAAGGGCCAATAAACAGGAGTCCCATTTGCAAGTTGGGTCACCCCCGGGTAGGCAGTAAGTCTGTCCCTCTCAAAGACATGGTCAACATTTGTCCTCTGAGGCCAAGCCCAACTGTGGTTGCCTATCATAGGCTCTCGGATGACCAGGGAGGCTGTGGCTCAAAGTCAAAACCTGGAAGCATGGCTCAGAATCCGGGAGCAGTGGGGAGAGTGTGGAGTTCTGTCCCTAATGGCGTCTTCCCCCAAATGGTCCACAGCCCATTTCCATCCCTCACTAGGGCTCTGCCTACTACTTGAGGTTCATGCTAGCAATTCGGACCAGTCCCTAGAGGCTGCTCTCTGCCTCCCAAACTGAACAGAGGCCAATGTCTTTGACCTAGCAGGAGAAGCAGAATGCCTCCTCTCCCTGGGATCTAGTAAAGTCCACCTGCGGTCCAGGAATAGGACACTCTTCTCCCACAGTGCCAAGGGAGCCAAGCAGGAGACCCTTCCCAGAGCCAAAGGGAGGAGCTAGAGCTCAACAGGCATGCCACGTCCAAACCTCCCCAATGGTGGTGCATTTTCACCTACTTAGAATTAATTCAATGTTGAAAAATTGGTAAAAGAAATTTGGATAGTTAAGATGGGTGGTAAGAAAAGGACTAATGGTTTGGCTTTTAAATTTTTAAAGTCTATAAAATAAGAAAGTGGTTATGTCGCTTATATTCTGGTTCTTGAAGGAAATGCCCAAAGAGAAACTCCGAGAACTTTCAGAGCAAGGAAAGCATAAGCGCGACAGAGTGTTTAGCCTCCCAGAGCCTTTCCTAAAGGCCAGTACACTTGTATTTCTGGCCCCCAAGCCTGAGGTTGGCAGGTGGTCTCATCACATCCCCCTCACTCCTCCCGTGGTGTCCGGGCTGCGCAGGCCAGGCCCGGTGCTCCGGTGACCTCAGCAGGGACGTTTGGGCGTGGCCCAAAGCAAAGCAAACTGCGGCAGGAGTTGAGCAGGGGAGCAGAAGACAACAAGGGTCAGGGGTTCCCTCTCAGCCCCTCGAGACCAGAGAAAGAAGGACGCGCCGCAGGCTGACTCCTCGGAAACACCACGAAGGTCTCTCCCACCCCCTTTCCTAAAACTGTAACTCAGGCCAAAACAGTCCTGAGGGCTATGCTCCATTCTTTCCTGCTCCTATCTCCTTCCCCTCCCTCCTTCCAAATCCTGGCTTCCTCTCAGTCCCCTGACACCGTCCAACCGAGGCAGATGTAAGAGACATTGCTGCCACCTCCTCTGAGAATCCCACCCTCAGAAAGAGGCTCCCCCCGCAGCTCTCCGCCTCATCAACCCTCCAACTCATTTGCAACCTTGGCTGAAAACATCTTTTTTTCCCTGAGATGGTACCTTCTAATGTCTCCCTTCCCTGTGGGCCGTGCAGCTCTATGGAGCCCTTGGGGACAGATGCTGCTGAAAGACAGGCTGTCAGATACAGCGGCGGCAGTGCCCGGGCGACAGGCACCAGGTCCGCTTGCTAGCACACCTGGCACACAGGCCAGTGGGGCTGTTTCCAGCGGCCTCTTCTTCCTCCCCCAGTTTTAAAGATCTAGTATCCCAAAGTCCCAGCATAGGTGCAAGGCAGTAAACAATGTGCCTGTAAGATCTATTAGACAATGGGGAAGCTGAAGACTCCAGAGGAAGAGCCAGGTCTGATTTCTAGGACACCTCCTCAGGTTTCAGCATCAAAAGAGACCCCATTGCCAACAGGTGTTGCAAAGCGAAGCTCTGCAGGAGCGAAGCACTTTGGCTGACCACAAGTAGCTCGCAGACACATCAAGGAAGGTGAGGAGGGAGAGCGGGTGGGGGGAGAAAGAGAAAGATGGAAAAAGAGGGAAATGTACTCCAGGGAAACTTTGAAATGGGCGTTAAAATTGGGGTTAGAATCAAAGAGATCGTGTCTCCCCTCAGTCAACCCTCTACAGACTCCTCGGGAAAGACGCCGGGATGCAAAAGGGAGGCTCTTCCTGTTTCCCAGGGGTGGGCCTTCTGGCCGCAGAGCCTGCCCTCTACTCCTAACCCCTGATTCCATCTGACTCCATCCGTGGAAGCTGATGGAACAGTGCTGCCCCCAAACCCAGAAAACCATTTGTTCCCTGTGTAGCTGTAAGGATTAATAACAAAGCTATGGGGCCTGAAAAAAGTCAGGAGAAGAACAGAAGGCCCTTCCTGAGAGGAGTGGGCCAACTCAGTGCGTGGCCAAGGAAACGTGTCTGAGACCCCAGCAGCAGGCAGCCTCGCGGGGATGGGAGAAGAAACAGGAAGGGGACTGCGCATCCAAGGCAGGCGGCGAGGAGCGGTGCGAGCTGGGCCCGGCCCGAGCCCCACTGCCAGGCTCCTCTCTGGCCCTGTGCCTCTGCCCAGACCGTCCTCTCTGTGAGCCACACTTGCCTCCTGTCCTCTTAGAAAGCACCTGGCCTGGCTGTCCTTGAGAAGGCCACCTAACTGCGTGGGGTCACAGCCTTCAGTGGGGGTTATCACCATGTGATAAACAGGGCTACCCCTTACCCACACACCCCTGCCATGTTGAAGGACGAGCGCATCGGCACTGCCAGCCCTTGGTGACACTTCCTATGGGTGATCAGGTCATCAACCCACCTTGGCTCAAGAGTGAGCCCCAATCCTGAGGACTCTTAACCCCTTTGCACGTGCTCAGTTCATGGGGGTGGGGGGGTAATTTATAAGCCATGACACCTTTTTCCACGCAGAGAAAAGGAACAGAAGCTGCAGAGTAAAAGGTACAAGTCTAGGGCTCTAGTGACTCTAGTCTAGTCCTAATTTTGCAACTGACACAATGTGACCTTGGGCAAACCTCTTCGCCTCTCTGAGCCTCAGTTTCCTCATCTGTAAAAGGGGTAGGGAGAGGAGAAGGTGAGAATGGGAAGAGAAAAAGGAGAAGATTCCTAATTTTAAAAGTGCTTGGTGGGAAGCGGCTGTGGCTCAATCAGTAGGGCTCCCGTTTACCATATGGGAGGCCCCAGGTTCGGTTCCCGGGGCCTCCTGGTGAAGGCAAGCCCGCCCGCACGGCGTGGTTAGCTGACCCAGCGAGCTCAAGCAGCAAGGGGGGGGATAAATGAATAAATAAAAAAATTTAAAAAAAAAATCTTTAAAAAAAATAAATAAAATAAAAAAAAAAATAAAAGTGCTTGGTATAACAAGGGTGAATCTCAAAACCTTGTTGAGCCAAAGAACCCAGGCACAAAGATATAAGCAGTACACAGTATAATTCCATTTATATGACATTCAAGATGGAACCTTTGAATGTCTGTATTCTGCGGGCTAGAAGACAAGGGATGGTAGGGTGGGATGGATTGGGAGGGAAGGGGCAGGAGAAAGCTTTCTCTGGGAATGGAAAGGTTCTGTAGCTGATCTGAGTGGCAGGCACGTGGTATGTACATATATAAAAGTTCAATGAATTGTACACTTCAGACCTGTAGTGTAAGAAAATTATACCTCAATTTAAAAACGTTCGAGAAAGTGAAAAGCAGTGCTTGGTAGGGGGGGAACTTGGTTTACCAGGCTTCTGGTAATGAGCCAGGAAAGCCTCTCACCTCTACCCTCATACCCCAGGTCCTGCCAAGGCACCCCAAGGACCTAAGCTGGCCCCCCACGAGGATCACTGGTAGCGGCTTGGGGCTCCCCCAGGCAGCCCATGGAGCACCCAGGCCACACTCCATCCCCACCCAGGAACGCCCTCCCCACCCCTCAAAAGCCAATGGGCACTTCATCCACATTTCATCCACACACAAGGGAGGGTGGGGACAGATATGGTAAAACTGGTCCTTACACCTCTGGAGAGACTGGTAGGGTGGGGCTGACCTCCACCTTCTCCTTGGGCTCCTCGGCCTCTTCCTGCCCAGGACCCAGCTCCTCGGCCCTCTTGAGGGCGGCAGGTGGGCTTGGGACCTGCTCCCTTGACGGCAACAAGGAAGTAACCACATTAAAGCCCTTAGGAAGAAGACAGGCTCCAGATTCACCCCATTTGGGGTCGAAAGAGACAGCCCCAACTGTCCCCCTACCTCGGGCCTCAAGCCTCCCCCTCCCCTCTCTGCCTCTTCCCTGACTGTTCACACTGAAGACCAGAGGCCCAGGTCCCACGTGGGAAGCAGTGGTTACAGCCCCCAAGGAGGAGCTCTGCACACAGCAGGTGTTCAGAAGATGCTGTGGATGGAACATGGCCAAGGCTCAGCTTCCCCCAGTGCCTCATTCCAACCAGATGAATTCTAAACCAGCAACGTGCCCTTGCCAGGGGAACGGAGAACTAGCACACACACAGCAGGCTCTGGACCAGGCTGGGAAGGAAGGTCCTCTCAGCTGGGAGAACCTGGCTGTACCTCCGTGCACCTGGGGTCCACAGGGGCTGACCGAGGAACTACAAAGTGACACCCTGAGGTAGGGCGCTGGCAGGGAGGGGACTGGAAGGAACAGCTCCCTCAGTAGGACCTGAGCAGCCAGGGCAATAGCTGAGTCTCGGCCCCAGCCCCTCGCAGGGAGGCAGCTGGGACAAAAGAGACACTTCCTCGTGCAAGAATATCTAAGCTCCCGATGGGACCGTGCGCCCCAATTTTAGTTCCAGACTGCAAACTCGGAAGAAGAAGGTTTCCTCAGTCCTCGGCTCCTCAGGGCACTACCTGCAAACCCACCCCAACTCTCTCCCTTCCCTCTCCAAGCCCACCCCATCCCTCTCCCCACTCCCCACCCCTCCCCAGGCTCTCTCAGCACAGGCAACCACACCACTGCACACAGGGAAAGGACACCACCGCCCTAGGAGGCTTCCAACTCCTCCTTACCTCTGGGGGGATCCCGGCGGGGTGGGGCTGGACACAGAGGCCTCCTCAGGCTCTTCGGCCTCCTCCTGCCCAGATTGCCCCTCGGGGACCTGTGGAGGCCTGTCCTCAGTAGCCTGGCTGGGAAGGGGACTCTGGAGCTGCCACCCGTGCAGAAGTGAAGGTGACAACCTGGTCAGGCCAGCCAGAACAGCAGAGTCACGCCCCTCCCTGCAGAGAGGAGGAAGAGAACCTGGGAGGGTGGCACCTGCACCCAGGCCAGTCACCTTCCCAGGCCAGACCCTGCCCCACCCCACGTCCACGGGGAACCTTAGGGGCTGGGAAGACCCTACTGCGTGCCCCTTGCGCCTGGACTAATCAGGCTTCCCAGGTCCCTGCACTGCTCGGCCCAGGAGTGACAGGTGGACACACCTGCACGTGTATCCCTCTCAGAGTTTTACCGTCACTGGGGTCAGGAGAGGGGTGGAAGAACTGCGAGGAGAATGGGGAGAAAAAGAGAAGCCAGGCTCAAGGGGTCAGACTACAGAAAGCGCATGAAGCTAGAGCTTTCAGGAAGAAAGCTGGTAGCTCTTCAAGGTCCGAAAAGTAGAATCATCACCCCCCTTCCCCTTCCAGGGTTGTGGCCTTGCTCTTATGGGCTCGAGTTCCCCTGTAGCAACACACACACACACACACACACACACACACGGCCTAATCAATCCACTCGAGTGAAGGGGACAGACTGCGATAGTGCTAGGCACACCAAGTCCCCACCAAAGGTACACAGCAGCGCTTCACCATCCTGTCCTGGTGCAGAACCGGGGAACGCCTGTGCACATGCACAGGCACACACATGCACTTGCACACATACACACGCGGACCCCACAAGGCCTGCCAGCTGTTCATCATCTGCCTTCAGGCAGGAGCACCCTGAAGCCAGGCCTACCAAAGCCGGAAATTCTGCCCAAGCCCACGCCATCCCATAGGCAGCCTTTATCTCAGGCCCTCCACAGTCTGTACCTCTCAGAGCCCCTGGACTGCTTGCTCTGCAGCTCATCTTGGCTGGACTCGCTGTCCTCCTTGTCCTCTCTTCCCAACCTCTGGGGCTGTGGGCAAGAAGCAGGGGAAAGTGAGAAGTGGAGGGGCCTGCACCTGGGTCCCTCAACTCTCCTCCTGGTTGCCATGCTTAGTAGAAAGCATGAAGACGAGGCCATCAAGGGGCGGGGAAGCCCATGGGATGCAGAGCAGAAGCCCTGCGCACTGGACACTGAAGCTTCCTGGGACTCTGGGTAAGCACCCAGCCTCCCGCTGCTGCCAGGGCCAGTCTTGCTGGCCTGAGGAGGGTGAGTCGGTCAAGCAGAGCCACTGCCTGCAAAGCTATAAGCCAGAGCAGAAGAGGGCACGAGCAAGCACACCCCGCCTCCTGCAGTTGCAAGTCTTCACTGCTCATTGCAAAGCGAAAGCAGAGACATCCACAAACACCCCAAATCCATAAACACCTGGGGGTCCCAGACAACTAGGGCCCATGATATACGCGGGTGCTGAATCAGTGGGAAGAATTGGGAGCAGAAGTACATTAAAGAGGAAGAAGCCCAGAGAGGCGGAGTCTTGGTCTATACCCCAGACCAAGAGGGCACCATTTGGGCACCTGGAGAGGAAGACAAATTGCTCCTCTGTTCCATCCCAAGCTCCACCAAGCACCCAGGTCCTACCCAAAGACAATAACACACTCTTTGCAGTCAGGGATCGCACTATCCACCCAAAAGAGAAATGTCATTTTAAGGCTTGGGAGTCGTGGCAAACTTAGTGAGCTAATTAAAAAAAAAAAAGACTATCTTTGATCATTTCAAATATTTTCTGGGGGCAGGGGACAACACAATGGGATAGAAGTGTAGTTGGCCTGGACTCAGCCCTTTGTCCTAACACGCCCTGCCCAGGAAGTCTGTCTCCTAGACTGTGAGTTGGGATCATAAATCACAGCTCGCAGGGCTTCTTGTGAGGATGAAATCAGATCATGTGCAGGAAGCCCGACTCCCAGCCCAAAGGCAAGCCACGATGGGAGCTCCTCTTCCTACACCCTCTCCCTCTCCTCCAGCCTAAGGAAAGGAAAAGCCATCACCGCCCCATTCCAGGACCTGCACCACTTTGTCACTCTGACAGGAGCTCCGTATGTTCTGGGACACAGGGGTGAACAGGAGTGGGCGGGAGACGGCTCACTCCATCTTCCCCAGTGGGGCCCCCAGCCCCGTGCCCACAGCCCCCACACCTCTCCGCTGGCAGCTTGAGCCGTAGCAGCTGCGCCCGGCTCTGCCATCTGGATGGGCGAGCAAGGCGAGGGCTGGAACTACAGCCCGGCTCCCCAAATTACATTCAAGACAAACACTGCCTGGGAGTACCCCCACGGGCCTGCACAGAAGGGTACCCTCCCGGCTGCCGGGCAGGCAGGGCCTGGGGGCCCCTCTCCCACCCCACCTCCTTCCTCTTCAGTGTTCACGTCACAACGTCCTTCCCCGTTCAAATCACACCAGGCTCAGCAATATCTCCCCCTCACAGGGAAAAAAAAATCACACAGGCCAACTCTATTTAACCAACTACAATACAGGGCTGGACAGTAAAGTGGCATGATGGCAACAAAAAAACTTGAGATTGAGCCCTGAGTCAGAGAAGGCCTATCCAGCACGGATGGTGAGGAGACAGGCCAGCAGAGAGGCGAGCCAGCTGCCGACCACGTCCCCGTCTGGTCCCTTCCTGTTTTACCTTCTCTACTTCTGCTAGGAACAGGGATACTTTAGGAAAACACCCAGAGTCACAGGTCCTTTGGGTAGAGTTTACTTGGTCCCCAGACCAAGGAGCAAGGAAGTGGTATGAACAATCTTCAGAAAGGGGCAAAAAGGTAAGCACAGTCTGAGCCGCTGGCTGAAGGCTGCTTGAGACACCACTTCCCCATCCTTACTTAACTCAGCTCCAGGGCTTTGTTTTTGTTCAACGTCCAGTCCCCAGTTAAATAAATCATGGTACGTTCATACAGCAGAATGCTATGCAACCACTAAAGAGAAGAAAGTAATCTATATGAAATAACCTAGAAATAAGGCAAGGGTCTAGTATCAAATTTAAAAAGCATATTGCCAAGCAGTTTTTGCAATATAATCCCCATTTTTGTGGGAAAAAAAAAAAGACAAATAGAAAGTAGATATATGCTTGTATGTACACAGAAAAAAATCTGGAAAGGTACACAAGGAGTGTTCATGGAAACTGTTAATAGTTCTCACCTTTGTGAGTGAGGCTGCAGGAAGTGGAGGACTTTGATGCTCTGTATTATTTGAAATACATGTATCATCACTTTTCTAATTTATTATAAAATTGATTAAGTTTATACTCTGTTATGATCATGATCTTGACCGTGGCAGTGGTTTCAAAGATGTGTACGTGTCAAAACTTATCAAACTGGGCAATTTAAATATGTGCAGTGTACTGTATGTCAGTTATACCTCCCTAAGCTGCACAGACATTTCTTTAATGAACAAAAACTAGTTTAGCTCAGTTCTAAGCCCCTGCACTGGCTCCCCAGCCTTGGGAAAGATCCAGAGGAGAGAGGAAAATGGACAAGAGCCCATGGGAAGGACAAAGGGGACTGCAGTTACTGTTCTGTCTGCCCCACAGAGGGGCTACTGCTCATACCTCCAGCTCACCTCCCTGCTCGAACCCTCTGTGCCCTGAAGATGGGAGAGGGCTAGAAGCCGAGCCCCACAAAGGGCTCTATTTGGTCAGCCGACAGCACTGCTACACACCCCAATAGCCTAGTCAAGAGGGAGAGCTTAGGGCTTCCTCTGCCAGATTGGCTGCCTCAGTGGAGTGAGAACCAAATCCAAGCCAAGCCCTGCTACTGATGTACACCAAGTAGAATGGCCCAAAAAGAGACTGGCTGGACTCAGAAGGCCATAGGTAGGAGCGAGAATTTTGTCCTTTTCAAAGCTCCCCAGTAATTCTGATACTGGCCAGGTATTGAATCCAGAGTAATGAAAACCCATCTGCCCTGCCAACTCGGTAACTTTCCCACTTAACTACTGCCAAAGCTGTGGCACAATTCACCTGCTTCAAGCCTTTATGATTAATTCCACCTGCCCTTGATTGTGCCATCACAGCTTTCCAGCATTGCAGACAGGATGACCAAAGTCCAGCAGGGACCTAGTGACTGGGCAGTGGCCCAGGAAGGCTTTATCAGCCAGAGACAAGAGGCACATGCCATGCTAAAATAAATAAATGCAATTGGCCTGCAAACCCTACCCTGTTTCCAGCCCTCATTTCACTAGGGGCTCCCAGTCGTGGTTTACATTAAACATCTTGTTTGTTTCACCCAAAAAATTTCCATTTCATCCAAACTAAACACTCCCTTAAACTTGCAGAGGCAGTGTGCCAGAATCTCTTCTCTTGACAAACCCACAGAGAAGAAAAAAAAAAAAAAAGATCCCCTTTGCTTTAAGCTCCTTAAGGACAGGGTCTGTATTTGAGTCATCTATGAACCCTACTCTGGGTCAGATGTCCTCCATGCCCACACGGAGCTTACATTAGGCAGGAGAGAGAGCAAAACAACCATGAAACAAAACAAGAAGCACTTAAGGGAGCAAAGAAAGGAACGGTTCATCCTGATTGGAGGAGGTGATGTCAGAGGTGGGCCTCCTAGGCTGAGAAGGAAGGAGCTTGCCGGGGACCCGAGCAGGCAAGTAGGAAAGGACGTGGGTGTTACGGTCTGGAATGGGGAGTGGTCACACATGGCTGGTGAGTAGCAGCTGGACTGAGCATGAGGCTGGAAAGGTTGGATGGGCAAGGCTGTGAAGTGCCTTGTAATCCCCGCCCCACATTCTACACGGTGCTTTGCTCATGAGCACGCAGTCAGTCCTCAATTGCTGAATGAATGAACAAACAGATAAATAAATGGAAAGAACACTTTAATTCATAGCAGCAACAGAGTGCATCAAAGATACAGTCAGAGCCATGCCTAACAAGTAAGGGAGAGAACTTCCAGAAATAAGAGCCTGGGTTGGGCAGGGCTCAGTTCTGTGTTACCCCAAAAAGTGGCTGCCAGGGAAAGTGAGGCCCCAGCCCACCACCAAGAGAGACTCACCTCCCAATGGGCTCCATCCAGGACCGGAGAAAGCACATCAACATCCAGCAGGTGCTCTGAGATCCGACTGCGAAAACCAAAGTCCTGCAGACAGGGGAGATGGATAAGTCAAGCTGGCCTCTGTCACAGCACTCACCAGGGCTCCTCCTCCGCCCAACTCCAACCTCCCAGAAAGGCGTCTACCATGTGCCAGACCCTGTGCCAAACATTTTGACATCAACTAATTAATTTAACCTTCAAAATAACCCTATGAATAGATGGATAGATACGCGATAAAGTATGGTAAAAAAAATTATAGGCTCTAGGTGGTGAGTGTATGGGTATTTGCTGTAAAATTCTTTTAACTTTTCTGCATATTTGAAATTTTTCATAATAAAATGAAGGAAAAAATATAACCCTGTGAGAATGATATTTTTATAGATGGGGAAGCAGATTTGAGAGCATGAGTAATTTGTCCAAGGTCACAGAGCTAACAAGCAGTGGGGCTGGGGGCCAGATGTGCCCTGGGCTGACTCCAAAGCCCAAGCTCTTTTCGTGACATGTGCAGCAAAGCATGTCACCTTCCAGCTGTCTCTCCCCATCGAGTGCCCAACCAGAGCACCAGGTGGGAGGCCAAAGAGACCAGAAAACCTGTGGGCAGCCTAGAAACGAGGATTGCTGGGCTCTTCCCAGCACATTCCTTCCCCTTTCCCGTACATGTGGCCCTCTGGACAATGGGGATTAACGAGTGGCTCTTCCTCCACAGGCTTCTCTTTGGGACAGACAGCAAGCACCCACACTGTTGCCAAGTCCTCACTGCCCTTTGGCTGCTATAGGACCATGATCTCACCCCTCACCCCCCAAACCTAAGCTCCCTGCTGGGCTAAGTGAAGGATTGCTACCTGACAGCATGCTAATGGGGGCAGATCTGTCATCACTCCTGATAAATGGCGGGATGCCTAGCCAAGGTCTGGTCCTGCTGCCCATGGCTTCCTCCACCCACTCCCATCGAGAAGAAAAATGCTGATGGGCACGTTTCTCCACATGGGCGACTCTTCAGGAGGGTCAGACCCTTTGCTTCAAGGAGTTCTCTGACATGGCGATTCGTCATGGGCAGTTTTTGCCAACAACAATGGCTTTTGCCTTCCCTTCCTAGCTTGTGGGATTTTCTTCATTTTTTGGTGACATTTTCCTTTCAGCTTGAGTTCTACTCCAGTTAATGCAGCTGCCATCTGCCTCCTAAGCCCACGGCTCACGAGGGGCTGGAGCAGAGCACAGTCTCTTAATTCCTCTGCACCCGTCCTATCGTTACTCTTCATCCCTGACCCTCTCCCACTAATCCCTTCCCTTTGAGCTGCCTCCTTCAAACAGATGGAGGATGGTTTCTAGAGGTAATGTTCTGCCAAAAAAGCACCCCTAACTACTGCCATTAGATACAGACCTGGCAAGTGAAACCAGGATACAGCAGGCTGGGTGGAAGGTCTGGGACAAAGAAACCATGCATGTTGGCATTCCAGGATAAAGTCTTAACTTTAGAAATGAAATCACAGCATCCCTCCTGGCCAGGGCCTGGGGTCTCTCTCTCTCTCTCTCTCTCTCTCTCTCTCTCTCTCTCTCTCTCTCTCTCTCTCTCTCTCACACACACACACACACACACACACACACACACACCAGCCTTTAACCTCCTAGATCCATGTAATGCTCCTGCTATAGCCCAGAGGCAACCCACATGATCTCTCAACCATTCACACCACAGTCACAGTAACAATCGCTAACACTGATCTAATGTTTACAGGCATACCTCCTTTTATTGCACTTAGCTTTACTGTGCTTTGCAGAAATTGCGTTGGTTTTTGTTGTTGTTGTTTTTTAACAAATTGAAGGTTTGCGACCACCCAATGTCAGGCAAGTCTATTGGTGCCATTTTTCCAACAGCATGGCTTTACTTCATCTCTGTGTCACATTTTTAGGAGGTACTGGGGATTGAACCCGGGACCTCGTACATGGGAGGCAGGCACTCCACCACTGAGCTATATCCACTCCGTGTCACACTTAACAAATTACAGTATAGTGTAAATATACCTTTTATATGCACTGGGAAACCAAAAACGTCATGTGACTGGCTTTATGGCGATATTCGCTTTATTGTGGCGGTCTGGACCCAAGCCCGCAATATACCTGAGGCACACCTGTACATGCTGAGGTTTTACACTCTTTACCTTACTTTCTCCTTACCACAAACGCATAAGGTAGGTAGTAGTAGCCTTACTTCATAGCTGAAAAACCCAAGTTTGAATCCTGACACTCCACTTACTTGCTGTGGGCACATTACTTAACCACAGGGACCAGAGACCGATGCTCTTAACCACCGCTGCCCCTCGTCTCACACTCACCAGGTCAAGGAGGGACTGCGGGTCAGAGGCCGCAGAGTCTGAGAGCTGTAGTTCCTTCACGTGTTCGCTGATCTCTGATTCCTAGGGAAACAGACACACAGAGAAATCCCCAGCTACACAGAGCAAGGCCAGGAGGGGAAGCATTGCCGCAGCCTAGAGTAAAGAACTGTCCCAGGAATTCCGTTCCGGCCATGGTGCCAACACAGGGCTCAGCCCAAACAGAAATCCACGTCTCCTTGAAAATCTGGAGGAGGCCCAGGGTACCCTCCCACGCTCACTGGGCACATGCACCAGCCTCCAGGCCACTCAGGCTGGGCAGCACATCTGAGTTCAGACAGGCACGCTCTGATCAGATCACCCAGGCTTAGACGTGAAAGCGGAGCCAAATGTAGAAGAGACAGCTAGAAAGTGGGGTGCTTGGAAGTTTGATGCTGTCCTCAAAAATCAAATGAGAGCAGTGTTACTAGGAAGGAGATTCAATGAGTTACCTCATCACCTACCTGGAGGAGGAACAGAACCAAGGGTCAAAATATCTCAAATATTTGTCAAAGGGCCCCCCTCGGACATCTTCTATCCATTTTGATCATTGGCCAGAGCAGCTACTGCCATATCCTGAAGTAGCTCAGAAGGAGCCAAAGAAATGACTGTGAAGAGTTTTCTTGTCATCTTTTCCAACTGTGCTGGGGCCAGGCACCCCCAATCATGGTGACACCCTCACAAGAGGGACCCCCTCTCTCTCTTCCGACACTCAGACTACTGCTCCCATGACTGACCCCAAACTGATATCAAGAAGTAGAAGGGAGGGGAGTGGATGTAGCTCAAGTGGTTGAGCACCTGCTTTGCATGTACAAGGTCCTGGGTTCAATACCCGATACCTCCTAAAAAAAAAAAAAAAAAAAGAAATAGGAGGAGGAGGCAGGAAACAGGAAGAGGAAGTAAACAGGAGAAAAGAGCAGCTTTAATACCCCAGGAGGGGACCAATGAACAAGCAAACTTCTGCTCTGACCTTCTAGTGCCAGCAGGTCTGGAGTTCCATTTAGGGGGTTACTACCCCACTGGGCCTGGGCATATCTGTCACAACAAAGGGTTCTGGCTGATGCTGACCACCTGTTGCAGGGTCTGCAAATGAAGCTCCAGACTCAGGAAGAAAGACATGGGGCTGGGAACCTGCACAGAGCTTAAGAGAGAAGCAGAGGGCAAAGGGACATACCTCACTGGCATCTGAGCCGCCATCTTTCAGGGCAGAAGGCTCACTCTTTGGCTCCTTCGCTGCCTCTTCCTTCCTGGATCCCTCCTCTCCTGCGGCCACTGTGCCCTCCAGAGCCTCCTCTATAGGAGCTTTGGCAGGCTGATCATCTCCCAGGCCCAGTGTGGGCATCACCTGACTCTTGGAGGCCCCAGGGTCACTCTTCTCATTCTCTGCTGTGTCCGGGAGCTGAGCACTGGCCCCTCTCTCCTGCTGCCCTCTGCCATCAGCACTGCTCAAGCTGCTGTCTGCATCCTGGCTGAAGAGTTTACCAGGAGTAGGGGGGCCGGCAGCATCGGAGGCAAGAGAATCATCCTTCTTCTCCTCTCCCTGGCTGGACCTTGGAGACTCCTAGGGAACAGCACACCATATCAGGAAGAAGACATTGAGAACTTCTAAATGCAGTTTAGGGGCTTGCCACAAGGTGGAGACGGCCATTCCTGAACTCCCACAGCCCATGCTCTGGTTCTGACCCCCGTGGTTATCAAACCCCCAAGCAGCTTTTCAAAACCCAAAGTCCTGGCTCCACCCCGGATCTCCTGAATCAGAATTTCTGCAGTGATTCTGAGATTCCAGGCCACTGATGGGCTTGGAAACCACCACAATGGACCTACAACTCCTTCAGCACCGCCAGGCCCTGGAGTCACCCGTCTGTCTCCAGTGGTACCACTTCATTCCAGCCCTGGAAGGGTTAATCACGATGATGACGGAGGGTCACGTGAGAGAAAACTAGAATGCCTAGTTTTCACTTTTAAAAGGCAGCAGGGGAAAGACTACCAGGAGGGTGGCCTCCTTCAAGAACAAGAGGGCAGTCCTCTCCGGAAGCCCCCTGCACAACTGCTCAGCAGCAGCCCTGGAAACAGCGCTGGAGACCCAGGAGCAGAGGCTAAGGTGACTCTGAAGGACAAAGGAAGGGGAGGTCCAGAGGAGGTGGGCGGAGCCTCAGAACACGATGCCAGTCTGATCCCTGTGAAAGCAAAGAGGGAAGGAAGGGGCTTGAGAAGCAGGAGCGTCAGGCCACAGCCCGGTTCTGAGAAAGCCTTAGCCAGGCCGGCAGAGGGGCCCCAAGCAAAGGTTCCCCATCAGAAAAGGCACGCACGGGGCAGGACTGACCCTCTTGGTAGCACTGTTGCACTCAATCACTGGGAGGAAGCGTGGCCTTGGCACACACACCAAGGCAGGTCTGAAGGTGTGGCAGCTGGCGGCTGGCAAACTACTACGCTCCCCTCAGCAGGGTCCCTACTTCCCACACACAAACTTCACTTTAACAACGTGGGAAAATCTAAGACTGCTTCCACTTAAATTCTTTAGAGTTGGTCAAAAGAGAAAAGAAAATAATGACTTGGCAATGCAGCCAGTGATCTCTCCTGGGCTCAGGCTGGGAAGCCTTCCTTCCAAAAACTCATCGGTGCCGCCACTTGGGCAGCCACTCTGAACAACTTCTGATCTGGGATTCTTAAGACCTCCTGATCTCCTGCCCTGAAGACTCCAACAAGAAGGAGCCTGAGAAGGTGCAAGGAGAATCCCCAAACATGCCACTTAACTGATGCTGTTTAAGAATCTACTGAGCCCAAAGATGTGGCCACTTCCTGCAGGCCTGGCAGCCTATTGGCAAGCCAATCCAAGCTTTCCAAGGATGGGAGACAGGCTGCAAAGCAAAGCCGAGCCGTTTTGGACTCAGGCTTCGGGGACTGCACAGGCTCAAATATTGACTCCACGCTTATAGTTGGGGGACCTTAGGCAAATGATTTCACTTCTTTTTGCCTCAGTATCTTCGTCTAACATATGAGGATACAGCAGAACCTACCCCATACGTTTGCTAGGAAGATTAAATGAGTTAACACTCATTAAATGAGTTAAAGAGCCTGCCACACTCTAAGTGTTCCATAAATGTTAACTATTAGTATCTTTTGAGACCCACATGCTCACTCACTGAGCACCTCCCAGGTGCCAGGCGCTGTCTTGAGGACTAGAGTACGAGCAAGACTCAGATCCTGCCCTCAAGGAATTCAGCTGAGCTTGGAGAAAAGTCCTGGTGTGGGCCTCTACTGCCCCAAGCCAAGAGGCCCTGGACACTGTGGCGATGCTCTCACCAGCCCCAACCCTGTCCCAGGGAGAAAAGCAGAGGGTGAAAGAGAGAAAGGGAGGGTACCCTCCTGCCTAGGCAGCACAAAGGACCACCACCACCTGTCCTCCCAACATCCCTAACCTCTAGCATGGAATAAAGCTAAGCAGCTTCAGGGGGAGGGCCTGCCTTCTCATCTCCATATTCCCAACAGTTTATCAGCGTGCTCAATAACCAGATGCAGGGCTCCAAGGACTCCAAGGAGAAGGTGGGAGCTTCTAGGGGTAGGTGACAGGGGTCTGGCCAGCCACACCCACTCACTCAGCAAGTGGGACCAAACACCCTGGCCAGGCTCATCGCCAGATTAAAGAAAGGTTCCTCTGGCCCCAAGAGGGCTATCTGACAAGAAACCTTAGATCAGGGGATGGAGGAGGCGTCACACCACGACTTGGGCTTCGGGATAAAATTCAAACCTCCTCACCTGGCCCACACGGCCCTTGTCCACCCAGCCCCTGCCTGCTTTGTATGGTTCAACAGCCACACCCAACACTTATGCCCTACTTCTGCCTGGTGAAGAGCCAGCATGCTGTTTTGCTACTGGGTCATGGACATGCTTAAAAGAACCCCATGCCCTACCCTGACAAGCTTACCCTGGTGCCCAGGGCCCCACCTCTTCCAGGAAGACTTCCTTGATTCCCTGGGCAGTTGACCTGAGATGAGCTCTGCCCATTCTCTATCACAACAGCTACTCTACTAAAATTGCTGATTTCCTTGTCTGTTTCCCTCACCAGAGTAGCTCTTATTAATCAACCCCAGTGCCTAGTTTCTAGCACATAGTAGGTATTCAATAAATGCTCGACTGAATTCTTAAAAAATGAGTAATGTCCAGAGGTTATGCTTATACACGTCTCAGCAGGATCTCATTGACTACCACAGTAAATATTGCCTCAAATGAAACTCCTGAGGGTTCTAGAGACATCCAGACACTAAAGACTGGCAGGGCAGACTGCTCAGGGGTTTGGCGCCCGGCCAGCGGGCCCTACTTTGGAATTTATGCTCCCCAGTGTGACAGAGTAGGACTCATTTATGGTTTCCCTATACATGGCTCTTCTGCCCCTTATATTTGAACCTAGAGTTAGTACTAGACTTGGTGGTATATGTCCAAGAGACTTAAATCTTTGGGCTTTGCATGTGCTACCTGGGCCCTGAATCTCAGCAGAGTTGCAAGACCTACTCTCCAATTCGTTGGACTCACCCAGGACAACTAACAAGGAGATGATGATGGACAACGCCCATCCCAAGGAACAGAGAGAGTCTGCAAGTGCAGGCAAGATTGTCCCATCCATCTGCCCCACGGGATCTAAGCCCCCTCTCAATTAGAAGCAGAGTGGGCATCACCATCCCAGAATCCTTAGGATTAGGGCATGAACAATGGACTAGAATAGACGTACTGTTATTCTACTATATACTTATTGTTATTCTAGCAATGGAAGAACTTTCATCATTGATGTGGAGGCAGCCGCCACTGGAGGTTCTCAGGGAAGGAAGAGAGAAAAACAGGTGTAATATGGGGGCATTTTTGGAACATTGGAATTGTCCTGAATGACGTTGCAATGATGGATACGGCCATTATATATTTTGTCATACCTTACAAAATTGTGCAGGACAGAGTATAAACTACAATGTAAACTATAATCCACCCTTAGTGGCAATGCTCCAATCTATTTTCATCAATTTTAACAAATGTACCACACTAATGAAGGATGTTAATGTGGGAAAGCGTGGGCGGGACAGGGAGCAGGGCATATGGGAATCCCCTATATTTTTTAACATTTATGTAATCTAACGCTTTTTTTAAAGAATTTTTTTAAAAAGCCAAAAAAAACACGAGACAGTAAAAGGAAAGGTGCTCACACAAAAAAAAAAATTCAATAAATGTGTTGTGCAAATGTCAGGAGTTCAAGTTTTCCTTTCTACTCTATAAAATGGAAGTGCAATGTTTATTTTACAAGGTTGTGCAGGGATTAGACTATACTATATCTGTGAAAGTATTTTTTCAACAGTAAATGGCTAAGTTAATATTCCAGATGACAGAAAACCCAGCTCTAGACAGAGGACCAGAAGTGGTCAGAGAGTCCCCGTTCTTAAGCATGAGAGGACAGAGCCAGATACAAGGATCTTAAGCCCAGTCTACCCAGTCCACAAGCTCAAATCCTTAAGTCTTCACGTGGCAGGACACTTTCTATTCTGCATACATAAATGTTAAAACACAGCTAATATTAAATGAGCTTGCATTCTCTGAGGCTATGTCAACTAACAAAGAAAAGGCAGCCAGCCTGAATCTCAGCAGAGTTGCAGCCAACACCTATCCTCCAGTTCCTCGGACTCTCCCAGGGCAACTAACAAAAGGATGATGATGGACAACACCCATCCCAAAAAACAGAGAGTATCTACAACTGCAAGCAAGACGGTTCTATCCATCTGCCCCATGGGATCTGCTTCTCAATCAGAAGCAGAGTGGGCATCATCATCCCAAGACTGAGGAACAAACAAACATAAGGGGGGACTGCAACTATGGATCGAAGTAGACTTATTATTCTAGCAACGGAAGAACTTTTAACATTGATATAAAGACAGCGGCTACCAAAGGTTCTGAGGGGAGGGTCAGGGAAGAACAGGTGTAACATGGGGCATCATTTTGAGGACATTGGAATTGCTCTGCATGACATTGCAATTACAGATACAGGCCACTATACATTTTGTCAAAACCTATAAAATTGTACAGTGCAAAGTGTAAACCATAATGTAAACTATAGACGTGGTTAGTAGCAATGCTCAAACCACACTATGAGCACACTCAATAAGTGCTCATCAGTTGTAACAACTATACCACACTAATGAGGGATGTTGTGAATGGGGAAAATGTGGGAGGGGCAGGGGTATATGGGAATCCCCTAGGTTTTCAACGAAACTTTTATGTAATCTAAAACTTCTTTAAAAATAAAAATTAAAAAACTAAAAAAAAAAAAAAGAAAGAAAGAATAGGTAGGCAAAGGCCCATCTTGAGGGTTGGAAGGCAGAGGGAGACTAAACATTTATTGTCGATTTATCCACAAAAGGATCAATGAGAGCCAAGCATCTTGAAAACCCGTCTGATCCCATGCCCATCTCCTTTCCCTTTACGACCCACTCCTCAGCTCCGGGCCCTCATCATGTCACAGGACCCAAGGCCTGAAGCCCTGGCAGGACAAGAGGCCCAGTCTCATGCCCTAAGGCTCAGTGGGGTGCTTCACCCTAAGCTCTCCACTCATCCGTGCTCAGACTCCTGCTGTCTCCTCCTGTCACAGCCCCAGGGCCCTGAGTATTTCAAAGCAAATTTCTGCTGCTTTTTCAAAAAAAGCTTTGCCATCTGCATTGGGGGGGGGGAGGAGGGGCACAGGAACGTGCCTGCAAGAACCATCTCATGAATATTTAACATACCCTTCCCAAAAGCATGAGGTCTCCAGGGCTGTAGCCCCTCATCCTGCCCAAAGCACAAAAGCAGGGGCCCATAGAATCCACCCGGTACAGGATGGGGCTAGTGAGGGATAGGGGAGTGGAACAACCATGTCCCCGCATCGACCCCGTTCTGGGGAGACACCATCCAGTCAACCCTCGGTCCAGCTTCTTCTCCTTCCCACTGGGTCAGGCTGGCTTCTTTGCAGTGCTCCCAAGCGTCGTTAGCGCCTTCCAATCACACTGACATCATCGCCTGTGATTTCTAAGCCTGGGCTCCCTCGTCTCCTCTGATCTGCTGATGGGCTTTTCACCAGCGCCACGTGCCTGCCTGCTCGCCTGCCCTTCAGCCTCCCCACCTTCACTCACGCTGGTCCACCGTGTCTGCTCCCTTTTGATTCTGTAATAGACCAGAAAGGAGCTGAAGTTGGAAGGCAAGGCGGGGAGGAAGGAGCCAGAGCGAGAGAAGCTCCTTGCCATCCGACCACCCTCTTACGGAATCCCAAGCAAAGCAACTGTTAGCAGTGGGACAGGGTGCAGCCAGTCGTGGAAAGAGATCCCCATCGAGGGCTGCCCGGATCTAGGGCTGCCTGGGACACAGGCCAGGTGGTCAGCTCAGATGAGCCAAAGATGGGAGTCATTTTGGAAGGACAGGGCCCCAGGGGCGGCAGCTCTGTTTGTCCTGAAACCCCCAGTCACCCCCTACAGGGAAAGCCCTAGTTCCTGCAGGAGGTTAGAAGAGGAATCCAACAGTCCAGGTGGCAAAAAGAGCTAAATCTGCTGGGACACTAAAGACGGGTGGGAGGTGTATTTGACGCCTCCCACTCCAGACATTTCCCCCTTCACACTGGGCTGCCTATTTATATGAAAGAGGCTATAAAAATATGTTAAAAAGCTCCCGCTCCCCCATCAGTACAGAACCATCAGAATGAAAGCTTCTGGAAATCCAGGACATGTCAAAGAAGAAAACTCCTTTTTTGTTGACATTTATCATCCATTATGAATTAAAAATTAGCTTGCCCAAAGACAAAGAGCATCAAGATCAGTCCACACGGGGACCTTCCATCAGCCAGCTGATGGCACGGACCAGTTGTCCACTTGACTTAGAACCTGGGAAAGCCAAGGAAAGAAAGAAGCACAGTGCAAACCACCCACATACCCACCCTGCCCTGTGGCTCAACGGCTCATTCACATATTTGTTCCCTCAACTATTTGGTAAAACACACTTCCTGTGTTCCAGGCACTGAGCTGGGTGCTAGACAAATAGACATGCTACCCTCAACTTGCTCAATCTTGTGGAAATTGTTCTCTTTCTCCAAAAGCAAATAAGTGCCTCTGGCACTCCTACTCCTGGTCGATGTTCTAGGCTCAAAGCCCCAGCACCTCCTTCGATTCCATCCGTATGAAAGGTCTTCATGATGGATGAGAAGAAAAAAACAAAGTTGTTATTTCAGGAAACCAAACAGACCAAAGGCTTTGGGTTTAACTCAACCAGACCAGGCCCCACTCAGAAAGAACAATTTCAAAGCAGACGAAGATCAAGTTGATGATAAAAAAATGAGCCACTCAGAAAAGAAGTGTCACATTTGGCAGGAAGTATTAAAGTCACACACACACACAAAAATCACATCTGATTGGTGAGAGCCAAAAATGTGGCCAGGCTCTGAGCTCACAGACAAAGCCTAACCATAAAAAGAGAGCTGCCCAGTGGCTGGAGCTGGATTGGCCTGGCAGGCCCACCAAAATCCTGGGTCTCAAGGACCAGCAGGGCCTGTCAGCCAGCACCTGCAAGCTCAGCTGCCCAGAGACGCTAGCCCTGGCTCTCGAAGTGAGGCGAGGACCAAGAAGCAACAGTCGCAAATAATAAGAACATAATAAGGGATCATAAGGAAACACTCTTGTTTGACTGATCAGTTTCGTGATCACGTTAATAAAATGTAAGTGATGGATTTTCAGGTCTTTAATGTATTTAAAAGATTTTGAGGGAAGGGGATGTGGCTCAAGAGATTGGGCTCCCATCTACCACATGGGAGGCCCCGGGTTCGATTCCCGGGGCCTCCTGGTAAAGGCAAGCTGGCCTGAGCCACGGAGAGCTGACAGCCCGCACCACAGAGAGCTGGTGCAACAAGATGACACAACAAAGTGAGACACAGAGAGACAGTGAGAGACACAGCAGACCAGGGAGAAGAAGTGGCTCGGACAATTGAGTGTCTTTCTCCCACACTAGAGGTCCCAGGATCGGTTCTCCTAAAAAGAAGAAAAGCAGATACGAGCACAAACAATGAGGGGCGGGGAATAAATAAATCTTTTTTTAAAAAAGAGCATTCTGGCTGCAATGGAGGACAGCCTGGGGGAAAGAGATTAGAAGCAACAGGACTACCTGGAGGGTATGCAGAAGCTATCCCCACCATGGTTTGGATTTTCCAGCCCTTGTGCCTTTGCTCAAGCTGTTTGCTTGCCTGAAATATCCCCTTTCAGCCCCCATGTCTAAAACCCAGGTCAAATGTTGTCTTTTCCACCGAGTTTTCCCTGATCTCTAGTCAAGCAATTTCTCTCTCCTCAGGACTCCGTCAAACAACGTACTTGTGCTGTAACTCTTCACACACACCCCTCTGCTGTATAGTTTCCTAAACATTCAGTCAACATTTACTGACCATCTACCTAAGTGTCCTTCCTCAACCCAACTGTAAGCTCCCTGAGGACAGCCCAGGCTTTACTGCTACTGTAGCTCCCTAAGGCCTAGCGCAGTGCCCTGGTACAAAGCCTGCCTCCGGGGGACGTTAAAAATCCGAATGTTACACTTCTGTCCAAAATCTTTAATGGCTCCCAGTGCCTGTGTGATCAAATCCAAACTTGTTGGCCTGGCCCCCAAGGTCCTCCACGACTCAGCGCAACCTACCTCCTCGGTCTCATCGCCCATAGGCGCGCTGGATTCCAGTCAGAGGGGACGCCTCTCCTTCCCCCCAACTCACCCTGCCCCTTTGCCCCTGCCTGTGCAGCTCCCTGCATTTGTACTTCTCCCTCACCACGCACCGCTGCTTGTCCACTCCTGCCCACCGCCACCTGGCTCGTCTCAGATATCAGCTTCTCAATAAAGCCTTCTCTGGTTGTCCCAGGCATCCTGCTGTACCTTCCTCACGGCCTCAGTTCATTCCACCCTGTGTTCTGGTCGTTCAAGTCCCTCTTCTATGACACTGTAAGATCTCAGAAGGCAGTTGTTGTATCTCATTTATGTTTGCATGACCCGTAGCACCATCTGGCCAGGACTGGAATAAAATGGCTCTTTTCCCAAATATGCATCCCAAGTAGAAAGGAAGGAGGGACACAGCAGGCTGGGGCTTTTCCCTGCAGGGGCTTCAGGCTCTTACCTCATACTCAAAGTCACCCCCCAAGGCCCCAATGTCCAGGTGCAGATTCTTAAGAAGCTCACTTGAACTGCGGAGACTCTGGAAAGGAAAATAATTACGAGTGGTAAGCCCAGGGTGAGCGGCGTGCAGAGGGAAAAGCGGGGGACTGCTGAGCTGGCAGGCAGTGCCCAGATAAGGCTTCAGAGGACTCCGGGGCAGGAACCCCCAACACAGCCTCTCTAAACAGCCTTTATCTAGTGGGCACAAGGCTTTGTGTCAAGCAAGTGGCCAAGAAACTCCGTCGTGCTTTTGGGGACGCATGGAGGAGCCACACAGACTGGGTCAAAAAATGAGCTGTGGGCTGGATGGTCATTTTTACTTATTTTCAAAATGGCACCAAGGGTTTCCAGGCCAGGGCGAGGATGTCATCACTACCTGGTTGTCACTCTCCTCCTCATCTTCCTCGTTGGTCTCCTCCCCTAAAGCCAAGAGACTGAAAACATTCTTGTCCTCATGGATGGAGCCCAAGAGTCCCTTTGTAAAAGCAGAAGTCTTGAGACCCTGTGAAGGCTCCAAAATAAAGAAAGTCAAGGGACTCAGAAGGAAGACCTTTAGGATGACCCTTGGAATGCTTCCTCCACCCTCTCTCTATTCAATTACCTCCCAGATCAACTCCCCTGTGTCCATGAAGGTGATTCTGGCCACTCCAGCTCACACTGAGCCTTCTCTTCCCCAACTCCTGGCTGCATGGGCAGGGGATTGGGCGCTGAGAGTGCCACAGCACAGATCCCCTCACAACTGCTCAGCATCCATGTTCAGCCTCATACGGAGATGACTCACCTGCCCAACTAGACTGGGAGTGTTGAGGATGCAGCCTGTGCTCTCTATTGCTCATCTCTGGGCCACAGCTCCTGGCTGTAACTAAACCCACCAAACACAAGAGAAAGTATTTACCAGCATGAGTTCTCCAAGCTGGCTGGACTCCGCGGAGCTCCCCAGGCTCACGCTTTGCGACCCACGGAGAGCAGAAGGTGGGACATCCATGAGGCCTCGCAATGGAGCCAGACCTCCAAGGGGAACGTGGACCGGGGCTAAGGCGGAACCCAGGGCCTGGGCAGCAGAAAACATCTCATTACACACCCAAGGAACCACATGGCTCGGAGAGTGCTGGGGACAGACACAAAAATAAAACATCCAAATCCTGCCCGCTCAATTTAAACCACCTCCGCTCAGAGGTTACTAATGAAACACAACATCCAGAAATCACCATCGTGTCAACCATGTGAGAAATCGCAGGCCGGTTTCCTGATCCTCATAACTCTGCTGCTACCTCACAGTGGGCAGCTCTTTTGCGCCCAGCAGCTGCTGCACAGGATCCTGCTCTCTTGGCGGAAGTAGGGGAAGGACGAGGGAGGGTCAGGCAGACGTAAAATCTGCATCTACCCTAATGAAAAGTCTCAATAGAGAATGTCTAAAATTGATGAGCCAGGAGAAAGCAGTAGGAGCATCTTATTTAGAAAGATGGATATAAACATCAGAAGGAAGAAGTTGCCTCTGGGGTGGGCTTGTTTTTTTGTTTTGTTTTGTTTTGTTTTGTTTTGTTTTGAGGTACCTGGAGCTGGGGAATGAACCTGGGACCGCATGTGTGGGGAGCCAGCGCTCAACCACTGAGGCACATCGGCTTCCCTGAGTTGTTTTTTTTTTTCAGTTTTGCTTATAGTTTTTTGTTTTGTCAGGGGGCATTGGGAACCGAACCCAGGGAAGACGGGGTGGCCCTTCTTCCCTCTCCCAGTCTCACCGAGGGGGCCAGAGCATCAGCAGGTGGGTTCTACACAGGACCCGTTTCTTCCTGGGAGGCAAGCACTCAACCACCTTGAGCCACATGAGTTCCCTATCTGACTTTTTAAACCACAGGCACGTACTCCTTTGATAAAAATAATCATTGGTTATATTAAAAATATGCACATAAGCAATTAAATGGGAACAAGCTCCTGCTCTCCACTGGTGAGGAGCAAGGAGGCAGCTGGAAGGAGCCTGGCCACAGGGCAGCAGGGGCACGGACCAGGTCCCTTCTTTCCCCATCCTGAGGAGGTACACATGAAGGCTTCACGCCAGTGAGGACTGGGGGAAGGAAGCGGGCTGTTGGCAGGATTTGTGAGACCTCGGGCTACTCCCAGACTCTTGGATTCCTCAGTTTACTCATCTGCAGCATAGAGAGAGTGAGGGCCTTGCCACCGGAGAGGGTTGGCTGAGAAGCGCAAATGAGGTGAGGAACATGAGGGGTTTTACAAGTGGTCCGGGACTACCCCCATGTTAGAGAATTGCCACTCGTGTAGGGAGTCACATCGAGATGATTTGGCCTTCTGAGAAGCAGAGGCAGGGAGAGAATTCAGGGGCGATTTAGAAAGAGCTCTTTAAAATCCATTCTTCATGCCCACAATGCAGAAAACAACACAAAGATTCTATTCCTCTCTATGCCACAAGGACTGAAGAGAGAAAGGGGAGCCGAGGCAAAATCAGGCCAAGGAAGTTCGGGTGCCCATCTTCCTTCCCCCAGCCTCACCGAGGGGGCCAGAGCACCAGCAGGGCAGGCGGCAGACGGGTGCCACACAGGACCCGTTTCTTCCTGGAGAGGGCAGAAGGCGCTCACCTGAGAGGGGACCTGAGACCCGCTCCCAGAGCCTGGAGATTCCGTCACCTGGTCTGCTGTAGAGTATGGTTGGGAGGGAGGAAAGGAGCTGCTGGAGGTGTGAGCCAACATTACCCGAGCTCCAGGCCCTGGGCTGACAAGCAACACCTCCTTTACTCTCAGGCCAGGGTGAGGCCGGCTCTCCCATCATCCAGTCCCCATGAGGTCACAGGGCCAGGGAGGGGCGGAGATGAACCCAAGTCTCTCTGAGCTGGTATTTTCTACCGCCTCCTGGTCATGGAGGAAATGAGCCCAGGAAAGCAAACCGGGTCCACTCCTCCTGGCTCCAGCCCTTCCAACCAGCAAGCAAAATTCTTCCTACACTGTACTTATAGAAAATTACAGCCTCCTAACATGGCTAATTTGCTAACGTGCTGGGGGGTTGAGGGAGGGAGACAGGCACACTAAGGGCTTTGTTCTCCTGGGCCTTTACCAAATCAGTGGTTAGCAGGGAAATTATACATTCCCTGCTCCTGGCTGATCATCTTCTGTGGATGGCCATTAACTCTGAGTACAGGGCCATGCATGGCAGCGTCCTTCCGAGCGGATAAGCTTGCTGCCATTGGGCTAATTAAAACTTTCAGGATAATCTGCAGCTTATCCGATATTTATAGTGCTACAGTAGTTATTAAAGCTAACAGAGAACTGGTGCATGCCAGCAATTAGGAACCAGAGGTACCAGCTCTGGACAGCAGCAGAAGAGCTGGGAAGACTCAGACTGATCCTTCCCCATGGTCTCTAATCCAATTTGATTTCTTCTCCGTGAAGAATATGCTGTGACTCTTGAAAGGGACAGAGTCACAATGACAGGGCAAGCCCAGCCCTTGGGTGCATCCCAGTGGGGGAGGGAGGGAGCCACAGAGTCTGCACCAGCCCGAGAAGGGCTATTCACTTGGTTTACTGGGGACCCCAGAGGCCAGGAGCAGAAGCTCACAGGATGGCAGAGTGAGATTCTGGGCTTCAGTCCCCAACAGGGGGCTACATATGGAGCTTTGGAGCAGGGCGCCTGGGTGCAAGGATCTCTCCCTCTCTAATCAGCTGATGGAAAAGGCTTCCCAAGTCCCAGAAAGGCACCAGGACCGGCACCATCTGGCTCATCCTCCCGAGGCATCACCTTCAAAGCCTAAGTGAGCCACCCAGGAATCACGGTTAGATGCAGGGAAGTCAGGTCAGAGATATCCTCGGCCTCCAGCTCGCAGGGGCAGCACGTCTCCCCACAATCTGGCCATGCTGGGGAGTTATGGGATCGATATTTACCGAGGGAGGGTGAAGAACAAGCAAGCTGCCTCCTGCTAATCCCCCCAAGGCCTCGGGGCCATGTCCTCCAAGACGCCTACCTGCTTGAGAAGCTGCATCTTGCCTGGCTCTGCAGTAAGCTCTCTGTCGGAGCTCAGCTCGACTGGCCCCTGCCCAAGGGGTCTGCGGCTCAGCTGGAGATGGGCTTGCTGAGAGATGTCCTGCTCAGCAGGGCCAAGGGCCCCTTCCCGAGGATGCTGCAGCAGCTCTGGCCCCCAAGTCAGAAACCTCGAGTCTCTGTCCATGGCTCCGATGGCCTCGTGCTCACCCTCACTAGACTGCCTGGAAGACTCAGCCGCCAGGCAACAGACCATGCTGGCGATGTCCCTGCACGGCTTTCCCTGCGTGCTCTCAGGCAGCCCCAGGCCCTCCAGCCGCCTGGAGATCTTGACCATCTGCAGGATGTGCTGATAGAACCTCTGATCCTCAGAGTAGTCCTCGCTGTCTGACTGCTCATCGGCAGAACTCTGGCCATGGGACAAGTGGGGCGCTAGGAGCGGGGTGGAGTGTGGAGCTCTGGGTCCAGGATCTGATGGACCCACTCCCGGTTCGGAGCCCCGGGAGCTGTGCAGGTCCCAGGGGAAGTTGCTCACCTCACCCAGGACCTGAGAGCCCAGGTGGGAAGCCAGGCTGCTGCTGCTGCTGCTGCTGCCGCCACTCTCCAAGTCAGGCCCAGACACGCTGGGCTTCTGGGCTTCAGCAGGGGCCTCTGAAGACCCTGGGGGTTGTCTCTTCTCACTGGGAGGAGAGACCCCAGAGGCACTTCCTGCAGGGGCATTCTGAGCTGGCGCTGATGCCAGGGTGTCAGATGACACTAGGAAGAGTCCCTGAGCTGTACCTTCAGCTGGGACTGTGGGAGCCCCGTAGTCACTGGGCTCTGTTTCCCTGCTGCTTCCTGGAGTGTCCTTGTCGACCAGCTCGGAGACCTGCCCCAGCCACAGTGCTGGGGGCTCTCGCCTCCTCCTCCCCTTGCACGCACCCTCACCTTCCCCAGGAACTCCCTGCCAGCTCAGATCTCCAGCTGGGCTGCTGTCGAACAAGGACAGCTTGCTCTTCCTGCCAGGCAATACGTGGTCAGAAGAGCAAGGGGACGGGGTGGGCTCCTCCCCAAGGGACAGCGAGGAGATGGGGCTCTGGCCCTTGTCCCCGCCAGGGCCCGTGGAGCTCGGCTTGGCTACGCTGTGGCTCTGCTGCTCTCCTCTCAGCTGCGGGCCCTTGATGGTTTCACAGAGCTTTGAGTAGACAGAGGCCTGGCTCCTGCTTCCTAATCCATCCTGCCCAGCCTGGATAGGCCTGGGATTCTCAGGCTTCAGCTGCCTGGTCCTCATTCCCAGCTCTTCTATTTCAGGGTCTGAAAACCCCAGGTAGACTTTCTCTGATGGCTTCTGGGGCTTCTCCAGACCCTGCTGATCACCCAGTTCTGTCCTGCATTGGGCTGGGGGCCTACCTAAGATTTTCTCCACGTCGGCAAAGATCTGATGGGATCGGGAGGCTTGGCCTTTGGACAGCGGCTGCAGCTTGCCGGGCAGGGTGCCCAGGAGAGGCCAGGGGGTGTCGCCCAGCACACATGAGCTCTTCCCTTTCTTAAAGGAGCCCTCACTTCTAGCCTGCATCTCTTGATCTAGGTCCAGACCAGCAAGCCCAGGTGCTGGGAGAGGGGACGGGCCACGGAGAAAGGAGGAAGAAGGCAGAAGTCCCTGCTCAGGCTGTGTTTCCTAGATGGGTATATAAACATGCAGAGAAAACGAAGACAAAGCACGTCTGATTTATACTTGCTACCTCAGCCCTTGACAAGCCCTTGGCAGAAACCCACCCTCCGTTTAAAAATAAAACACAGACCAGAGAAGGAAGAAAAACTAAAAACTCGCAAGGGATGATACTGTGCTATCTTCTGGGCCCCAGTTTCGTCCTCCACAAAGAGGAGGTTGGACTAGATCAGGGGCTTGCAAACCTTGCTCCGCAGAACCTGAAGTGGGGTTCATTCCACAGGGCACCTCGGGGGCCATTTAGGGTGTCCATGTTGGTGGGGGGAGGGTTGCCAAGACTCCCCCACCCAGATTCAACCAGAGCAGCCCCCTCTATTTGTATATACTGGTCCCCTGTGGAAGAACTGATTGGAAGACATGGCTTCACTACTAACAAAAGCCTGAGCATCTCCAGCCAGATTACCCCTAGGCAAAGGCACCAACTACAGAATCCCTAAAGTGCCATCTAACTCTCACATTCTGTGACTGGTAGGTTTCATAACACCTTATCAAGAACTACCAGAACTTGTCCAAGGTAGGAGAGAAAAGGGGAAGAATAACCAGGGAGCCGAGCCTTGGGAAATCAGTGCAGTGCCTTCTCCAAAAGGCATGAGTAGGTACTGCTCGGGAGAGGGCCACACCGTTATAGATTCTCAGGGCGAGAAAAAGCCCTACAAAGTCAAATACTCCTCTGCAAACGAAACAGCCCCAGCCATAAGTGCGCCCCTCCAGAGCGCTCATGCCACCTGACCCAGGTCACCCACTTGGCTCAGGCCCGTCCCCTGGACACAAGTAGGTTTGAGGTACCTGTTGACAGCCCCCAAGAACCAGCCCGGCAGCCCAGGCTGTTTGCCTTCGCCTCCGGAAGTCGCAGAAGGAACCCTTTTCAACAGGGAGCTCCATGAACTTGGTCACATGCTCAGAACGCCACCTGTTGCCCACTCCCCACCCCAGAACCTCACTTCATCCCCTCTGCCCATATCTACTCCTGCTGGAATGGGCCCAGATGCCTGCTTATCATTTAAAATAATCCTGGGTTAGTGAAGAGCCTGTCATCCAGCTTTTGTCTTTCAAAAACATTATACTGGCTAATTCAAACTATTTGAAAATCACCTACCCTCTTTCTCTAGGTAGAGGAGTGGCCTTTTTATCTTATTTCTAGAACCATGAGTGATATGGGCAGGGGACGGAGGAGTTTCTGTAGAGCTTCAAAATGGTAAAAAGAATAAATTCATCAGCAACCAGCCAAAGCCAGAACTGACACCTTGGGAAGGAAGGAAGGAAGGAAGGAAGGAAAAGGGAGGAAACCTTCACTGAGAAACAAGCAACAGGTTGTGGTGGGAAACAGACTCTATAAACAAAAAGAGCAAAAACACCTGGGCCATTGTGTGAGCACTGAGAAGAAAGTCAAGTCCCCGTGCTCACCACGCAGCTGTATTGCGTTCCGATGTCCCTCCCTCTTCTCAAAGTGACCCACCTGCCCCACACCTGGGTGAAGCAAAGCGGGCCAGGATCTCCCTGTGCTGCCATGGCATTCTGGGAGACACGGCCTGGGCCTCATTTCAGCCTGGTTCCAAGCCTCAGCTTCTCCGGCCATAAAATGAGGGCGGTCACTCTGCCTCCTAAATTCAGACATACTGGAGGGCCAGACAAAACAATGATGGGATAGCACTCTGAACTCTGAGTCAAAAAGTTTCCTGAGACCAAGGCGGTCACACTGCAATCAAATTTCAATCACTCAACACTAACCAAGGACACTGGCGACAAAGACAATCCAGGGGAGTAGGTAAAGCCCAAAGCTTTTCTTTGGGGATTTTGAAGCCACCGACATTCTGACAAATGAATTCGGGTGACATCTGACATGTAGGCATTCACATTCCTTTAAGACAGATAATGCATCCACACTAGGTAGCCCTGACTCTGAAAAAAAGAGGAATGACAGCGCAGCTGGGCTCTCTGCCCCTGTCCAACTGCTCCCTGTCCCCCACAGGCCAGAGGGGCAGGTGACATCACATCTTAGACCGCTGCGAAGCACCATCCTTAGCTGAGCTCTCTCTCTAATCCTATTATATAACATGTGCTTCCCAAGGGCGGAAAAAAGGAATTCTTTAGAGCTAGTAATCGCTCCTAGAAGCTGAAAGAAAAACTTGCCAATAGATAGATTCAATTTAGATGATGTATCATCAAGAATGTTCTCGGTTATTACTCCTAACCTCTCAATTCAGCTTCAAGTTCCTAACATCCCCGGAGGTTTCAGCCTTGGAGCTGGCCTTCACTGGCTCACCAGGGGACTTTTGGAGGTCTCTTTGTCCTTCTTGTCTTTCTTTTCCTTTTTCTTTTTCTTCTCTTTCTTCTTAACGGCCCCAGAAGCTGACAGCTTCCCTCGCTCTTGGATCACCAGGTTCCGATAGTGCTCGTCACATGGATGGTCCCACATGGACTGCCCGTTGGCGAAGTTGAAATAGTAAATATCGCCTGTGATGTCCTGGCTGGGGATAAGCAGAGGTCAGAAGTTAGTGCCTGCTCAGTCCAAAGCCACTTGCGAAAATAAAGGAAAAAAAGAAGAAAAGGGGGAGGAGGCAGTGAAGAAGGAATGAGAAGAGGAGAGGGGAAGAGGGAGGGAGATGAAAAGATGGATGGGGAGGAATAAAGAAGAGAGGGGAGGAAATGAAAGGTTAACACAAAATTGAAGGGTACCATTTGGCTTAAAAAAAAGAAAAAGAAGGAATTAGCTTAGATATAGGAATGAACAACTGGGCTATCTGAGGACTTCTCTAGATGGAGATGTGTATTCGCTGCGGTTCCTGGAAATCCATGCTAGACTATAGTAGGGGTAAATTTGATTTTATTTAGACAGAGAAGTAAAAACACTATGTACCTTAGACATATGTGCTAGGATAGACCTTGTTTACTATTTTTATAAATGGCCTAAGGAAGAAAAATGCATTGTGAAAGCTCTGGCTCAGCAGAGACTCTAAGCTCTGAAGAGGTAACAGCCCAAGCTGGTAGGGTTCAACAGTACAGAAAGCAATGCAGAAGACATGTTTCAAGAGTCCGTGTTCTAGCCAAAGTAAACATTCATCCCGTTTACCAGCAATGACCCAGGGGAACAGCTTACAGAGGACAAGAATCCCGTTTACCATAGCGATATAAAAGCCAAAATTCCCAAGAATCAACCCAAAATGTGCAAAACCTTTATAAAACTTTACTGAAAAGGAGAAAAATTAAAAAGCAATTAGAGAAATATTCCATGTTCTTGACTAGAAAGACTCAAATCTATAAAGATGCCAGTAATCCCAAATTAACATATAAATCCAATACAATTCCAATAAAATCCAATCAGATTCTTATGAAATTTGAGAAGCTGAGTCTCAATTCAAAAAGAAAAGAATATGTGAAGAAATAGGAAAATATTGGGTATGAAAAAAGAACAATGATATCAAATTATACCTTCAAAATACTTGAATTTAAATAATGTGGTACTGACACAGAAATAGACTGATGGAATAGAATACAGAGCCCAGAAACAACCCATTTATATATGAAAATTTGGTTTCTGAGAAAGCTGACATTTCAGATCAGTAAAGGAAAGATACACTATTCATTCCATAAATAACAATGAGGTAAATGACTATTCTAAAAGGAAAAAAAAAAAGGAAAAAATGAAGGTGGAGTCCTATACAACATCATTTATTAAAATAAATTCTGGATGAATGTGAAGTAAACATTAAAGAATAAAATAGGGAAGCAGATGTAGCTCAAGTGATTGGGCTTCCGTCTACCATACAAGAGGTCCAGGGTTCGATTCCCGGGGCCTCTTGGTGAAAAGCAAATCAGCCCACACTGCGAGGTGGCCCATGCTGAGTGCTGGCCCGCGCAGGAGTGCTGGCCTGCATGGAGACCTGGCGCAGCAAGATGACACAACAAAAAGAGACACAGAAGAAAGACAATGAGAGATGCAGCAAATCAGGGAGCTGAGGTGGCACAAGAGATTGAGCAGCCTCTCTCCATTCTGGAAGGTCCCAGGATAGGTTCCTGGTGCCGACTAAAGAGAAGACAAGCAGACACAGAAGAACACACAGAGAGCAGACAGCGAGCGCAAAACAACGCGGGGGGGGGGATAAATAAATAAATCTTTAAAATAAAACTGAATAAAAGGGGGAAAAGGTAAAGACAAATGAGTCCATATGGCTAAAAGACTTCAAAGAGAGTTGGGAGGTCATCCCAGAGGTAACGCTTACGCACACCTCAGTAGGATCTCATAGAACACCAAAGTGGATATCACCCCACACAGAGGGGCTCCTGAGGGCTCTGGAGACACCCAGGTCCTATATAAGGGGGGATAGCTCCAGAGATTGTTGCCTTATCAGTGGGCTCTACTTTGGAATCTGTGCTCCTGAGAGTGACAGAGTTGGACTCAAATAAGTCCTCCCTGCACATGGTCCATCAGTCCCTTCTATTCAAACCTATATGTGATGCTGGAGTTTGTAGGTGTACTTCCAGAGACTGGAGCCTTTGGCCTGCCCATGTGCCAGCTGTGCCTGGAATTTCGGTGGAGCTGCAACTCCTACTCTACAGCTCAATGGACTCACCCAAGTCACCTGTGTGAGGAGATGATGATGGACAACGGCCATCCCAGGGAGTGGAGTGAGCCTGCAGGTGCAGGCAGGATAATCCCATCCATCGTATCCCACTCTCACTTGGAGGTGGAATGGACATCACCATCCCAGACTCCTCAGGATTGGGGGAAGAGCTATGGACTAGAGTAGACTTACTGGTATTCTGTTGTAGACATATTGTATTCAAGTAATGGAAGAAATTACAACATTGATGTGGAGCCAGTGGCCACTGGAGGCTCTGGGGGCAGGGAGAGGGAAATGCAGTTGTAACACAGGGGCTTTTTCGGGACTTGGGAATTGTCCTGAGTGACATTGCAATGACAGATACAGGCCATTTTACATCAGCATATACCATGCAAAACTGTGGGGGAGAGAGTGTGGTCTACAATGTGAACTATGGTCCATGCTTAGTGGGAAAGCCCCAGGATGTGTATATCCATTGCAGGTGATGTGCCACACTAATGAAAGATGTTTATGTGGGAGGTTGTGGGAGGTTGTGGGAGGTGTGGGAGGTGGGGAACATGGAAATCCCTGTAATTTTTGTGTAACATTTATGTAATCTAAGCATCTTTTAAAATATATATACATATATAAATAACATTTATGTAAGCAAATGCACATATATGTATATATATTTATATATCATTTTACAAATATTGGTATGTATTATGAAAATTTTGATTTTTACCCACAATAAAAAATAAAAAGAAAACTAACCAGAAGCTTCTACAAAATTTTCATAAAAATGTACAGGGAAATGGATGTGGCTCAAAAGGTTCGTCGTCCGTCTACCATATGGAGAGACCGGGGTTCGATCCCCGGTACCTCCCAGTAAAAAAAAAAAAAAAAAAAAAAAGTACAAGCATAAGGAAAAAAAAAAGAAGAAGAAGAAAACATAGAATAATACTTTAGTAAGCTAAAAGTAAAAGTAAAGTAGGTCTTCCTAAGCAAGAGGTGGGGGAAAAGGTCACAAAGAAAAAAAACCCTGGAAGGTCTGACTAGTTAAAATTTTTAAACTTTAGCATGATGAAATAAACCATAAAAAAAATTAAAAGACCAGAAACTGGGAGACAATACTAGAAACAGTAGTAGTAAGAATAATACCCAGAATATTGAATATTCAAAGAGTTCCACAAAATTAACAAAATTAAAAAGATAAGAAATACAAGAGACACAAAGACAAAAAAGACAAGCAAATCACAGAAGGTAAACAAATGGCCAAGAGATACTCTATGAACAATTTGGGAAATGTAAATTAAAATAACCAGATATAATTTCTTGCCTTTGGGTTGACAATTTTTTAATTGATAATATTTTTAAATAAACCATCATATATACTTCTTGATGAGATTGCCAAACTTTAATGGAAAGTAATTTGATATTGACTAAAAATACTTAAACGCAATACATTCTTTAATGTACCAATTCAAATTCTAGAAATTAATTCTAAAGAAACACACACAAAACTTCAGGCCATATGCTTGACTGAGCTGAAGGAAACATCTAACCCCTCCTCATCCCCTGCAAAGAGAGACAACACTGGATTAATAGATAACAAAAATAACAACAAAGCAATAAGTTAAAAAAATATATTTTTAACTTAGCCAGACAGAAAGAGAAATCCTCAGATGTCAGAAACAGACAGAAACCTTGAAGCCTGACTAATAAACGCCTGAACTGAGAGGTGAAGGCTGGTATCTGACCTGGATATAGGCCCAGGGAGTTTGGGCCTTCATGGCAATTTAGGATGCAAAATGTGGCCTCAGGCCTTCATGAACGTGAAAACTGAAGCTGAGACCCTTGCATGGATCTGGGGCCCTTCAGGCTGCTGCCTCAATGGAAAAAAGGATATAGGAGGCCGTGGAAACAGTAAGGAAGCATGTCATCCACTCCAGATTCCAGGTGGGCAAAAGAAAGTCTCGTGAAAAACCGAAACCCTAAGATACATGTAGATCTAGAGTTCAAAATGCGGTAAGAAAATCCCAACTCAGGAATTAATAAAAATTAATAGCTGTAAAATTTAGTCCTCAACCACCATTGGCAAAGCAATTGTAAAGCCATCCAACAACCTAGGAATGAGGCGCTCACAGAAAACAACAATTGAGAATTTTCCACAATTGAAGAGACAAGTCCTCAGAGTAAAAAGGCACTCCAAATCCTGAACTTTAGTAAATAAAAATAAATCCATACCTAGATACATTGTAGTGAAATTAAGAACATTAAGGATAAAAACAAAATACTAAAAGCAACCAGTGGGGGAAAAAGATTAGTTACCTACAAAGAAACGAAAATTAGACCGAGAAAACATGTCGTATCAGCAAAAACAAAAGTCAGAAGATAATGGTATAATATTGTCAAAGGGATTGTTCAACAAACAATTCTACACTCAACTATACTATCACTTAAGTGTGAGACCAAACAAAAATTATTAAGGACACAAGGAAGTTATAAACATATATAGCATATTTAATTTAAGGGATATATATATATATGTCAATGTTAATATGGAACCCTGTATCAAAAAATAAGAGACTACAAATTCTTATCAGACACATACAACATTTATATAAACAGAATCACTTACTGAACCATAAAAGAAGTCTCAACAAAGAATAGATATAATGAATAAATAAAATTAGAACTCAGTAATGAAAACATAGCAAAACTCTACATACCTCAAACTGCTATTTTTAAAAATTTTAAATAATGAGTTATACTTTCAAATCAAGTATTTAGGGGGAAAACAGAAGGAAGGAAATAATGAAAGAGCAATTATTGAAGGAGAAAACAGAAATACTAAAGAGTCAACTAATGTTAAAGAGTCAAAGCTAATGTTTTGAAAAAATTAATAAAATAAGTAAACTTCTGAAAAACTGATCAAGGAAGATAAAAGAAGTTATAAACAAAAAAGATCAGGAATGAAAAGGGGACATAACTACAGATACAGCAGAGATTATAAAGCCATAAAAGGAAATTATGACTCAATGATGATAAGCTTGAAAACTCAGACCAAATGGACAATTTTCTAGGAAAAACTAGGTCACCAAAACCGACTCAAGAAGAAATAGAAAGTCCAAATCAACCTATTACCATTAAAAAAATTGAATCAGCAAAAATCTATTCATATACACACACACATGGACACACAACACACAGAACAGGCCCAAAAGCCTTTACTGGCGAGTTTTATCAGCTCTTCAAGTAACAGTTAACCTTATCATAAACAAATTGCTCCAGCCAACAGATAAAAAGGTAACAGTCCAAAAATTGTTTTATGAGGCTAGAACACCTTGATAACAAAAGCAGAAAGGGCTAGTACAATAAATGTATGGGACAATGGTCTGCCATCCAGGGACTTGCAAGAGCCGGGCCTTCCCAGGCACAGTCCTTTGAGCTGGTGTGGGGACATTCAAAATGGTCCGGCATTTGATGTACCATCGTAGGCTATCCTACAATACTGTTTCCAACAAAACTACGCTCTCCCAGATCCTGGTAATAGAATTGTTTACCTTTATACCAAGAAGGTTGGGAAAGCACCAAATCCACATATGGTGTGTGCCCAGGCCAACTTTGAGGGGTTCATGCTGTGAGACCTAAAGTTCTTATGAGATTATCCAAAACAAGAAAACATGTCAGCAGAGACTATGGTGGTTCCGTGTGTGCTAAATGTGTCTATGACAGGATCAAGCGTGCTTTCCTGATTGAGGAGCAGAAAATCATTATGAAAGTGTCAAAAGCACAAGCAGAGAGTCAGAAAGCTAAATAAAAAATTATGAAGCTTTTTTGAGTAATAAAAATCAAAGTCTTGTTAAAAATAATAATAAATGTATGGGTCAATCTTATTTATGAACAGAAATGCAAAAATTATAAATGAAATATTAGCAAACTAAATCTAACACTATCTAAAAATAATATGCCATGATCCACATGGTTTATGCCAGAAATTTGAGGATAGTTTAACATTAGAAAATACATTGGGGAATGGACTACATCTGTGAGGCATGAGCCAGCTTGGGTCTCCACTCTCTTGCTGGGTCTGATGTAAACAGAGACACAGAGGAAAAGGAAGCTGCAATATTTGATCCAGCAATGTGAGAGAAAGGATTCCAGGTTCACCCACAGCTGAGCTCAAGGAGAGAAGCCCCAAGAGACTCAAAGAGCTGAGGCCCAGAGAGAGACCAGCCATATGCCTGGTAGATCACAGCTGAATTCAGGAAGAAAGTGGAGCAGCTGAGACTGAGAGAGGGGAGGCCTGGTAGGAGACAAGCCCTATACCTGATTGCCCTCAGCTGAGCTCCGGGAGACAGCAGCTAACTGGAGGGCAAGGCAAAGACCTTGGCAGAAATCGGTGGCCGTCTTGCTTCACCATGTGACAGCTGACTTTGATGAGAAAGCATCTCTGCTGATGCCTTCATTTGGACATTTCATAGCCTCAGAACTGTAAGCTTTTACCCCAAATAAATTCCCATTTTAAAGGCCAAAAAAAAGAAAATACATTGGGAAGCAGATGTGGGAAAGGCAGTTAGGCACCCGCCTACCACATGGGAGGTCTTGGGTTCAGTTCCCAGTGCCTCCTAAAGAACACTAGCAAAACAGCAAGCTGGCACGACAGGATGGCATAACGAGCTGATGCAATAAGATGACACAACAAGGAGATACACAAGGAAACACAATGAGAGACATAACAAGCAGGGAGCAGAGGTGGCACAAGCGATAGGGCTCCTCCCTCCCAAATGAGAGGTCCGAGTCTGGTGCCTCCTAAAAAGAAGACAAGGGACTTCCGGGAAGATGGAGGACTAGTAAGACACGGGAATCTCTTCTCCAGAAAAGTAGCTAGAGGACAAGCTGAAACAGCCCCGAAAAAGATCTGCTAGGGTTTAGGTCAGCAGGTGAAGGCTGCACACCACCCAGAGGAGAGAGGGACAGAGGAGGGAAATCGCGACTACAGAACTGTGAGTTGCAAGTAGCAGCTTCTGCTGCTGCCGGCACCCTCCCCCACACTCTTCAGAATTCTCGGGCCCCTGGGCCTGCGACCACAGACAAAGGGGGCTTCAGGGATCTGCCACTCCCGGAAAGGGGAGAGAGAGGGACACAGCCTTAGGCTGACTCAGGTTCAGACCTGAAATTTGGGCTGTAGAGCCCCACGGACCCTTCCACACGGCCGTTTGCCCTGGGAGCCCGGAAAGGACTGGAGAAATCCAATCCTCGCAACCTCCCTCTCTTCTAGCCTGGACTAATTGTTGAGGACATCACAGGAGAGGGAAGAGAGAGCCTAGGGCTGACCCTGCTTTGGACTCCCAGATTTGGTCTGCCCTGTCCAGAGAGCCCTTCCAGGCTGGGTGGGCTGCGCCATTGTTTGCCTTGGAGCCTGCAAGGGGCTAAAGATATACAAACCTCCCAATCTCCTCCTCTACTAACAGGGACTGATTGTTGAGGATTCAGAAGGGAGTGGAAATATTTCCTAGCTGGGAAAAGGGGGGCACTACGAGAGAAGTCTGGAGAACTGTCTCAGAAAGTTTGAATCACAGGGCTCCTAGCCCCCAGACAGGAAGCTCTATCACATTGATCTGGTCTGTGTCACAACAAATACCCTCCGACCAGGCATTGAATTGAGAACAGCCAACAAGCGCCATCTCCTGGCAGACCAAGGAAGTACACATAAGAAAATTAATAAGTAAGAGAGTCTTTTCCTGGCCTCTATAGCCTCCCTGCCCAAGGCCCTAGGAAACGACTCTACAACCAATTACTGGGTCCAGTGCCCAGTTTTGAGCAACCAGCAGAATAATCCTAACAATCAAGGTTGAGCCAAAAATCAAAGAGCGGTGGTAACTCACAGCCACCTGCCACTAAAACCCCATAAAAGAGAAAGAGATAGAGCATCTAAGTAAAATACAAACTAACCAGATGCCTAAGCACCAACAAAAAATTACGGGCCATACTAAGAAAATAGAAGACATGGCCCAAGAAAAGGAATACAGCAAAATCCCAGAAGAGATGCAGAATTTGAGAGAACTAATCAGTGAGATGAGCACACATTTCCAAAATCAAATTAATGAGATGAAAGAGAATATAGTTAAAGAGATCAATGACATCAAGAAGTCATTGCGCGAACGTAAAGAAGAATTTGAAATCATGAACAGAAAAGTAACAGAGTTCATGGGAATGAAAGATACAATAGGTGAAGTAAAAAATACATTTGAAGCATACAACAGCAGACTCGAAATGATAGAAGAAAGAATAAGTGATACTGAAGACAGAGCAGCTAAAATTGAAGAGAGAAAAGAACAGAGAGAGAAAAGAATGGAAAAAATTGAGCAGGGGCTCAGAGAGTTGAATGACAACACAAAACGCAAGAACATATGTGTCATTGGAGTTCCAGAAGGAGAAGAGAAAGGAAAAGGGGCAGAAAGAGTATTTGAGGAAATAATAGCTGAAAATTTCCCAACTTTCACGAAAGAAATGAACTTTCATGTCCAAGAAGCACACCGTACCCCAATAAGAATAAATCCAAACAGACCTACGCCAAGACACATATTATTCAGAATGTCAAATGTAAAATATAAAGACAAAATGCTCAGAGCAGCAAGAGAGAAGCAAACGATCACATACAATGGACGTCCAGTAAGACTTTGTGCAGATTTCTCTTCAGAAACCATGGAGGCGAGAAGACAGTGGTATGATACAATTAGGAAACTGAAAGAGAAAAACTGCCAGCCGAGAATTCTTTACCCAGCAAAACTGTCCTTCAAATATGAAGGTGAATATAAAGTATTCACAAACAAACAGAAACTAAGAGAGTTTGCAAAAAAGAATCCACCTTTGCAGGAAATATTAAAGGAAGCCTTAGAACCTGAAAGAAAAAGACAGGAGAGAGAGGCTTGGAGGAGAGTATAGAAGAAAGAAAAGCAGAAAGGATAACCAAAAGAGTAAAAAGAAAGACAAAAATAAGATGACGTATGAAAACCAAAGAATAAAATGGAGGAAATAAATAGTGCATTTTCAGTAATATCATTGAATGTGAATGGATTAAATTCCCCAATCAAAAGATACAGGCTGACAGAATGGATAAAAAAACATGAGCCATCCATATGCTGCTTACAAGAAACTCATCTCAGACACAAGGATACAAGCCGGCTGAAAGTAAAAGGGTGGAAAAAGATACTCCATGCGAATGGTAAACAGAAAAGAGCAGGGGTAGCTATACTAATATCAGACAAAACAGACTTCAAATGCAAAAAAGTGATAAGAGATGCAGAAGGCCATTATATATTAATAAAAGGGACGATCCTCCAGGAAGATATAACAGTCATAAATATCTACGCACCTAACCAGGGTGCCCCAAAATATATAAGACAAACTCTGGCAAAGCTGAAGGGAGAAATAGACATTTCTACAATAATTGTCAGGGACTTCCACACCCCTCTCACATCATTAGATAGAACAACTAGACAGAAGATCAACAAGGAAACAGAGAACTTGAACAATATGATAAACAAGTTAGACCTAACAGACATACAGAACACTGCATCCAAACTCAGCGGATTATACATTCTTCTCAAGTGCCCATGGATCTTTCTCCAGGATAGACCACATGTTAATTCACAATAAAGCTCTCAATAAATATAAAAAGATTGAAATTATACAAAGCACCTTCTCAGATCACAATGGAATGAAACTAGAAATCAATAACAGACAGGAAAAAAGGAAATTTGCATATGTGTGGAGACTGAACAACATACTCCTAAATATTCAGTGGGTCAAAGAAGAAATTGCAAGTGAAATCAGTAAATATATTGAGACAAATGAAAATGAGAACACAACATATCAAAATTTATGGGATACAGCAAAGGCAGTCTTGAGAAGGAAATTTATAGCCCTAAATGCCTATATTAAGAAACAAGATGGGAAACGGCTGTGGCTCAATCAGTAGGGCTCCCGTTTACCACATGGGAGGCCCCAGGTTCGGTTCCCGAGGCCTCCTGGTGAAGGCAGGTCCGCCTGCACGGCGTGGTTGGCTGACCCGGCGAGCACAGGCAGCAGGGGGGGGGGATAAATGAATAAATAAATAAAATCTTTAAAAAAAAAAAAAAAAAGAAACAAGAAAGACCTAAACTCAAAGATTTAACTGAACAACTTGAGAAACTAGAGAAAGAACAGCAAACCAATCCCAAAGCAAAAAGAAGGAAAGAAATAATAAAGATTAGAGCGGAAATACATGAAAATGAGAACAAAAAAGCAATAGAGAAAATCAACAAAACCAAAAGTTGGTTCTTTGAGAAGATCAATAAAATTGACAAACCCCTCGCTAGACTAACAAAGAAAAAAAGAGAGAAGATGCAAATAAATACAATCAGAAATGAAAGGGGGGAAATTACAAATGACCTCACAGAAATAAAAAGAATCATAAGAGGATATTATGAGAAACTATATGCCAACAAACTAGACAACCTGGATGAAATGGACAGATTTCTAGAAACTCATAACCAACCTACACTGACACAACAAGAAATACAAGAACTTAACAGACCAATCACAATTAAGGAGATTGAATCCGTCATCAAAAATCTCCCAGCAAAGAAAAGTCCAGGACCAGATGGCTTCACAGGTGAGTTCTACCAAGCATTTCTAAAAGAATTAACAACAATCCTGTTTAAACTCTTCCAAAAAATTGAAGAGGAGGGAAAATTACCCAACACATTTTATGAAGCCAACATCACCCTAATACCAAAGCCAGATAAAGATTCCACAAGAAAAGAAAATTACAGACCAATCTCTCATGAACATAGATGCAAAAATTCTCAACAAAATACTTGCAAATCGAGTCCAACAGCATATCAAAAGACTTATACATCACGACCAAGTGGGATTTATTCCTGGTAAGCAAGGCTGGTTCAACATAAGAAAATCAATCAATGTAATACACCACATTAACAAGTTGAAGGAAAAAAACCACATGATCATCTCAATAGATGCAGAAAAGACATTCGACAAAATCCAACATCCTTTTTTGATAAAAATACTTCAAAAGATAGGAATAAAAGGAAAATTCTTCAATATGATAAAAGGCATATATGAAAAACCCACAGCCAACATCATACTCAATGGGGAAAGGTTGAAAGCTTTCCCCCTAAGATCAGGAACAAGACAAGGATGCCCACTGTCACCATTGTTATTCAACATTGTACTAGAAGTTCTAGCTAGGGCAATTAGACAAGACAAAAAAATTAAAGGCATCCAAATAGGAAAAGAGGAAGTAAAACTCTCACTGTTTGCGGATGACATGATCCTGTATTTAGAAAATCCTGAAGTATCCACAACAAAGCTACTTGAACTAATAAATGAGTTCAGCAAAGTGGCAGGATATAAGATCAACACGCAAAAATCAGTAATGTTTTTGTACACTAGTACCGAACAATCTGAGGAGGAAATCAGGAAGAAAATTCCATTTTCAATAGCAACAAAAAGACTCAAATACCTAGGAGTTAATTTAACCAAGGAAGTATAGGACCTATATGCAGAAAAATACAAAACAATGCTAAAAGAAATTTAAAAAGACCTAAACAAATGGAAAGACATTCCGTGTTCATGGATTGGAAGAATAAATATCGTGAAGATGTCAATCTTGCCCAAACTGATTTATAGATTCAATGCAATACCAATCAAAATCCCAACAGCTTACTTTACAGAATTAGAGAAGGCAATTACCAAATTCATCTGGAAGGGTAAGTGCACCCGAATAGCCAAAAGTATTCTAAAAAAGAAGAGCAATGTGGAAGGAATTTCACTGCCTGACCTTGAAACATATTACAAAGCTACAGTGGTCAAAACAGCATGGTACTGGCATAAAGATAGACATATCGATCAGTGGAATAGAATTGAGAATCCAGAAATAAACCCTCACCTATACAGTCAACTGGTTTTTGACAAACCTACCAAGCCCACGCTGATAGGAAAAAACAGTCTCTTCAACAAATGGTGTTGGGAGAACTGGATATCTATAACCAAAAGAATGAAAGAGGACCCCTATCTCACCCCCTATACAAGAATCAACTCAAAATGGATCAAAGATCTAAATATAAAAGCCAGGACCATAAAACTACTAGAAGAAAATGTAGGGAAACATCTTCAAGACCTTGTAGTAGGTGATGGTTTCTTGGACTTCACACCCAAAGCACGTGCAACAAAAAAAACAGTAGATAAATGGAACCTCCTCAAAATTAAACACTTTTGCACCTCACAGGACTTTGTCAGAAGGGTGAAAAGGCAGCCGACTCAATGGGAAAAAATATTTGGAAATCACATATCTGATAAGGGTTTAATATCCAGGATATATAAAGAGATGTTACAGCTCAACAATAAAAAGACAAATGACCCAATTAAAAAATGGGCCAAAGACTTGAATAGACATTTCTCCGAAGAAGAAATACAAATGGCAAAAAAACACATGAAGAAATGCTCAACATCACTCATGATTAGGGAAATGCAAATCAAAACTACAATGAGATATCATTTCACACCTATCAGAATGGCCACTATTAAAAAGACAGAGAACTACAGGTGTTGGAGAGGATGTGGAGAGATAGGAACACTTCTTCACTGTTGGTGGGAATGCAGGATGGTACAACCACTATGGAGGACTGTTTGGCAGTTCCTAAAGAAGTTGAATATAGACTTGCCACGTGACCCTGCAATACCACTACTGGGTATATACCCAGAAGAACTGAGAGCAGTGACACGAACAGACATCTGCACACTGATGTTCATAGCCACATTATTCATCATTGCCAAAAGTTGGAAACAACCCAGGTGTCCATCAACAGATGAATGGATAAACAAACTGTGGTCTATTCACACGATGGAATATTATGCAGCTGTAAGAAGAAATGAAGTCATAAAGCATATGGCAACATGGATGAATCTGGAGGACATTATGTTGAGTGAAGCAAGCCAGACACAAAAGGACAAATACTGTATGAATGCATTACTATGAACCAAATATATTGTGTAATATATTGTTTGATTCACACACAAAAAAAAACAAAAAAACAAAAAACAAAACAACAAAAAAATTTACATGTATCCATTACATTTAATTGAGAAATGTATATATTTATTCATCTGTGTTTACTTTTTAGTTTTTTATTGCTTATGTTTTCAATTATTAAATGTACAAAATAAAGTTAAAAAAAAAAAGAAGACAAGCAGACACAGTGAGCACAGAGAGCAGATAGCGAATGCAAACAATGAGGGGGGAGGGGCAGAGAGAAATAATTAAATTTAATTAAATTACATTTAATTTAATTTTAAAAGGAAAATATATTCATGTTCCTCACCACAATAACAGATTACAGAAAAGAAAACCACATGATCAGCTCAACAAATGTAAAGAAAAATTCTACAATGCACCATGTGAAGAAAAATGATTTTAAAAACTAGGATTAGAAGGAAATTCTAACTAAAACCTTCAAACAAGCATGAGAAGCATTTCCTTCAAATTCAGAAACAAGAAAAGGATGCCTTCTATCACCCTCTCTTTTCTTCTAAGTACTAACAGGAATTCCCAACCAGTGCAATAGTACAAGGAAACAGATTTTAAAATTTCAATACTGAAAAGAGAAGGATAAAATTGGCCTTATTTGCAGATTACATGATTTTTCTGCATGGAAAATCTAAGAGAATGTATAAGTCATCAGGAAAAGAACATTCAGCATGGCAGCTGGATAGATGAGATCAATAATAAGAACCAACAGTATTCCTATTCAGCAATGCCATAGTAATTTTAAAAGAACCCATTTGCAATGGCAACAAAAATTATAAGGGGGAAGCAGCTGTGGCTCAATCAGTAGGGCTCCCGTTTACCATATGGGAGGCCCCGGGTTCGGTTCCCGGGGCCTCCTGGTGAAGGCAAGCCCGCCCGCACGGCGTGGTTGGCTGACCCAGCGAGCACGAGCAGCAAGGGGGGGATAAATGAATAAATAAATAAAATTTAAAAAAAAAAAAAAAAAAAAAATTATAAGGTACTCTGGAATAAATCTAACAAAAGATATGCTATATTTTAAAGAGAATATTATGAAAAATTTTTGAAGGATATAATTTAGGTCTAAAAAAAGTGATACCACATCCATAGTTCAAAACGCTCAATATTTAAAATAAACATCAATTCTCCCCAAATTAATCCATAAAATACACATGCAATTCCAAACAAAATCCCAAGAGTTTTTGGCAGACTTTGAGAAATTGGTCCTAAAATTCATATGGAAGAGTAAAGGACCTAGAATTACTAAGACAAACTTAAAGAATATGTAGAAAGGACTTGCCCTATCAATATTAACTCTTATTATATAGCTTTAGTAATTAAAACAATGTGGTGTTCCCAAGAAACCAAAAAAAAGAGGAGCAAATTAAACCCAAAATAAACAGAAGAAAGGAAAGATTAAAGATCAGAGTAGAAATCAATGAAATGGGGGAAAAAAAAAAAAGAGAGAAATCAATGAAACACTGGTTCTTTGAGAAGAGCAATAAATTTATAAAACTTTAGTCAAAATAATCAGAAGAAAAGACAAGATACAAACAACCAGAATCAAGGATGAAAGAAGTTATACAAGTACAAATTCTACAGATATAGAAAGAATAAAGTAATATCATAAGCAAGAAATTCAACAACGTAGATCAAATGGACAAATTCCTTGAAAGACACAAACTTGTAATCTAAGCATCTTTTAAAATATATATATATATATAAAAAAGAAAGACATAAACTACCAGTAATTACTCCAGAAGAAATAAGACAGCTTGAATATTTCTATATCTATTAAAGAAATTTAATTTATAGTTAAAATTTTTCTCACAAGAAAACTCCAGGCCTAGACGGTTTCCCTGGTCAATTCCACGGAACATTTAAGGAAGAAATAATACCAACTCTACACAAACTCTTCCGGTAAACTGAAGAGGAAGAAATTCTTTGCAAATAACCTTGGGAGGCCAGTACTGCTGGTTTCATACCAAAAGGAGACAAATACATTATAAGAAAAGAACACTACAGGCCAAGTTCCTCATGGACATAGATGCAAAGGTACTTAATGAAATTTTGGAAAGTCAAATCTAGGAACATACAAAAAGGATATACATCATGACCAAGTAGAATTTATCCCAGAAAGGTAAGGTTGGTTTAACATTTAAAAAAGCAATCGGTAGGGGAAATGGATGTGGCTCAAGAGGTTCAGCATCCGTCTACCATATGGAGAGACCGGGGTTCGATCCCCGGTACCTCCCGGTAAAAAAATAAATAAATAAAATAAAATAAAAATAAAAAAAAAAATAAAAAAGCAATCGGTATAATTCATCATATTAACAGACAGAAAAGCCATACAATCCTATCAATAGATGCAGAAAAAGCATCTGATAAATGCAACATCTATTCTTGATTAAAAACAAAACCTCCCAGCAAGCTAGGAATAAAAGGGAACTTCCTCAACCTGACAAAGGACACTTACAAAAAAAACACCAGGGAACATCATACTTAATGGTGCAAGATTGAATGCTGCCCACATAAGATCAGGAACACAGCAATGATGTCCACGTCTAGTCTACATGTTACTGAGGTTCTAGCCAGTGCAGTAAGACAAGAAACAAAAATGAAGAGCATCCCAATTAGAAAGGAAGGAGTAAAACTTTTTAATCCCAGAAGACATGACCATCTATATAGGAAATCCTAGGGAATCTACTAAAATGCTACTAGACGGGGGTTTAATATGGGGTGGGGAAGGGTGGGGGTTTGGTATCTGGGAGTCTCTGGTACTCCGTGTGTGACTTTGCTGTGACCTAAAACTTCTTTGAAAATTAAATGAAAATTTGGGAGACAATGGGGATTGAGAGGGGGAAGGTGTCATGGCACACTGGACATCAGATAACACAGTGATAAAAGGAAAAAAAGAATATATATATATATTTTAAAGGCATTTCTTTTGTTTTTCCCATTTTTTTTGAATGTCCCAATCCACTAATTATACTTTGTTTTGTTTTGTTTTTTTTTATTTTTTATTTTTCCTGAGTTTCCTTATGTTTGTCTCTTGCATGTAAGCTTATCATTGTTGCTTCTTTTTCCTATTAAGTGTATTTGATTATTTTATGGACTACATGTTCATGGAGGATTTGGATCACAGAAGGGTTACAATGGGTACTGCAGGGGATTATTGGTGGGGGGTGTCTAGGAGGGAGGATTCATGGGAGTTAGTTCATCCGAATATACATGAAAGATATATAAAAATTGTTCAAAAGATCAAAAGATGGGGCATGGTCACGATGGGTGGACAATCACACAATAAATGAGGGAATCTGAATTCCTAGCCTGGAGAGCTCTGCCACAGTCTCCAAGAGAGCAGCAATAGTCCTCTGAGTGCAGGGACAGTGTCTGTCAAAAGAGGATGACCCACTGATGAGTTCTTTTTATTGATGACTACCCTTCTGAGTCTTTGCTCTTGTAACTGAGACTTAGCTTGCTGTTGTGGGGTGCCTAAGGGTTGCCACCTGAGAGCCTCCTTGTTGCTCAAATGTGGCCTCTCTCTAAGCCAAACTCAGCATATGAATGCATTACCTTCCCCCCAACGTGGGACATGACTCCCGGGGATGAGCCTCCCTGGCAACGAGGGATTAATACCAAGTGCCAACTGGCAACACAACTGGAAAAAGACCTAGAATAAAAGGGGGAGAAGGTAAAGACAAATGAGTTCAAGTGGCTAAGAGACTTCAAAGAGAGTCGGGAGGTCATCCCAGAGGCAACTCTTACGCACACCTCAGTAGGAGCTCACAGAACATCTAAGTGCCTATCACCCCACACAGAGGGGCTTCTGAGAGCTCTGGAAACACCCAGGTCCTATATAAGGGGAGATAGCCCCAGAGACTGATGCCATATCAGTGGGCTCTATTTTGGAATCTGTGCTCAAATAAGTCCTCCCTGCACATGGTTCATCAGTCCCTTCTATTCAAACCTATATGTGATGCTGAAGTTTTTAGGTATACTTCCAGAGACTGGAGCCTCTGGCCTACCTATGTGCCAGGTGTGCGTGGAATCTCGGTGGAGCTGCAACTCCTACCCTACAGCTCAACGGACTCATCCAAGTCACCTGGCAAGGAGACAACGATGGGCAACGGCCATCCCAGGGAATGGAGAGGGCCTGCATCTGCAGGCAGGATCATCCCACCCACCATATCCATGGGATATAAGCCCTCTCTCACTTGGAGGTGAAGTGGACATCATCATCCCAGTCCCCTCAGGATTGGGGGAAGAACTATGGACTAGAGTGGACTTGATGGTATTCTGTTGTACACATATGGTGATTCTAGCAATGGAAGAAATTATAACAATGAGGTGGAGCCAGTGGCCACTTGACACTTTCGGGGCAGGGAGGGGACGAGCAGTTGAAATACAGGGGCTTCTTTGGGATGTGGAGGTTGTCCTGAGTACCGTTGTGGCAACGGATGTAGGCCATTTTAAATCAGCACACACCACTCAGAATTGTGTGGGAGAGAGTGTGGTCTACGATGGGAACTGTGGACTATGGTTGGTGGCAAGGCCCCAGGATGTGTAAGTCCATTGAGGGTGGTGGGCCACACTTGTGGGAGATGTTTGTATGGGATGTGGTGGGAGGTGTGGGAGGTGGACAACATGGGAATCCCAGTGGGTTCCGTGTAATATTTTAGGTAATCTAAGCACCTCTTAAAATATATTTATATATATATAAATAACATTTTTGTAAGCAAATGCACATATATGCAGATATATTTATATATCATTTTACAAATATTGGTATGTATTGTGAAAATTTTGATTTTTACCCACAATAAAAAATAAATTAATTAATTAAAAAAAAAAAAAAATGCTACTAGAACCGACACAGTGAGTTTAGTAAGGTTGCAGGCTACAAGATCAATGTACAAAAACCAATTTCATTTCTATATAAAAGCACCAATCAGAAGTTAACATTTTTTAAAAATACCACTTACAAAAGCATTAAAATTTTGAAATAATTAGGAATAAATCTGACAAAAGATGGGCAAGTATAAGGAAAACTGAAAAACATTTCTTAAAGAAAACTAAATAAATGGAGAAAGGCCATGTTTCTTTGGTTGAAAGACTCAACACTATAAAGATGTTCTCCAAACTGATTTATATATTTAACGAGATCCCAATCAAAATTCTAGCAGGATTTTTTTCTAGAAATTGATAAACGGATTCAAAAATCCATATGGAAAAGCAATGGACTTAAAATAGCCAATACAACTTTCAAAACGGAGGGTTGGAGAAGTTACCCTAAGTTATTTCAAAGATTTATTATGAAGCTACAGTAAGCAAGACTATATGGTATTAGGGTAAAGATGGACAAACAGGTCAGTGGAAGAGAACAGAGAATCCAGAAATAGACCTACGCCTATATGGTCAATTTGGAAAAATCTAAACACTCTTTGAGTGGTTAAATAAATCAGGACTTTAAAAAAACTGTTGTACATCCATATATAGAAAAGTAGCGGCTGGTAAAAGAATGAGATAAACCTACATATACTGACATGGCAGAACAATGTATACAGTACAGCACTTATGTCTAAAAAAAAACAATGTGTGTTTGTGTTTTAAAAGGTCTGGAAGGAATTCATCAAATAACATTAATTAGCCTTGGGAAAGAGAGTAAGATGATATGTATATGTAAGTTTTAATGAAATGTTATTTTTAACAGTGAAAAATCACCCACTCTTCTCCCTATAGGACGAGGCAGTGTTAGCCACCACTGGCAGGTGCATGGAGGCTGCTGGCACATAGCTGGCCCTACCCTACATCAGCCTCCTTCCTTCCATCAGGGTGATACCAGAAACAAAACACAAACCCAACCATGAGTCCTCAGTCCCTGGCATACTGTGTGCAGTTCCAACAGATTTACTGCAAGAAAGATGTCATGAAGCTGGAAAAGGTCCAAGGAGAGGCAGCTAGAGAGATCAAGAGAACAAGGACGCTGCCAGGTGAGGAAGCGCTGAAAGGATCAGGATTCTGAGGCCAAGAAGGATCGGGCTATGGCTGCAGTCATTTTGAAGTAGGACAAAAGTAATAAATGGTCTGAAAAAGAACAAGATGATTACTCCTTGTACACAAAATTGCACAATACCATGGTAAGAGGGGGATCCCTAAGATTTCAGGGGCCAAGTCTGAGACAAACATAAGGAAATTCCACTTTAACGTAGAACTAAACCTATGGCACTCCTGTCAGGGAGACAACTTGGAGAGAGCTCTGCACATATGATGAGGAAGATGCACTCAGAGAGAGGAGAACAGAGCAGCCAGGCCGAGCAGAGAAACAGCATCACCACGAGTGGGAGACGACACGGTCCTCAGGAGGACAAGACGGCAGCAGCACATGGGCTCCTTTTAGCTTTCCCACCTTATCAGGCTTGTGTTTCCTTTCCGTGGGCTTCTCTTTCCCCGAGATAACCTGAAGGAGGCTCTGCTCTGTGCGATCCAAAGAGCTCTAACTTAAATTTAAAATTATGAACAAATTCACAAATAAGAACCTACTCATAAATAGGTTACACAAACGCCGAGATGCCAAGAGAGACTAAAACCCTTTGCCAGCCTGCAAAGCCTTGTTACAAACCTCTCGGCATCAGCCTCCGTCTGGGATACGGGAAAGAAGTGGTTTGTCCTTCTTCAAAACCCATGCTGGTGCTCAGGGCCCTGACCCAGGCAGCAGCTCCATGAGTCTAGAAGTAAGGGACAGCAAGTCAGCCCATGCCCAGGCCCCGACAACGGGCAGTCCAGCAGAGGAATGGCATGGTGCTGTCTCTGACCCTGCAGGACAGGCTTAGAAAGGTGGCCGGGGAAAGCTGACATCCAGTGCTGGGCTCCCACCACCTTGGCAGGCTGCCCGGGGCCACGCCCTGTCCTGACTTACCATGGCTTCCACTCCACAGGCAGCGGGGCCACGATGCCCTCCCGCGCCAGCCACATCAATTCTGGTTCCTTCATGGGATCGATTCCAATCTCTCTGGCAAATTCAAGAATTTCTGCAAGGAGAGGCCAGAGGGTGGGGAAAGTAAGGGAGATGATAGGTGGATGGAAAGAATTAAAAATCACTATCAACTTTTTTTTTTTTTTACTCAGTCTTTACTTTCCAAAGTTTCTTCAGAGAGTAGGTATTATTTGTCTAAATATAAACAATAAACACATGTCATTTTTTTTTTCTTAAAGCACAGTTCATAAACAGTACCCCTAAAGCTGACAGAAGACCCACATCACTGGGGAAGGGCTGACTGAGCAGATCTGTAGATCTGCGTTTCCCAAACCTGCCTGCTTATAAAGATCATCTGGGTCAACTCTAAGAATATAACCTGCAGGGAAGCGGCTGTGGCTCAATCAGTAGGGCTCCCGTTTACCATATGGGAGGCCCCGGGTTCGGTTCCCGGGGCCTCCTGGTGAAGGCAAGCCCGCCCGCACGGCGTGGTTAGCTGACCCAGCGAGCACAAGCAGCAAGGGGGTGATAAATGAATAAATAAATAAAATCTTTAAAAAAAAAAAAAAAAAAAAAAGAATATAACCTGCAGTCTAGTCAAACAAAGGCAGAAAAATAAGACTAAGACGTCAACAAGTCAGGAGCCTCAGGAAGAAACCTCGACAGTCATGGTCAGACCACCGAGGAGAGTAGCCTCATCAGAGGGGTACAAGCTTGGTGCAAAAGCAGGAAGTGAACAACTGCAGGTGTCTAAGGCCCCGGAGAACCTTAAAAACACACAGAGTACGAGGCAGGTGAAATGTGCTTTAACAAAGATGTGTACTGTGGGTGATGGAAGCTGCGGAAGCTTGACCTTTCTGTTCCTTGGTGTCTCATCTGTAAAATGGAGATAACAGAAGTACCTAACTCATGAAGTTGTCATAAGGGTTGAAAAGGTTAAAATATACAAAATTCTTAGAACAGAAACTAGCACACAGTAGCACGCAATAAATGTTATCATTACTGTTATTTTTTTTTTTTTAACTGCTTTAGTTTGTTCTTAAGAAATTGAGTTTTCCCTCGCTTCAGGACACACTCTATTTCAGGTTATGTCCCTACTATATTTTCATTCAAAACTAACCATTGCACTAGCCCAGGGGTTGGCAAACTTCTTCTGTAAAGGGTTACGCAGAAAATGTTTTAGGCTTTGTGGGTCATATCCTTTCTATCACAGTACTTAACACTTCTGTTACAGCGTGAAACAACACATAAACAAGTACGTGTGGCTGTTTTCCAATAAAACTTTATTTACAAAAATGGGCGATGGGTTGGTTTAGGTCCATGGACTACAACTTGCCAAGCCCTGATCTAACCCAAATATCTGAGCAGCCAGTCACATGCATGTACCACACTTGGCAGTGATAGGAAAAATAAATTTGACATAGCCTCTGCCCTCCGAGAACTATTGCCATACCCCACAGGCCTCTTCGCAGGCCTCCTACCTTGCTCACTGGGAATGTAGGTCTCATCGTAATCTTCCTCCAGAACCAGCTGGTCCCCGATGCGGATGGGCCGTCCAGCCATGTTTGGTCTCGGCTCGAACACTCGATCCCAGAGACCCCTGACCAAAGGGGAAATCAGTGACCCAGCGGGGAAAGGGGAATTGGGAACTGGGTCGTGGAGGCCCCGGGTATGACCAGACCTTGCAAGTGAACTTGGCCTGGAATGCTGCAGAAAGCCAGGGAAAGTAGAGGGTGGGACCAGCTATTCAGAACCTGGGGAAGTTCTCTGATGGTCCCTCCTAAAAGCTCACTCAACACTCAACACTCAGTGAAGCAGAAAAAAATCCAGAAGCCTGGCTCTCTCAAGAGTTTGACATCAAACACACAGACACACACACACAAAAGAAAAAAGAATTAACAGTATAGGGCACACACATGCTAAAAAACCCTACCACCACCAAAATAACCAGCAGCACACATTCCCATACACCAACACACCCCACTGCACAGCCACACTTGTCCCTATTTGCACATCCCGGGTTACCTTCAACAATACTCTCAGGGAGCTTACAACCAAGTGGAGGCAGCACACACAACTTCAGAAAGGAAAAACACCTCCTGCTCTAGGGGTACTAAAACAGGAATAACAGATTCCCCTGAAGGGCTGATGGCTTTGCCAGGCTTCAGTCAGTGGAGAAAGGCCTCTGGACAGAGGGGACCTCGTATGCAGGCGAGACACTCTGGGGTGCCAGAAAGCAGCATGATATGGCAGGGGTGGAGGTGGGGAGCCAGGCCAGGTCCGGTCATGGAGAACCTCAAAGGCCGTGCAATCTCGACAGTGCCCTGCAGCAAGGGGGAGTCACTGATGGCTTTGGGGAGGGAAGGGACACAGGCTGGCCTTTTTAAAATTTTTTTAGGATGAGAACTCTGCCAGGACTGGCGTGGCTGAATCAGAGAAATACGAGACTGGCGTCAGGCAAACCACTAAGGAGGCTGCCCATCCAGGCGAAAGAGGATGATGGCTTAAATCAGAGCAGAGGCTGTGGGAATGGAGGAAAAAGGGTAGCTACAAGGGACAATGTATCGTAATACTTGAGGACCAGGACGTGGGGGTAGAGTGGGAAGGAGTCCAGCGTGAAACCAAGGTTTCTGGCTCCAGGGATGGAGGGGGGCCAAGCTCTTCAACTGACAAGCTGGTGCAGTTCTGGAACTGCTCCTCCCACCCCACCCCTACCCCCACCCCCAACTCAGGACCCCCAGATCACTCCAGTGCCCGCCCTTGGGCAGCTCCCACGCTGAAACCTGATGAAGCAGAGACAAGCCAGCCTGTAAAACGGCTGCCGTGGACAAGCCTACTCTGAGGGCCTCCCCCAAGCCGGGGGGAGCCAGGCACCCCAGAATTGATCATCAGGAGTTTGGCACAGCAGGTCCTGACCGCTCCTGTACCCACCTCTTCAGAAGCTGTCACTGCAACACCGGAGCAGCAAGCCTGAAACAGCTGGGGGGTGGGGGGCAGAAGAGTTGTCATCCCAAGGCGGGGGGCACCTGGCCTGTGATGAGCACTCAGCAATGGCTGCAGCTGGAGACCCTGGAGCTGTTCCAAAATCCCTAGAGAGGGACCCCTGACAAATGACAAAGGGTCTCTCAAGGACCATACCATGGCCCTTCCTGCAGCAGGACTGCCGAGGGATGGGGAGGGAAGGTGTCCCGCCAGACTCTGCCCCCTCTCACTCCCACCGGACCCCTCCAAGCAGGAACTTCTAGCCTCAGAAAGGAAAGAACAAAGGAAAAGGGATTCTGGGAGGTGAAGGGCCTAAGTGAGAAGTACCAGGAGCCAGGGCTTCCCCTGTGGGCCCTGCCCGGTGGCCTGAGGGCTCACCTGAATCTGTAATTCTCTAAGGCGGGAGAGGAGGGACAGGGAGAAGCTTCATGGAGAGGGAGGAGTCAGCAGCGCCCAAACACGAGTCTGGTGAGCGTGGCACAGCTCAACAACTTAGCAAGCACGAGGCCAACTACCTGGAAGACACTTGAGAACTCTGCCCTTGAGAGATGTTACCTATGCCAGCTCCAGAAAGCACGGGACAGATAAAATCTCTGTTGTAATGGCAAAAAGCCTAACTAGCAGTAAATAATTATCTATACTTAATTATTTAAAGGTCAGGAAAAAGCTGGAAAATCTGAATTCACAGATGGCCCGAATTTCAAGCAAATCTTCTGCCAGAAAAAAAAAATTAAAATATTGGCGGGCTGTATCCTACCTTCTTGCCTTGCCTTACCTAACTTCAAAACCATGTGGGCAAGAAAAAAAAAAAAAGAAAAACAAGGCCAAAAGGGCTGGGAGTTGTAGGAAAGAGGAAGGTGGGAAGAGAAATCATACATATCTTTTTAACTTTTTATTGTAGTAACATGTATACACCTCAAAATTTCCCATTTTAACCACTTCCAAGTTTACAATTAAGTGGTGTCAATTACATTCGCAATGTCGTGCTCCTGTCAACACCATCCATTACCAAACTTTTCATCACCCCAGAGAAAACTTTGTACCCATTAAGCAATAACTCTCCATTCCCTTCATCCCCCGGCCCCAGTCATATTTATTTACTAATTACTAGAGACCATTTACCCATATTTATTGAGCACTTACTAAGTGCCAACCCTGTTGCCATGCGCTGGAGGCACGATGGTGATTAAAAACAGATTCCGTTGCCACCCTCCTGGAGACAAATCAATCAGTCACAAATAAATGGGTAATTGTAAATGAAATAAGAACTCTAAAGGAAAAGAACCTGATTTAGATGACGCTTCTGCTGAGAACTGAAGGATGGGTAGGTGTTCACTAGACAAAGGGAAGGAAAAAGTGCTCTAGCAGAGGAAGCCACGTGTGCAAAGCCCTGTCAACAGGAAGCGCCAAGAAGCGGCCCAGTGTGAGATGATGCTCGGGAGGTAGGCGGGAGCCAGGCATGGTCTCTGCCATGAGAGAACTGAAAGCCAGGGAAGGGTTTTTCCAGCTAGACACTTTGAAAAGATTGCTCTGGCAGCCACCGGGGACACAGACTGGATAGAAGCCAGATTGCAAGGAAGAAAATCAGAGTGGACGCAGGGAGATGAGGTAGGAAACCCTGAGATAGTCCAGGTGACAGCTGACGGGAACTTGGACAAGGGTGGTAAAGGTGAAGAAGAGACGTCTAAGAAAGCAAACACACAGGACACGCCCTGACCCTCTCCTCCAAGCCTGCCACCACGACGGACGTCACTGGCCAACCACAGCACCTTCGCCATGGCCTCAGAACCCTGGGTGCTGTACTCCACGCAGCGATTACCAGGGGATTAGCTGGAAGCTGATGAGAACTCTTGCCGCCAGGCCTGAGACCCACTATGGGCCATCGAGTAGTTTGCCGGGAGGGGGGGGTGTCATCCAACCACACTTGTCCATCTCCTGCCAATCCCAGAATCTAGCAAAGGACTGACATGTAGTTTGGCATCCCTCCTCCAGGGAGCATTCCCTAGCTAACCTCATCTTCTCCTGGCAACCCAAAACCACCTCAGCACCGAGGACACGTTTTACGTGTTTACAGACATCTGTCTGTGAATACTGCTTTTCTCATGAGCACGTGTTCCACCTCTCCTATCCTCAGTTCTGAGGGCTATGCCACCCCCTTCCCCTGAACTTTCCAACCAAGCCTAAAATAGATGCATATCAACTGGAAGAGCTAGGTCACTCCTATAATCCACCAACAAAGAACCAAGGAATCTCAAGAGCCCAGAGCAGCATGGGTCTAACTATGCCTCAAGTGGCTGGGGGCATAGTGGACAGAGCACATCCTCTGGGGCCAAAAAGACCTGGATTCAAATCCCAACTCTCTCATCTGGGGGACCCGAGGCAAAGTCCTGCACCTCTCTAAACCTCAAGAACCCTTATTTGTCTGGTTCTGCCCTCTGGACCTACAAAGAGCAAGTCAAGGCTTCTCTACTCCAAGTCAAATATTCCCAGTTCCTTTCCATTCAATATCCACCACTGTTTCCCAATCCCTCGGCATTGTGGTTGCCCCTCTGTGAACACTCTGCTTTGTCAGCATAGCCCAAAAGCTTTGCACACAAGCACACTAACACAGCATACACTCATATGCGTATTTAGGGTTCCTGTATATTTATGTCTTCCAATCGGCTCCAATAATTATAATGAACATTCACTACAGAAAAGATTTAGTGGAAGAGGCATGGGGAGAAAGCGAAAAACAGAGTTGACAGTGTATTGGTAAAGGGCACAGGCTTTGGAAAACTCTTGGCTTGGAATCCCAGCTCTGCCACTGACTAGCTGGATATCCTTGGGCAAGTTACTTAACTTCTCTTTGCCTCAGTTCTGTTGACACAACAATGCTGTGTCAAAGGTTTGCAAGTATTAAATGATTCAACATATGTAAAGCATGCAAAACATAGCAAGCCCTCACAAACGTTAGCTGTTATTATTATTATTATCATTATCCATGTATTTAAAGGACTTATTCTGCACTGCTCCGGAGGACAGATCTATTACCACCAAATGTAAGTTAAGGTCATTCAGACATTGGAAAACTGCTTAGTGAACACCTATCAAGAGCCAGGCACTATGCTACATGCTAGGGCTATAAACGCAATTACACATGGCCCTGAACTTGAGCATAGCCTAGCTGGGAAGCCAAACATGCAAACACTTGACTACAGAGTGTGGTGAGCCCATTAAGGGAAGCAACAGAAAACATGGGCAGGACACAAAGGTAAGGGCAACTACCCTCACCTTGGAAGATCAGGGGAAGCATCACAAAGTAGAAGACCACTGACACAGAACTTGAAGGAGAAGCAGGAGCTCACCAGAATAAGGCAAGTAAGGTCATTTGAGGCAGAATGAACCACAAGCACAAAGGCAAAGAGACATGAAGGAGTATGGTGGGTTCAGGGCATTAATAATGAAATCATTGAACACTCTCTGTGTTCCAGGAACTGTACCAAGAATTTTATATACCTCATCTCACCTCACCCTATCAATCACATTAGGAGGTAGATATAATTATACCATTATTCAAATAAGGAAATTGAGTTTTAGCATGTTAAAAAAAAAAAACCACCAAAGGTGTCACAGCTAGTAAATGACCCAGTCAAACATGCCCACCCTCATGTCTATCTAACTCCAAAGCCTGAGCTCTAAACCACTCTGACATGACCAGAGTACAAAGAATAGGGGGGAAAGTGGTGGGGGAGAGCTCTAGAATGGAAGGCAAGGAGATAGGAAAGGGCTTAGAAGGACTGAGGCTGTCCTTTGCATGATGAGGAGCCATCAAAGGATTTCACCAAAGAGACTGGAATGGTCAGATGTGTATTTTAGAAGATGATTCTGACAGCTGCTAAGAACTAATTAGAGGAAACAAGAAGGGAAACAGAGACCACGTAGGGAGTTATCATGAAAATATAGGCAAGAAATTATGAACTAAATCAGTAGCCGTGAGAATGGAAAGGAAGGTCCAGATTCTAGGGGTATTAGGAGGCAGAATAACAGGACTTGATGCACATAGCAAAGGAGAGGGAGGAGGAAAATCAGAGCACTTCAACCAGTACATTGTCATTATCTGCTCACCTCTATGCCTTGCCCAACAGGTAGCCCCACCTAGCATACTGCAGAGAATATAAATCATGCCCAACAAATGTTTGCTGCATATATTAGATGGATGAACTCCAGGTGTAGATCTGGCTGGCTGTGTGAATGAGTCCACTGAGATAGGAAATGTAAGAGAAGGAAAAGACTGGGAGACCAGGGAAGGTTGGAGAGGCACACAGTCAGAGATGATTAAGAAGTAGGTAGGCCTCAGGAAAGAAGCCTGGCTGGAGATGCCACCTAGGGAGTCACTGTTAAACAGAATGTAACTGAAAGTCTGTGTGAAAAATCACTCAGGAATGGAGTTCGCTGAGCAGAAAGAAGGGGCCTGTGAAGGCAGTTGAAGGTGATCATTTTGTTTTGTTTTGTTTTCTAAGGACTAAAACTGCCATTTATTTCAAAACAGTGATAATTTAAAATAAGAAGAAGATAGGTTTTTTTAAATTAATGCAAGGGAAAAAAAAAAAAAAAAAAACTTTCTAACTTCCTCAGCTGGCCAAAAGATGCCATAAGGGTGAACTAGGCCAGGATTCGGATTTGGGGGAAGCTTCCCCACAAGGGAAGTAGTCAAGCAAGATTCAGAAGGCCAGGCCTTACACACTATGAATAGGGGAAACAAACGAGCGCCCCCAGCAAGTTCACACACGTTGACCATGGCCCCTCACTTGCGCACGGGCTCGCCCCTCATTCTCCCGCCAGCACCCCCAGCCTAGGACCCCTTCTGCCCACTCAGAAGTGGGACGAGGAGAGATTGTGAATAGATGGACACCCTCTGGAACGCTCCTTTTTCACTTCTTCCCTCGGTTCCCGCCCATATCCATGCACATCCCGCTCGTTGGCACACGAGTGTGCCCTCAATTCTCGCGTTTCCCTCCTTTCCCTGCCACCAAACCCCTCCCTCGAGGAGATCCTCACCAGTCCCCCAACCCCGGAGGCTCCGGGCGATGGCTCCGGGCTCTGCGCAGCTTCCCCAGCACCACCCCGGCTCCCCGCTTCCAGGGACGCCGGGGTGTTGCCCTGCAGAGGCCAACAACCACTTCCGGAAAGCGAGCCAACCTAGCAACTCAGAATCCCGCCCCTACCCAGAGCCAATAGGTCGCGGCAGGAGAGCTGTGACATCGGATTGGTTATAGATCCCGTCGGACCACGCAGGATTTCCCGTTGCACGATGGGAGATGTAGTTTAAGATAACTAATAGGGGTCCTCAGAGGGTTAAATTAAAAGAATACTGAATTTAGATATGGGGGGAGGGTGTTCGCGGGAAAGTAGAAACCATTCGAAATATTTATGGTAACGTGAACTAACTTAAGCAATTGGTCATTTGTTAGCCGCATGATTAATACCAGGTGAATAACCTACTGACCACTAATCAACCCACTTAGCATTTAATGAACAAAAGAAATGGGAATGTTAAGTAATGGAGAGTCCCCTAAAAACAAAACAAAAAACCGGGCTCTCCCGTACCCCGATTAAACCAGTGAGCACCTGACCAGGATTTAAGAGACCTAGCACAGGGTTCCGTTTGCAAGTCAGCAAGATGGAGATAATAATGTTTAGCATAACTATTTCCAAGAGTCCGCCTAAGGAAAAAAAAAGGTGACACAAGATGTAGCACCTCCACACATCTTGTCTGGCGGAGGGGTTCTAGCAATATAATTCCAAAAAGCTTTTAGTTTTGCTTACCCAGAGGGCATATCTTCCTTTCACTTACAGTTCTTCAACCTCCTATAGAAGTTAAGAGGGTCAAAGACAACTCTGGCCATCACAGAAATGGGAAAACCGAGAAACAGAAAAGCTGCTAGTTCAAAAGGAGAATGGTGAAGCCCAGCATGTGGAGCTGCCTTATGCCTGAAGATCTGGTAGGTTCCGTTCCTGGCTCAGACTAACTCCCAGGAGACAAAGTCCAGTTTCCTCATCTCCAGAATGGGTATGCTAATACCTGTCCCTCATAAGTAAAGCAGAATAATAAATGTGGAATTTTGATCAACTTTGGCCTGATTCCCGAATGAGGAACTGTGGTGGTTTGAAATTATTTGTGAATTCCAAAAAGAGACATTGATTATGTTTGTAAACTGGTCTGTTTCTCTGGACATGATACCCTTTGATTGATTTAAATTCAAAGGCTTTACATTTACTTGATTAAATCAAGATTAGGGCTTTGATTCGACCACGTCATTAGGGCATGCAGAGTTGAGTCTCCATCCCCTTGGTGGGCCATATAAACAGATACTCAGTCAAGAACACAGAAGTAGATACACAGAGGAAGGGAGCTCTATAGACACAGAAGAGGATCCTGCGGCCCAGGGAAGAGAGATGAACCATTCGCCTGATAGTTTACAGCTGAACTTGTGAAGAGCCCAGAGCAGCTGAGCTCTATGCCAGCCTACAGCTTAGATGGGAAGGAACTGGGACCACGGAGCCTTAAGAGGAAAGAGGAAGGCTGAACCCTCACGGAAATTGCTTGCCATTTTGTTTCAACACATGGCAACAGACTTTGGTGAGGAAGTAACCTTGAGTTGGACTCTTTAGGGCCTTATAACTGTAAGCTTCTACCCCAAATAAATACCCTTTATGAAAGCCAACAGATTCTGGTACTTTGCATCAGCACCCCTTTGGCTGACTAATACAGGAACTCAGATTGCTGTTCCCATATATCCCAAACCAGAAATGTATTCCTCACGCCTAATCCTTCTGTAACAGTTCCAGCCTGTACTAATTTTATTCTGCCTGCAGATGTCAAATCATCCCTTAAAACTCTCACTGAGGGATCCAAAGGGACCAGACTGAGAAGGGACTCAAAGGCTCACAAGATCACCCACCACAAACCTTGCACAAAACAGGGATTCAAAAAACCATATGGGATTTGGGATGATGAAAATAAGTCTGAAAGTAGTGGTGAAAGTTACACAGTATTGTCAATATATTTAATGTTAAAGAATTATCCACTTAAAATGTCAAATGATTTTTATGTTGTGTATATTTTACCACAACCAAAAACAGATAAATTATTTTTAAAACCATATGTAGACTTGGTCTCTATATCCAAGAACTTGAAATCAATCTGATTGATTTTGTGTGTGTATGTGTGTGTGGTAACATAACATAAAATTTACCATTTTAACCACTTAAAGTATACAATTCAGTGGCATTAATTACTTTGTGCTAACATCACCACCTTCTAGTACTAAAACTTTTTCATTACCCAAAATAGAAATTCTTTACCCATTAGGCAATAACTCCCCAGTCCCCCACACACACCCCAACCCTTGGTAATCTCTAATCTAATTTCTGTTTCTATGAATTGATTTATAAATGAAGTCAAGATGTTTGTTCTTTTGTGTCTGACTTATTTCACTTAGCAGTTTCAAGGTTCACCCATGTTATAGCATGTATCAGAACGTCATTCCTTTTTTATGGCTGAATAGTATTCCATTATATGGATTTATCACATCTTGTTTATCCATTCATCTGTTGATGGACACTTGCGTTGTTTCCACCTTTGGGCTATTATGAATGATGCTGTGATGAACATCTGTGTACACACATCAATTTGAGTCCCTGATTTCAATTATTTGGGGTATATACCCAAAAATGGACAATCTGGCTGATTTTAATTGCATCAAAAGTCAACTTTTATCCCTTAGCATGGGTCTCTTACTCTCTTGGGGAGAGATAATAAAATAAGAATACTACAGGATTGAGGGGTATTATGGGGGGAGCAGATGCAGTTCAAGTGGATGAGCGCCTGCTTCCCATGTACGAGGTCCCAGGTTCAACCCCTGGTACCTCCTAAAAAAAGGGAGGGGGGAGCATTATGGAATTACCTGGCTGAGATGATAATCATTTTGCATTTTATCAGGATTTCCCCCATAGGTTTATACTCAGAAATGCAAACCAAGTTGTTTAATGCCCTTAGGCATTATATAATGTTTGGGGAAAATAACAAAAATAACATACCAAATGATATACCAGTGATAAACCCAATGAGTGAGAAAGAGAGAGGGATTGGAAATTTCACAAATTGTACGTTATCTTCTGAAGTCCTGAACATTTAGGAGTGGTTTAGTGACGGGGGAAAACCAAATAGTCTTCCCTGTCCCCAACTCAGAAATTCTGCTATTCGAACCTTTTCTTCTCTTTATACTGTTAACTTGGAATATACAGAAAACTACCCACATAACAAGAAAGGGAAACACTTATTAATCCTACCATTGGGGGGGGAAAAAAGGATATAAAAATGTGAAATGTTCTCTCTACACTTTCAATCTACCTCATTTAAAATTGAATCTGCCAGGGAAGCGGCTGTGGCTCAATCAGTAGGGCTCCCGTTTACCATATGGGAGGCCCCGGGTTTACTTCCCGGGGCCTCCTGGTGGAGGCAGGCCCACCCGCACAGCGTGGTTGGCTGACCCAGCGAGCACAAGCAGCAAGGGGGGGATAAATGAATAAATAAATAAAATCTTTAAAAAAAAAAAAAAAAAAATTGAATCTGCCCTTTGATTTCCCTTTTTTGCTTTATTTTTCCCCATAGCCCAAGTCACCATCTGAAATACTATATATTTTACTTCTTTATTGTCTGTCTCCCCACATTAGAATGTAAGCTCCATGAGGACAAGGATTTTGTCCATTTTCCTCAGTGCCTAAAACAGTGCTTAACATGTAGTAGGTGTGCAGTACACATTTGCTGAATAAATGAATGGGCCACACGTCAGAGGAAGCAACTCTTCACATTTTGATTCCAATCTTCCAGACTTTTTATTGCTTATGCAGATGTAAATTCATATGCATACACATGTATGTACATGTGCATACTTTTAAATTTTTTACAGAAATGAGATCATAACTATATATTGTTCTACAGTGTGCAAAGTCAGTTCATAGAAAACTACTCCATTTTTTTTCTAATAGTTACATAGAATACCATTGAAAGAATGTCTCATTCCTCTACTGATGGTCATTTATTTTGTTTCCAAAGTTTTGATACTATACATAATGCTGAAATAGTGTTGTTTTTATTGGATAGGATCCTAGAAGTGACATTTTTCAAAGAATTTGTGCTTTTTACATTTTAGTAGATATTGCCACATTAATCTCCAAAAATGGAACAATTTACAGTTCAACCAATACCTTTACTAATATCAGACATCACTAGTCTTTTTCTTTTTACTAGAAAGGCATAAATAAAAAGCTTATCTAAACATTGTTTTAATGTGCATTCTTTCACTACTAATGAAATTGAACTTTTTTCATGTTTATTGGTTATTTTAATTTCTTCTATGAATTCCCTGTTCATAGTCTTTGTTTACTTTTCTATCAGGTTGTTTGGGGTTTTTATTGATTTGTAGAAGCTTTTTGTATATTATAGACATGAATCCTCTGTCTCTCTTTTATGTGGCAAATGTCATCTATTATGTGAGTTTTCTTTTAACTTTGTAAATACTTTTTTTCTCAGAAGTTGTAGTAACAATACTAATAGCTAACCTTTATTGAGCAGTTACAATAAATATGTGTATTATCTCATTTAATTCTTAGATTATGAGGTAGGTACCATCATTATCCCAATTTTACAAAAGAGACCAAAAATGTTAAGTAACTAGCTTGGGATTTCCTAATTATTAAGTGGCACAACCAGAATTGGAATACTGGCAGTTGATTCTAGGGAAGTTTTAAATATTTAAGTACTTAAATCTGTCCTCTTTAAAATCTATATATCTTCTGGTTTTTGTTAGAGGGGCTTGTTCACTATAAGATTATTAAAATGTTTTTTCTATTTTTTTTTTTGAAGTTTTATTTTCAACGCTAAGCTTTTTAATCTGTCTGAGGTGTATTTTTAGAGACCTGGGGATTTAGTTTTCTTTCTTTCCAGATGGATAGCCAATTGTCCCAACAACAGTTATTGAATAATGCATCTATTTCCCTCTGATATGAATGCCACCTTTGTCATATGCAAAATTCTCATACATACAGGGCTCTATTGGCTCTTGTTTTTTTGTGTTTTTTTTTAAGATTTTATTTATTTATTTATTTATCCCCCCTTGCTGCTTGTGCTCACTGTGTCCATTTGCTGTGTGTTTTTCTGTGTCTGCTTGTCTACCTTTGTTGGGTCGTCCTGCTGCGTCAGCTCACTGAGCCGCGCGAGTTGGCTTGCCTTCACCAGGAGGCCCCAGGAACCGAACCCGGGGCCTCCCATATGGTAAACAGGAGCCCTATCGATTGAGCCACATCCACTTCCCATGGCTTTTTATTTTTTACTTGTGTCTAATCACCTTGTTGGTTAGGATTTTCTATCCATATTATGTGACTTTGCCAATAACGATTCCTTTGCTCTCCAATATTTATAGCACTTGTCCTATTTTCTTATCTTATTGAGTTAACTATCCCAGTCTCCTAAGAGTGGTGATAATGGGCTTCCTTTTCCTTAGCTTGACTTTAATGGTAATAGCATTAGCCTGTTACTCGTGGGCTTTCTATGATTTTCTGTTATCTTGTTTAAGATGTTTCTCCTTAGTTTTTTTCAGAATGACTGTTGAATTTTATCAACAGCGTTCCCCATTTGATAAATATGTTGATATAAGCATATGGCTTTTCTACTTTAAGCTATTGGAGCTCTAAAGCTTTTCATTTCAGACTCTTATTAATTAATACACCGACACATTTTGGAGAGAACACTTTAAAGCTGTATGACAACCATTTATCCTTAGCAGAAGTCAGGAGTGTCATGAAGATTTGCAGCATCGGGGTGGAGGTAAGGCCAGGTGGGGCATCAAAAGCACAAAAAGATTCAGACTGAAGATACCCAACTGGCTCTTCCCTGCCCCCAGGTTGCAGGCTCTGGTTAAAGTGACTGCAATTTGCCCTTTGGGGTCTTCAGCTTATGGCTCTGCTGCCCAGAATACCCTTTTTTCTCTCTTATTCTTGCTCCCTCAATCTCTCTCATGGAAATCCTACCCATTCTTTAAGGTTCAAATTAAATCCTCCTGCCCCACTGAGTCTTCCCAAACACCCTGGAGGCAACCCCCCCACACACACACCCCTATTCCTCCATGCCCCATCTTTTTGTATGTAACCCTCCTATTTCAGGAATCACTTAATTCTTCTGTGTATAACCACTTTTGGTGTATGTGTGTTTTATTTATCTCTGTAGTACCTGGCAGAGCCCTTTGCATACAGTAGGTGCTCAATAAATGCTGAATGAAGGACTGATAGAATGAAAGGTCTGCCGTCCCTCTTTATCCTAGTGGCCCTTCCCACCCTGCTAGAGCTGGGGAAACCTCTCCAGCCAGAATCCTGCAGGGTGGACTCCATCTCAGCAGAGGGCATCCAAGACCCTCACCAACCCCGGAAGCTGGGTGCCTGCAATGGGAAGACTACACTTCCCAGCGATCCCAGGGAAAAGCGAAAATCCTTTGGCTTTGACAGCCGCCGCCACAAGTCTTTCCGCCTCCCCAGCCAGCCTGGGGAGCTGGATTATGGTGGCCTGAGCAGCAAACGCAGCCGCTGGAGCCCGGAGCCCCGGGCCCCTTTTCCACCCTGCTGACCCCACCAGGAGGCCAAGGAAGCAAGGGGCAGCCGACCTGCCATGCCAGCCCCTCCCCGCCCCCCGAGGGCCCGAGCCGCCCTCTCCCCGGTGACTGCTGAGGCTGGACGCGCCGTCTAGATGTAGCCCGAGGCTGGGCCAGCGTCTCTCCCCTTCTCTCTTTCTCTGCGGATTTCTCCTGCCTGATATCCACAGCCTGGACCCGGGCGCTCGCTGAGGGGCCTGCAGGCTCCGGGCTCCTGATGCCTCAAAGCTCACTTTCCTGAACAGCCACCACCACCACCCAGAGTTGGGAGGAGGCAACAAGGACAGACGTGGGCCAGCGCGAGCCCACAGGGCCTGCAGGCCAGGGCCCACCATGGCTCGGGCCCTGCCCTGGCTCCTGCTGTGGGTGGGCTCAGTGGTGCTGCCCGCCCGCTGCTCCCAGCACGGCATTCGGCTGCCCCTGCGAAGCGGACTTGGGGGGGCGCCCCTGGGGCTCCGGCTGCCCCGGGAGACCGACGAGGAGCCCGAGGAGCCCAGCCGGAGGGGCAGCTTCGTGGAGATGGTGGACAACCTGAGGGGCAAGTCGGGTCAGGGCTACTACGTGGAGATGACCGTGGGCAGCCCTCCCCAGACGGTAAGGACGCTGGGCAGAGGGGAGACAGGCTGGCCCCGCAGTGTGGGGCCCTCGCTGAAATGGGCCTGATGGTGGAGGCCCAGGAGGGGCCCCCAGACTCCCACCCAAACCTTTCCTCTGAGGTCATGTTGGCAGGAGTCACCCCCGAAGCTCCCCTCTCCCGCTTCCCAACCCCCTTGTCCTGTCCGAGTCCCCTCCCCTGACTCCCCACCTTACACACACACTCTCTCAGTGAGGAGTTAGGGGGAGAGAAACACCTCAATGGTGGGAGTTTGAGCTGGGGGAAGGGTCCAGGACAAAGGGGCGTGATGAACAGGTGTCAGCTCCCTTTGTTGCTGGCCAAGTCTGAGTCTACCAAATCCCACCACTCTGGATCTTGGCCAACCAACCCTCTCCCCTCCTCGGAGCTTCTGGGGAATCTGGGGTTCCTATCGTCATCCTAAGTTCCTTAAGGACCAAGGAAATCTGAACACAAGTTGAACCAGCCCCTTTCTCCCACTGTCTGCGCTGCAGACAGTGGCACAGCCAAGCGAGGCTTCCGAGCTCCCCTGACCTCCACTGAGCCCAGAAGTCCTGGGCAGACTCTTGCCTCCCCTAATCCCCGTCCCCACCCCCGACTCCACACTCTGCACTCCAGCCCCTCCCCTACCCATGTCCTCCAAGCACCGGCACAGGCCAGAGGGGACTGAACTGAGCCCGGGAAATGACAGTGTAGGGAGGGAGCCAGAGCCCCCTTCTAAGAATGGGACTCCTTCCCTGAGTAGCTGGATGCTATGCATGGGGAAGAGTGGGGAGAGGGGATGGCAGCGATGGAGAAAGCACTGCCAGCGCTCTCCATCCTTCCTGGCAATCCTCCGAGGTACCTCCAAGGTGCCTCAGTGGGTGGCTGTGGGAGTGAGGATGGGTGCAGTCCTCCTGGAGGGGTGCTGTCTGACCTCTACGTGCATTTGCCTCCTTGTGAGTGCTCTGGGCATGGGTGCCGGCATGGTTCTGTATATGCTGGTGTGTGTCACCTTGAATCTGAGCCTGCACATCTCTGAGGCACCCCCCTCCCCCAGATCTGTGTCTGGAGAGCCTGTCCTTGGGAGGGTCTGTGAAGGTGGGAGTATGTTTGTGTGCTGGGGGACAGCCACAGTTCCTGAACTTCTCAGCTAGATCCCTCACTGGATGTGGGAAAAACAGTCACTTCTACCTCCCAATTACCAGAGAGAAGCGAGACTTCCTAGGTCCATGCCACCCAGGCCGACCTCAGCTGATCCAGGGCCCTGGTCTCCCCCACTTACCCCTCCTCTTTCCTGTGTACTGTGACTTCCCCAGAAACTGTCTTTGATCAGTGTGTGGAGCCCAGGGCGGGGGCGAATCCAGGTACCTAGCAGCCTGAGCCAACTGAAGTGTAGGGAGTGCTGGGGGGCAGGGGGGCAGGGACCTGGCTCTACTCCCAAATCTGCTAATGCACAAACCCTATGACATGGATGCAGAACAGGGCTGCAGAACCAAGAAGGCTGTGGGAATCCCAGCTCCATCAACCACAGCTTTTCCTTTTCCCAGCTGTGGGGCCTTGGGTAAATTATATAACCTCTCTGAGGCTCTTTCCTTGTCTTTAAGGTGGGTCCCATTTGCAAGGTTATGGGACTATGTAGTTGAAATGAGACTATGCTTTTGAAAGCACAATGCATCTGGTCACATAGTTGACCCCCAGTAACTGTGAAGTTACTTTCTCCTTAACTTGTCTGGCCAGTTTTGCCTCTTCTGTGTGATGAAATATAAAACTTGGGTGTTCTGTGCCTCCATGTCTTATACATGTGGAACCTGGGACTGATGGTGGCACTTCCCTGACCACTAGGTCATATGCACATCAACCAGCTTAGGACTTGGCAGAAAGCAATTGCTCAGTAAATGTCAGTTCCTTCCCTCCTCCTTCCTAGGAGAAGAAGAAAGTGGGCTTAAAGTTCAACACTGGCCCAAGGAGCCCACTGCAAGGGAGATCAGTTAGAGCAACTCTGTGGACTGCCCTACAGCTTCTAAGCCGAGCCAGCACCAGCCAGAGTCTCTGCTCTGATTCTCTCCCCAGTAGTCTGCGAGAAGGCTGCTCTTTCTTCCTAGCTGGCAGGGCTGCTGTAAGCACCAAATGAAAGCATGGGTGGCAGAGTACTCCGAACAAGTAAAAGTGAAGTTTGGGGAGCACTTTCTATGTGCTGGGGGTAGGGGCTGATCCACCAAGAGAGAAAAGATACATTTTCTGTCTGTAAAGAGCTTAGAGTAGAGAAAGCTTGGACATGAAAGCATAAGTACTAGTACAAGGTAATCCAAGGCAGTGGTACTCAAAGTGAGGCCTGCAGACCCTTGTCATTGGAGCCTATTAGGATCTACTCCAGACCTACTGATCAGAATCTCTGGGAATGGGGCCCAGCAGCCTGTGTCTCAAGTTTGAGAAGCACAAGGTTGAGGAATGTGAAGAATGAATGCTCTTGGTGTTCAAAAGGTTGGTAAAACCAGGGAAGCCCTCACAGAGGAGGTGTCACCTAAGCATGGCCTTGATGGGTGGTTAGGAGCAGGAAGGCAATCCCAGTGGGGAGCTGGCACCTACCCTAGAATACAGTACTTGCGGGTTATTTGTGTGTCCATTCCTTCCCATCCTATTCCCCATAGACCAGGAGAGGCCACAATGAATGAGAGAATGAGTCACATACGCTTGGGCTTATGCATGATTGTTCGCAGAGAGTGAGAAGACAGGGCCAGTTAATGCTGCAGATTTGTACTGAGACCGAACAAATTTGGATAAGTTGCCAAAGCCTGAGCTATCAAGCCATGAGGTTTAGACTTTGGTCTGCAGATATAAGGGAAAATTGCATTTGTTTGTGCAAGGGAATGAGAAAGAAAAGCAATCTTCTAGGAAGAGACATCTAAATTTTAGAAAGGATGGAACTGAGAGATACATGTAGCAGAAGGCTCTGTTACAGTGGTCCCGGTGTGAGCCGCATTGACATGGCGTGAGGCTGCGATAATATGGAAAGGGCAAAGAAGTCGATGCAAAGGACGTTGCAAGACAGTTGGACAGGACTCGGTGACATTGTGTGAAGGGTGAGGGAGAAAGCACCCCAGATGACTGGGGATTCTGATCTGGGGTGAACTGGAGGATGAAAGGGCCATCAGTGGGAACAGGAAAGTCGGCAGGTAGGGATGGTTTGGTAGTACTGATAGACAATACAGATTTGTATTTATGATTGCAGGTTCTAAAGCTTTTCTCATACAATCTCCAGATATTCTTTAATTCTGTACAGCAATTCCTGCAATATATAGAAAAGGTCTTATCATTTACAGCTTCTTGTGCAAGAAACGGAATCTGAAAGGTTAAAGAGCTGACCAGGTGGCAGGCCAGTAAGCTGAGACCCCATCTGTGTCATGCTGCTGATTTGTTTGTTTGTTAGCGGGGAGGGAGAGGAAAGAGGTAATCAAGTCATTAGCATCCCTCTTCCATTCCTCCATTGCACCTGCTCATCTTTCTCTTACTACACTTTTAACAACTGTTTTTGTGTTTGTTTCCATCATAAAATTCCAAGCTCTTGGGGCCAGTGACTTGTTTTTATTTATTTATTTTTGCTGTGTTTTGTTTCTCTTTGTATTCTAATATCTATTTACAGTACCAGGTTCAGAACAAGTATCTAAAAAATGTTAAGAGAATAAGTAAATATACCATAAGGGAGCAGACGTGACTCAAGCGATTGAGCGCCTGCTTCCCACATGGGAGGTCCTGGGTTGGATCCCCAGTTCTTCCTAAAAACAAAAGCAAACAACAAGGAAACAAATGAAACAACCAACTCAGGAGCCAATGTGGCTCAGTGGTTAAGCACCAGCTTCCCACATACAAGGTCCTGGGTTCAATCCCTGATGCAGTTTCCTCAAGGAAAAAAAAAAAAGCTGTAAGACATCTAAACAGAACAGTTGATGGGCAGTTGTAAAGGCAGAAGTGGAGCTGTTGGAGAAAATATTTTTATTCTCTTCATGTCAATGAAAGGATAGAATCTCATTATAATAGTGTGAACACCACTGACCAGCCAGAATAATAATTTGTTAGGATTGAAATCTGGTATGACAGACAATTCAGTTGAACCAATATTTATTGAGCAGCCATGGGATACAGAGAGAAAAACAATGTCAAAGTCTTCGTCCTTGGAGAGCTCACAATTTGGTATGAAACACAGACATATAAATGCCTAAATATCATACAAATAGGACAATGGATCTTGGAAGCACAGAGAAAGAAGTGGCTAATTCTGACCAGGCATTAGGAAAGGTTTGGAAAGGTAGTGTGTAAATATGGCCTTGGAAGATGAGAAAGCTCTGCTCTATGTGGAATGCTTTATGACCAGAAGCAGGAGCTATGGTAGAAGCTAGAAGGTGTGGTAGAGAAGCTGTGTGGCTCACTGGGGTTTAGCTTTTATTCTGGAGGCAATAGGGAGTTCTTGTCGGTATATGAGAAGAGGGGTGGTCTAGCCCAATTTCAGTTCTAGGAAGACGACTTCAGTACGGAGGATGACTAGGCCAGTCTAGAGTCGAGGACATCAACTAGGATACTGCAGTAGCCCCTACAAGGGCCAGAGGAGGGTGGTGGCAGTGAGGATGGAAAGGAGAGGTCCTCATGGAGCCAGAGTTCACAGGTTACTTTATCCACTCGTTCTTTGCCTGATCAGGCGTGAGGAGTGAGAGAGGGGGTAAAAGGAAAGACGGTTTCCCTCCTCTTGGCCTCTCCAACTTTATTCCTGACAGGGAATACAGCAAAAGGAGCAAGCTTTTATGGCACAATATAGTTTACTGAAGTTCCACATTTATTATTCTGCTTTAATCATGAGGGGTTAGCATGCCCATTTTGGGGACAAGGAAACTGAGGTTCAGAAAGATTAACTTTGGAGTTTGCCTAAAGTTATTCAGCTAGGAAGAACAGAGCTGAGGTTCAGATATAGATCTTTGGATTCAAAGTCCAAATACTGGGTTCTTTCTGATATGCCTCAATCTTGAACACGTTGGTTGACCTTGAGATGCCAGTGGACCATCCTTGGGGACGTATCCAGCAACCAGCTGGGAATGGGGATCTGAAAACTAGGAGAGAAGTCTGGACAGGATGTGTAGACTTGGGAGTCACCCTCAGACAGGGGATTGTAGACATGAAGTTCAAAAATGGATTTGTTCAAAACGAGCAGACAATGAGAAGAAACAACCAGCAAGACAATGAGCAGGAAGTGCTCAAGCAGTTGGGTGCCTGCCTCCCACATGGGAGGTCCCAGGTTCAGTTCCCAGTACCTGAGCAAAATGAGCAAAAACAACAAACAAACAGATGTGGGAGACAATGGCATTGGCGGGGAGGGAATGGACTTGATCTTTGAAAGAATGAATAAAAAGGAGGAAAACGATTAGGGAAAGATAATTGGGTATTGCCTAGGGATCAATGGAGCAAAAAAAATGAACAGAGAAGCAGAAAACTATGAGGGTTCAGGGTCAGAATCCAGGAAGGGCCAAGTGGTTTTCCCTACCTGCCTACCTGCGCCCCAAGTGGTTTTCAAACTGTGCTTTGCAGAATTCTGTAAAGGTACCTCAAAGATGAGGGAGAAAGCTAGGAAAAAGGTAAGCAGGCAAGACCCTGGACCTTCTAACCTTCCCATGACCAAGTCCTCCAGCCTCCCACCTGGCTCTCAATCATACAGCCCCCCAGAATGGCTCTACTGTTATTATTTTTATACAGTTATGTTTCTGGGTTATGTTTTACTTTAAAAAAAAAAAAAAAAAAAAAAGATTCCCGGTTCTAAAAATGTTGTAATCCATTCAGCTCAAAGAACCAAAGAATTAGAACAAAGAAGTCAAGGCCCCAGTTCCCTAAGTGGTCTCCCCAGTCCCTGTGATCACAGACGGCCTTGCTGGGTTGGGCTTCAGGTTGCCTCTAGGCCTTTGCTATAATCTTCATGCCGTCATTTCAAACACTTCTCCTCCTCTGCCTCCCCAGATCAGAAAGAAATCACTTAGGTGGGGCAGGGGGGCGATAGGGGAAGCATTGAGAAAGACTGTCCCCTCTCACTAAGGTAGAAAGTCAGGAACCCTTCTTGGGCATCTCCAATAAAGAGAAGAGAAACATCTCCCAGGGAAGCCCCCATACCTGGCAACTAACTTCCATCTCTGCTGGAAGCCATCTCTCTTGGGGACCTGGGCAGTGGAGAGGCTTGGGAAGGAGCCAGACCATTTTTCTGGTCCTAGAGCTCCCCCAAGATTCCCCTGGAAGGATGGCTCAAAGGGCTGGAAAGCATTCACCGATGGAGCTCATCCACCACATCCTCAAGTACCAGAGCCAGGTGGTTCCTAAGAGGGAGGAGGTGCCCCTCTGAGAAGAATGATGGATCAACCGTCCTGGAGGAATCTGACATGGGGGACTCAGGACTCCTAGGTTCTTTTCCTCACAGACTCTGACAGAGCCAGAGAGCAAACTGTCTGAGCTCCTTGCTTCTCCCACCTCAGCCTATCCTCTTTCAGTACATTTCCTGAACTGTTAGTACCCTGTGGCCACCCTCTCTGCTGCCACCTGTAACCTTATTGTGTCCAGGCTGAATGGCTCCTTGATTGGCCTCTCTGGGTCAGTGATCCCACCAATTATACTTTTCCAAGTGCCTGTGGAGGTTTTGCCAACTAGCATGAGGAGTAAACCCTGGCATCTCCACATAATTCAAACAAATAAGCCTGTGCATTGAGAATGACCAAGGTGCCATGGGGGGGATGGGCGTATGCCAGATATCAACTTCATTTTCAAATGAGGACAGACCAAAAGAAGATTAAAGCTACTGCAACTTTTGGGTGGGAGGTTAGACAACAAGGACTTCCTGTCTGACACTGAAAAGCTGACAGCTAATAGCTGCTGTGATACCTTATAGAGCAGGTGTTTTCCAGGTGGGTTCAAGGAGGCTGAAGATGCTAAAAAGATGCTTCAAGAACCACCACAGAGGGTGGGAGGCAGAGGAAGTAGAACCCTTCCTTCAAACAAAACATCTCTGCTTTTTTCTCCTTTGTACACTGGGATCCTGGATAAGATTGGAAAAGGGTTCTGCTGCTTAAAGATTTGTTTTTGAAAACGATTGTCTTAGATCTGTTCTTTAAGGACAGACATGCACATTATTTGGTCACTCACATCTGTATCCTCTCATTTGAATAGAAGCACTAATTTTAGTTGAGCTGGGTTAGAAGCTGGGGAGAAATGGAGCAGCCTGTGTAAAAGGAGAAGGATACACTAGATAGGTTTGGGGTGATCAAGCCACCTTGAGATTCCTTAAAAAAAAAAAAAAAAAAACACAGCCCAAGGTGGGGTAAGTGGCACCAGGGACCTCCTTGCTCCCAGGTACTGACTGCCTGTTAGAGCCTCAAGAATGAAGTGGAAGACAGAAGAAAGGAGTCTGTTACATAGGGGTCAGTTGGTTTGTCCAAGGTGGAAGGAACCTGGATGGGACCTAACAGCTGGACTCAGTGTGAGGAAGGAGGTGTGTGCTCTGTTGGCCCTGTTGGCCCTCAGCCAGGACCAGGTGCTGACTTGAGGCTCCCTGTGCCCTCCCCTGCAAGCTCAGATCTGGGAATCCCTACTTAGGAAAGCAGATGGAGCAAGTCACATGGCTAAGCCTAGAGTCAATGTCAGAGGGGATCACACAAAGGTACGGATACAGGAAGATATGGATCATTAGTGTAAAATTTACCACATCCTTCTTCAAATGTGGGAGACAGGAAGGCCATGGAGATGAAAGCCCAGACCTGGAGGATGATCAGGACCAATGGGGCCTTGTCCTAAACTTGGTGGCTTATTATATAAGATGGGTCAAGTTGCTCACTCTCTCTAGGTCTCAGTTTCCTCCCCTGTAAAATGGAAGACAGGCCCTTATATCACAGCTTTGGCTGTGATATAGTCACAGGAGTGACTGGCTTTTCTCCCTTTACTTTGAAGCCCATACCAAAGAAAAACAGGCTTCCTTTTTAGTAGGAAGACTTAGGAGGCCCCGCCCCCTTGCAAAAGTGGTAAGACCTTGGGATGGGCTACCAAGAAAGTTTTGGACACTTAATAACTAGAGATCTTTCAGGATTGGAAAGACCCTCCATCTTTCCAAGGTTACCTCTGCTTGGAGAATGGACAGATGACTCCTGAAGGCTCCTTCATCCAGAAAAATCTAAGATATATAACCCTCTCTGCTGGTGAGAGCAGAGGCCAAGACAGGTGAGATTTGGGGAACAAAGAGTCACCCTAAATCTACCAGCTCCATACCCACCTCATCACCACCGAGCTACTGCCAAAGACTCCTCTGGGGGAGCCTTGCAGTGGGATGAAGCTGGGCAGGTGTGCCTTTCCCTGTGGGGCTTGTTAGCACTTCCCAAGAAGCTGTCTTCCCTCAGAGGCCCCCAAGGGCACATTTGTTTGTTAAGTGACTGGCACTGACCTAGCCCTGACCCCAGGCTGCAGCTCCTGGGCACCTAAAGGCAATAGCTAAGGAGACTCCTGGGTGTTCCTGGCCACCTCAGGACCAGGAAGAAGGAAGATGGCTCCTGGGCTGCAGGCTATCCAAAGACATGCTTGGAGGGATCCTGTCGAGGCAGGGGGCCAGGTCTGAAGAAGGAGGCCTAGGAGGGAGGTCTGAGCTGGGGCCACACCGATAACCTAAATACTGAGGGAACCCTCCCCTCCTCCATCACCGAGAAAACAATTCCATTAGCTCTTTCCCCTTTTCTTTCCTTTAACCATTCATTCAAGAAATATTGTCAGGCACTGAGACACCCACGAGGGACACAATGGGGATTAAAAAAAAAAAATAGATTCAGAACCTTTTCTCACAGTCTATAAGGGGAGACAAGATTCAGTGTGAAATTACAAAGTCACAAGTTCTGTGGGAGCATTTTAGTAAAAGAACATGACCTGGTCTTTCTCCCTGAGGAAGTCCCTTTTGAGCTCACACCTGAAGGGTGAGTAGGCGACGGTAGACAAACCTGCGCGTGGAAAGGAGGATGGTCTGAGCAGAGAGAACGGCTTACCCAACAACCTTTGGAGGGAGGGACCACGGCTGAATTGAGGAACTGAAGTGAGGCCAATATGGTGGGTAGAGGGCTTGATAGGAGTCAGGGATGAGCTTGAGCTGGCCATGTAGTAGGCGGGGCCAGGCCAGGAAGGGTCTCGTGGGAAATGTTAGTTTCAGGGTTTTATTTTAAGAGCAAAGACAAACTGTTGACCAGGAAGTTAACATGGACAAATTTGCACTTTGAAAAGATCACTCTAGCCGGCAGTGCGGAAAACAGATTGGAGGGGTCAAGGGTGGATGAGGCAAGACCAGTGAAGTAGCTATTGCAATATTCCAGGGTGACAATAATAGCTTGGCCTAAGGATGGCAAAGGAGATGGAGAGAAACGAATAAATTCAAGAGACGTTTAAGGAGGCTAATTCCACGGCTGATGGGTTGGATAGTGCTGTGAAGAAGAGGTAGGTGTTCAGGATGTCTCTTGCTTGCTGACTTATGGAGCAGATGGATGGTGATTCCATTCGCTAATGTAGGGACCACCAGAAGACCAAATGGGGGGATAGCGTAAGGCCGGTTTTAGACCTTCTGAATTTGAGATCTCATTGAGCAGCTCAAGGGGGAGGAACATGCTAGAGCTATAAGCTTAGGAATGTTCAGGCTGTATATGACTCTTGCAGCTATGGGCATGGATGAGCTTGCTCAGGGACAGTGGATCGGGAGAGGAAGAGGTTGATAGGGAAGACATGAGCAGAGAGGTAGGAGGAAAAGCACAAGATTCAGTGACAGGGAAGAGTGTTTCAAGGAGGGAGGGTGCTTCAAGAATGCTCCTGAGAAGTCAAGGGAGAGAGGACTGATATTAAAAATGTCTTTTGTACTTGGTGACATGAAATAATTGGTAACCGTAGTAAGGGCTGTTTGATAGTGAAGGGATAGAGGCAAACCCTGTTTTAGAATGGGTTGAGGAACGAGTGGGAGGTGAAGAAATGAAGACAGCTTGGCTGAGAACTTTGGTTGTGAAGGGGGAGGGAGAGGAAAGAGTGAAGGTAGCTGGAGGCGGATGTGAGATTGAGGAAGCTTTTTTTTTTTTTTCCTCTTTTCTTTTTTTCTTTTTAATGAAGAGACTCAAGCATTTGTAAATGCCAATATAAAGAATCCAGATTGGGAAGGCGGGACATGGCACGATGGTTGAACATACTTGAGGCAAAAGGGGTTGGGAATGGGCACCAAAGCCCAGGTGGAAGCTTTTACCTATGCCAGTGGAGGATGGACTGGCCGGTGCAGCCACTGGCAAGCTTGTGGCAGGTTGTGGGGGATGAGGGCGCACCCCTCTGCTAGCCTCCCTTTTCTCTGTGAGATCAGAGGTGACATCTGGGAAGGTTTGGGCTGCACACCACCCTTTCACTACCTATTTTCCTCTTTTGGGCTTGCCCTTAACTGCCCTCTTTCCTGAGTGCAGTGGCTCAGTCGTTTTGCCTCAGGCCCCTGTCCTGTAAAAGGCCTGGCAGGGAGCAGGAAGGGGGGAAGGTGTGGGGGGGCTTGGGGTAGATGCACTGAAGGACAGGACCAGCACTGAAGGGCATTTGCCCCGGAGGGAATCTCAAGTGTTTGTTTGTTTGTTTTTCTGTGGAGGGTGGAGGAGAGACATGGAGCAAAGGTGAACTCAGTTTCATACCAGGAATTCCATACCAAGTATAGGGATGGGTGGATGGGGGTAAAGGGAAATGAGGGGTAAGGTAAGAGGGATGGGAGAGGAGGGATAGTTCCTCCCAGCGCTCGGCCCCCTTGGAGGTAGAAAGGGAAGACGTCCTTGAGGTGGTGAAGAAAGGCTGGGACTGGAAGGGCAACAGAGTGGTCAGGACCTCCAGGCCAGGGAGGATGTAGCCTGCCGAGAGAGCCCTCCTGCCTCCGCTGGAGAGGAGAGTGGGTATGCAGGGGCCTGGGACGGCAGGACCCCCAGATACAAGCTGCATTCCAGGGTAAAGAAGTAGTCCATTGTCCTATATTCAGCCAGGCACATACATTCCAGGTAGTCTTCCCTCGCAGAAACTACAGGGACCCGTGTGTGGAGGAGACTCTCTTTCTTTGAGGTCCAATGATAGCAGGGATCCCTGTAAACATGAGGCCAGCCTCCGGAGTTGGGAGCTGAGTCCTACAAAGGTGGAGGAGGGGAGTTTTGGGGAGTGGGTGAGTGAAGAAGTCTTTTCAATCATTAACCTGGTTGATTGAAATCTGAACTGCTGAGCTTCCCAGCTATTGATTTTCTCTGAAAGCACATTCTGGAGCTGGTGGCTGCTCAGAGACTGGGAAGAGGGGCAGGGAGTAGAAGTAAAGCAAAGGGGGGCAGGGCAGGAAATGGGAACTAGGCCAGGAGTAGGGGGCTGGGAAGGAGGGAGGAGGCAGGATCGGGGGTTGGGGAGATAGTGGGGAGGAATCTTTGGGGAGGTGGGGCTGGCCAGGAAGAACAAGGGGGAGTTTGGGGGGAAGGTACAGCCATTACAGCCACAGAGGTCACTGAGAGCAGAAGGCAGCCTTGGAGAGAAGCTGGCAAAACAGAGGAAACTGAAGCCCAGAGAAGCTCAAGGTGAAATGAAGAGTCTGCACCAAAACCCAGGTCAGCTGACTCTCCTGGCATTGACAGAGGATTCAGAAATGAAGGTCCTTGAGGTCAGGGGAGAGGCCGGGGTAGTGGACATGGAAAGTAGATAGGCGAGAGGATTCAGTTTATAGAAGACCATTTTTCTGAGGCCACGGACCTTTCCTCTTTTTGCCTCTGAAGATACAGTAGGCATCCGAAAACTGGCTACCTGACGGAAGGGTCAGACCAACAGAGGAAGGAGGAACGAGTAGAAGAGATGCTAGGAGGAGTTGCATGGCAGGAACATCAAGAAGACACCTGTCTATATTCACTCAGCCCCAAATCAGGGCCCTCATGTTGGGCTCCTGGCACCCCACTATTTCTGACAGTGGGACTCAAAGGTCTGTGTCACCTGAGACCATAGGGGAGCAGTCACAGGGAGCACGTTCTGGCAGGCAGGGTTAGAAGCACACATGTGGGCACAGACGTGCCGTCCTGGTCCCCACAGTGCCCTTGTCAGTGCCAGCTCCTAGAATAGCTGTTGTCAGAGCTGGAGAGAGATGAGCCAGGCTGCCTGCTGAGTGATATGCTTCCTGGGAGAACCAGGAGAGGAGACAGAGACTCAGGGACATAGAGGGTGCAAAGGGCAATCTGATGGTAAAGAGAAAAGGAATGGAGACAGAACACATACACGCACACAGGTGCACCACTTGCAAAGAGGCTCTGATGACATAGACAATGTTTCGATTCTATAGAGGGGCAGAAGTAAACACAAGGTTTCTGAGGACTGTTGAGGATGCCATGTGCCTCCAGGTTCTACTGTGGTACTGTGGGTGCAACTTGTCCAGTTCTGCATCATGGAAGGTTCACGCCAGACATTCCAAAGGGAGACTGTGTGGCTGGTGGGGTGAGGCCCGAAAAAGGTGGTGAATCTGGAGCCTCTTGTCCCTAACCTCCTTTCTCTCCCCTTTCTCTGACAGCTCAACATCCTGGTGGACACTGGCAGCAGTAACTTTGCAGTGGGAGCTGCCCCCCACCCTTTCCTGCATCGCTACTATCAGAGGCAGCTGTGAGTCCTGGGGAGGGCCAGGGGGAAGAGCCATCTGCAAAGATCCAAGGCCAAGAAGGGTCAAGGGAGGGGTGCAAGAACAAAGTCTAGATCCGCAGATCCTTTTTCCCTGCTGGGTAAGGGAGGGTGAAGAGGGGGGATGCGATGAGGTATACCATGGGAAAGAGCAGGCTGAGGGGCAGTTAGAACTAAGACAGGGCAGCTTCCCATGGGAGGGAAAGAAAGAGGAAGAGCAGCCTCACAGCACCCAGAGTCATCTCGGGGGTCTTTCCCAGCCCTCGTTCTTGGCCTGCAATGGGGAGGGAGGGGGACTTCATCCCACATCCCCTCAGTGCCTCTCAGTTTTCATGGCCATACCAGCTAAGTTGAGGCTGAAGGCTACAGGGATAGCTCTATTTGCTGAGTTCTCAACCCTAGAACCCAGGGACCACTCTAAGTGGCTTTGTACCCTTCAAGGACGTGAAGGAAAGAATCTTCCATAAACCTCACTGCCTGGACCAGTGTCAGGGGCTGAAAGCTAAACTATCTCATCTCTGTACCACACACTGTTTCACCAGCTGGATTCAGCTTACTGGTGGAGGGAGAGGGTGGAGTGGGTTTTTAAAGTCAGAGACATAGTAAAGGATGATCTGGGAGCCTCCTTAGCATAAAAGCAGGAAGAGGAAGTAGTGAGAGGACATCTAATGTCTGAGCCATCTCTGTTTCAGAAAACATGCAAGTAGAGGCTTAAATCCTATTCTTGGGCTTCTAGGCAGGTGTAAAACCCACCTTTCCTGTTTCCTGCCTTCTTTGGCCCCCTCTTCTCCCCCTATCTAATAAAACCAGCCAGGGAGTGGGCATGGTCAGAATCCATGAAAGGAAATGCATTCTAATTCCTTGTTATCCCCATGGCTGCCCTCCACCACACACACAAGCCCTGGTTAGCAGTACTATTAAACATAGGTGAGGGTCACATGTTCAAGAGCATGTTTCACACAGGTGGTGTGTAATACCTATCTGCTCTGCTGAGATGTTTGTGCAGATCTCTTCTCTGGAAAAACTAGCTACAGAGCCTCCATATTTACCCTGCCTGGCAGGTTCTCTACCACTCAGATGGTACCACCAGGTACCAAGGCAGCAAGAGAGTCAATGGCTCCTTTTCTCTGGGAGCTTGATGGAGCTGGGGGAAGGAAGAGCTGACTGCTAGCTGTCCCTTCAGTAGCAGCAGGCACAATACACAAAGCCCAGGCTTGTTCTTCACAGGGCCTGAGGTCAAGATCTAGGAATATCAGCTAGGGGGGCAGGAGAGTGAGGCCCAGCCATAGCTCCTCTCATCTATTTGCAAGGTCACTTTACCATTCAGGTCTGGGTGATTGTTCTAGGGATGTTCTGCTGAGCAGCCTGAAAGGCAGACTCTAGGGTGCCAGTAAGACCAGGTTAGGCATTTGGGATCCCTATACCAGTTGTCGTGGCTATGCGTCCACAGATTTCTGCCTCCTTTCCACAGGTCCAGCACGTACCGGGACCTCCGGAAGGGCGTGTATGTGCCCTACACCCAGGGCAAGTGGGAGGGGGAGCTGGGCACTGACCTGGTGAGCATCCCCCATGGCCCCAACGTCACTGTGCGTGCCAACATCGCTGCCATCACTGAATCAGACAAGTTCTTCATCAATGGCTCCAACTGGGAGGGCATCCTGGGGCTGGCCTATGCTGAGATTGCCAGGGTGAGAGGAATAAGGCCTGGCCCTACAAATCATCTCTGCACATGGCACACTGCATGCTACACAGGGAAGGAGTTGGGAGAGAGAAGGGGAAGGAATTGACTAAAGGAGGAAAACAAATCTACTTAAAGAAAGATTATTTAACAGGGTTAGGTGGTGGTCTGAATTTCATCCCGATAGAGACAGAACTACCATGACAGAAATCGTGATAGGGACAGGAATAGGTTTGGTTTCTATTTACTCCAAGATCTTTAAAAGTGAGAGGCCCCCAATAATCTGAAACAGATTATGCATATAGGGATCAAAGATCCTATAGAATTGTGGTCCCATGAGTACTTTCCTATCTGCATTGCTGGTGTCTCTCGCTAACCCTTTTACTGCCAAATCTCAGTACCTCAAGATGGTCTTTCCCAAAGACCATTCCCCAAGTTTTTGCCTTTGCCTTCCAGTTTAGGCAGGAAGCTGCCTTCTTTCCATTAGGGCCCTCTGTGGGAATGTTCATGCCTTGTCTCTCTCTGCCACAGCCCGATGACTCCCTGGAGCCCTTCTTTGACTCCCTGGTAAAGCAGACCCACGTTCCCAACCTCTTCTCCCTGCAGCTCTGTGGTGCTGGCTTCCCCCTCAACCAGTCAGAAGTGCTGGCATCAGTTGGAGGGAGCATGGTGAGTAGATCCAAGGAGAAGGGAAGTACTGGCAATGGGCAGAGAGAGGGGTAATATCTCAGTCTTGGGCTCAACTATTTAGAATCAAGAGACATCACTTTTTCTTCCCCATCCCCACCTTTCTTTTCCCATTCTTTTCTTCTTTATGTTATTTCAAGAAAGGCTTTGAGGCACCTATGGCAAATTTGGAGAGGATCGGAGATGATTAAGAGGAAATGAAAATAAGGTCTATCAATTAATATTATTCAGTCTGATGATCAGAAGGCAAAGATGTTTATTTATTAATTAGAACAGCAGTGAATTGATTCTACATCTCCAACAAGCAGATAAAATAAAACAATAATAGAAGCACACACTCACTCAACATTTATTGTGCCAGTTTAGGTTTAAATAACTTTATATAGAAGGTTGTGTGATTCTGAAACAAGTAAATCCTGGAAAGTCTCTTCCCCTGAATATATTTAAGAAATCATAAATCACTTTTGGACATGACTGATCAAAAGCAGCAAAATGAAAAAGGTGATCTTAGAGGGCCTTGAAATCCCAAGAAATTGCTGATTCTTTTGTTTGGTGCCTGATGATTTGATCTCCTTCTGTGCCTCTTTTTCTCCTAGATCATTGGGGGTATTGACCACTCGCTGTACACAGGCAGTCTCTGGTACACACCCATCCGGCGGGAATGGTATTATGAGGTGATCATTGTACGGGTGGAGATCAATGGACAAGATCTGAAAATGGACTGCAAGGAGGTAACAAAACCAGGGGGTGGCCAGGGGGAGAGGTAACAGGACAGGTTAACAATGAGGTAAAACCCTGGCTTATGAGGTTGGAAGGACCAGGAGAGGTGCAGGGCCTGAGGCTTGGGGCTGGGGGCTGAGCCTGGGACAGTCAGGAGCTTAATGGTCATCTAACAGACTCTAAGGCTTGGAGCTAGGGACTGACAGAGCACTCAACACAGGGACCATGGGGCTTACGGTCGGTCTAGTAATGAAAAATGCATGGAACAAGGTCTGAATGCCAGTCACTGCTTTATGACCTTGGGCAAGTCATTTGCAAGACAGTGTGATATGAAGCAGTAGAACAGTCTTAACTTTGGAGTCAGAAAGACCTTGGTTTAAATCTAGCTTTGCCATTTACTGGCTATTTGCCCTTAGGCAAGTTACCAATCTTCTGTGTTTCAGTTTCCTTACCTGCAAAACAGGTTAAAAAAAAAAAAAAAAAAGGCTTTCCTAAGACTGTGGTGAAGATCAGAGATAATGTGTGAAGTGTTTATCTCAATGCCTGGCACAGAACAGGTACCCAATAAATGGGAGCTAAACCATTTGCATCTTCCTTGCCTAATTAGATTCTTAAGTATGTTAAATAAGAATAGATACAAAAGTACTATGAAAAGCTGAAAGCACTATACAAGGCATTTTTAAGATTTGGAAAATGTCTGCCCACCAGAATAATAAGAGTGAACATTTACTGAGTGTTTTCTATGTGCCAGGCATCATTCCAAGTGCTTTAAATGTACTAACTCATTTAATTCTTAACACTTTAAGGTAGATACTGTTATTGCCACTTTAAAGATGAGGAATCTGAGGCACAGAATTTAAGTAACTTGCCCAAGGATACATACCTTAAGAAGTGGCAAGGCCAGGATTCTAACAGGCAGGACCCCTAAGCAGTCAGACTCACCCCTTCAACTCTAGCTACAGCCAGGCATCAAAAAGGCTTTTGACTATTCTAACCCTCTCTTCTCCCTCCTAGTACAACTATGACAAAAGCATTGTGGACAGTGGCACCACTAACCTTCGTTTGCCCAAGAAAGTGTTTGAAGCTGCAGTGAAATCCATCAAGGCAGCCTCCTCGGTCAGTGGGACTAAGGATAGGGTACAAGAGATGGCACAGAAAAGAAACATGTCAGAGGAAGTCACGTTCCTCAACAAGAGCCAAGATATCTACCCTTTGATCCTTCCACTTGGATCTTGTAAAAATTGTTCTCCTGTTACTTCTTTATGGGCCTCAGTTTGTTTATCACACAATCCTCCAATACAATTTTTTTTTTGCTTCAGTTTCTCACTCTCTTACTCTAATTCCTGGGTGGTAGTTTGCCTTTCTCCAGTCTGGTTATTTCACTGGAAAAGCAAATAAAGGGCCTCGTCAATGTTATCTGAAAATGGAGAGGCAAGATGGTGAAAGAGGCTCTTCCCTCACTGTTCTCCCCTTCCTGCCAATACAGACGGAGAAGTTCCCAGATGGTTTCTGGCTAGGGGAGCAGCTGGTGTGCTGGCAAGCAGGCACTACCCCTTGGAACATTTTCCCAGTCATTTCACTTTACCTGATGGGTGAGGTCACCAACCAGTCCTTCCGCATCACCATCCTTCCACAGGTATGTCCCCAACCTGAGTTGGGAGGATCCCAGGAAGGACAAAATATACATTGGGGGATAGTAAGCAAGCATGACTTCCTAGAACTAGGAAGACAAGATGAATGTCCAGTGGTAAAGGGTTCTTGGAAAACCCAACCCCTCAGAACTCAGGGATGACAAGAGGAAGAGCTACTTAAGGGCCTAAATATCTAGAAGGCAGAAATGGGATAAAGGATGGAGTGATGAAGACATAATCTCATCCTGTGAATGCTTACCCCTAGCAATATCTGCGGCCTGTGGAAGATGTGGCCACGTCCCAAGACGACTGTTACAAGTTTGCCATCTCACAGTCATCCACGGGCACTGTTATGGGAGCTGTTATCATGGAAGGCTTCTATGTTGTCTTTGATCGGGCCCGAAAACGAATTGGCTTTGCTGTCAGCGCTTGCCATGGTGAGAACCAGGGAGGAGGGTGTTGGCCAGTCTATCCACATTCTCCCTGTCAGGCAGTTAGATTACCTGGGCCCCTATCAGTTTGGGAGGTAGTATCAGTTGCCTGCAGCCAGAGTCAACATATTGTGCAAAAGCTAGTGTCAGAGCTTATCCTTTTTTTGTACAGCCTGCCTGGATTGGTGACCTGTTCTGGAAACCTGGAGGAGCAAGAGCTGCCTAGGAACTTTGGGCAAGCTGAGCCTACAGTGACCCTGTCAGTGGCTGTATGGCGAGTTGAATGCTACTTCAGAAAGGTGGCAGGGTCTTTTGGCTTTTAGGAGTGTCAGACAAGTTTATTAGGTGGATAAGGGGCTGGCTTTTTGTGGACCGCTCAGAACAACTGACTTTTAGGTATCATTCCTACTGGATAAATGTAAAGAGTTATTGCCCCCAGTAATCTGGGAGGGGAGACATGCCTCCACCTGGCTCAGGCTCCTGTCCTCCTCCTAAACATCTCCAAGGAAGGAGATTCCACAGCCATATCAGGTGCTAATTTCAAGGTCTCACTATCAGGAAGTTCTTTTTGTTATATAACCCAAACTGCTATATGACAATGAGAGCTGACCATTCATATTTGCCCTTTTCCCAGTCCACGACGAGTTCAGGATGGCAGCAGTGGAAGGCCCTTTTGTCACCCCAGACATGGAAGACTGTGGCTACAACATTCCACAGACAGATGAATCAACCCTTATGACCATAGCCTACGTCATGGCTGCCATCTGCGCCCTCTTCATGCTGCCACTCTGCCTCATGGTGTGTCAGTGGCGCTGCCTCCGTTGCCTGCGCCACCAGCATGATGACTTTGCCGATGACATCTCCCTGCTGAAGTGAGGGGGCCCATGGGCAGAAGACAGAGATTCCCCTGGACCACATCTGGGTGGTTCAACCTTGGTCACAAGTATGAGACACAGATGGCTCCTGTGGCCAGAGCACCTCAGGACCCTACTCATCCACCAAAGGCCCCTGTCTTGACAGAAAAGAAGGAAAAGCTGGCAAGGTGGGTTACAGGGATTGCATCCTGTGAAATAAGAGAGGGAAGAAGTGCTCTGGTGGTGGGAATACTCTTGGTCATCTCAAACATGAGGTGGGAATTCTGCTGCTTGAGACTTTATCCCTGAACCTTTGTCCACTACCCCTTTTGATTCTCCAACCCAAAGTATTCTTCTTTTCTTACTTCTAGAAGTACTGGTATCACACCAGTTTATCCCAGCAGGTGTCTCTGTGGTACCCTGGCAGAAAAAAGGGGCAATCCTGTTTCCCTGCTGGCCAAAGTCAGTAGGAGAGGACGAACAGTTTGCTGTTTGCTTTAGAGACAGGGACTGTATAAACAAGCCTAATATTGGTGCAAAGACTGCCTCTTGAATTAAAAAATAATTAGACTGAATATTTGTACAAATGGAGGAAGTCAGGAAAAGGGGAAGGAAAGGGAGTGCAAAGACAGGGAAAAGTTAGGATCAAAGCTAGGAAAGGCAGAAACAATTTTAGACCTCATATCCTAGAGAGAATCTATCCCATAAGCTGTGTGTTGCTTCCCAATGGTTTCTTTTCTGTGGCTGCAACCTGATCAAAAGTGAGATGAGAAGAGGGCTTATCTGGCCAAAGAGCTCTTTTTAGCTCTCTTAAATGAAAAGTACCCACTAAAAAGTTTCATCTAACAAGTGAATTTCTACCTTATTAATTCCACTTGTCTCTACCTGAACCCTTTATTCTATAGACTATAGGTAGCACTGAAATATCCCAACCCCCTAGCCCTAGGTACCCTATGGGAAAGCAATTATAATATACAGCAGAAGCAGGCTTTGTTTTCCTAGTCAAAGGTTCACTCCTTCCCCCAATTCCCTCTTCCTCTAGAGTTCTACAGCCAAGGTGCTAAGAGGAATAGATAAGAGACCTCTCCTACCTAATCCTTGAAAGCAGAGTCCTACAGATTCATTCAACAGATATAGGGTGGATACCCTATTTCTCTGCCTGGATTTGTTATTGTTGAGCTATAAGAAGTGCTCAGATCTTTATATAATATAGATTGGTTTCATTGCCTCTCATCCTCTCTAGTGTCCCTTCCATGTATTTAGCTAAGACACCCCACAGTGGCATTAGTATTATACCAGGAGTGCCAGAAACACAGGGCTTTCTGGCTCTGGCATCGTAAGCTGAAGAATGGATGGCAGCTTCAGGACTTCCTTATTTCCTTCTTTAATGGACACCATCCTTTTCTCCTGTTCTGCTTTCTACACCCCACTCCACACAGTACTTGGGTACCAGGCTGGTGCTTGGGATAGGTAGTGAGGACCAAGTTCAGTTCTAAAACAGTAGGCTATGGTACAAGTGTTCATGGGAAGAGCTGAATTTTTCTGATAGACCCACTGCATCATGCTCCTATGGACATGCCCAATGTGGGATCGCCTCATGAGGAGAAAGAATACAAGGAAGGCCTCTAAAGATCCTGGCCTCAGCCAGCTGCCCACAAGCCATAAACCAATAAAACAAGAATACTGAAGTCACAGCTTTTTATCTGGGTTCTCTTCATTCCCATTATACTTGGTGCTGCTTTGGCTGACTGGGAACACCCCACACCATACCCCATACCACAAACACTGACAGGAAGACGAAACTGTCCACTTTCAGCTCAGAACTATGTAAATAAACTTCCAGAAATGAAAATGCCACATTCTGCTTTATAATTTCTACCCATATTGGGGGAAGATGGCTTTTCTCCAGCTCTTTCCAGGGCAGAAAACTCAACCCCTTTATTAGTAAGTCCCATTGTCCTGTTTTTTTTTCGTCGTTGTTTTTTTAAAGAGAAAACTGGTTGTACTTGTCTTTTTACAGTTCTATCCTGAAACTATGAACTAAGTGTAAAAAAAAAAATCTTGACAACAGTTTCTTGCTTGTAAAATTATGTATTATATCTATTTTAAAATTCTACTCCTGAAAAATGACTGTCCCCATCTCCACTTCCCTCATTTTGGGCCTCTCCCAGTGGTGTGCGTGGTTTTACCTTGCAGGCCAGTGGACAGAGGGAAAAGGGAGAACAACAGTGGCCAAAACTTAAGTGTTGCTTTCTAATTGTTCCTGAACAAGAAAGAGTAAAGAGCAACAATGAGGCCCCAGCTCCCATGCACAACTCTTCAAAATACCTGTCCTCCGCTATAGATGGCTTTCAAGGGCTTTTACTGAAAAGGAGTTAAGCCCCTCCTTCCCCTTCACCTCTTCCTTTTTTCCTCTCTACTCCTTTGGCTTCAAAGATTTTTGGAAAAGAAACGGTATGTTTTACACACACTTCTAATTTCTAAGTTTTCAGAAGATACTGAAAAATAGTGCAGGTGGCCCAAAGGCTGCTGCAAAGTTAAGGGGAGAATCTTTGGTTACAATATAAAAAAAAATCCCCCAAATGAAAAAAAAATAAAGGAACTGGTCTTCCATTTTGCCACAGTTATTGTTCATTACAGCTACCAAACTGGAGACATTAATATTTCATTAACCAGAGACAATGGGTCATCTGACATCTACAGCAGGAGAGTACTAATCACCCTTCTAGATGTCAAGGAGGACCCAGGAAGTCCAGCTGCTTAAACTGATGCTAGTCAATAAGCCTGGGCAACAAAGGCAAGAGAAAAGAAAGACTCCATTTAGGATGAAAGACAAAGAAGGGAGAAAGTATCAAAGACAAAGAGGAGAGAATTTAGTTGGCTCTTTTGCTACCCTGATATGTATTGCCAGTGCTAGCAAGAATTACTGGGTCTCAGAATGGGAAAAATTCAGCTGTTGGTAATATAATGATGTTCTTCCCTGGAGCCATTTTTTCCTTTCTGATTAATATTTTTTACTTGATTAATTCCAAGAGAGAAGGGAGCTGAAGCCAATTCCTGCAGGAGTAAAGATAAAAGTATAGGAAAAGATTCAAAGCTCTAATAGAATCATACTTAGCTTCCTAGGTATGAACTAAAACCCAGAAGCTAAATAAGCATAGGTAGAAAAATTTTCTGGTTCCATACAGCTATCCACAGAAGAAAAAAATTATAAACTTGAAATCCAACCTCCCTTCTTTGTATCACTCTGGTCTCCATTTTTCCCAGAACAGGAAACAAGTCACCCCATAGCTTTTTTGCTTCGAAAAATTAAAACTCAGCACCCCAAGATCATTCTGTAAGTAATTTTGCACAGACATCTCCTCACCCCAGTGCCTGCCTGGAGCTCATCCAAGGTCACCAAACAACTTGGTTGTGAACCAACTGCCTTAACCTTCAGGGGGGAGGGGGGCTAACTAGACTAGGAGACCAGAAGTGAAGGGGAAGAGGTGAGGACTTCACAAGATTGGTCTGTCAGAACTTCCTTAGAAGCCAGTGGTGGCAAGGGATGGCTTGGCCCAGGAAAAACTTGTGGATTTGCCAGTTTCTAAATGGATGCCTGTATCCAGGAAGGAGGATGGACAGAAGATTATGGAGAGAAATGAGACCTGATTATGCTGTTATTCTTGGACTGTGAATTTTGCTGATGTAAAACAGAATATTCTGTAAACCTAATGTCTTGTACAAACAATGAGCGTTAACACAGTAAAATATTCAATGAAAAGTCAAACCATTAGGATTAGTTTTTTTCTTTCCCTCAGAGTCTCATTTTATCGGTTAGGAGTAGAACGGCTAGAAAAACACTGAGGCTTCCTGAGGCTTTCAGTAAGCAAGGCATCTGGTTGGACAGCAGGTAAGCACCAGGGTTCACACCTGCATACAGGAGCCTTAAGAAAATGGACTAGAGGCTGAGCCAAATCAAAGCAGGATAGCTTTAGAGCAACAGCAACTTCCTAGATGGTTTTTATATTGTATTTGAAAACAGCTCTAGGCAGGAATATCAAAATTTCAAGGCCAAACTAAACATCATCTTCCCTGCAATCTGCATCTCCAAAAGGAACTGCAAGATGAGGGAGAACAGACCATTTCTGCATAATATACATACTTTCATTTATGAACATTTGAATACAGACTTTCTATACACACATCACCTATATAATAAAAATGTACATGGCATGAGTATATGTCACTGTATAAATATAGAGTTTTAGAAATCTTGAACCCGCTCCTTCCTGTTCACATCAGTTTCTCCTCTTCTTCCTCCCCAGACAGATCCGTCATTTAAGAGTTGGACAAAATGGACAAGTGTCATTTGTGTTGGTCTGGGCCCAGAATTTGATACACTAGAAAGAAAGAAAGACACACCTCAGGCTTATCTGGAAAAATGGAGGGAAGGAAGGGTTGAAAGTGCCATTAAGGTTCAACGTGGTCTAAGAAATGTATACAAAGTTGGAAAAGCTCTTACCATGGAGGGATAGAAGGGCTATTTCATTGACTTGTAACCCCAAAAGAATCTCCAGAGCAGGGGAACCTGTCCTTTTTACAGGGAACATTAACAGTCTGCTAACAATAGTGTGAAGCTGCTGTTTATTGAATATCTAGTGTGGCTTATCCCCCCTTATCCATTTAGGCTGAGATGAGCTTCCATTTCCTAATACCATCACCCTCAAATCTTATACAGGACTTTCCCTTACCAAGAATTTAAAACTAAATTCAGTTTCTACCTCTTGGAAAAACAAAATGAAGCAAAACAAAAAAATAAAGAAGGTATAATCCTTGGTGCAGAGAGACTTAACTTTGCCAAGTAATAGAATAAAAGGAATAACTTGTTAATTGAAAGATAATCAATTGTGAAGATAATCTCTAATAGGCAGGCCTGCAGGCTATTCTGTTAATGCATTACTAATCTTATACTCAGCAAAGTCTCTTAACAATGCCAAATTTGAAACAAGGGTTAGATCAGTGGGATTATCTCTAAGTGTCAATTTTCCAAGAAAGTGACCTATCAGTGCTCTAGTATGAACTGCTTATCTAGTCCCCTAAAGGGAATGGTGTAAATGGAAGCTGGAAGATCCTAGTTGCAGTCTTCTGAGTTCTGCTGATATTCAAGCTATAATTTACTAAAAACCTTACATTTAGATATTAATGATTAGTGTTAACACAATAAATGGTTCAAGAAAAATTAAATTATCTAAGCTAACAGAAAATGTGGAAAACAAGGAAGATGTGTAGCACCCACCTCCTTGTGTAACACGTGGGTACATGCCATTGGATGCAGCTCACTGGGCTGGACAAGTTTCTGGCACATTAGACACAGCTTACAGGTGGCTGGAGCCTGCAGAAAGAAGACACTTGGTCAAAATGGTAAGTAACCTCTGAGTCCTGTGCCTTTTATGCCCATGTTCCCATCTACTGTCTCCATCCAGAAAAAAGATTTTTTACCAAAAGCAATAAAAAGTTCAGCTATAGATTCTTGCCTCAATTACTTCATTTTCCTGGTTGGGGCTGCAAACAACCCAGGTGATGAGATGATGGTTTCTTTTTGCTGCCTGTAAACCCACTCCCCTCTTAACTCCCAGCTTCATATCTCAGTTTTCAAAGAAAGAGTCTTACATGTGAAGACCTTCCAGGATATGAAACTTGGGCAGAAGGCAAGAACATCGGGGTACTGATTTGGGCCAGTGGAGCTGGGAACAAGGCCCGGATCCGACCAAGTGGCTGTGGGCAGAAACATTGTCAGTAAGGGAAGAAAGTCTGAGTAACTAAGCATACAACAAAAAGGAATCATTCATTTCCCAGTCCAGCAAAGGAAGAAGACAGACTAGATACCCCTGGCTGCAATGCTTCTTCCCACCACAGATTTTTCTAAAATCTGCCTCTTCCCCAACATCTCAGCAGGCCTGAATTCTCCCCAGGTAGTTTTTCTGACCTGAGTACTTGCTGCCATCCGTTCATGTTCTGCCAGCCGTGCAGCTACCAACTGGATCAGTTCCTCCATGGTCAGGCCTGCCATGGTGGTGCGTGCAGTCTTGATTTGCTGAAGAATGTTGGTCATCTGGGCCCTAGGGAAGGAAAATATTGAGGGAAGAGAGAGATTCTATGGTATACCCATTGGGAACACCCATGAACCCGCCCCTATTTTAACCCATAAACATTACTGACAAATATTTTTAAATTAATCTTTAAAGATACTTACTTATTGCACTGTGGGAACCGAGTCAGCAGCTTGTCCAGGATCTTCTCCAATTTGTCTACTGGTTGGGGCCGGGGAGTTTCAGTAGAAGCCTTAATACCGCCCAAGCCTGGGGGAGGCGGGATGGAGGCGGCAGGGGGCATGTGTGGACCATGAGGGCCAACAAGGGAACCCAAGCCAGGGCTATTTCTCCCATGGGAGCCAGGAAGGGGTGGGGAAGGCTGGTTGGGCTGGGAAAGGGCAGGGTTCAGGATTGGGAAAGACAAGGAACGGGGATCTGCACTGGGCATAACCATGGGCATTGTGACCTGCCCAATGGAGAAGGGCATCCGAGGAGCCAGAGAGGGATTGGGTTGAAACACCTGAAGCATGAAGTCTGTCTGCAGAGGGGCAGAGGTAGACAACAAGAGAGAAAGGAAGAAAAAGAAAGTTTAGGAAACGGGAGCAGAAATCAATGAGCAACTCTTGTACTGAATAGGGATAAACCCACTATCTTCATAAAAAGAACAAGCAAGAAGACTCTGGCTTTGCTACCAACACAGAAAGATAAGACTCCTCAAAGCCAGCCAGCACTCTTACCTCTGATGGGGGTGGAGGCAAAGTAGGAGTAGGGATTTGAGGAAGGCTGCTCAGCTTGGCTCCATTCCTCACTAGCTGGATATGACTATTAAATTGGTCCTACAAAAGAGAGAAAAGGAAGAATTATCCATTACTGCTGAGCAGAGTGAGCCTCTCCAGAAACAGAGTACCATCATCAGGAAAACAAGGGGAGCGGTAGGAGAGTCCCTAAGTGGCAATGCGTAAGGCTGCCTCCCTATCACCAAGCCAAACTCACACTGTCTGAATGCTCACCCATTATTACACTTACCCGAACATTCTTTTTCATTATCCGAACACCATTCAGTCTGGTCTCCCACTCCTGTTTGGAACGAACGGTCTCCAGTGTTGGGGGAGTTGACCTTTCAAAAAACCAACAGGAACTTATAGAATTAAATTTCTGCTCCTGATTCTCTAAGAGAGCAAAACAGTAGCAGACTAATGGGCCTTGAGAGAATAAGCATGAGCAGGTGCAGGAGAAGTTCAAGATTCTAAGTCCTTTGCCTCCCTTTAACTTTATCATCTTTTAAATCAAATATTTGACAAAGAGAACCAATCACAAAGGAGAACTCCTGTCTGTCTGAAAATGCCACAAGGGTCCTCCAAATTCCATAGCAGAAAGAAGAGAAAGGACTATATAAGAAACAAGTCTCCAAAGACGTTTGTTATGCTCTGACAGCATAACAGATACAATTTATCCAAATGGAAAAAATACAATAAAAAGTGCAAAACTATGGGAAGCGGCTGTGGCTCAATCAGTAGGGCTCCCGTTTACCATATGGGAGGCCCCGGGTTCAGTTCCCGGGGCCTCCTGGTGAAGGCAAGCCCGCCTGCACGGCGTGGTTAGCTGACCCAGCGAGCACGAGCAGCAAAGGGGGGATAAATGAATAAATAAATAAAATCTTAAAAAAAAGTGCAAAACTAGGGAGCGGATGTAGCTCAAGTGGTTGAGCACCTGCTTCCCACGTATGAGGTCCTGGGTTCAATCCCTGGCCCTGGGACCTCAAAAAAAAAAAGGTGAAAAACTATAAGACCATAGAGGGGAATAGTTAGAGAGTAAGGAAGTTTAGAATATGTAAAGAGAAATCACTGAGCAGTTTACTATTGAACTGACAGAAATGGCCTTAAAATTCCCATGAATCTAGGGTAAGTGCCAGACATGCTGGCCTAGGGTTTCAAAAACATAACACCCTGCAAGACCATTAAAGCCCTAGAATGGGAAGGTACTTACTTGAGGTAAGTAAGGTGCAGTTCTGCCTCTTTTTCTGCTTCTTCTAGTTTCAATACCAGCAACTCTTTCCGGCTCTCTAGTGATAAGATCTAAAGAAACCACACAAAGTTATTAACTTTAAGATAGGCGAAGCTACCCTTACATAGTTAAAATAAAGGCTTAGTGGTTCTTTTATTACTATACCAAAAGTATATACCACCTGGGAGCCCAAAAATCAAGGCTTTCAAGGTATCAGCTATCTTAATCTCACCTCTGCCTTCCAGGCCCGCTCTGTCTCTTCCATAATGTTCCTATTTATTTCACCATCCTGATTCTTGAGTCTGTCCAGTTCCATTTCCCACACTTCCCTGTAGGCAAGAAACCAAGAGAGATAAGCTTGATGAGGAATACCAAAGCAAAAGTAAAACTCAAAACTGATCAGACATGCATCTTGTAGGAAGTCATACTCTGAAATATTAACTGTAGGTATAGACAAAGTTTAAAGTGTCTGCAATTTAATAAATGCCCTATATTTGAAAGTAAAAATGTTCACGTTTCTACCTGCTAAAAAATAAAGTTACTCAAAACAGGAAGAAGAGTTTACCTTAAAATTAAAAGCCTCCTTTGAAGACAGAATGTTCTAGTATGTTCAAAGGGGCATTCCTTTTATTTCTCAACTTGTCTTTTTTCTTTCTTTTTTTAATAGACTTTTTAGAGCAGTTTTGGGTTTACAGAAATTAAGCAGATAGTATGGAGAGTTCCCATATACTCCCAACTCACTGTCTTCCCTATTATTAAAACATCTTACAAAGTATAATATATATAATACAAACATATTGGTATATTTATTATAATTGATGAAGCAATATCAATGCATTATTATTAACTAAAGTCCACATTTGTATTAGGATTCCCTCTTTGTGTTGTATAGTTCTTTGGGTTTTGTTAAATCTCTCTCTGTGTGTGTGTGTGTGTGTATTTTTTAATTGTGGTAACATACATACATCACATAAAAATGCCATTTTAGCCACATTTAAGTGTCTAATTCAATGGCATTAATTATATTTACAATTCAGCCACCCATTTCTTAAACTTTTTCATCACCTCTAACAGAACTATACCCATTAAGCAACAACTCCTCATTCCTCCTTTTCCCTAACCCCTGGTAACCCCTAATTCAAATGGGTGGTCCTGGGTTTGGCACTAAAAAGAAGATGAGCAGACAGAGAAAGAAGACAGTGAGCACAAACAACGAGGGGTAGGGAGAGAAATAAATAAATAAAAATAAATCTTAAAAAACAAAACAACAATTCAGGGGAGCCAATGTAGATCAGTGGTTGAGCGCCAGCTTCCCACATACGAGGACCCAGGTTTATTCCCTGGCCCCCAGTACCTCAGTGAGAAAGAAAAAAAAACAGATAATCTCTGGAAATTCAAATTACACTCTAAACCTACTACTTTAAGAAATACTAGAAAACACAAGAATACAGAAGTGTGTATCTCATTAGTCATCAGAGTGATCATCACAAATCATGTAGCCTCAGAAAAACTCCATTATGAACTCATGAAAGAATAAGAATGAAAAAGGGAATGATATTGTAGTATTATTATGGAATTACTTTTGGCTTCATGGCCCAGGCCTTCAAAGGGTTTGGGGGACCCCAGGGGTCCATGGTATATGTTTTTTGTTATGTTTTGTTTTTAGGAGGTACTGAGGATTGAACCCAGGACTTTGTACACGGGAAGCAGGCGCTCAACGACTGAGCTACACCTGCTCCCCAATGGGCTATGTTTTGAAAGCTGCTGTTCTAGATTATTTCTGCCACACCCAGAATTTCCAATACTATCTATATGCTAGTGACTCTCAAAACTGTATCCCCAGGCCAGACTATATTACCAAGTTTTAGAGCTGAAAATCCACTGCCTCCTGATCAAAGTTAACCACTTCCTTAGCTATGTGCTCTCTTACTCTTAAGTCTTTGCCCACACTGTTCTGCCCAGGGTTTCCTTATTGCCTTTGTTAACCTGGCAAACAAACTACTGGCCTGGGAGCTTCTTGGGGGCAGGAATTTGGGTATCTTTATATCCTTAGGTTTTAGCAGAATGCCTAGAACACTATAGGCTGGCTTGTCAGTATAGACTGTTGGGTTAAATTGAATCAAGGAAGCTCAGACGGTGGAAGGAGTAGCAGCGGCCAGCAGCCCGGCTTTGTGAAGGTTCTTGGCATGGCGCGGCCCACAGCACCACCAAGATGTCCAAGAGATGGTCAGCTAGGCTGAAGTGACAGGAAAGAAAAAGCCCAAGAGGAGATCAGTGAGGCCGTCAGCTAAATCTTCTACCACAAAAGTGGAAACGAAGCCAAACAAGGCAGTGAGAAAGGATAAACTCTTAGACAAAAAAATACAACCAAAAGGGAAAAGGGGAGCAAAGGGAAACAAGCCGAAGTGGCTAGGAAACTAAAAATGAGGAGAGTCCAGCCTCTGATGAGGCAGGAAAGATGTCAAGTCTGATTAATAGCATATACTATGTCTTATCAGTGGTCCCTGTTTCTCCTTTCTTGTACAATCCAGAGAAATATTTTTATCAGCTACTTTGCAAATGCAAATTTTTTTAGTACTTCTAGAGGAAACATTTTTAAGGAGATTGTATTCCCACCTCATTCTACTTTTTTTTAAAGATTTAATAAATTAATTTATTTCTCCCCTCCCCCTCATTGTTTGTGCTTGCTGTCTACTCTCTGTTCATCTTTTTAGGAGGCACCAGGAACCAAACCCAGGACCTCCCATGTGGGAGGAAGGCACCCAATCATTTGGGGCACCTCTGCTCCCCACTTGTTGTGTCTCTCACTATGTTTCCTCTCTGTGTCTCTTCGTTGGGTCATCTCGTTGAGTCAGCTCGCTGTCTTGCACGTCTTCTTCAGGAGGCACTGGGAACCAAACCCGGGACCTCTCCTGTGGTAGGCGGTCACCCAACTGCTTAAGCCACATCCATTTCCCTCATCCCATTTTTTAAGGTAAAATTTTTTTTAAGGAGGGAAATAATTTGCTGGTTGTTTCTTTTTTGATACAATCAGAAAACAGTGGGATATGAATTATGGGAGCCTTTGCCTATCTTGGATGTCAACATTCCATAGAGTGGGGGTGGTAGTGGCAGTTTTTATACCCTATAATACAGTACATGGTAAATGGCAATTTGGAGTCACAGTCATGCATTTAATATGTGTCGAACATTTTAAATTACTTTTATTCCCATGTTTTTTTTTTTAGAAGAATTGTTTCTTAAAACCTCTCCCCAATCTTGGCTTTCTCTGTCAGACTGTGTATACTCTATAACATCCTTGGTTGTGCTAGTTCAGTTTTTCTAATAACTTTTGTTATGTGCTGTGAAAGACTGGAAATGTGAGCATGTAGTGTGTATGATATTAAATTGTGAATTAGTGAGACTTAACTATGTAACAGCTTATCAACACTTAAAGATACTGGTACTTGATATCCTCAAGTAAAACTAGCCTCCAAATTTTAAGCTAGAAAGTCCTGGAATAACTTTAGAAAAACATGGCTTTTTTGGTTTTTGATATGTACATTTAGAACTGTGTACAAATTGTTCATAATGTCTGTGTGCTGATCCTCAAAACAACCAATAAAATCTCAATCATTCTTTCTAATATTGTTTGTATTAACTTTACACATATATTACAAAATTCCCCAAATTCATGGAATGTATACCCTTGGATACTGTAGCCAGGCCCTATAATATATTATCTCACCACACAGTTTTCCTTTTGGTTCCTTTTGCCTTGCCTAGAGTATAATATATTCTAAAAAGAAGATTTTTGGGCTAAGAACTCAATAGGTTGTAATTCTTGGCTCTGTCTCTGAATGTTACGGGTATTTCACAGGATATTTAGTATCTGCTTCTCTCCATTAAAATCACCTAATTTCCACTACCATTCATGGTGGAAAAAATGTATACATATATTTCGTTTTCTTTGAAGAAAGATGTCCTATCAACTTAATAAATGCCAACCAACATTTATTAAGTTCTTACTATATGCCAAAGACTGTTCTAAGATTTTTACATACATTAACTCAATTAATATTCATAACAGCTCTATGAGATAGGTTATTTTATGATTCACATTTTATATTTTAGGAAACTGAGTCACAGAAAAGTTAAGTAACTTGCCAAAGGTTGCACAGATAGTAGTAATAAGGCCAGGATTTATTTATTTATTTTGTTGTTGTTGTTGTTGTTGTTTTTGTTTTTTTTTTTTACCGGGAGGTCCCGGGGATCGAACCCAGGTCCCTCCATATGGGAGACGGACGCCCAACCAGTTGAGCCACATCTGACCCCCAAGGCCAGGATTTAAATTCAGAATAGTTTGGCTCCAGAGATTGTGCCCTTATCTACTGTGAGTAGTTTCCTTTCAAATCTAAATACATTACTTTATCATTTACCTATGTTAGTACCACAGGCATAAATGCTCATTACAGCATTATTTATAATTGAGAAACTGAAAATAACTTAAGGGATTACCTAAATAAAGAATGGTATATCTCGGGAAATGGATGTGGCTCAAGAGGTTCGGCGTCCATCTACCATATGGAGAGACCAGGGTTCGATCCCCGGTACCTCCTGGTAAAAAAAAAAAAAAAAAAAGAATGGTATATCTGTACAAGGATACAGCCTTTAAAAATTGCATTTTTGAAGAATACTTAACAATACGGGAGAATGCATCAGGTCTAAAAAGTAAGATAAAAATCTCAATTTTGGTTTGAAATGCTTAAGAAATGTTTATGTGTGTTAGATATACCTACATAAATAAATATATAAATACTTATTTTAAAAGACTTGAAAGAAACCTCATAGTGATTCTCTGAGAGTAGTATGATTGTAAGAAATTGAGTTTTAAAAAATAACACTTAAAAAATAACTTTGCTGGGTACTTCCTATGTACTAGGTACCATATTAAATTTTAACATGTATTTTCTCATTTAACTCTCCCATCAATTCCATGATGTAAGTATTACTCATTTTTCAGATGAAGAAGCTGAGGCCCAGAAATATTAAATAACTTGACTAGGGTGATATGACCAGTAGGTAGATGAATGGACCTATATATCAGATTCCTTCTGTTTTCTATTTCCTAAACTTTCTATAATTTGTTTATATCATTTATCTGATCAGAAACTAAGTGAATTTTTAAAATTGTGCAAACATATCGGACTTAAATAATCTTGTAGGATTTAGTCATTTGAACCATGGATACCCTAAACTAGCAATGCAAAATAGCAGGTACATGGGACCTGAAGGAAATCAGACTGAGAATTTTAAAAGTTAAAATATACTCAATGGAATGAAATTGTTCTAAAATTTTTAAGATGATGAATGTACAATATTGTGACTATACTAAAAGCCACTGATTATACACTTTGGATAGAAGAGCCAGAAACAGCAGCTATGTATAGTGGGGGAAGCATAGAGAGATTGAGAGGTGAGGAATTTTCTTGTCTGTTTTTTTTTTATTATTATTGAAATAATGAAAATACTCTAATAATGACTGAAGTGATAACTGTACAACTATGTGATTACAGCAAATACCATTGATTGTACACCTTGGATGAATGTATATTTTTTTAATATGTATCAATAATATTGATTTAAAATACTCTCTCTCTCTCTCTCTCTCTCTCTCTCTCTCTCTCTCTCTCTCTCTCTCTCTCTCTCTCTCCCCCTCTCTCTCTCAATGGTTTCTATTCTGCCAAGGATGTTTTTGACCTACTATGGGAAACTGATGTTTCCTATCATGAGTTTCAGCTAGTACCTTTTAATGAAGTGAAAGCTGATGCATGTTACTAGTAACATATAAGAATTTTTATGCCTATGTTCAAGGATTCTTTAACCAGTTTTGTTGTGGTTGCTAGTCGTTCCTTTAGCCTTGCTGGATCCCAATGAGATAAATGTGGCCAAATGACCCCAAGGAAAAGATTTTTGTGTGTGTGAAGATGTGGAATGTTCCCCATTGGCATAAGAGGATTTTTCTAATATAAATGTATATTTGTAGTTGACAACTGCATTTAATGCAAGTTAGAGATGTCTGGGGAACATCCATAATCTTCAAGAATAACAACAGGGAAAGCAGATGTGGCTCAAGCGACTGGGCTCCCGGCTACCATATAGAAGGTCCAGGGTTCGATTCTCGGGGCCTCCTGGTGAAAGGCAACCTGGCCCAAGCAGAGAGCTGGCCCACGCGGAGTGCTGGCCTGAGCAGCGTGGTGGCCCACACAGGAGTGCTGGCCCACGCAGGAGTACTGGCCCACGCAGAGAGCTGGCGCAGCAAGATGATGCCAACAAAAAGAGACAGAAGAGAGAAAATAAGAAATGCAGGGAACTGAGGTGGTGCAAGAGATTGAGTGACTCTCTCCACTCTGGAAGGTTCTAGGATTGGTTCCCGGTGCCACCTAAAGAGAAGACAAGCAGACACAGAAGAACATACAGAGAGCAGATAGCGAGCACAAAAACAATGAGGGGGAGAGAAATAAATAAATAAAATAAATCTTAAAAACAAACAAACAAACAAACAAAAAAAACAATAACAAAATCACAGAAGGCAACTGTCATGTTTTCCTCCATTATCCATCATGCCCTTGACAACGAATAGATGGATCATTTGTTGACCCAGCAACCTATTTTACATATTCTTAGGGTAAGAAGATTCTGACTCACAAATTTTTGAATTTGAGAAATATGTGTTATTGTAGGAAAACAGAGCTACCTATAAATCTTTGTTTAAAGAACTATTAGAGAATGCTTCCTCTTACAGAAAGCTAATTTTAGGAGGACAACACATGGAGATTAAGGAATAAAATGACCACTTAGTCTTTTCTATTAGATGATCAGACCATGTCAGTAGAGGGACAGACTAATGTTGGTGAAAGAATGTTATGTGTTTATCACACACCTACAGACACATATACACAAACAACTATATCTATGACATTGAGAGAAGAGATGTGTGAAGAACTGGGTCAAAAGCAAGAATATGTGGAAGAGGGAGCAGATGTGGCTCAAGCAGTTGGGTGCCCGCCTCCCACACGGGAGTCCTGAGTTTGGTTGCCGATGCCTCCTAAAGAAGATGAACAGATGCAATGAGCAGACGCAATGAGCAGTGAGCAGGTACAACATGCAGGGAACAGATATGGCTCAAGTGGTTGGGAACCTCTCTCACACACGGGAGGTATTGGGTTTGGTTCCTGGTGCCTCCTAAAGAAGACACAATGAGCAGAAACAACAAGCAGACACAACATGCAGAGACAGCGAGTCAACACAGCGACCAGACATTGAGCAGACAGACGAGAGAGCCATTGGGGAGAGGAATATGTGGAACAAAAAGGGGCCTTGGAAACTTCTGTTAAGTGAACTGCTCCCTTTCATATAAATATAGGTTACAAAAAAAGATGGAAGGAAGGAGAATAAAACTGTTTCTCTAATCCCTGAAGAAAAGTGGAAACATTTTTCTTAAGATAAATTTTCCAACCTTTTCTTCTTATTTTTACTTTTTAAAACCCAGTGAAAATAAGTTTTTCTGAATTGTTCTGTCCACTGGTCTTGACAATTCTGCTGCTTTCAGCTATAAAACTTATTACAATCAAGTTCAATCCTTGTGAGACATCAGGAGATTCATAGTGGGGAGAAACCTTACAAATGTAATGAATGTGGTAAAGCATTTACAGAGCGTTCATCCCTTATGGATTACGAGACAGTTCTTACAGGAGAGAAAACTTACAAATGTAGTGAATGTGGTAAAGCTTTTACCAAACATTCATACCTTTGTAAACACAATAGTACTCATACTGGAGAGAAACCACACAAATGTGTTGAATGTGGCAAGGCCTTTAGGCTAAGTTCTGGCCTCAAGTGCCACCAAAGAATTCACAATGGAGAAAATCCTATAAATGTAACATCTGAGGCAAATCCTTTTGAGATTCCTCAAACTTCTCTCAGCATCAGAATATAATCTGTGGAGAATATAACACAAATATAATGAGTGTGGCAAGGCTTTTATCCATAATTCAAGGTTTATGAGACATCAGAAAATTCATTCTAGAAAGAAACCTTACAAATGTAATGAATATGGCAAAGCCTTCACCCAATTTGTAAACCAGAATAGACATCACAAAATACATACGGAAAAAGAAAGATCATGAATCTAAAATACAAAACAGTGTTTTTATCCAAAGCTGTAGCCTTGGGGATCATTAGAGAATACATAGTAGAGAGAAATTGTACAAATGTAATGAATGTTCCCTGGAAGAACAAGGATGCGGGAACTTAATGCACTACTGTGTGAATGTGAATAATGAATAACATCATGGCGGAAGACAGTGAATATATGTGCAACTATGGTATGAGTTATAATTAATGTGTTCACAGTACTCTCACAGATTTGGTGGTGGCACAGTGGGCCACTGGATTATAAGAAAAGATTCCTCTCAGCTGGCCAGGAAACAGCAGGCCAGAGCATTATTAGACTGAGAAAAACATTTGTCTGCTTTTTGTTTATTTTTATTATTGAAATAATGAAAATTCTCTAATAATGATTGAAATGAAGAATGCACAGCTATGTGATTAAACCCAATATTATTGATTGTACACTTTGGATGAACTGTATGCTTTATTAATATGTATCAATAAAATTGATTAAAAAAAAAAAAAAAAAAACCCAGTGAAAATAAGTTTTTCTGAATTGTTCTGTCCACTGGTCTTGACAATTCTGCTGCTTTCAGCTATAAAACTTACTACAATCAAGTGAATATAAGAAAATTCTTTTTCTGGCTCTGTTCCTTATTGGCATTTTCAATTCTGAGTGGGATGACTGACTATTCCAATTTTAGCACTTACATCTTGAGAATTCCCTCAGTCCTGGACAAATCAGGACAGTTGGACAACCTAATCTTGAATGTGACTATTATATTCTAGGGATGGGGATGAAAGGTGTGTAAGAAGGGAAGAAACCAATGGAAATAAGAAGTCCTGAGACAGGACAAGAATATCTTTTCCCCTTTGTAGGATGTTTATTACAGCTAAGAAAATGTGAAAATAAGTAAGCCAGTCCCTATAGGTGCTTGGTAGTGAATTAGTGATTCCTTCATTAGAGAGAAGTATTAAATGGACCCCTGTGTTTGGTCCTGCATTCTTTAGTACCCATACTAAAAGACAAGTTGAGAAACTTACTACAAAGCTACAGTAAGCAAAACAGTGTGGTACCAGCATAAGGACAGAAATATAGACCAACTGAATGGAACTGAAAACTCAGAAATAAACCCATACATCTATGGCCAATAGGTTTTCGACAAGGGGGTAAGTCCATTCACAGGGGAAAGAATAGTTTCTTCAACAGATGCTGCTGGGAAAACTGTATATCCACATGTAAAAGAGTAAAATTGAATCCCTACCAGACATCATATACAAAAATTAACTCAAAATGGATCAATGACCTATAAGAGCTAAACGATAAAACTCTTAGGAAAAAACACAAGGGAAAATCTTCAGGACCTTGGATTTGGCAATGGATTCTTAGATATGACACCAAAAGCACAGGCAACAATAGAAAAAGGAGATAAATTTGACTTCATCAAAATTAAAAACTTCTGTTCATCAAAGGATATTATCAAGAAAGTAAAAAGACAATTTACAGGAATAGTTGCAAATCATATGTCTGGTTTAATATCCAGAATATACAAAGAACTCCTACAATTCAACAACAAAAAGACAACAGGGGAGCGGGTATAGCTCAAGTGGTTGGGCATCTGCTTCCCATGTATGAGGTCCTGGGTTCAATCCCTGGTGCCTCCTATAGGGAAAAAAAAAAATGGGCAAAGGCCTGAAATAGACATTTCTCCAAAGATAAACAAATAGCCAAAAGTACAAGAAGATGCTCAACACCATTAGCCATTAGGGAAATGCAAATCAAAACCACAATGAGATATTACTTCATGTCCACTAGGATGACTATCATTAAAAACAAAGAACAGAAAATAACAAGTGTTGATGAGGATGTGGAGAAACTGTGGACCCTTGTGCATTGCTGGTAGGAATGTAAAATGGTGAAGCTGCCATGGAAAGCAGTATGGCAGTTCTTCAGAAAGTTAAGTACAGAATTACCATATGACCAGGCAATTCCACTTCTAGGTATATATACATAAGAATTTAAAGCAGGGACTTAAAACAAGCACCTGTATACCAATGTTCACGGCAGCATTATTGACAATAGGCAAAAGGTAGAAACAACCCAAGTGTGCATCAACAGATGAATGGATAAAAAAAAAAATGTATATACACACAATGGAATATTATTCAGCCATAAAAAGACTGAAGTTCTAATACACTCCAACACTACTGTCCTAAACTTGCTCCATGTCCTATATCCCTGCCATCCTAGACAATTCATTGTTACTAATCCTTCTCCCTCATCCTTTACCTCTAAGCAATCAACAAATCTCATCAGTCCTACCTCGAAATGCCCCTCCTTTGCCACTTAGATTTGCCTCATTTTATCTCACCAGAACTCTAACAGTGTTCTTGATACTTCCTTCTGGTTTAACTGCACTTTAGTCCATATAACTTAACACAACCAGTTCTTCTCCAAAAATTATATGGAGAGGTTTTATTTCCAGTAATGGCACAGTAACTCCTAATGGACCAACCATCCTACATGTAAAAAACTAAATTCTAGCATCCATCAACAGATAAATGTATAATCAAAATGCAGAACAGATTTCAGAGCCTCTACAATACAATGTATTATTCACAATTTTCAGGATACAATCCCAAACTACCAACATACAAAGAAAAGGAAATATGATCCATAGTCGAGAGAAGCAGTCAGCAAACTATGGCCCACGGGCCAATGCCATCTGTTTTTCGTAAATAAAGTTTTTTGGGAACACAGTCACACTTATTCAATTGTATTGTCTATGGCTGCTTTCATGATACAACAGTAGAGCTGAGTAGCTGTGACAGAAACTATAAGGCCTGAAAAGCCTAAAATATTTACTATATGGTAGTCAATCCCCTCCTTCCTTGAACCACTCGCAACTACTGATCTGCTTTCTTTCACTAGAGTTTTGCCTTTTCTAGAATTTCATGTTAATAGAATCATACAGTATATAGACTTTTGTGTCTGGTTTCTTGTTGAGGATAGTGTTTTTGTTTACCAACTCCTGATCAAGAGAAAAGGCAACCAATGGACAAGGACTCCAAGATGACTGAGAATGGTGGAATTTGGATGGGCTTAACAGCAGAATGAAAATAAGAAAGAGTAAGTATGGGGAGTGGATATAGCTTAAGTGGTTTACTGCCTACTTCCCATGTATGAAGTCCCGAGTTTGATCCCTGGTACCTCCTAAAAACAAACAAACAAAAAAACCAACTCGCATTGGGGAGTGGATGTAGCTCAAGTGGTTGAGTGCCTGCTTCCCATGTATGAGGTCCTGTGTTCAATCCCTGGTACCTCCTAAGAAAAAAAAGAATAAATGAACTTGAAGAGACTCAGTTGAAATTATCCAATCTAAGGAACAGTAAAAAAGATCAGAAACAATGAACAGAAACTCTGAGCTTTAGGATAATAGCAAAAGTTCTAATATATATGAAAGTGGAGTCCTAGAAGAAAAAGAGAGAGAATGGGGCAGAAAAGATATTTGAAAATTATTTCCAATAGTTTCACTATTTTGTGAAAGATATGACCTTACAGATTAAGAAGCTCAGGGAAAAAAAAAAAAAAAGTTCAGAAAACCCCAAGCAGGAAAATTACAAAGAAAACCACATCTAGAAAAATCATACACAAACTGTTCAAAACCAAAGGTAAAATCTTGAGAGCCAAAGAAAAAAACGACAATATATAGAGTGATACAACAATATAAACCAGTTCTTATTAGAACATCTTCAAAGTGTATTAACAAACTGTGGTCATTCACATAAAAGAATGCTATCCAGAATTAAAAAGGAATGAACTATTAATACATCTAACATCATGGATGAATCTCAAAAGCCTGCTGAGTCAAAGAAGCTAGACTCAATTCTCTAGAAAAGATAAATATAATCTGTAGTACCAGAAAGCAGATAAATGTTTACCTGGGGTTGGGGAGAGGGGAGCACAGTGACTGAGAAAGAACACAGAGAATATTTTAGGTTAACGAGTATGTTCTATACCTTGACTATGTTAGTGTTTACATGAATGATTATCAAAACTGATCAAGATGTATACTTACTGTATACAAATGATAACTCAATAAAGTTGATTTTTTAAAATATAAGGGATAATTCTAAGTTTCTACAACTATGAAAATTTCCCAAGTGCTTTATCCAGGAAAGCAGATGTGGCTCAAGCAATTGGGCTCCTGCCTACCACATGGGAGGTCCCGGGTTCAGTTCCCGGTGCCTCCTGGAGAAGGCAAGCTGGTGTGATGGGCAGGCACGGTGAGCTGACCCAACAAGATGACACAACAAAGAGACACAAAGACGAAAGACAATGAGAGACACAACAAACCAGGGAGCTGAGGTGGCTCAAGCAACTGAGCGAATTTCTCCCACATGGGAGGTCCCAGGTTCAGTTCCCGGTGCCTCCTAAAGAGAAGATGAGCAGACACAGAGAGCACTCAGCAAATGGACAGAGAGAGCAGACAGCAACTGCAAACTATGGGGCGGGGGCGGAGGGGAGAGAAATAAAATAAATCTAAAAACAAAAAACAACCACCAAAAAACCCCAATATCCCTCAATAAACATAAACACAAAAAACCTTAACAAAATATTAGCAATTGAATCCAGCAATTTATAAAAATGATAATATATCATGACCAAGTTGGGTTTATCCCAAGAATGGAAGGTTGGTTTAACATTTGAAAAAAAAATCAACATAATTCATGACATTAATAGAATAAAGGAGAAAAACTACTTGATAATTTTTTTTTTTTTTTTAAAGATTTTATTTATTTATTCATTTATCCCCCCCTTGCTGCTTATGCTCGCTGGGTCAGCTAACCACGCCGTGCAGGCGGGCTTGCCTTCACCAGGAGGCCCCGGGAACCGAACCCGGGGCCTCCCATATGGTAAACGGGAGCCCTACTGATTGAGCCACAGCCACTTCCCTTGATAATTTTAATAGATACAGAGAAAGCACTTGACAAAAGTCAACATCCATTTATGTTAATAACTTTCAGAAAGTTAGAAATAGAAGGGAACTTCCTTAGTGTGATAAAGAACAACTGAAAAAAACCTACAGCCATCATGAAATTTAAAGGTAAAATATTAAAAATTTCCCCCTAATATAAGGAAATCCCACCATTTCTATTTAACATTTTACTGCAGGTCCTAGTAAGTACAATAATGTTTATAAGAAATAAAAAGCTTAACAATATGAAAGGAAGAAATAAAGCTGTCTATATTCCCAGATGCCATTGTTTATGTAGAAAAAGGAATCTATGAAACACCTAATACACTAATATGTGATTTAGCAAAGTTGCACGTAAAAGGTTAATATACAAAAATAAATTGCACTTTTATACACTAGCAGCAAACAACTGGAAAATACAAAAAAAAAAAATTAATTCCATTTACAAGTGTCAAAGAACATTAAATATTAGTAATAAGTTTAACAAAAGATATGCAAACCTGTACACTTAAAGCTACAAAATGTTTCTAAGAGAAATTAAAGAACTAAATAAACAGAGAGGTAATTCATATTTATGGATTAGAAGACCCAGAACTGTTAAGATGACAATTTTCCCTAAGCTTATCTACGGAGTTATAAATAGAATCCCACCAGGATTTTTTTGGTAGAACTGACAAGCTGATTCTAAAATATATACAGAGGGAAGTCGATGTGGCTCAAGCAATTGTGTTCCCATCTACCATATGGGAGGTCCAGGGTTCGATTCCTGGGGCCTCCTGATGAGGGCAAGCTGGCCTGCATCGAGTCCTGGCCTGCACATAGAGCTGGCACAGCAAGATGACGCAACAAAAAGCAACACAGAGGAGAGACAATGAGAGACACAGCAGATCAGGGAGCTGAGGTGGTGCAAGTGATTTGGTGCCTCCCTCCCACATAGGAGGTCCCAGGTTTGGTTCCTGGTGCCTCCTAAAAGGAAGTTGAGCACACAGCGAAGAGACAGCACAAACAACGAGGACGTAGGGAGAAATAAATAAATAAAATAAATCAAAAAAAAAAAAAAAAGTTTAAAAAATGAATAGCCAAGTCATAAACAGGAGAAAAGAGTCACAAAACATAACTGACAACAAACTTATATTTTAAATATATAGAGAATTTTTACTATACAATAAAAAAAGTCAACCAACCAGAAATAAATAAATAAATGATCAAAAATTTGGGCCTGCCCCCACCACGAGGCCCCGGGAACTGAACCTGGGGCCTCCCACAAAAAAAAAAAAAAAAAAAAAAAAAAAAAAAATTGATGAGACACTTCACTAAAACAGATGTATGAGTAACGAAAAAGCACATGAAAAAGTGATCAATATCATTAATTATTATGAAATGCAAATTAAAACCACAATGAAATACCATTATATAACCACTTGAATGGCAAGGATGTGAAGAAATCAGAACTCTCTTACACTGTTGGAGTTTGTGTGGTAGTTTTTTATAAAACCAACCATATACTTAGTGTGGCAGTTTGGTATTGCTTAAGAATTCCAGAAATAGACATTGGATTGTGTTTATAAACTTGTCTGTTCCTCTGGGCATATTAGATTGTATTAGATTCAAAGGTTTCACTTTTACTTTATTAAATCAAGATTAGGGCTTTTATTTCACCACAACATTAGGGTGACTTGGTTTGAGTACTTCAATTTGCATGTCCCATATCATCAAACTTATTATTTTATCCTCAAATCTGAGAAGTGGAATTCCAACTTCCCAATGAATGCCCATGGCAGCACACAGTTACCCAAGATCAAAACAGTGAAGTTATTTTTGACTTCTCCAATTAACCAGACACCAATTCCTCCTGAATCCATTTCTTCCTTGCCATTCCATCATCACTAATTGTATAATGATCCTTATGAATTCCCTATATTGCAAAAGCTTAATGGTTGCTGTCTCAGCCTCTGTCTCTCTCCACAATTCATCCTGTATATTTCTAAAATGCCTTTAATTATGCATCCTCTCTTTACATAATTGCTATGATTTTCCATATATAAATGATATTTCTTATGAACTTTATAGTAAGCCACTGTGCTAAGTGCTGAGCAAAAAAGTTAAATAATGTGTTACGTGCTCTGGTAGTGAAAAATCTCCAAAGACTGGTCCATCCCAATAAACCAGGTCTCCTGATAATCACATTCTAAGTAGTTCTCTACCCACACTGAAGATGAGACACACCGAAAAGCCAGGAACTGAGGTGGCGCAAGTGGCAGAACGTCTCTCTCACACATCAGAGGTTCCCAGGATCGAATCCCAGTGATGACAGGAGGAGAAGGATGATAGGACAGGGCAGAAAACAGACACATAGAAATGCCCAATGAATGTACACAAAACAGCAAAAACGGTGTGTGGGGGGGATAAAATGGATAAAAAGTAAATAAATAACTCCTTGAAAAAAAAAAGCCATTGATTATACACTTCAGATAGATCATATGGTATGTGAATATATCTCCCCCCGCCTAAAGATTTATTTATTTATTTATTCATTTATCCCCCCCCCTTGCTGCTTGTGCTCGCTGGGTCAGCTAACCACGCCGTGCGAGCGGGCTCGCCTTCACCAGGAGGCCCCGGGAACCGAACCCGGGGCCTCCCATATGGTAAACGGGAGCCCTACTGATTGAGCCACAGCCATTTCCCAGGTATGTGAATATATCTATATCTCAATAAAACTACTTAATAAAAAGCAAACAAGAGCAGACTTGAAATGATAGAAGAAAGAATAATATACGGTAGACAGAACAGCTGAAATTGAAGAGAGAAAAGAATGAAAAAAATTGAGCAGGGGCTCAGGGAGTTGAATGACAACACAAAATGTAACAACATTCATGTCACGGGAGTTCCAGAAGAAGAGAAGGGAAAAGGGGCAGAAAGAGTGTTTGAGGAAATAATAGCTGGAAACTTCCCAACTCTCATGAAAGAAATGAACTTACATGTCCAAGAAGCATACCGTACCCAATCAGAATAAATCCGAATAAACATACTCCAAAACACATACGACTCAGAATGTCAAATGTCAAAGATAAAGAGAAAATTCTGAGAGAAGCAAGGAAGAAGCAAACCATCACATATAAGGGACGTCCAGTAAGACTTAGCACAGATTTCTCTTCAGAAACCATGGAGGCAAGAAGACTGGTATGATACAATTAGGATACTGAAAGAGAAAAACTGCCAGCCAAGAATTCTTTATCCAGCAAAATTGTCCTTCAAATATGAAGGTGAGTATAAAATATTCACAAACAAAGAGAAACGAAGAAAGAGTTTGTAAGAAAGAATCCACCTTTGCAGGAAATATTAAAGGAAGCCTTAAAAGCCTGAAAGAAAAAGACAGGAAAGAGAGGGCTGGAGAAGAGTATAAAAGAAAGAATAGCAGAAAGGATAACCAAAAGAATAAAATATAAAAATATGATATAACATATGAAAACCAAAGAATAAAATGGTGAAATTAAATAATGCATTTACAGTAATACCATTGAATGTGAATGGATTAAAGGCTGGGGAGCGGATGTGGCTCAAGTGGTTGAGCGCTTGCTTCCCATATGGAAGGTCCCAGGTTCAGCTCCCAGTGCCTCCTAAAAGACAAAAACAAACAACAAGCAAAACAAATGAAAAAACCAACTCAGGAGCTCAGTGGTTGAGCACCAGCTGCTCACATACGAGGTCCCAGGTTCAATTTCTGGCCTCCGATCCCTTAAAAAAAAAAAAAAAAGATATAGGCTGACAGAATGGATAAAAAAACACGAGCCATCCATGTGCTGCTTACAAGAGACTCACCTTGGACCCAGGGATACAAACCAGCTCAAAGTAAAAGGTTGGAAAAAGATACTCCACATAAATAGTAAACAAAAAATAGCAGACTTCCGGGAAGATAGCGGACTAGTAAGACACGGGAATCTCTTCTCCAGAAAAATAGCTAGAGGACAGGCTAAAACACACCTGAAAAAGATCTTCTAGGGTTTAGAACAGCAGATGAAGGAAGCACACCACCCAGAGGAGAGAGGGACAAAAGAGGGACAAAAGAGGGAAATCACTATGACAGAACTGTGAGTTGGAACCAGTGGTGGCTGCTGCTGCCGGCACCCTCCCCCACACTAAAGACTCTTTAGAATTCTTGGGCCTCTAGGCCTGTGACTACAGACAAAGGGGGCTCCAGGGATCTATCACCCCAGCAGAGGGGAGAGAGAGGGACATAACCTAAGGCTGACTCAGCTTCTGACCCACAAATTTGGTCTGCTGTGCCCCACAAGCCCTTCCAGGCCAGGTAATGACTGGAGAAATCGACCTTTGACCCTAACAATCTCCCTCTCTTCTAGCCTGGACTAATTGTTGAGGACTCCCCAGTAAAGGGGAGAGAAGGGACACAGCCTAAGGCTGACTCATCTTTTGACTCACAGATTTGGTCTGCTGTGTCCCAAGAGCCCTTCCAGGTCAGGTGGGGCTGCGCCAGTTTGCCTTGGAGCCTGCAAGGGGCTAAAGATATACAACCCTCTGAACCTCCTTCTCTACTAACAGGGAGTGATTGTTGAGGACTCAGAGGGGAGTGGAAATATTTCCTAGCTGGGAAAAGGGAGGGGGCTGCCAGGGAAGGCTGGAGAACTGTCTCAGAGAAAGCTTGAATTACAAGGCTCCTAGCCTCCAGACAGGAAGCTCTATCACACTGATCTGGTCTGTGTTGCAACAAATACACTCCAACAAGGCATTGAATTGAGAGCTGCCAAAGAGCACCAACTCCTGGCAGAACAAGGAAGTGCACACAAGAAAATTAAAAATAAGTAGGAGAGGCTTTTTCTGGCCTCTATAGCCTCCCTGCCCAAGGCCCTAGGAAGCAACTCTACAACCAATTACTGGGTCCAGTGCCCAGTTTTGAGCAACCAGCAGGACAACCCTAACAATCCAGGTCGAGCCAAAAATTAATGAGATGTGGTAACTCACAGCCTCCTGCCACTAAATCCCTACAAAAGAGATGGAGCATCTGAGTAAACTACATCCTAATCAGATGCCTAAACAACAGCAAAAAAATTACAAGCCATACTAAGAAAATAGAAGACATGGCCCAAGAAAATGAATGCATCAAAGTCCCAGAAGAGATGCAGAATTTGAGAGAACTAATCAGCGAGATGAGCACCAATTTCCAAAATCAAATTAATGAGTTGAAAGATAATATAGTTAAAAAGATAAATGACATCAAGAAGACACTGAGTGCTCGCTTCGGCAGCACATATACTAAAACTGGAACGATACAGAGAAAATTAGCATGGCCCCTGCGCAAGGATGACACGCAAATTCGTGAAGTGTTCCATATTTAAAAAAAAAAAAAAGGAAGAAGACAACATGGAGCGAACACAAAGAAGAATTTGAAATCCTGAACAGAAAAGTAACAGAGCTCATGGGAATGAAGGACACAATAGGTGAGATAAAAAACACATTTGAGGCATACAATAGCAGACTCGAAATGAGAGAAGAAAGAATAAGTGATACTGAATACAGAACAGCTAAAATTGGAGAAAAGAACAGAGAGAGAAAAGAATGGAAAAAATTGAACAGGGGCTCAGAGAGTTGAATGACAACACAAAACGCAACAACATATGTGTCATGGGAGGGAAGGAGAAGAGAAGAAAAAAGGGGCAGAAAGAGTATTTGAGAAAGTAACAGCTGAAAATTTCCCAACTCTCATGAAAGAAAGGAACTTATATGTTCAAGAAACACACTGTACCCCAATCAGAATAAATCCAAATATACCTACGCCAAGACACATACTACTCAGAATGTCATATTTAAAGAGAAAATTCTGAGAGCAGGAAGGGAGAAGCAAACCATCACGTACAAGGGATATCCAGTAAGACTTAGCACAGATTTCTCCTCAAAAACCATGGAGGCGAGAAGACAGTGGTATGATAAAATTAGGAAACTGAAAGAGAAAAACTGCCAGCCGAGAATTCTTTATCCAGCAAAACTGTCCTTCAAATATGAAGGTGAGTATAAAATATTCACAAACAAACAGAAAATAAGAAAGTTTGCAAAAACGAATCCACCTTTGCAGGAAATATTAAAAGAAGCCTTAGAACCTGAAAGAAAAAGACAGGAGAGAGAAGCTTGAAGGAGAGTATAGAAGAAAGAAAAGCAGAAAGGATAACCAAAAGAGTAAAAAGACAGACAAAAACAAGATGACATATGAAAACCAAAGAATAAAAAAGAGGAAGTAAATAGTGCATTTACAGTAATATCATTGAATGTGAATGGATTAAACTCCCCGATCAAAGATACAGGCTGATAGAATGGATAAAATAACATGAGCCATTCATATGCTGCTTACAAAAAACTCACCTTAGACCCAGGGATACAAAATGGTTGAAAGTGAAAGGTTGAAAAAAGATATTCCACATAAATATTAACCAATAAAGAGCAGGGATAGCTATACTAATATCAGACAAAACAGACTTTAAATGTAAAAAAATCATAAGAAATACAGAAGGCCATTATATATTAATAAAAGGGATGCTCTACAAGGACGATGTAACAGTCATAAATATCTGCACAACTGAGCAGGGTGCCCCAAAATATATGAGACAAACTCCGGCAAAACTGAAGGGAGAAATAGACATTTCTACAATAATCGTCAGAGACTTCAACACCCTTCTCACATCATTAGATAGAACAACTAGACAGAAGATCAACAAGGAAACAGAACTTGAACAATATGATAAACAAGTTAGGCCTAACAGACACATACAGAACACTGCATCCAAACTCAGTGGGTTATACATTCTTCTCAAGTGCCCATGGATCTTTCTCCAGGACAGACCACGTTAGGGCACAACACAACTCTCAATAAATATAAAACGACTGAAATTATACAAAGCACCTTCTCAGATAACAATGGAATGAAACTGGTTATCAATAATAGACAGGAAAGAGGTAAATTTGCAAATGTGTGGAGGCTAAACAACACACTCCTAAATAGTGGGTCAAAGAAGAAAATGCAAGTGAAATAAGTAAATATACTGAGACAAATGAAAACAAGAACACAACTTATCAAGACTTATGTGAAGGCAGTCTTGAGAGGGAAATTTATAGCCCTAAACGCCTATATTAAAAAGGAAAAAAAGAGCTAAACTCAAAGATTAAACTGAACAACTGGAAAAACTAGAAAAAGAACAGAAAATCAATTCTAAAGCAAGCAGAAAGAAATAACGATTAGAGCAGAAATAAATGAAATTGAGAACAGAAAAACAATAGAGAAAATCAACAAAACCAAAAGCTAGTTCTTTGAGAAGATCGATAAAATTGACAAAGCCCTAGCTAGACTAACAAAGAAAAAAAGAGAGAAGACGCAAATAAAAACGCTCAGAAATTAAAGGGGGAAGTTACAGCTGACCCCACAGAAACAGAAAGGATCATAAGAGGATATTATAGGGGAAACGGATGTGGCTGAATTGATTGGGCTCCCGTCGACCATACAGGAGGTCCAGAGTTCAATTCCCGGTGCCTCCTGGTGAAAGGTAAGCTGGCTCGCATGGCGAGCTGGTGCAGCAAGATGACACAACAAAGAGACACAGAGAAGAGACAATAAGAGACGCAGCAGATCAGGGTGCTGAGGTGATGTAAGAGATTGAGCAGCCTCTCTCCACTCCGGAAGGTTCCAGGATCGGTTCCCGGTGCTGCCCAAAGAGAAGACAAGCAGACATAGAAGAACATACAGAGAGCAAACAGCGAGTGCAAATCAATGAAGGGGTGGGGGGTAATAAATAAATCTTAAAAAAAAAAAAAAGAGGTTATTATGAGAAACTGTATGCCAACAAACTAGACAACCTAGATGAAATGGACAAATTCCTAGAAATGCACAAACCACCTATAAGAACTTAACAAACCAATCACATTTAAAGAGATTGAATCCATCATCAAAAGTCTCCCAACAAAGAAAAGTCCAGGACCAGGTGAATTCTACAAAGCACTTCGAAAAGAATTAACACGAATCCTGTTTAAACTCTTCCAAAAAACTGAAGAAGAGGGAAAATTATCCAACACTTTATGAAGCCAACATCACCCTAATACCAAAGCTAGATAAAGATACTACAAGAAAAGAAAATTACAGTTCAATCTCTCTAATGAACACAGATGCAAAAATTCTCAACAAAATACTTGCAAATCGAATCCAACAGCATATCAAGACTTATACATCACGACCAAGTGGGATTTATTCCTGGTATGCAAGGCTGGTATGTTGAAAATCAATCAACATAATACACCACATTAACAAATTCAAGGAAAAAAACCCACATAATCATCTCAATCCATGCAGAAAAACCCAGCATACTTTCTTGATAAAAACACTTCAGGTTCCGGAGCTGCAGCCGCCGAGCTTGGATCCCGCCACCGCGCGCCGCAGACGCCCGCTCGAAGTGTAGTCCCGGTTCCTTCCCATTCCAAATCTAAGATGGCAACTCTCAAGGATCAGCTGATTCAGAATCTTCTTAAGGAAGAACAGATCCCTCAGAATAAGATTACAGTTGTTGGGGTTGGTGCTGTTGGCATGGCCTGTGCCATCAGTACCCTGATGAAGGAACTGGCAGATGAATTAGCGCTTGTGGATGTCATAGAAGACAAATTGAAGGGAGAGATGATGGATCTCCAACACGGCACCCTTTTCCTTAGAACACCGAAAATTGTCTCTGGCAAAGACTATAGTGTGACTGCAAACTCCAAGCTGGTTATTGTCACAGCTGGGGCACGTCAGCAAGAGGGAGAAAGCCGTCTTAATTTGGTCCAGCGAAATGTAAACATCTTTAAATTCATCATTCCTAATGTTGTAAAATACAGCCCAAACTGCAAGTTACTTATTGTTTCCAATCCAGTGGATATCTTGACCTATGTGGCTTGGAAACTAAGTGGCTTTCCCAAAAACCGTGTTATTGGAAGTGGTTGCAATCTGGATTCAGCCCGGTTCCATTACCTAATGGGGGAAAGGCTAGGAGTTCACCCATCAAGCTGTCATGGCTGGGTCCTTGGGGAACATGGAGACTCTAGTGTGCCTGTGTGGAGTGGAGTGAATGTTGCTGGTGTCTCCTTGAAAAATCTGCACCCCGAATTAGGCACTGATGCAGATAAGGAACAGTGGAAAGAGGTTCACAAACAGGTGGTTGACAGTGCTTATGAGGTGATCAAACTGAAAGGCTATACCTCCTGGGCCATTGGGCTGTCTATGGCAGATTTGGCAGAGAGTATAATGAAGAATCTTAGACGGGTACATCCTATTTCCACCATGATTAAGGGAGTCTATGGAATAAAAGATGACGTCTTCCTTAGTGTTCCTTGCATCTTGGGACAGAATGGAATCTCAGATGTTGTCAAGGTGACTCTGACCCCTGAAGAAGAGGCCCGTTTGAAGAAGAGTGCAGATACACTTTGGGGGATCCAAAAAGAGCTGCAATTTTAAAGTCTTCTAATGCACCACTTCATTGTTTAGGCTACAACAGGATTTTAGTTGGGGGTTGTGCCTGCTCTTTTTATCTGATCTGGGATTAAAGCAGTAATATAAAGATGTAGGAAAAACATCCATTTCTTAAAGTTAGACAAAGAATGGTTCATAAAACCCTAAAGTTATTTCCTGATGCTAAAGGAAATATACCTGTCTTGTATAGTCCCAAGCTGGTTATCTAAAATAGTTCATCTCTGAGGCACCAGTGACAATGCACATGCTGCATTTATTTTCCAAACCAGAAGAATGTGTGGTTACTGTGTGTTATAAACCTTCTGGTTCCTTCACCAAACATGCCTAGTCCAACTTCTTTCTTCCCAATCAATCACATCCTGGACTCCAATGTATAAATCCACCATTGCATGTCTTGTGCATAACTGTTTTAAAGGACCTTATTTTGTGTACCAAACATATCAAAGTTGTGTATAATGCCATGTAATGTAAAAAAAAAAAAGATCTGCCTATAAACAATGCAACCAACTGTTCAAGTGTCATACCTTGAAAATGTCAAATAAACCGTGAACAGTGGGAAAAAAAAAAAAAAAAAAAAAAAAAACACTTCAAAAGATAAGAAGGAAAATTCCTCAGTATGATAAAAGGCATATGTGTTACTTAGCCAAGGGGTGCTGATGCAAACTACCAAAAATGTGCTGGGTTTTATAAAGGGTAATTATTTGGGGTAGAAGCTTACAGCTACCAGGCCCTAAAGAGTCCAACTCAAGGTATCATAAGAGGTACTTTCTCACCCAAAGTAATTTGCCACGTGTTGAGCAAGATGGCAGGTGATGTCTGTGAGGGTTCAGCCTTCCTCTTTCAATTAAGGCTATGTGGTCCCAGCTTCTTCCTATCTCAGCTGTAGACTGGGATAAGTCTTGTCTGTCTCCCGGGGCTCATGTCTCTCTGGGCTCAGTTGCAGCTGTAGGCTATCAGGCTCATTCTCTTCCTGGGGCCTCTGCTGTGTCTATGGAGCTGTCTCTATTCCTCTGTGTTCTTCTCCTGTGTATTTACTTCCTGGGGCTCCAGCACCAAAACTAAACTCTCTTCTCTGCTGTGTTGTTTTCTCTGTGAGTCCCTGCCCACCGAGGGGCGGGACTCAATTACTACTGATGTGGCTGACTCAAAGCCCTAATTTTAATTTAATCAATTAAAAGTGAAACCTCTGGACTTAATACAATCAAAGGGGAACACACCCAGAGAAACAGACCAATTTACAAACATAATCCAATATCTATTTTTGGAATTCATAAAGAATGCCAAACTGCTACAGCATATATGAAAAATCCACAGCCAACATTGTACTCAATGGGAAGAGGTTGAAAGCTTCCCCTCTAAGATTGGGAACAAGACAAGATGTCTACTGTCACCATTGTTACTCAACATTGTACTAGAAGTTCTAGCTAGAGCAATTAGACAAGAAAAAAAAAAGGTATCCAAATAGAAAAGAGGAAGTAAAACTCTCACTATTTGCCAATGACATGATCCTATATTTAGAAAATTCCAAAATGTCTTCAACAAAGCTACTTGAGCTAATAAATGAGTTTAGCAAAGTGGCAGGATACAAGATCAACATGCAAAAATCAGTAATATTTCTGTACACTAGTACTGAAGAACCTGAGGAGGAAATCGGGGGAAATTCCATTTACAATAGCAACAAAAAGACTCAAATACCTAGGAATCAATTTAACCAAAGAAGTACAGACCTATATGCAGAAAACTGCAGAATAATGCTAGAAGAAATCAATGAAGACCCAAAAAATGGAAAGACAGTCCATGTTCATGAACTGGAAGATGTCAATCTTACCCAAACTGATTTATAGAATCAATTCAATACCAATCAAAATTCTAATAGCCTTATTATTAAAAAAAAAAAAAAAAAATTCCTAATAGCTTACTTTACAGAAATAGAAAAGGCAATTACCAAATTCGTTTGGAAGGGAAAGTGCACCCGAATAGCCAAAAGCATTATGAAAAAGAAGAACGTCGTGGGAGGAATTTCATTGTCTGACCTTGAAACATATTACAAAGCTACAGTGGTCAAAGACAGACACACCGATCACTGGAATAGAATTGAGAATCCAGAAATAAACCCTCACCTCTACGGCTAACTGTTTTTTTGACAAGCCTACCAAGCCCATGTTAATGGGACAAAACAGTCTCTTCAACAATGCTGCCGGGAAGACTGGATATCTATAACTAAAGGAATGAAAGAGGACCCCTATCTCACTCCCTAAACAAGAATTAACTGAAAATGGATCAAAGATCTAATATAAAAGCCAGGACCATAAAACTACTAGAAGAAAATATAAGGAAACATCTTAAAGACCTTGTAGTAGGTAGCAGTTTCTTAAAACTTACCCCCAAAGCACGCACAACAGAAGAAAAAATAGATATAGGACCTCCTCAAAATCACTTTTGCACCTCAAAGGACTTTGTCAAAAGGGTAAAAAGACAGCCAACTCAATGGGGAGAAAATATTTGGAAATCACTTGTCCAATAAGGGTTTAATATCCAGGATATATAAAGAGATGTTACAACTCAACAATAAAAAGTCAAACGATAAGATTAAAAAAATGGGCCAAAGACTTGAATAGACATTTGTCCAAAGAAGAAATACAAATGGCAAAAAAACACATGAAAAAGTGTTCAACATCACTAATGATTAGGGCAATGCAAATCAAAACTACAATAAGATATCATTTCACACCTATCAGGATGGCCACTATTAAAAAAACAGAGAACTGCAAGTATTGGAGAGGATGCAGAGATAGGAACGCTTATTCACTGTTGGTGGGAATGTAGAATGATACAACCACTGTGGAGGACTTGTTTGGCAGTTCCTAAAGAAGTTGATATGGATTTGCCACGTGACCCTGCAATACCACTACTGGGTATATACCCAGAAGAACTGAGAGCAGTGACACAAACAGACAGCTACACACCAATGTTCACAGCAGCGTAATTCACGATTGCCAAAGCTGGAAAAAACCCAGGTGTCCATCAACCAATGAAAGGATAAACAAACTGTAGTGTATTCACACAATGGAATATTATGCAGCTGTAAGAAGAAATGAAGTCATAAAGCATATGACAACATGGATGAACCTGGAGGACATTATGTTGAGTGAAGCAAGCCAGACACAAAAGGACCATTACTATATGATTGAGCTATTATGAACTAAATATATTGCGTAACATATTGTATGATTCAATTTATATAAAATGTAAATATAAATTAATTTATAAAGATGAAATTAGATTAGTGGTTATGTAGGGCTGGGGAAGGCATGCTAAGGGGTGTGGAGTTTTCCTTTTTGGAGGAATGAATTGGTTCTAAAATTTTTTGTGGTGATGAATGCACATTTTGATTATACTAAAAGCCATTGACTATAAACTTTGGATAGATTGTATGGTATATAAACATATCTCAATAAAACTACTAAATAAATAATTGTGCCAGAATAGCCATAAATAGCAACTATGTACAGCAGGAGAAAGAGAGAAATTGAGAGGTGGAGAATTTTCTTGTCTGTTCCTTGTTTGTTATTATTCAAATAATGAAAATGCTCTAATCATGATTGAAGTTATGAATGCACAACTATGTGATTATACCAAATATCACTGATGGTACACTTTGGATGAACTGTATGCTTTATTAATTTGTACCAATACAATTGATTTGTTTAAAAAATATATGCATCAACAAAACTGATTTGCTTAAAAATAAATAATGGGGACGGATGTGGCTCAAATGGTTGGGCGTCCATCTCCCATATGGAGAGAGCTGGGTTCGATCCTCGAGGCCTCCTGGTAAAAATAAAATAAAATAAAATAAAATAAAATAAAATTTGGGGGATGGATGTGGCTCAAGTGGTTGGGCATCTATCTCCCATATGGAGGGACCCGGGTTCGATCCGCAGGACCTCCCAATAAAAATAAATAAACAAACAAACAAACAAACAAATAAATAAATAAAAGCACACACAGACAAATGTAAATATATATATATATATATGGGATGTTGCAACAGTCTGGTTCACTACCTGGCACCTAAGAAATACTAATTTTGTTGATTGCTAAGCAAAGTATTAGGACATCAAAGCATACCAGCTAAATACAACAGCATATGATAAGCAATTTCCATAATGAGTCATTTACTCTGTCTATTTCAATTTAGCATAGACTCATATTACATCCAAAGTAGTGATTCCAACAATAACTCCTCGATCTGCTACTTACCTGTCACTCTATCCTTTGAGTTCATTGGGCAATCTCAGAGCATTAGAAAAAGAAGACGAATCCTGTTTGTTATTGCAATTTTTCTGCTAGTTGTTCCAAGCTACTTTTTAAGTAATTTTATTTATTTACATATACACACATTTTTATTAGTGAAGTTATAGGTTTACAAAAATCATGCAAAAAATACAGACTTCCCATACACTATCCTAGTAGTAACACCTTACATTAGTGGGGTACATTTGCTAAAATTCATCAAAGAACATGTTTATTATTTTACTAGTAACTATAGTCCATCACTTAAAATAGGGTTCACTTTTTTAACTGAGTATGGGTAAAAGGGAAAATTTTATGTTGTATATATGTTACTAGAATAAAAACTTAAAAAACATGGGACTGTCCCTATGTTTTCTTTGCTACTTTGATGATAATATAAATCAACTGGTGATGTCATTGAAAGCACAAGTTCACCATCTTTTATTCAGGAAAAGTCCTATTTGACTCTCACTGAGTCACTAATAAAGGCAAGGCACTTAACAGGAGGTTCTGCCCAGTACTAGCATGGAAACCTTGCCTTTCTAATGCCAGCAATAACTTTGAAGGATATAAGCTGGGAACTAGAAAAAGTCCCCACAAAAACAAGGCAACTTCCACATCAAAGCAGCCAAGAATCCAGGGGGGGGGGGGATAAAAATCAAACACATGACTAAATTGTATATTTGAACTCTTTTTTTGGTCCATTCAGGGTATTTTCTTTAAAAATTATAATTACATTGGAATACATAGTGACTATTTCCAAATGGTACATAGCACTTATGATTTCTATTAAGTAAATTCATCGTTATATAATATCAACATGAAATAAAAAAAGGATAGCATTGCTACTGTCCCCATTTAAGGGATCTAAGGAAACTAGGTCATGAAGTGATTAAGGGATGGTAAAAGAAAAATTCTCTTAATTTCCAGTCAAGTGATTCGACAAATACTTACCAAATAATTGCCAGATACACAGCCCTAAGTGTTGTGAGAAAATACAAAAGGATAAGAAATTTTTTTTAAGTGTGTGTCTGTTTACTTTAGTCTAGTCTTTATCTTCAATAGGCTTACAATACAAATGGTCAGTCAAGACAAAAAGGTGGGAAAAACTGAAGAATACAGTACAATATAAAAATAAGTACCAAATGAGCAGAAGAGCTGTATAGGTTTTCTGAGAAGCAAGGAATCAGTTCAGGAAGAAATGACTAAGGAAACTTCATAAAGGAGATAAAATTCAAGTTAAAACTTGTAAGATGAGTAAGATGGGTAAGGCATCTTACAAAAGCGCCCCACTGCTGCACTGTGGAAGATAGTTTGGGGGTTCCTCAGAAAGTACAGAATGACCATATGACCCAGCAATCCTACTTCTAGGTGTATACCCAAAAGATATGAAAGCAGGAATTCAAACACTTATTTGCACACAAATGTTTATAGCAGCATTATTCACAATTGCCAAAAGATGGAAGCAATCCAAGCATCCATCAACCGATGAACAGATAAATAAAATGTGATATATACACACAATGGAATATTATTCAGCCACAAAAAGGACTGAAGTTCTGATACATGCGACAACATGGATGAACCTTGAAGAGATAATGATGAGTGAAAAAAGCCAGGCATAAAAAGATAAATATTGTTATGATATCAATGATATGAAATAGAATACGTAAACTCGCAAGAGTCAGAATCTAGAATAAAGGTTACCTGGGGCTGGAGTGCGGGGAGAGAATGGAGAGTTAATGCTTAAATTGTATAGTTTCTAGTTGAGTTGATTGTAAAGTTTTGGTAACAGATGCTGGTGATGGTAGCTCAACATTGTGAACTAATTAACAGCACTGAATTATATATATGAATATTGTTAAAAGGGGGCAGTTTTAGGTTGTATATATGTTACTAGAATAAAAATTTTTAAAAAACAAGCAAGCATAGAACTGTGCAACACAGTGAACCCTATTATAAATTACAGACTATAGTTAATAGTATAATTACAAATACGTTCTTTGATGAATTGTAACAAATGTACCACATTAATGCAAGGTGTCAAAAATACGAAGTCTGTATTTTCTGCATGATTTTTCTGTTAACCCACAACGTCTCTAGTTCAAAAAACAAAAACAAAAACAAAACAGAAAAAAATTAAAAACAACAAGAAAAACACTACCACCACCACCACAAACAACATACTAAACCTAGTAAGGAACAAGGCAAAAAAAAAAAGACTAATCAAAAAAGAGCCTCATTATGCTACCAAATTTCCAAGCCAGAAATATGAGTTATCCCTAACACTTCCCTGTCCACCACAGCGACCAGTTCTATCTCTAACATCTTACAAATGTGTTAACTTCTCTCCATCCCCACTGACACTACTTTAAGTTCTGGCCACCATTATTTTAATTTAGGTTCCTAATTGCACTACACCAATCCATTCCCCAACTGCCAACACAACCTATTTAAAATGCAAATTTCATCCTGTGATACCTCTCCTCCCTTAAAATCCTTCAATGTCTCTCAGTATCAGGGAAAAAAATCCAAACTCCTTAAGGCAGTGGATAAAGACGTCTCTGATGGAGCTGTGACCACTTCACTAACCTCAGCCCTCTCCATCTCACATCTCAGCTGCTGTTTTCTCTCGCCTGTGGGCCCCCTACCTGCAATACCTTTTCTCCCATCCTTTGCCTGGCTAATTTCTCCCTATCTCCACTGCCCTCCCTAACCCCACAAGTTTTTCTTTGAAATTTTTCAAATCAACAGAAAAGTTAAAGAAAATTACAACGAACATATGCCCTTCATCTAGATTCATCAGTTGCTAACACTTTTGGCGACAGTACTTGAGCAGCCTCTCTGAACCATCTGAAAGTTATAAGCCTCATGACATTTTACCGCTATTACTTGAGTCTCTCTTAAGAACAAGAACATTCTTCTTTAATCACACAATACCATAATCACTCCCCAACTATTTCACACTGATATTACATTAATGAATATATACTCCATATTCAAAATTTCCCAATTATTCCAAAATGTCCTTTTTAAGGTTATTTTTTGTTGTTTTTCAATACAGGATCAAATCAATGATGATGTATTGCACTTGGTGGTCATGTTCCCCCTTATCTTTTAGGCCTCAAGTCTGGACTCATATGCTCTGGGAAGCCCTCACTGACTCCCCCTCACCAGTCTGGGTTACATGCCTCTTCTATGTGCCTTCATACCACCACTATCATGGTATTATGATGTTATTTTGTAGTTTTCTGTTTATTTCTTTTTATCCCCTATTAAACAGCAAACTCTTTAAGGATGTTTTATTCTCCAGGCCCATAGTATCTGGCTCATACTAAATACTCAATAAATGTTGGCTGAATGAATGAATGAAAGAACTATGAACAGGAAATTTGATGAAACTCTTTGTCCACACAGTTCCTATGGATGATGGACTACTAAAAAATCCTATACCACTGCTAGAACAAGATATGCACAGAAAACATTTCCCCCTTCTGGAAAACTTCTGGAAAATAAACGCCACATTTAACAGAAAGAAAGAGAGAGAGTTTCATTCTGGTACTCATGACATACATAAGGAAACTCAATTGGATCTTCAAGATCACAAGTGGCAATTTTCCAGCAAAATCTGTTAGTATCAATCACCACTTGAAGCTATTCAATAAGATGGAAAAGAAGATAGAGATACATAAAAAAGAGCACATATCAAAAGGAAATCTCTCACGGGGCCTAGAATCTTTGTTCTCATCCTCCTAACTTCCATTCTTTAAGACATCTGGTGCCAAGTTGCTACAAATACCTGACTATGTTTTATCTTCCTGGCATAGACTGTGAAGACGATGGCAGAAGCCAAATATTGTGATGGTGGTACTGGCTTTAACTACCAACAATGCTTGGCATACATTCTTTTTTTTTTTTTTTTGCAGTTAAGAAGACTGTGTTGTATTCAGTACATAAAGGCTGACTTGCCCATTTACCTCAAACCACCCCATGCTTCCTCTGCACTTATTATATATGTACATTTCTTTTTGAATACACCTTCAAACTGAATTCACTGGTTCATTCACATATAATGAATTTATTACACCTATTTTAAAGCTAGACACTAGGCTCAAAAAGTAGCTCAGTTTATCATAAAACAAGTATACAGCTGTAAAATTATGGACTAAATACTGTAACAGCTTTTATAAGTACAGACATTTACAAGTATAAAAATAATAATACCAGCACTGCTTGTGCATGAAGCACTGTTCATTGGCATATGTTCTATGCCTAGTACACTATTCATAATTGCTGGCATCATGGGCAACTTACCTACCGATCTTCTAATCATTCAGTATCACTCAATTCTCAACAGAACACCCGACTGGTCTTAAGGCCCTCTCCCAAACATTCTTTCTCATGTTGAGCTTTCCCAGTTATTACCTTTCAGACTTGGAAAATGATTCAGCAAACCAGTTTGCTACCTTTCATTTAACTCTCTGACATAAAGGCAGAGCCAAGATTTTCTTGAGAAATAAAAATGAGTTTTAGTAGAAGTTAATAAAATCATTGACAGTGATTTTGATTCCCAGACAACTCATTTTAAGAAAACTGGAAAAACTGAGAATTTGACCAAATTCTATATCTGCCTTGCTCTGCTACAGTACCCAAAAGATACAAATCCATTAAATAGTTCTTTCACAAATAGCTTACAATGTTACTGCTTGAAATTTGCTTTTGGTGCAAATAAAATTTGCATAATCATTCAAAGTATTCTCACAGCCCGAACTTTAAAAAATCAGGCTCTAAAGCAAGTGAAATAGGTGTTAATGCATATCAAAATCTTGATCATACTTGGAACCCAACAATTAGCTGCTATTCCAAGATAGTAATGAATCTCTGAAACTTTTGTCTATTAGGTCTAAACAAAGGTGCTGAAAAAAGCTAAAGTCATTGGAAGATTTTTATTTGTGCAGAAAAGATCTGCTGCTAGAAACACAAATGGTACTGGCCTTTTATACACATACAAACACATGAGGCTTTGATTCTTAACAGCATCATTTACCTTCTGCCCTTCTCACAAAGTTTCTCAATTTCAGCTTTCAGATCCTGCTCCTTCTGCAAAAACTCCTTCTTTTCCTTCTCTATCTTCTTCTTTGTTTCTTCTCGCTTAATTGTCACATCCTGGATAGCCTTTAATATCTCCTGAGTCCCACAAAATTAGAGCCACACACAAAGAAGAAAGAAACGAGTTAGTTCTTTTAATCTGAAGGTTACTTTCAACTGTCACAAATTCACATATTGATTGTAGTGAATTCAAATTGAACTGAAGGAATTTGGTTTATGAGAAGCTCCAAAAGGCAGTATTCAGATCTAAGAGAGAAAGTTAGATGATTTCAACTCAACAGAAGAATTTCTAGTAATCACAACTGTTCAAAAGGAAATTTACTGGGGAAGCGGATGTGGCTCAATCGATTGGGCTCCCGTTTACCATATGGGAGGCCCCGGGCCTGGTGAAGGCAAGCCAGCCTGCGCGGCGCGGTGAGCTGACGCAGCAAGACGACCCAACAAAGGGAGACAAGCAAACACAGAAAAAACGCACAGCAAATGGACACAGCAAGCACAAGCAGCAAGGGGGGATAAATAAATAAAATCTTTAAAAAAAAAAAAGGAAATTTACTGCCTTGTGAAGCAACAAGGTCTCCATCACTGGTGTTCAAATAAAGGCTGGATGAACACCTGTCAGGAAGGCTGAGGGAGGCATTCTTGCACTGTGTAAGAGTTTGTCATGCAACCAAATATGGTCTTATTTTCAAACTGTTCTACTTTATTATGTGAGGATTTTTTCCTTCTTTAATAACTTAAAAAAAAAAATATATATATATATATATATGCATTGTAACATATACTAGGATAACAAGTCAACCAATAAAACGGTGATAAAGTTAACAGTCATACCCTAATTCACAATAATTCCACCTATAAGGTAATCAACATGTTAACTGTATATTATGCTTTCACATCTTTCTCCATTTTCACATGAACACACATATACTTATGTATCTTTGCTTTTTTTTTTTTTTTTTTTTAATATGAAGTCATTTTTTTTCCTAAAGGAGGTACCAGTGTTGAACCTGGAACCTCGTTCATGGGAGGCAGTTGTTCAAACACTGAGCTACATCTGCTCCCCAGAGGTCATTTTATATATATTGTTCTGCATCCTGCTTTTTTTCCCACTTGATGTGAGTATATTTAAATATAAATCTAACTCAAAATTAGTTGCAATAATACGGATATATCCCATTTATTCAACCATTTTCTGTTAGTCCATCAGGTTGATTCCAATTTGTTTGTAATTACAAACAATACTGCAATAAACATCTTTATGTCTCTACATTTTCATGTAAGAATATTCATATAATGTACTAATAATGAGATTGCTAGGTTGAAGTGTATGTATATTTAAAATTTTAACTGGCAATTCCCGGTAACTTTCTAAAAAAGTAACAATTCACATTCCTACCAATAATGTCTGAAAGAGTTCATTTCTCCTCCCTTGACAACTTATTTCATTTTTGCCAATCTCTGGGGGCAGCGGTTTGGGGGAAGGAAAAATCATTTATCTTAATTCCCATTCTTAACTGTTTTTACTGTGCCTCCCAACTAGAATAAGTGTTCAATGAAGGTACAAACTATGTTTCATTCACCATTAAATCTCCAGAGCTGAGAACAGTGTCTGGCACATAGTAGGCACTCAAGAAATATTTGCTGAATGAATGAATACCAGTGAGCTTCATTTTTTACTATCCATTTGCTTTTCCTCTTCTGCGAATTACTCTCTATAACTGTGATAGGTAAAATAATAGCTCTCCAAAAGTATCCACACTCTAATAGCTAGAATCTGTGAATATTTTACCTTACATATCAAAAGGGACTTTGCAGGTGTGACTAAGGTCAAGGACTCAGAGCTGGGGAGAGTATCCTGGATTATCCAGGTGGGGCCCACTGTAATCACATGGGTCCTTAAAAGTGGAGAACTTTCCCAGGCTATGGTCAGAGGAAGATGTGACTAAGGGAGATGGGTCAGAGAGATACAACAGTGCTGGCTTTGAAGATGGAGAAAGAGAGCCACAAGTCAAGGAATACAGGGGGCCCTATAACTGGAAAAGGCAAGGAAACCAATTCTCCTCTAAAGCCTCTAGACACAAATGCAGCCCTACTGACATCTTGATTTTGGTCTAATGACAACCATATTGGATTGCAGCCCTATGGAACAGTAAGATGATATATTTGTGTTATTTTAAGCCACTAAATTCATAGGGTAATTTGTTAAAATAGCAATAGGAAACTAATGCAATAAGCTTTCCTGGTGTTTCTTAGATTGTTTGCCTTTCTTATTAATGTCTAGGGATCTCAGAACGTCATGGATATTAAACATTTTGTCAGATGTGCTACAAATACGTTGTTTTAGTCTAACACTAATCTTTCAACTGTTTTTATATCATTTGCCATATGAAAAAAATTTTAATAATATGTAATTAAAATTTATCACCCATTTTCTATGGTTTCTGAGTTTTCTTCCTTGCTAACAGTGACCTCCTGCAACATGAGGTTTTTTAAGTATTCCCCTAAATTTTTTCCTTATTTTTTAAAAATTTTCTCGCTTTTATATGTAGATTTCTAATCTACCTAGAATTGTATTTTTAAATTTAATATGATTTAGGAGTCAAATCAAATGTTTTTCCAAAATATATTAAATAAATAATCCATTTCTCTCTAACCTAAAATAGGAGTGAGTGAGAGTTTGGATAAGATGTCCTCAAAAACTCTTTTTATCTTTAAAATCCTTTGATAACCACTAAAAAAAAATACTACTCTTCTATTGCTACTAATTCAGAAACAAAATTAAAGTTTGATTAGAGACCGTTGCTTTACTTATTGACAACTTTAATATAAACAGAATACCTGGTGGTTCTTCATTTCTTCTTCTCTCCTTTGTTGAAGTTGCTTTAATTGCACTTGGAGCTGATTCTCCACTTGTCTCTGCTTGTCCAAGACCTCTTGGTAGCGCTCCTTCAACAGGGTCCTCTCTGTCATCATTTTATCCTATTGGTAACAACAGAAGAAAAGTTTATTTCCCAACTTAATCTCAAGAAACATTCAACAAGGGCCTGTACAAAACACTGTACAGAGCTCTAGAGCTGCCCTGTCTAATTTGGTAGCCACTAGCCACATATGGCTATGTAAATTTAAATTAATTAAAATTAAATTAAAAACTCAGCTCCTTAGTAGCCCTAGTCACATTTCAAGTGGTCAATACCACATGTGACTACCGTATTGGACAGCACAGATATAGAACACTTCCATCATCACAGAACTACAATAACTTTCAGCCTGCCAGCCAAATCCAACCCAGTGACTATTTCTGCAAATAAACTTGTATTGGAACACACTAAACATATCCATTGGTTTACAAGTTGCCTGTTCACAATACAATGGCAGAATGGAGTAGTTGCAACAGAGACTATATAAGCCAGCAAAGCCAAAAATATTTACTCTCTGACCCTTAACAAAAAAAGCTTGCCAATCCTTGCTCAAGGGGATAAAGGGAAGGAGGCATTTTACCATCTAATAAGAGAAAGCAGCAAAGAATGGACAAAAACCAAGAACAAGATCACCTACTCAAAATGCATCCAGGAACAGGATTCCTTCCTGGTCATTAGCACTAAAAACTGACAGATCCACTAAAGAGGTGTGTGGAACCTGGTGTTCAGATTAAGGAGTTCAGCACCTCTCATATAAAATAGGGATTAGAAGCAAGGCTTCTGAGGACCACAGTTGAGCTCTACCTCTCCCATATCAGTAAATCAAGAAAAAAAATGGTTACCTTTCAAAGTTAATACTAAAACTTAATTAAAGAAGGTAAACTTAAGGCTGCTTACAGTTGCTACAAAGTAGTAGAAGAAAATTTATCATGAGAGCATTAAACTGAGTTTATTCATTAAAAGATAACTGTTTTCAAAGCAAAGAAAGGTTTTAGAAGTAAACTGGAATAAATTCATCACATTATAATAAAAAATAAGCTCTTAAGATGGGACTTTAACTTGGGATAAACTAGTCCTTAGTTCTCATAGTGAAATGTAACCAAGGCTCCTCTAAATAGATGATTCCTCAGCATCACATCTTTAGAGGGATTTTAAACCTGGGGTCTATAGATGGGCCTGGGAAATTAGCATAAATGCATGAAAAGAGTGGAAAATAAAACAGGAGTTTCTTGGTTTGAAACCAAGCTTAACACCTATCTAGTTTCACTGTCTTTTTAAAAGTGTGTGGGACTTTGGATAGATTGTATGGTATGTGAATAAATCTCAATAAAACTGCTTTAAAAAAAAAAAAAGTATGTGAGCCTCCAAATGTACCACACTAATGTAAGATGTTAGTAATAGTGGGAAACGTATGTGTGTGTGGTGGGGGGGTATATGGGAATCCCCTGTTTTTTTTTTTTTAAGGAGGTACAAGGGATTGAACCTGGGACCTGGTATATTTGGGAAGGAGGCACTCAACCACTGAGCTACATCCACTCCTCTCCCCTATACTTTTTTTTTTTTGAGGTACCAGGCTGGGGATGGATCCCGGGACCTCGTATGTGGGAAGCCAGCACTCAACTACTGAGCCACACTGGCTCCCCTGAGTTGGTTTTTTCATTTGTTTGTTTGTTTTTGTTTTTAGGAAGCACTGGGGAATGAACCCAGGACCTCCCATGTGGGAAGCAGGCGCTCAACCACTTGAGCCACATCTGCTCCCTTCCCCAATACTTTTTTTTTTTTTTAAGATTTATTTTATTTATTTATTTCAGCCCACCCCCTGGCTGTTTGCATTTGCTGTGTCTGTTTAGTGTATGCTGGTCTTTTTTTAGGAGGCACCAGGAACCAAACTTGGAACCTCCAATGTGGGAGGGAGGCACCTAATCATTTGAGGCACCTCTGCTCTCTGCCTTGTTGTATCTCTCATTATGTTTTTCCTCGTCTCTTGTTGTGTCAGTTTGCCGCATCAGCCCGTCACATTAGCTCGCTGTCTTGATCATCTTCTTTAGGATGCACTGAGAACCGAACCCAGACCTCCCATGTGGTAGGCAGGAGCTCAATCACTTAAGCCACATCTGCTTCTCACTCCCCTAGACTTTTTTTTTTTTTTTCAGATGATGGTTAGCATTTTTTAACTTTATTTTGTACATTTAATAATTGAAAACATAAACAATTAAAAACTAAAAAGTAAACACTGATGAATAAATACATACATTTCTCAATTAAATGCAACGGATACATGTAATTTTTTTTTTTTTTGAATCAAACAATGTATTACACAATATATTTGGTTCATAGTAATGCATTCATACAGTATTTGTCCTTTTCATATAACTTTTCTAAAAATAAAACTTATTATTTTTTTTTAAAAAAGGTGTGTGGGTCTCACCACCATCCAAATGAATAAAGTGAAACAAGATGCAATCATGGGAGAAATGGATGTGGCTCAAGTGGGTGAGTGCCTGCATCCCACATGGGAGGTCCCGGATTTGGTTCCCAGTACCTCCTTAAAAACAAAAAAACAAACGAAAAAACTAACTCAGGGGAGATGATGTGGCTCCATGGTTGAACGCTAGCTTCTTCCCATATCAAGATCCTAGGTTCAATCCTCAGCCCTGGTACCTCAAAAACAAACAAACAAACAAACAAAAAAACAATCCTGGGCCTCTTTTGGCCCACTGGTTTGCCAGGTTTCCACCCTTGCTTCAGACTGATGCTATAGCTTATTTAGGCCTTCAATTTCTCTACAGTCATATGAACCACAGCTTACAACTGTAAAGACAAAATAAATACTCTGTGTATAGTGCTTAGAGTAGGCACTCAACAAAAAGTGAATTCCTTCTCCTTACCTTGGAGGTTCTCGTCTACCCTGAAGTTCATCAAAAGCCCATCTCCATCAGGTCTTTCTCTTCTGTAGGGCCCTTCTACCTGCCTGTATAAATAACCCCTGTGTTGCTACTCTCTATTTAAAAAACTTTCATAGACTTTGCTTGGTTAATATACCCCAATAACCTCTTTCCATTTGTCCCTCAATCTCTTAAACTTGCACCAAATATCTGCTTTCTGATCTGTTGCTATAAGCAGCCTTCCTTCTTTTCTTTTTCTTTTTTAATTTTATTGTGGTAATAGAGAACATAAAAGTTGCCATTTTGGCCACTTTTAAGCATACCATTCAGTGGCATTTATTTTATTTACAATTTTGTGCTACCGTCACCACCATCCATTACCATTTTTCAATCACCCCTAACTCTGTACCTGTTAAGCAATAATTCTCCATTCTCTACCCCCATCCCCTAGTAACCTCTAGTCTACTCTGTTTCTATGAATTTGCCTATCCTAGGTATTTCATATAAGTGAGAGATACAATATTTGTCCTTTTGTATTTGGCTTATTTCACTTAGCATGTTTTCAAGGTTCATCCATGTTCCAGGATGTATCAAAATTTCATTACTTTTTACAGTGAATATTCCATTGTATAGTTATACCACATTTTGTTTATCCAGTCATCTGTTGATGGGCACCTGGGTTGTTTTCACCTTTTGGCTATTGTGAATAATGCTGCTATGAACACTGGTGTACAAGTATCTGTTTGAATCCCTGTTTTCAATTCTTTTGTGTATATACCTAGGAGTGGAATTGTCAGGTCATATGGTAGTTATATGGAGTTTTTCCTCTTCATGCTGCTCTCCACTCAATTACCATGTCTAACCCTAGGGTGCTTTCACAGCTATCCTTTCTTTTAAAAAATATATAGCTCAATATCCATACAGTTGATGGTGGGAATGCAGGATGGTACAACCACTATGGAGGACTGTTTGGCAGTTCCTAAAGAAGTTGAATATAGACTTGCCACGTGACCCTGCAATACCACTACTGGGTATATACCCAGAAGAACTGAGAGCAGTGACACGAACAGACATCTGCACACCGATGTTCATAGCCACATTATTCATCATTGCCAAAAGCTGGAAACAACCCAGGTGTCCATCAACAGATGAATGGATAAACAAACTGTGGTCTATTCACACGATGGAATATTATGCAGCTGTAAGAAGAAATGAAGTCATAAAGCATATGGCAACATGGATGAATCTGGAGGACATTATGTTGAGTGAAGCAAGCCAGACACAAAAGGACAAATATTGTATGAATGCATTACTATGAACCAAATATATTGTGTAATATATTGTTTGATTCACACACACAAAAAAAACAAACAAAACAAAAAGTTTACATGTATCCATTACATTTAATTGAAAAATGTAAAAAAAAAAAAAGAAATAATATTAGTAATAAACCAAGTAATTAAGTAAAAAAAAAAAAAAATATATATATATATATATCCATACAGTTGAGGCATGAAATTTTTGCCACAAAATGCCAGGAACTGATCAAGGGGATCATCCTAACATGAAAATGTGAAGTCCTATGAATTTTTAAAATGAACTACCTAGGAATAAATGGGAAAGACACAACTAAACAGGACATGAGACAAAGACTTGATGGAGTTTACTTGACAAGACTGCCAAAATAAGTCAATATTAGCTTAAGAGGCTCTAAAAGAAATAGTGCCTAAAATGAGAGAGAGAATGGGAGTTCCACTATACTGTGAATTAATTGTACTGTATCTGCGCTACTATATTTGGTTCTCAGGATGACACTGTAAAAGAAACATTGACAAAATGGAACATGTTTACATGAAAGCAACTAGAACGATGAAAAGACTGAAAAACATATAAAGAAAAGAAGAATGCTAACAGAAATATCTGGGAATGTTCCACCTGGAAAAGATAAGACTTAGGGTAAGAAGAAAAGACATAAAAATAAACAGAAAAACAAAAAAAACCTTCAAATATCTGTAAGACTAACAGATAAAGAAGAATTAGATTTATTCTATATAGCTCAAGAAAAAACTGTAACAAGAGGTTATAGAGGTTCTGTCCTCATCTCAGAATAAGATCTAACAATAAGAGTTATTTTTAAAATGCAATAGATTACTTTGTGAGGTGGTAAGCTTCACTACTCTGGAAGTGATCAAGTAGAAGTTGTCTGACCATCTGTCAGGGATTTTATAAAGGAGATTCCTGCTTCTCTTCCAACTAAGATAGGAGGTATGACTCTAGATCTTTTATTTTAATGGTTTCACATATCAACAATGAGAGTTTAAATACTTACCAGATTCTTTTCTATATCTTGATCTGTGTTTAGCTCTGAATCAGCTGTCTTAAAGTCAGTCTACAAAGGAAGAAACAATTATATTCAGAATTGCTGAAAGACAGGGTTAGAATTACTCTAATACTTTCACCTAGAAATCTGCAACAAGTTAAGAAGCTAACTTTTTGCTCTTCTTTCCCCTTATCATCTTCATAGTAAGCAATGTAGCTCTGGCAAATGGACACTGACCCTATATTATATTGATCATTTACCCCAAAAAATAACCTGAACAATACCCAACCACTGACTGAGAGCCTCAAGTCTGAGACAAGAATTTTGCCTCCTACAAGCAATTGTGCCCATACTTCCTCCTATGACAAAGTACACCAATCACTAGAAGGCAGGATTTACTGTTCTTCATAAGATGTTTCAGAGAATTAATAAGGATTCCTCCTGAAAGGAGAAAGATGGGAAATATGAATGCTAATGACCTATGCTCACCATTACTCAGTGAAAGAGATTATGTGTAGAGGTCATGAAGTTCCTAGTCTCCATAAGATTAGACACTGGCAACTGACTTTATTTATTGAACACCAGAGTGAAGTCATTGAATAACACTGTATAATATAGTATGATGACTACCAGTAAAAAGAGACCTTGTAGTTCTCCACCAAGTATGAAGAAATGCCTCCTACTCTCAAAAAAAAAACAAAAACAAAAAAAAACACAAAATTTTATTTTAGTAGTAGAAACTTGATACTTGACCTGTACAGCAATGTTCTGAGAAAGCTTCAGGGAAGAGCTATCCTGATCATCATCCTGATCCACTCTGACTCCTTCAACCCCATTTGTTGGAGGCACTACAGGTGGGAAATCCAAGCCTGGGTCCCTGATACCTTCCTTTAGGATGGAGGCTTGTGGGACTGTCTCTTCAGAACAACTCTCGGAGGCAAGCTGCTTTGTATGGCACCCTGCCTTAAGAGACCGAGTGACTGGATGGAGGATCTCCCGCAGGTGCATGTCCCCCTCCTCTCCTGCTGTGCTGGCCAAGTCCTTCAAGTCAGACTGAGACCCACTGCCAGAAAGACAAAGGGCTGTGGCTATCAAGTTTTCTCCTAAATCTGCCCGGTGCGCTGCTGAAGTGTCACCTGCTGATGAACCAGGATTCTGCTCTGGGTGTTCCAAATGGACATTTCTGTTATTCTCCTTGGTTAGCGTTTGGCTACTTACACTTGACAGAGGCAAGTTCTTGTGCTTCTGGGCAGAGTCTTTGGGGCTATTAAAAACATAAGACCAAAAGTTTCTCTTTTCACCCAACCTTTGAAAAAGAACTTAAAGAAGAATTAAATGTAGTAATATTTTTAACATAACCACTAGAACAAAAATAGGTAATATAAACTCTACAAATTATCCAAATTAAAAAAAAAACAAACTTATATTCTATACCATGATTAATTGATTGATTTACATCCCAAGTGGATAATATAGTTTAGTGGTTAAGAACCTGGATTCTGGAGACAGACCACACTAAATGCCCAAATATAAATGACTCAAGATTGAAAAAATTTTGAGGATATGGATGAAATAGCCTAATGCTGGCTAAAATATATATATATATATTTTTTAAGATTTTATTTATTTATTCATTTATCCCCCCTTGCTGCTTGTGCTCGCTGGGTCAGCCAACCACGCCGTGCGAGCGGGCTTGCCTTCACCAGGAGGCCCCGGGAACCGAACCCGGGGCCTCCCATATGGTAAACGGGAGCCCTACTGATTGAGCCACAGCCGCTTCCCCTGGCTAAAATATTTAATGTGGTAACACATACTAATTTGGTTATACATATTTTAATAAATAAAATATTAATTTTGAAATACTGCTCTTATTCCACTCTCATGTTTCACAAAAATAATTTTCATTGAAATTTACCATACACATTTTTAACCAGGTTCTTCAATATTTTCCCAGACTTCAAGTTGTCTGAAATACAATTTTGAATTCAAAATTGAAACTACTAATAGTAATTTGTATCACAAATGGCAAGTATACACATGCATAACACTGGGACAGTTGTTTTATCACTTGACAGTCATTTAATTTACTGTTTTTTAAATCAATATTTAGAAGACATATTTATAATGACATTCACAATTGTAAGGTCTTACACACAGGAATAACTACTGTATCTGTACATCTGTGTTAAAAAAGTCTTTGCTTTCAAGCGACTCCCTTAAATATCCCCAACTAACTAGCACTGTCTGAGGCTTCAGGTCAATGTGTCTTTCCTCAAAAGTACTTGCTCAAAATAAAACAATTGAGACAGCATCTCCTGATACGACAAACTTTATAAATACTCTAAATTGATTCCTTTTCTGGAAGTTATATTTGAAAAGAGGAGGGGGAGGATTTAATTTTAAATTCAGACATATACAGTACCTAGGTTGAATCTACCATTTACTAGCTGTTTGACACTGGGCAAGTTACTTCATTTGTAAAACAGAAATAGGATTCTAATCCTAATAGGATTGCTGTGAGGTTTATATGATGTAATACATATAATGTGCTTAGTAAACAATGTCTGGCACATAGTAAATATTCAATAAACCTTAGCTGCAATTATTAGTAGTACTATGTAGGTTTTTTAAATAAAATGAATATAGGCCTTAAGATCTTGTTTTTGTTTGTTTATAGTTAGACTTACCTATAAACAAACTATTACCATTCTCTTATAAACATCTCTTCGTTTAAACAAACATTTATTAAGTTTTCTGGAATTAGACAAGCCCAGGTTAAAATCCTGACTCCATCATAGCCAGGTAGCCTTGGGCAAGTTACTAACCTGTGTGTCAGCTTCCTCAACTATAAAATGGGGATAATATTTGCATCTATCTCCAGGAATTGTTGTGGGAATTAAATGTTAATATACATAAAGCTGTCAGTATAGTATTATATATTATATTAGATCCTAAATACTCTAGAAAAGAGCTGATACATAGTCAATTTAGCTCAACATGGTACAAGATAGTGTTAACCACTCTAAGACACAAAATTGAATCAATCACAACTCCTGCCCTGGAGAGTTTAGATGGGAGGCAAAATAAATACATGAAGTAGTAAGCCATGTTAATATGTATATAGACATATAACACAGAATGCCATACATGCATACAGGTATGAAATATAAGCAATACAGCTAAGTAAACACATAGTCAATGTGGAATATGGAAAGAAATATTTGTACTTTGGGGTGAGTTTGTATTCTATTTATTCAACAAACATTTAGCATGCCTGCTGACTATCAGATGCTATGCTGGACACCAGAAATACAAAGATGGACAAGACACAGTCCTACTAGTACAGTGCCAGTAGAGTCAAGAAGAGGAAAGTCCAGCTACAGCCTCTGTAAGAAGCCTACTTTGAAAACCCTTTACCCAAATGAATCTTTCCGGTCAAGAATAGACACATTACCTTAGACCATCTGGGAGACCTTCATCTGATTTGGAAGCACATAAACTAGAAGAGGATTCTGGAGAATTGGGGGGATTAGCCACACCACCAGCTATCTCAGGCGCCTCCATCATGCTCTGTACATTCAGAAACAAATTACAGGCTACAAGTTTCAAAATATTAAAACAAATGTATCTATCCCCCTCAGAATGTCCACACAACAGAGTTGTTCCAGGAAAGAAACATGAAAAAAAAAAAAAAAACTTGGGCTCCAGCAGAAAATACTTGAAGAGTACTCTGTAGTAAAGAAGCCTCTGTAATAGGTTCCAACTGACACCAATCCTCAAAGGTCACCATATTTATATAATTCACTAGGACTCTGCGCAAAGATTTTATTGTCATTTTTGGCAGAAATGCAGCCATTTAAATAGTGGACCGTACTCTGTGAAAATCTTCCAAATATTCCACATCCCTACCTTGTCTAATATCATTTATAAAACAAAAGATGTACCTTGGGCCTATTATCAATTCTATCTCATGTTTTTTAATTACTTTATGGCTGTTCCATGAAAAGCAATGTCCATTAACATAAGTGAGGTTTTTTGGAGGTGTTTGCGTGCAGGAGAAGCAGCAATGCTATATACTGGGCAACCCTAGAATCTTTTGCTCTGCATTGTGTTCCTCACAGATAGGAAATGTTTGGTAACCACTGGCTGAAAATAAGACCCTTCAGAGTTACTACAGTGGTACCAAAAAAAAAAAAAAAGCATGAGAATCTTGATTAGTCTAGCACGAAAATGAGAAGCTGAAAACCAGGGTAACAAAAGTAAGGGAGCCCAGACAAATGCCTTTCTCAGATCAAAAGGTCACCCTTTATGCTGCTGAACAAACTCCTGGACCTCTGTGGTAAGGAGAAAGGAAAAAAGAACACCCCTGAGGACGGGGGTGTTAGTTTTAATTTTTTTCTTTTACTAGTACCACTGGCGTATCCCTGAACCTCGAGGTGCGCACAGGGCAGGTCTGGAGCCTGAGCTGGATCAGTCACCAGGCAGAGCCCCGCTGTGCCTCCGTTTCCCTAATTACACAAAGCTCCTGAGAGAAAATGGGCCCTAAATGGTCATTACCGCTCCCTTAGACGCAAATATCTTCCCTCCAACAGAGCCCCGGGTCGGGAGGTCCTCGGCGGCCCGTAAGCCAAACAGGACATTGGTCATACAGCCAAGCCCGTAGCTGAAGAGACCCGGGGGTGGGGGTGGGGGTGGGGGACACCGACATCTGGCTGGAGACTGCAGCGAGGCGGGGGAGTGGCGTGTGCCAAAGGAGCCCCCGCACCGCAACTCGGCGGTGACCACCAGGGACGCGGCGACACTGGGAACGGCGGGTCTTCGGGGGCGGACGACGGACGGGAAAGGGACAATGGGGGGAAGCAGCGCCGGGAGGCCACGGCCACCCTCAACAGGGGACAGCTAAACGCGCCGCTTCCTGCGCTCCGCGCCCCCTTCACACTTTCCCCTAGGCCCCCAGCCCCATTACCAGCCCGCGTCCCGCTCGTAGGCCGGGACCCCCGCCCCGTCCTCACGGCGCCCTCCACGCCCCCCGCCCCAGCCCCCGCCCCCGCCCCTCGCAGCCCCCTCCCCGCGGGCCCACCCCGCACACACCTCCCGCGCCGCGCACCCTGGAGGAAAGTGGGGGAGGGACGGGACGCACCTGAGCGGGCGGAGCGGGGGGAGGGGGCGGCCGAGCCACTGGGGGAGGGGTCGAGCGCCGGCCCGCGCGCAGCACCTCCCACTTCCGGCGGCACGAGCGGAGGGGGCGAGGCGCGGGCCGGCTCAGGAGAGGCCGCGGCGCACGGCGCGGCGCCGCCCGCGACGGCGCCCTCTGGCGGCGAGAGCTGGGACCGTCGAGGACACGCGGATACCGCAGACCACCCCTAAGACGGAAGTGGGCTCTCCGGGACGCAGGGAAGCAGGGAGATCTGCCCGCGAGGAGGAAGGCGTCCTAGTAAAAGGGGAATTCCCCTCTGGGACGGTGACAGGGAGGGTTGGGTCCATGGCAGTCAGAGGGAGAAGGGGGACGAGCTGTTTCAAAAGGTCGGAACCGAGATGCCATTTCGGGAGGACGCCATGGAGAAGAGCCCTCTGGAGAGGGCCCTTCTTGCAGATGCCCCGAGAACTGAGGGCCGTGGAGGCGCGCGGGGAAAGCCCACCAGCCCTGCACGCTCCTCTCTAAGAAGAGGGTGCCCAAGGAGCCGACCCCTCTGTGGCCGGTTGTCCCGGCCCGTCGGGCCAGGCCGCCAGGACCCGCCGCTGACTGGCTGCGTCGCGGGGCGGAAGTGACGTTGTGTGTCACAGGCCGCTCTGGCTCTCGGGAGGCCGAGAGTTTCCGCAGAGAGCTGGCGGCGGCGGCAGCTGCGGCGGGGCGGGTGAGTTGGGAACTCGGTTGGAGGGTGCATATGGAAGTCGGGGAGGCCCAGAAGTGGGGGAAGCCGGTGTCTGAGGATAAGCCAGGGGTGGGGGAACCCCGGGCGCCGGGGTCTTGTATGCCAGGGTAGTGTGGGTGCCTCTGAGGAGAGGGGCGCGTTGCAAGGGGCACTTGATGCCGAGGAAGGGAAAATCAATGACGATTTCTAGGAGCAGAGTGTTGGACTCCTGGCAGTTCGTATTATTCCTCTTTTCTCTTGGCGACTGAGAGCTGTAAAGATAGGCCTAGCAATTGGGAGAGGTTGAGCTCAGTGTCAGAGGGTATGTAGGGTACCTTTCTCAGAAGCCGGGGGTGCTAAAGTGCTCATCTGCTAGAACGAGGCAAAGAAGAAATCGGGTTTCTCTTCCCCAAATCTACCGTGGGATCTCCTGAGAATTAAGGATAGGTCTCCATTTGACTAACTCGGTTTGGGGGGGGTATTTTGCTTTGTTTTGTTTTACTAAATAGGATATGCAGACTGAGGAAGAAACCTGAATATCTTAGGACAGTAGAGGCTGCTGGGAGGCAGGGGAGGAATTTGAGAGGGACTGTGCCTGGGAACCTAAAAGGAAAAGAGAGAAAATTGTGGAATGAGGGTTTTCAGAGGAAGATGTTATGTGGCATGAGTGCCCCTTTCACTTTCCAAGGAGTTTTCAGTAAAATACCCATTTTCTTTTAGAGAGCAGAGGATTCCTAAGGAGCCTAGCCACCAGTAAGTTCATACATGTCCTGCCATCCCAAAGACTGCCACAGTCTTTGTCCCCAGGGCTGCCCACCAGTTCTGATTTGCACTTATTCTTCTTTGAGGGCTCCTAAGTCCAGATTCCCTGGTTCCATGCAACCACGGGTGGCAGTCCCAGATTTGGAGTTTGATCCCTCACTTCCAAGTCAACCTGCTAATCTAGTTACTAGAGATAGCTCTTTAGTGCTGCTTTCCAGTCATTTCCTCTCTCCTGGTTTCCCATTTGCCCTGGGCTATAAGCTGTTCCGTTTTAATTGCATTCTTTGGCTTTCCACCTTTTTACCCTGCCTCCTGCCTACTATTACTTCCTCTGGCATCTTTGCAGAGGTACACAAATCAGGAAGTTAGCTGCCACCTGCACTTCTGGAAAGCAGTGCTATGTGCTTTCTCAGGAGGGGTTTTAGGGAACACTTCAAGCCCTCTTCTAGGCCTCTGGTGGGGAGGGAGAAGGTGATATGATGGTTAGGACAAGAAGTGGGGTTTCTGGGATTTGTACTGATCTGTCTTCACTGTACGGATTCTGCCCTCATCAATGACTGACATTTGACCCCTGGAAATGATACTTGTTCCTGGGCCAGTTTCTTTGGACACAGGTCCTGGCATTCATGGTCAGCCTCTGCTTTTCCAATTAGTATGGTGGGACACGATTTCTTCTGTTCTTGGGGCCCACAGGTCTACAGTCTGTGTTCAGAGACCACACTGCTCACAGTGAAAGTGATGCCTTTTCTCCATTTGCTCAAAATGAGCGTGAGGTGGTCAGCCAGACCAGAAGCTCAACCTCACACAGAGTCCAGGTGGGAAATGGGCCCCATTGGGGGGAATTAGCTGAGAACAACTGGGCTGAGAAGTCAGCTGGGAAAAGATTTATCTCCTAGCCAAACAAGGGAGGCAGGGTGGGCAAGGGAGGCAGGGTGGGCAAGGGAGAGTGTCTCTTCTAAAGAACAGTCAAAATTCTGCCAGTAATTTTTTTTTTTTTTTTTTGCAAGAGGAGAGCTGCCAGTAATTTTTAACGCCCCCCCCAAGATGGCTCCCTTGTCTGTTTGCTCATTGGTTTTGTTCATTTTTTTTTGCTCGTTGTTTGTGCTCATTGTGCGCTCGTTGTTTTTGCCCATTGTCTTTTGTTTTGTTTTGTTTTTGCTCGTTGTCTGTTTTTTTTTCTTTAGGAAGCATCAGGAACCGAACCCGGGACCTCCCATGTGAGAGGCAGGCGCTCAACTGCTTGAGCCACATCTGCTCCTTGCTCATTTTTGTTTTTGCTCATTGTTTGCTGGTTGTCTTGCTTGTTGTTGTTTTTTTTATCATTGTCTGCTTGTTTTTTCTTTGTCTGCTTGTTGTTTTTGCTCGATGTCTGCTCATTGTTTGTCTTCTTTAGGAGGCACCGGGAACTGAACCCAGGACCTCCCATGTGGGAGGTGGGTGCTGCTTGAGCCACACCTTCTCCCTTCTGCCAGTAATTTGAGGGTGTGGTATGTACTTTGGGACTTGTAGTGGCAGAATAGGAAGGCACAGCATAGTGCCTGATAGCACCTGGAAACTCAGCTTGATTAAGCTGGTGTAATGGCGATTGGCTCATCATATCATGGGAGGTCATCCACTGGGGTTAGTGCTGGCCTCCACTCCACTGAGGAGCTTATCAGAGAATCAAATGTTTACTAATTGAACAGCAGTGGATTGGGGGTTTCCAGAGGCAACACATTGATGGCTCAAAGTCTCCCTCTCAGATTCCTGCCATTCTCAGCTCTTTTATCTCTGATGTCCTTTCTCTTTGTCTGCAGCCTACTGCTCTGATGCCGAAGGGGAGGCAGAAAGTGCCACATTTGGATGCCCCTCTGGGCCTGCCCACCTGCCTCTGGCTGGAATTAGCCGGGCTTTTCTTACTGGTTCCCTGGGTCATGGGCCTGGCAGGGCCATGTGGGCCTGAAGCTGAGGGTCCAGGGGGGCTGAGCTGGGCTGTGCATCTGGACAGCCCAGAAGGCGAGGGGGAGGAGGAGACTCTGGAGCAGCGGGCAGATGCCTTGGCCCAGGCAGCAGGGCTGGTGAATGCCGGACGCATCGGGGAGCTGCAGGGGCACTACCTCTTTGTCCAGCCAGCGGGACCCAGGCAGGAGCAGCAAGTGGAGGCTGTCCGACAGCAGGCAGAGGCTGTGTTGGCCAGGCATGAAGCCGTGCGCTGGCACTCGGAGCAAAAGCTGCTGAAACGTGCCAAGCGCAGTGTCCACTTCAACGACCCCAAGTTCCCGCAGCAGTGGCATCTGGTGAGTCAAGCCCTCTAGTGTTTGGCTTCAGGTGGGTAGGTTCTGGATGTCTAGTTCTTTAGTGGGACTTTGCACTCTTCTGTTACTCCATCCTTTGCCCAAGGATGCCCTCATTTTTGTGGGCTTCAAGTGGTAGTCCTTGGGCTCTGTTCTCCCTGTCTTCTCTTCTGGAGAGCCAGTGTACTGTAGTACACTTACTAACATGAGCCTTTGGGCAAGCTACTTAACCCTCTGTGCCTCAATTTCCCCGTCTTTAAAATGGAAATTGTACCTTGTAGAGTTAGGGTTAAGGTAAAGGAATTAGTATGTGGAGCACTCAGAGCAATGCTTGACACATGTCTGGTAAACACTAGACTATATAAATTTTAACCATTAATATTATTGGCATAATGATTATATTATCCAACCCTTAACCCTAGTCACCATTTCTCTTCGTATCACCTGTGAGTGATGCCAGACTTTCCTAGAGACCTAGGCTGTGACAAAGCTTTCGCTTGCCCCTCCTTCACTCTGTCCCCACCTAGACCTACTAGGTCCCCAATCTCTGTCTGGCTCTTTGGTGGGGACCAAGGGTGCAAAGGGGCTGCTAGTGCTAACTTCATCTCTCTCTGGGCTGTGCTTAGTCACTGGATCCCCCAAGGCTTGGGAACAGTCCTGACCCTGTCTCTCCTACAGAATAATCGGCAGAGCCCTGGCAGGGACATCAATGTGACAGGCGTATGGGAGCGCAACGTAACTGGGCGAGGGGTGACGGTGGTGGTAGTGGATGATGGAGTGGAACACACCATCCAGGACATCGCACCCAACTATGTGAGTGGTCCCGGAATGACCCTTTGCCACTCCATGTCTTACCTCCTGATAGTGCGTCAATCTTGTTCCCTTTCCTAGAGGTCCCTGGGCCAAACCAAAGGGCCTGGGTATGGGATGATGTTCTTCCTTTTCCCCATTCCCCAGCCGGCATTTCAGGCTGGCAGTTAAGGCACTGGATGTTGCTCCAACCCCAGCAGAGGAGAGCAGTCCCAGGTTGTACTTCCTGGTTCTCATTGCTACTTCCTGTCTGGGTAGTGAGGCGTGGTCCCTGTAAACTGCTTCCTTCTTCACAGAAGTTCTGAGTGCTCTTTCTAAAGCCTGGTCTTTAGGTGACCCTGTATCTCTTCTATCTCAGCTTTCCCAAGCCCAGAAGCAGTTCCCCAAGCACATTCCTGTAATAGACCGGAGAGAAGTTCCTGCTGAGAGCTGTGGCACTTCTCAGGCTCATATCTTATAGTCTGTGTGGTTTAGAGAGGTTGACCTGGTGCCCTAGCTTGGAGCCCCAAACTCCCTGTCCCCCTCTCTCCCTGAGCTCCAGGACCTGACCCCTTCAAACCAGTGAGTGGCCACATGTTCCCCCTCCCCACTATTTCAGAGCCCTGAGGGCAGCTATGACCTGAACTCTAACGACCCTGATCCCATGCCACACCCAGATGTGGAGAATGGCAATCATCACGGCACCCGCTGTGCAGGCGAGATCGCAGCTGTGCCCAACAATAGCTTCTGTGCCGTGGGGGTGGCCTATGGGAGCCGCATAGCAGGTAACTTGCTCTTCCTGTCTAGCCTGGGGAGGCTACTATGGGAGGTCAGCCTTCGTTCCCTGCCTGCCCCCCCCATTCTGAAACTTCTTTAGCCCACACGTGGCATAGAGCAAAGGACAAATCAGTTCATTTGATTTTTAAAAATCAATTTTATTGGTACGTATTAATAAAGCATACAGTCCATCCAAAGTGTATGATCAAGGGTGTCCATACCCATATAATAGCTCTGCTAGTTCCTAACACCATGAGGTGCTCTCACCATTTCCATTCGTTTCCAAAGCTTTAAGAAAAACCTTTTTACCGATTCTGCACAGATTAGCCCTCAGCTTTCCGTTCTCTACCTTCATTCTATTTTCTGGTGACCTATAGTCTAGTTATTAACTCCATAAGTTTACACAATATATTTAGTTCATAATGGCACAATCATACAGGGTTGCCCTTTTGTGTCTGGCTTGCTTCACTCAACAAAATGTCCTCCAAGTTCATCCATGTTGTCACATGCTTCACAACTTCATTTCTTCTTACAGCTGCATAATATTCCATTTTATGTATACACCATAACTTGTTTGTCCATTCATTGGTTGATGGACACCTGGGTTGTTTCCATCTTTTGGCAATCATGAATAACACCGCTATGAACATCGGTGTGCAAATGTCTATTCGTGTCACTGCTCTCAGTTCTAAGTATTTACCCAGTAGTGGTATTGCGAGGTCACGTGGCAAATTTATATTCAACTTCCTTAGGAACTGCCAAACAGTTTTCCATGGTGGCTGTACCATTCTGCATTCCCACCAACAGTGAAGAAGTCTCTCCACATGCTCTCCGAGGTCGTTTGATTTTTTTTTTTTTTTTTTTTTTAATCTCTTAATTTATTTCTTTTTTATTAGAGAAGTTGTAGGTTTACAGAAAAATCATGCAGAAAATATAGAGTTCCCATATACCTGCCCCTATTTTTAACATTTTGCATTAGTGTGGTACCTTTGTTACAATTTATAAGAGACTATTATTATTATAATTGTTCTATTAACTCTAGTCATAGTTTACATTAGGGTTCACTGTGTTGGACAATCTTATGGTTGTTTTTTTTTGTTCGTTTTTTTAATATTCATTGAAGCAACATATATAATCCCTATAATTTCCCTCTTATTAACCACATTCAGATTTATAAGTCAGTGGTGTTAATGTTAATGACATTCACAAAGTTGGGTTACCATCACCCCAAAGAGATCGTGCATTTTTCAGGGTAATGGTTTTTCAAAATTGTTTTTTTAGTAGTGAAAACCGACACTATAAAAACGGATAAGAGTAGAAATGCTTTTGACCTGGGGACAGAGTCCCCATGCCCTGCCTGCTCAAGCTGCCTCCTCTGATCATGACTGTACCCCATCAGTCACCCAAGTCCTGATATCAAGAACGCCTTTTATTTGGCTTTTCTCTACTTGTATACCTGTATCTTCCTCATTTACCAGGTGCCTTCTCATCTGCACTTTCTCCATGACCCCTTATATCTGGGGAGGCTTCTCTAATATCTCCCACTTCTCCAGCTCCAATCCTTTCAAGAGAGCTGAGCTGTCCTGTCACCCCTGGAGGTTGTGCTATGGCTCCTTTGTCTCTCAATCTTTGTCCACCACGTCAGATAGTGGATGGGGAAGCTATCCCGTGATTCCTAATAAGTGCGTGGGAACCTTCTGACTAAATGGATTGGCTGTGTTCCTCTTGTGCTCCAGCAGAGGGCAGCAGCCTTCTATGAATGAGGCTGCAGAAGGAGCCAGAAACCCCTCTCTCCAAGTCCCTTCTTCCAAAAGCCCCATATGTCCCTCTGCAGTTGCCAGGATGTGACCTGCCATTTTGCAGGTTGAAATTAGGCATCCCCTCAGAGCTTCATGGGAGTAGTAATAGGAACAAGAAGCATTTATTGAATGTCCTCTGTGTGGCAAGCACTGAGCTGGATGTGTTGCATGATTAATGATGAAAATAAGAGAACCTTGGTAACCTGCATTCTAACCTTCCCAATCAGACCATATGATCCCTCAGGTTTAAGGTCCAACATTACACTAAAAAATATTTTTGGATGGGTAGTACATACATGTGGTCCAAAAATTCAAAAGATGCAAAAGAACATACAGGGAAAATAAGCCTTCCACATATGGCTCCCTACCACCTGCTTCCGCATCTTGGGTCCAACACAGTTAAACGTTTCTTGTGGGACCAACATTACTGAGGAGCCAGTGTGTCCTTCACTGCCTAGGTATCCGGGTACTGGACGGACCCCTCACAGACAGCATGGAGGCCGTGGCGTTCAACAAGCACTATCAGATCAATGACATCTACAGTTGCAGGTGAGGCATAGCCAGGAACCAGGCAGAAGGCCAGAGACTTGAGCGCCTAAGGCCTACCCTCTAACAGAACAGCCAGAGGGGCCGACTCAGGCAGGTCCAAGCAGGAGTCTCCTCATTGGATTCAGCTGAAGGGGCTGGCTCTGAGTACATGGCCCTCATTTCTCCAGATCCCCAACAACTGAGTTCTCAAATCCTGAGTCCCATGTTAAGGCCCCAGCGTTACCCCAGCAGTCAGGAAAGATCCAGCCTGCCCCGCCATCCTATTTATTTGTTCTCAGCTCATCAAGCCTCTGGGGGGGAAAGTAGGCTTTCCTCACCAGCTACAGCTAGGCTGAAGGCCAAGCACCAATACCCACCACCCCATGCACGCCTACACACAGGCAGCTTCAGGCAGAGGTCACTGCGGAGGTCACCTGAGGTGGGGAAGAGGAGCTGGGGTTGGGCAGCCCCATGGCATCAATGGCATCTACTCCTCTCCCAGCCAGTGGCTTCCCTGTATCCAGGGCAACATCCATCAACTAGGCCTAGCTCAGGAGAGGTATGACCCCAGATCCCTCTCTTCCCCTACGTGCTGTCTCCTGCTCTCAGGGCCTGAGAAGGGATATGTAGAAGCAGGTTAAAGTCGTCCTATTTTGGGAAAGTTTCCGAGGAAAAGAAGGACCATAGCACATACTTCTATTCTCCACTTTGGAGTGAGCCATGGACTTAATTCTTATGTAGGGGAGAGATCCTGGGAACATCTTTGAGACCCATGCCTTTTAATTATGGGAGTCTTAACCTTGAACTCTTGGGAAGAAAGTAAGAGTCACAGGCAAAGGGTGGCCACCTGAGACTGGGAGGCCCTGTGTGGGTATCTGCAGCCTGGCTCTTGGCTCTTCACTGCAGCTATTTCTCAACAGCTGGGGGCCAGATGATGATGGAAAGACAGTGGATGGACCCCATCAGCTTGGAAAGGTAACTGGGTCCTGCATGAGGAACTCTCGGAGGTCTAGAATGCCCTCTTCATTAAGCCACTAGAACTGCTATAGATTGATCCCTCTCCCCGCTCCACCCCACTTGTATTGCCAGACCTATGCCCTCAGTCCTACTGCTTCCTTTCAGGAAGAGTACTCCTAACCTGGGTACGGGGAGTGGGAGGAACACTAGTTCTTAGATAGGGAGATTGTTTCCTTTGATTTTGCTGCAGCTGGCTCCCCATTCCTGGCCCAGCCCTATTATCTGATAAGCAGACCATCCATCGTACAGCTGCTCAACTAACAGCTCCCTCCCCATCTTGTATCCCTCTTTAAATCTCTTTTCCCCCTGCCTAGTGCCCTTTGGGCTTTTGTGTTTTTTCTGTGGCAAGTAAGAGGGAGTAGAGGTCTTTCTCTGAGCTCCTCCACCGATCCCTTGATGTTTTTGCTCCTCAGGCTGCCTTGCAACATGGGGTGATTGCAGGCCGCCAGGGCTTTGGAAGCATCTTCGTGGTGGCCAGTGGCAATGGAGGCCAGCACAATGACAACTGCAACTATGACGGCTATGCCAACTCCATCTACACGGTCACCATAGGTAGCCACCTGGTAGTTCTGTCTGCCCATGTGTGTCTGGTTCACTTTGGGGTGGGGTGGGCTGTGTGTCTTGGCATACCCCTGCTTCAGTGGATCTGACTAAACGTGTGAGCATGATCTTATCTGCTCATGGTTGAGCGACTAGACCTGCTGTCAAAGGATCTCAGGACTTCTTTAGAGGTCATCCTACCCTGGGAATACTGTCAACCTGTCACCTGGAGATACCCCACCCCCACCCCCACCCTAACAGGTTTGGCCTCTACACGGGCCTCCTGCTTGAAGCCTTCCCTGACTCTCCACTGTGCTACCGATCATAGAATTTGCCACCCCAAATTGAATTTCTTCTCTTGCTAGACTGTAAGCTCCTTGAAATCAGAGCTGTGGCCTTTTCCTCCCATCAGCCACTTGAGGCTGCCCATTTAGATGAGGATTATGGGCATTCTGAGGGGCCTAGGCCACTCCGGTCATTTTTCAAAGGTAGAACAACTTTTGGGTGATAACGTTAACTCTGACCTGATCAGGCCCCTGCCAAAGGCCTGACTACTCCTCTCAGCTCCCGGCTCTCCCGCTCTGTCCCCAGGCGCCGTGGATGAGGAGGGCCGGATGCCTTTCTATGCGGAGGAGTGTGCCTCCATGCTAGCTGTCACCTTCAGCGGTGGGGACAAGATGCTCCGGAGCATTGTGAGTGCCCCCCCACTGGCCCACAAGACTTTTCTTGGGCATCTCGGCCTTCTTTCCTGTTACCTGCTTCCCCATCCCATCCCTCCAGTTTCCCTTCCCTGGCAGATCTGTGTCTGCTAAGGCTTGCCACTGTTGGAAGAACAGAGCAGAGGACTCCGAATGAATGTGTGTAAATAGTTCTTATGTTAAAATCTTTAACCTGGAAACACCCATGTCCATCTACTAAGCATCCCACCCTTTAAAAACTTCTTTGAAATGTCTCCCTTTGATAGAATTTTGGGCTGTGGCGCCTTTCTGTGGGTTTAAAACCAAACAGCATCATTCCATTGTTGTTCAGCCCTTATGTAAATACTGTGAGCTCTGGTCGTGTTCATCCTCAGGAGTAAACCCTGTGTTTGTCACCATGGAATGGGCGGGGGAAAAGGAGTCAGGGAAAGGTCAGCCCACAAGAGAGCTCTTTCCTTGGAGCTAAAATTGGAGCCATAGCAAACAAGAGACCAAAGCAAGGGAGTAGAGCTTCTCTAGCCTGTGGAAGCCTTTTAAAGAATTCTAAGTCTGTTGCCTCCACCTGGCTGAGCTTAGCTCCATCCCAAGGTTGAAGCCAGGTCTCTGGACTCTTGTTGTGGAGCTCCCTGCCTGTCCTCCTTGCCCATAACAGAGTAATATGGGGACAGAGTCTCCAGCAAAAGCTGGGCTGGAGCCAGATGGTGTCACATTTCTCCAGTAGCCAGGGCTGGGAGGTCTCTCTGGGGCCATTGGGAATTAGACTTCTTTGTCTTTCTGCTGGGTCAAATTCATTTTCCAAAACTGAAGTTTTTGTTTTGCCAATACATGATTTCTGGTCAACACAATGTTCCAAGGCTTGGTGCCAATTGATCTCCACCACCAAGCCCCACCCCCTGTCCTGGGGAGAAGAGAAAGGGGAGTAGACTGAGCAAAAGGGCAAGAGAGGCCTTGATCAGCAGGCTGGGCTCCGTACACAGAGGGCTCCCAGGCCAGGCCAGGCGGGGCTAGGAGGAAGAGCAAGGGTGTGCTGTGCTCTTCACCCCCCGGCAGAACACTGGGAAACCCAGCCAGACCTAGGAAGGCTCCATAGGCTAACTCATTATCCTTGACCTGCCGTGCCTGTGTTTTCTCCTAACTCAACTCAATGTCTTCCTCCCATCCCTACCTCTCATCTGAATTGTAATGAAAGGAGAGTTTGCTTCGCAAAGTTCCCATCTTTGGAATGTCTTTGCCTTGGAAACCTCCTGTTACCAGTTTCTGTTTAGTGACCAGGGCAGCTAGGCGGAGCTCTCTTTCTGAGTTCAAGGGATGAAGGCATATGCTTCCCACAGTTCGGCTGCCCATGGGAGCTTCCCTGGACTTTGTGGTGGCTACCAGTGGCTCCTGCCACCGTGTGCAAGTTCATGGACTTCACAGCTGCACACTAGGCTGTCACTGTGAGGCTGATTCCTTAACAGGAAGAAATCAATCTGCTCCCTGGCACAGACCAGGCTTCCCACTCTCGTTGAGACTGCAACTTGGAGAGGTTTGTTGATGTTTTGTCCACTTTTTTTCTGGGAGTATTTGGTGTCTGAGTAAAAATTACATCTCTTGGCAGCTGCTGTAACAGCTGGAAGGGAAGCAGTGAGTACAATGGAGACAGGGCAGCTTTTGGCAGAAGTCAACCTCCTGGTGTCTGATCCAGAAGAGAAGTTTGGAAGAAATTCTCTGGCCTTAACACTGGCACCATGTGCTAAGGATCCAAAGTCCCCCACAGAGGAGAACAGAGATAGGGCCCTTCTCAGCTAACCCCTCAGTGGCTCCAGGGTTGATTAGAGCATGAAAAGAACTTGATGCCACACAGATGCTTCTCTCCCCAAGTGCAGCTCTCCTCCCCCACCCACGTTCCGGCCTCCCACCTCCGAACCATAGGTAGAGAAGGAGACGTGCGGAAACCAACCGAGACACCCTGGCCCTGAGCAGTGAAGCAGCTTGTGTGGACTGACAACCCAGGACAGGCAGTGTAGCCACTGTGCCCATTCAAGCCCATGGGGTGGGCAAGTGGTTCTCTCTCCCTGAGAACAAACTTCCTTTGTTTGCACTGATGTCACTTTAGCCCCTATCGCTGAGTCGCCAAGTTGAATTTCCTTGAATGGTGCCGTCACTGTTGTCCCAGCTCTAGCTGGGGCGCAGGAGCTCCCCTGGCCACTTCCTCTGTCTAGCATGATTGTGGGAAGTGGAGGGATGGAGGGGTGGGGGGTCAGGGTGGAGAATGGGGAAATGGGTCATTAGTGGAGCAAGAATCAAGAAGCTGGTCTCGGCACTGAAGGCCCCTCCCAGGTCTCCATCCCTCTCCTCCCACCACCATACCTTCATAAGTAACTGTTGAACTTTTTAGTATCCTTTTCTCAGTTGTCCAGAGATTTTTTGGGGAGATCTACAAGGATTAAGGATCTCCTTTTCCTGGCTCACTAGTTGACCTCCCTCTGGTCAAAGATTCAGCTCTTAAAAAAGGACAGGCTGCCTGCATGCTCTGTTCTGAGGACTAGTACCCTCTCTTCTCTCCACCATACCTTTGAACACAGACTCTAACCCACTCCCTGCCATTTCCCTCCACAGGTGACCACTGACTGGGACCTCCAGAAAGGCACAGGCTGCACTGAGGGCCACACAGGGACCTCGGCTGCAGCCCCTCTGGCCGCTGGCATGATTGCCCTCATGCTGCAGGCACGGCCCTGCCTCACGTGGCGGGACGTCCAGCACATCATTGTCTTCACAGCCAACCAGGTGAGATACTTGCAGGTAGACAGATGGCTTGGCTCAACCTACCCCAGAGTTCTAAGTTCCAAGGACATATGGATACCAGGAGGCTTCAGATTCTAAGTGTCCCAGATGTCGGGTGCAAGTACCTTTCCAAATGGCATGTGTATAGAGCCTGTGTGGGAACCCCATCAAGACCACAGACCTGAACTCATTTGTACCTCTTCTGCCTGTCGCCAGTCTTCCTGCAAAGTAGAGCTCTGTTTGGGCACCCTTACTCTGGAGCCTGCGTCTCCTGCCTTGCACTCTAGAAGCAAGCCATCAGGGTGGTGACGTCACAGAGCTTTCACCTTTTGTTTCACTAGTAGCCTTAGTGGGAGAGCCAGGAATGGATCAGCACCTGGGCAGGCAAGGAAACAGGGATAGGTTAGTAATGTTTCACTGGAAATTCAAAAGACTAACTGGGACCTCTGTCCTTCCAGTATGAGGATCGCCATGCAGATTGGGTCACCAATGAGGCAGGCTTCAGCCATAGCCACCAGCATGGTTTCGGCCTGCTGAATGCTTGGAGACTCGTCAATGCAGCCAAGGTGAACAGGTGTTGGCAGGGCCAGGGGGCCCTGTGGGGAGGGCCTGAGGGAAGGGACTAAATGCCCAAAATGTTGCCTGGCACCTTGCAGGTGCTTAATAAATGTTCATTTGTTTCATGTAGTTGACCTGGCTGGTATCTGTTTTACAAATGAAAAAGCAGGCTCAACACTGATCGAAGCTCCCAAACTACTAGTAGAGAGGAAATGGGACCTGAGGCGAGTTTGGGCCTTCCAGGGTGCTCTCATTCTTATCTCCCATCCCAGACACAGCCGTTGCCTCTGGCTCCTTGACTTGTTGCCATAGGGAGCATTCCAGGGTATCAGTGGGAGCCTCAGGAATCATTTGTACACAGAGTGAAATAAGGTGCTAAGGAGACGAAAAGTGAAAAGTGCTATGCCTTACAGATGATGTGATGAGTGTGTGATCAGTCTTGTTTGCTCATTCCCCTTTTCCCTCTTTTTCCTGTACTAGATCTGGACATCTGTACCTTACTTAGCTTCATATGTCAGCCCTGTGTTAAAAGAAAACAAGGCTATTCCATTGTCCCCCCGTTCACTGGAGGTCCTGTGGAATGGTAAGTAGTCGGCAAAAAGGGGGTTAATCTTGGGCCTGAGGTTTGGGGCGGGTTGATGGGAAAGTTAGACTCATCCTCCCTGCAGCTTCCACCCCCTTCTTTTAGAAGCTGAGCTCCAGCCAAACCTGTGGAGTTTTCTTTGACCATTTTAGGACATGCTGCTTCTGAGTTGGCTGGCCCCCTGACTGCTTAAACAAGACCTTTCTCCTGAGTTACTACTAGTGGAAAGGAGTGGCTGAAGAACGGGTTAGAAAGGCTTCTGGGAAGGAGTGGGATTGGGGCTTGGGGAGACCAGACAAGAGTTGGGAGAAGCTCCGTTGACTTCCATGTTAGGAACTTACCAGATAACTCTCTTCAGCCCACTGGCCTTTGGACAAAGTAAAGCAATTGTTAATTTCTTCCTTTGATTCCAAGGCTTGTCAAATCCAGAGACAGTCAGATCTGTTGGGGGCAGTACAGAGGAGTCTATAGAAATCTTCCTAGACTTCAGTTGCCCATCCTCTGCACCTACCTCCAGAGAGCTCAGGGCCGCCTGGATTGTCCTGACATGGTGAGGGGCATACATCTTCTAAATCAAAGGTGTGGTTTTTATGTTTGAACCTCTTCCCAGAGAAGAAAGAGCAGGAGTGAGATACTTGTGCTAGATAATCATCTGACTGCAGATTTCCAGAATTCCCACTTCAGAGTTTTCCCCAACCACCTGCTCCAGAAGGAATTTCGACTAGCTGAGTTACTACTTCATTGTGAAGATTGAAGCATGTCATGGTTGGGGCTCAAACTAGAACTCCATCCTTACTCTCCCCGCCCTCCTGAGAATAGTCAAACAAGAGCAGTGGTAGGAGAAGGAATGGCCAAAGAAAGCAACTCGGGAGGGAGAATCGGGCTGCTTCCTTTGGGTGGAAGTTCCACTGAGAAGAGTTCACTTGTCTCTCTCCCTAACAATGTCCAGCAGTTGCCCATTTCCCTTTACATGGAAGGAAATCCATGGACCCAGTTCTTTGCATTTTCCGTAAAAGGAATGCTATCTGGGAAAGGGCACAAAGGCAGAGAAGTACAGGAACATTCCCAGGAATGCAGTTCAGTTGGATTCCCCCCGGCTGTACACTAGAGTGTCTTGAAGATAGAATGCCTTTTAACTTTTGCCTCCTGTCTTCCAGGGCTGCTTCCCATCTTTTAAGTAACAAAGTAAGCCTCAGTCATCTCTGTCAAATGAGGGAGTTGAATTAGAAGATGTCCTAGTCCTTTCCAGCTCTGTCACCTTCCGCTTCCTGCTAACCAGGAGATGTCCCAGAATGCCTGACAATCTTCCCTAGGTATTGAGGCATCAGGCAACTGCTTGTGTTTCTCACTAAGTAACAAGAAGAACCCAGACAAATTGCCCTGGGTGGTGGGGGACAGCGAAAGGTAGTGGAGTGGAGAAGGGAAAAAGAGAAGAGATAAAGATTCAGGGAGATTGGCTAGTGGAGCCCTTCTGTTTGGAGGGCAGCAAAACAGGAGGCCAACAGAGGTGTGTTCCCCTCGGATGTGACTGCATTTACCCCTAAGCAGACCCAGCGGAAGGTACAAGCTTGTGGGCCTGTTTGGAGGTTAAAGGAAGTACAATTAAGAGAGGAGGGCAACTCAGTCCCAGCCAGCCAAGAAACCTCTTCCCCTATAGCCACGCTATGGTCTCTTCTCACCAGGACCTGGGAGGCTCAGTGTCAGAGGAGTGGAATGTGAACTTTTTGTAAGATAGAAAGAACT
>JAKSZT010032012.1:22071305-22192435 GCA_026826555.1 Tolypeutes matacus | reverse complement strand
TCCCTAAGATAGAAGAGGAGATGAAATACCACTAAGACTAGAGCAGCACTGTCCAGTAGAACTTTCTGCAGTGATGGAAATGGTCTATATCTGTGCTGCTCCACTCAGTGGCCCCTAGCCACATGAGACTATTGAGCATTCAAAATATGGCTAGTATGGCTGAAGAACTGAGTTTTCCATTTTATTTCATTTTAATTCTTTCAAATAGCCACGTGTGGCTGCTGGCTACCATATTGGGTAGTACGGCCATAGAGCAGGACAAGAGCAGATGGGGAAAAGGCATTGGGGCCCCTCAGTTCCTTCAGTCTGACTCTGGGTCCAAAATCTCTGCCACAGGGTGGGAGAAAGAGTGAGGTTTGAGGAGGAGTGTCTAACACATGAGAGACCGTATGTTTTAGGAGGCTCCTAACAACCCCCTGTACCTACCCTCTTGTCCTTATTTGGGGCCTCTGAGTAGACTGGCTAACCTTCTGCCTACGCAAGGAAGCCTGTTCCGTCCCCTCTCCATGTCTTCCCTCTTCAACCCATTCTTTCCCTCTCCATTGTTTGAAAACAAATTAAAGGCCCTGTCACCCTTCAGCCTGTATCCTTTTCAATGAATCAACTAAATCACTTGTTCACTTGTACTACACACTCTCTCTGCCACTGACTCATTCCATTACTCACAGTGTCCCTGTCCTTATCAGATCCAGGGTCTATTTCAGAATGTGTCTTCCTTAACCTTTTTGCTCCCTGACCCCGTTAAGGAGGCCTCTGTTGAAACTCTCTCCCTCTAGCTTCTGTGACCTCTTTTGCTCCATATCCCTCTTCTGGCTTCCCTGCCCAAGATACTTGTTCCCAAATCATGAATGTCTCCTAAGACTCAGTCCATGACTTTTCTTTTTCCTTTATTTTTATTTTTGAGGTTCTGGGGCTGGAGAATGAACCCAGGGACCTAGTAAGTGGGAAACTCAACCACTGAGCCACATCGGCTCTCCTGAGTTGGCTTTTTTTTTTTTTTTTTTTTCCATTTGTTTGCTTGTTGTTTGTTTTTAGGAGGCACCGGGAACTGAACCCGGGACCTTGCATGTGGGAAGCAGGCACTCAACTGCATGAGCCACATCTGCTCCCCAGCCCATCCCTTTACCTTTTCTTCCTCGTTTGTGCATCTGTGTTTATGGCTTCAGTTGCCACCTCTCCATGAGTGATTCCTAGATCCAAATCTATTCTGATCTTTTACCAGTGAGAGGGCTAAAGATTTGCATAGCTTCCACAAGATTATAAGGAAATAGAGCCCTGGGATCTTCTGAGATAGAGAGTGAAAACTGAAAAAGATGCCAACTTACCAAAGGCCAAATGATGATGATGGTGGTGATGGCGATGGCCTTCATCTATGACTCGAGTGCCTACTATGTGCCAGGCATTGTTCTAAGTACTAACTCTCTTAATGTATTAATTCATTTAATTCTCAGGGAGGTAATTCTAGTGCACCTACATACGTTGCCACCCAAGCCACTGTATGCACACCAGTAAGGATTGTGTGTGTAGCATGCCACTCTGTACCCTGCTGGCACAGGCACGCACTCGCAGGTTCCTTTATGGATTCTGTTCTGTTCCACTATGTCACAACATGTCATTTACTTTTGTTGTCAGCCCTTTCTCTACCACATTAATGTTCTCCTCCAAATATGCCATTTTCCTTCACCTTTCTTTTCCCAAACTACTTGGATATTCCACTGATACATTACATTTAACTTGTAGAAAATTTTAGAATTCGTCATCACCTCCCAAAAGCCATCTTGCTTTCCAAGCTTCTCCCATTTCTGTCAGGGCCATTACCATTCCCTACGCCCCACCTTCACCCCCCAACTTGACACCCTGGCATTTTCTATGCCTCTGTATCCTTTGCCTCTCCCCATGCTTTCCCCTAATCTTCCACTGCAATTTAGTATTTCATTTCTTTGAAACATCTCTTGATTGATTCATTCATTCATGCTGCAACTATGTGAGGCCTACCTCGTCCCAGACACTGTACTAAATTCTGGGGATTTGGAGATAAGATGTCCCTGCCCTCCAAGAGCACACAGTCTGGTGGAGACCACAGGTCTGCAGGTGGAGCTCGTTGTTACAAGCACTGCGCCAGAGGTGGCACAGAGTCACCTCCTGCCTCCAGGGGAAGGCAGGGAGGGTTGCTCAGAGAAACCCGTGACCAACGTGAGTTTTAACATATCAGCTAGCCAGGAACAAAGATGAGGAAAGAGACATCTGGGCAGCAGGAACACCGCATGCAAAGTCATGGCTTTGGGGTCAGTAGTATCTTCAGGGAGCTGCAGGTCATTCATTGTGCTGGTGTGAGGGGGGAGAAGAAGTGGTAGGGGCCAGAGAGGACCATGTATACCATGGTAAGGAGTTTGGATTTTATCTTGAAGCCTTCACGATAAACTATTACTAATGGATGGTAGCAAGCGAGGAGTAAAGAGATTCCCAAGGCCCTTAACTTGTAGAGTTATGTACTGCAATCTTTACTGATGAAATGATGATGCCTGGAAATTCCATCAAAAGAATCTTGGAGAAAGAAGTGGGGATCATCGATGAAACAAGATCGGCCATATGTTGATAATTAGTGAAGTTAGGTATTACAAATATATGTTTTCTTACATATATTTGAAAATATTCCATAATAAAAACTTATAAAAAATTTTCTAACTTTTTAGCTTAGACAACTAAGTAGGTGGTTATTGAGGATCCAGGAGGAAAACTAGATTTAGACAAGGGCTATAGAGTGGGGAGAATTGAGAAAGAGAGTGAGTTTGATTTTGGCTATGCTGTGTTTGAAGTTTCTATACAACATCTAAAGGCTGTATCTAGAAGGTAATTGAATAAGTGTGAAAGTCTAGAGATTATGAGGAGAGTCATCAGCATAAAGGTGGAAGAACAAAGTCTGGGAGAGAATGAGATCACCAGGATAAAAGAGGACCTAGGAAAAAGCCTAACATTTAGAGGAAAGGAGCCTCCAAAGAAAACTGAAAAGATGGCCTGAGAGGTTGGAGAACATTCAGGAGAATGTTATCACAGGAATGAAGGACAATTTCAATGAGAGAGGGCGTGTAAGACAGGCTGCAGAGCCTTACTGGGTTCGGCAAAGAGGCCATCAGGAGCCTTGAGAAGAGGGCTTTCAAGGTATCAAGGTATCCATAGGAACAAAAGCTAGACTGCGACTCGCTGAATGGTTAATCGGGGCAGAAGATGTGTTCTGGTTAAACGTGGCAAATTGACCACAAGCTTTTATCTCTGCTTTCTCCCAAAACATCACCAAAATAAGAATAAAAGAATAAAAAAGGTGTAGGCACACAGACAAAGAGAATAAGAGAGGATACCACAGAAATTGAGAGATTTCATCAAATTTTTGGAAGATGGAAAATGAGTGGAGAAGCAAGCAGGGCTGAGAAAATCGAAAATCAAATACCTGCAAAGGGGAAACTAAGAGACAAGCCTATTCATGCCACAGCATCCCCAAAGGCTCAGGACTTGGAAGGCCCCCAGTACTACAGAAGACAGATGAGGTATGCGACTGAAAATAGGTGTCAATTGAAAGTTAGGCTCCCAGGTACCTTCTCCCATCCTCGGCAATGGCCTCATATCCTGGCAGGAGTTGGGAAGTTCATTCTCCAGAGTGGGGGGACCCTAGGTGCAGCAGGAAGCAGGAGACAGGTACTATCCTAAGAAAAGGAGACCCTCCCCCACCAAGCCAGCCCCTGAGATCCCAAGGCATGGGCAGCCAGGCTTGTTTCCTCAAGGCAGATTGCATTGGAATATTCCTCTCTGGAGAAATGGAGTGGCCCCTCATCAAAAGACTTAGAGAACTGATATGTGGGGCTCCTCCAATGAAACAGCCAGGTCCCAAGCCAGTCAACCTTAGGGGAGCCCACCCAGGATTAGAGCTTTTGAAGATAATAGGGATCCCCAACCATTTGAAAAGATCCTCCAAACACCTTCAGAATTCTGAGGAAAATTCTTTTCAATCAATAAAATTATACCCAGCCTAACAATCAAGTGTGAAGGTAGAATAAGGTTGTTTTCAAATGTGCAAGGTATTTCTCATGCTCCCTTTATCTGAAAACTACTGAGTGGGAGGGAGGGAGGGAAAGGAAGAAAAAAAAGAGGCAGGGAAGAAGGAAAGTGAAAGAGAGGGGAGTTGGGAGAAAGAAGAGAAAAGGAGAGAGAACAGGAAGCCCAGGATTAAAAAAAAAAAACAGTATTCAAAGAGGTTGTATGGTTCTTTTGCACAGTTTGGGAAAAAATTAGCAATAGGGTCATGAAAATTAAATAAACCAAACAACAGGGCAGGTGTTAACTCCTGGGGAGAAAAAATCAGGAAAGGAAATATAATCATTGTACACCTCTTAGCTAAATTCCATATTATATTTATAAAATCATTATAAGGTAAACACAGAATATTAATTTAACCAAAAATTATGATATAATTATTTTGAGAAGATGGAGAGGAGGGCACATTAGAAGGAGCGGAATGGTATGAGTGTAGATCTTCATCTTTCATATCTAAAATTGATGTACCATGAAATAGCACGTGCTCATTATTTAGAAATATGGAGATAGATCCCAAAAGGAAATAGCTAAAAATAATAAAATTTGTTTGCTTCTGGGGAGTGAATCTTAAAGGTGGTGAAGAGTGAGGCAGGAATTGCTCTCTTCCATTCTAAGCACTCTAGAACCAGTTTACTTTTAAAACCTTGTATTCTGGGAGCAGATGTGGCTCTAGTGGTTGAGTGCCTGCTTCCCACATGAGAGGTCCCAGGTTCAATCCCTGGTGCCTCCTGAAAACAAAAGCAAACAACAAGAAAATTGAAAAAACCAACTCATGGGAGCTGATGTGGTTCAGTGGTTGAGTGCTGGCTTTCCGCATACAAGGTCCTGGGTTCAATCCCAGGCCCCGGTACCTCAAAAAAAAAAAAAAAAAAAAAAACTCTTGTATTTATATATATAATTTTTTTTAAAAAGGAGGTACCGGGGTCTGTACCCAGGACCTCAAACATGGGGAGCAGGCGCTCAACCACTGAGCTACATCTGCTCCCCTCTATATTATTCTCATAGAAAACAAATGTTAAGGATGAATGGAAGGATAAGAAGTAGAGATCGTGAGTGTAGATAGTTTTCTCTAGAAGTTACCAGGAAAGGGAAAAAATATCAAACATGTAGACTTAATATTTGCTAGGTACTGTTTTAAGTACTTTATGTAAGATTGACTTATTTAATCCTCCCATCAACCCTATGAAGTAGGTGCTGTCCTTATCCCCATTTTACAGATAAAGACACTAAGGCACTGAAGGGTTGAGTGCCTTATCTGAGTTCTCACAGCTGGTGAGGACTTGGATGGCTGGATGGCTCCAGAGCCCATGCTCTTATCACTGGGAGTGAGAAGGAAGTGAAGAGTTGAGGAAGGGTTTTTTGGGTTTGGGTTTTTGTTTTGTTTTTCATTTGTAATAGACATAAGCAAGAAGTTGCAGCCCAGAGGATGGGTAATTGAGCTGACCCAGTGTTGGGCTTTTGCCAGATGGTTGCTGTGAAAGGGCGAGGAAGCAAAGGGTGCTTAAGACTGTAAACAGGAGAGTGGTTGGAGAGATGAGCTGTGGGGTGGAAGCCAATTAGACAAGAGGAGCTTGAGGGATTGCAAGGAAATGAAGTGCTCAAGGAGAGGGAGAGAGAAGTGGAAGGAGAGAGTAAGAAAAGTGGAGGAACAGGAGGTTATCAGAGAAGGTGGGATATTGCCTTTTCAGAGTTGACAGATGGAATTACAGAATATATAGGCGGACTCATACATAGGGAGGTCTGGAAGGTTATCAGGAGTTATGGGTGCTTATGTTGTTTTCATTCTTGCTCATTCTCGTTCCTAATTTGTCTTCAATTAATCTGTATTACTTACGTAGTAGGAAAAACCATAATGAGGTTACTAAACTAATCAGAGGTGAAGCAGTCCCAAGTGATGAGACCATGGATGTGGGTGGAGAGAATGCCTTTGGAGTTAGGGGGTACAGCAACGTGAGGCTAAGGTTTCCTCCACGCAGTCCTAGTGAATACTGATGTCGTGGATGCTGGGACGTGGCGCTCGGGTCAGTGCAGTGAGAGTAGGGACAGGGACTAGCTGGGGCAGAAAGCCTTGAATCTCCTTCCCTCTTTCTCCTTGACTAGCAATTACCACCCCGCCCCTAGACTGAGGCATTCTTCCTCACTCCAGTTCACCCCACCCACAGCCGCTTAAAGCTTCTTCCCTTCTCACTAATCTATAACAGCTCTCAGATACCTGTTTAAATAAATTGTACTAAAGCCCCTCCCATCCTAGGCCCCTGTCCCCCACCTCCTGTTTCTGCCTTGCCTGGTGGAATGAGTTAGTGAAAGAAAAAGGTGCTCTAGAAAAGATTTATTAGTATTACAACCTTATTTCTTAATATCCCCCAATTTTCTTTTTTAGCTTTTTAGTTTGAAATAATTATAGATTCACAGGAGATTGCAAAGAAATGTACAGGGATATTCCGTGCACACTTCACTTCCCCGAGCTTCTCCCGGGGTTAAGGCTTTATATAATTGTAGTACAATATCAAAACCAAGAAATTGCATTGATACAATCTATGGAGCTCATTCAGAGTTCACCAAGTACACGTGCTCTTATTTGTGTGCGTGTGTGTTTGTATGTGTGCGTGTGCGTGCAGCCTTGCACTTCTGTCACATGTGGCCGTGTGTGGCCACCCCCACAGTTGAGACGCTCTACTGCACCATCTCCACAATGCTTCTTCACACTCCCCCTGATGACCACGCCACCCCCCTCATCCCTACCCTGACAACCACCAAGCCGTTCTCTCTCTAGTTACTTTATTTCATGAATGTTACATAGATGGAATCATGCAATAGTGTCCTTTTAAGATTGGCTCTTTTCACTTGGCATAATTTTCAGCTTTTCCACTTCACTAGTTGTTTTGTTTTGTTTTGTTTTGTTAATTTAACTCTGTATTGTTTTCTATATAAGACTTGTTCATCCCCACCTCTGCCTTTGTACATGCCATTTCCCCTTCGAGAACACCCTCTACATGTCCTCTTTGCCAATCTGTATTCATTTCCTTCTTCAGACCGTGACTGCTAAACGCCTAAACCCAAAAGTCTCACCTCTGTTCCTTTATCAGTTTTGTATACCTCATACCATATCATTTCCCACTTGAAGGTAGAAGGCAGGAACCATGTCCACCTATCTTTTATTCCCAGCATCTAGTACAGTACCTGAACTATAGTAGGTACCCAATAAATTATTTTTTAGGTGAGTGAAAGAAGTTGCTCTGTTGGATTCTTTCTTTATGTTTTGGGTGTGTGTTGTCTCCTCACTATATTGTAAACACCTTGAGGGCAGCAACTGGATTCCATTTACGAGCGTGCATGTGGTTGCCAGAGATATTTGTATGTGGCTTCAGTGAGGCCTTTGGCTGTGTGCCTTTGTGGATGTTGGGATGAAATGAGGGCGTAAGTGTTTATGGGGCTGGTTTCCCAGCTGCCCAGCCTGAATCCCCACAGTCAGCAGGATGGACCTGGAGATGTCGGGGCTGAAGACCCTGGAGCACGTGGCAGTGACAGTCTCCATCACTCACCCTCGACGCGGCAGCTTGGAACTGAAACTGTTTTGCCCCAGTGGCATGATGTCCCTTATCGGCGCTCCCCGCAGCATGGACTCGTACGTACACTTGCCTATGGCCTCCGAGCTCCCTTTGCAACAAAGACCTTTTGAAGGAAAAGAAATGGGAGAACTGGATACTGGCACTATCCTCAGCTGCCGTGGCACTGGCCACCCTCAGCAGCTGGAAGCTGGTGATCACGTGTCTCAGTGCGTACAATGTGCTAGGCCCTGTGTGTTAACTATATTTTCTCTAAGCCTTATAAGAACCGTCAAGAGTAGATTTTGTAGCCTCTTTTTACAAATAGAGACAAGTCATAGAGCTAGTATGCACCTGAGGAAGTAAGAATGACTCTACATCTACTGGATTCTAAACCCATGCTCTCTGCACATTTGCTTTTAACACTACACCACATTGCCACAGCCCCTCAGTCCATGAGATCCCAAGGCAGGGTCCCAGTGCTTGTGGTCCCTTCATAGTCCCCTCCCCAGTGGCTATTGCTCAGGCAACAACTACTCCATTTCCGTGGCTACTGCAGTAAGAAAACTGTTTCTGGGGGCAGGGGCCAGTTCTCTGAACCTTGTTTTCCAAATTTTCTACTTTGTTCTTTCTTTCCCCCAGAGATCCCAACGGATTCAACGATTGGACCTTCTCCACCGTGCGATGCTGGGGGGAAAGGGCAAAAGGGACATACAGACTTGTTCTTAGGGATGTAGGTAAGCCTCCCTGCCTTCCCCAGGGCCCTGCCTCTCATGATTGTCATCTGGTCCCTCTGGATCTCAGAGTCCCCAGAGAAATTGTCCCAGTTCCCATGTTGGTTCACCAATGGGCCAAGAGAGTAGATGGCCGGAAATATGCCCCACCCAGAGCCTGGGTGTTGCTGTCTAAAACTGTTCATTTATATTACCTCTCAGATTCCTTGGAGAAGTGACTGATCCATTTTCCCTCAGGGTAGCAACAAAAATTCCTTGTTGAAACCACATTTCAAGTCCTTTCACATATATTCATCTTTCGACCATCCCTGGTAGGCAGGTAAGGGCAGGACTCATTTTCACCATGTTTTGGAAAAACTAAGACCCAGAGGTTTGAAGTTGTAGAAGGTCACACAGTAGATCAGTGAAGAATCAGGGATTTGAACCCCAGCCTCCTAACTTCCAGTCATTAAGTGTTCACGAGACCAATGGTTTTCAAAACCTGTCTTTGATTTAGTAGAAGGGCCATTTTTCCAAGCAAAATCCCAGCCAGGAGCCGCAAAGTAGGCTGTTAAAAGCCAAACTTCTCTGCTCGAGGAATCAGAGTACCACCTTTCAACCTTCCCCTTCCATCCCCCATGGGTACCCCTTGAGGCACATCTGCAGGACCCTGGGGTCAGGAAGACACAGGTGAACACTACTGCAGCAGACCATGTGGTCTGAGTGCCTTTGGATGGAGGGGTGGGCAAGCTCTGCTCTTTGGCATGGCCAAAAGAGGGGCAGGGTTCACGGACCCCTCACTCGCTGCCCTAGGAGACGAGCCGCCCCAGGCGGGCATCCTCCAGCAGTGGCAGCTGATTCTATATGGCTCTGTGTGGAGCCCCGTAGACATCAGGGACAGACAAAGGTAGGTATAACCACCTGTGGCAGAGGGAGCACACCTTGTGGCTGGGGGGTGGGGGCAGGGCAGAGAAAGGTCACCTTGGGGAGCCCCGCCTCCCTCTGAACCCCAGCTGAGCTTCAGGCTCCAGTCTCAAGCCTGAAATAAGGGCATCTGCTGGGAGCCCAAACTGGCCTCCTTCCCTTGTTGCTGCTGCACTTCCCTCTCTTCATCTGTGAGGTGGGAAGCTGGGCCCATGGCCTGGGAGCCATGTTCAGGAGGATGCCCTCCTCCCCTTTCCTTCTCCACAGGCTGTTAGAAAGTGCCATGAGTGGGAAATATCTGCACGATGACTTCTCTCTGCCCTGCCCTCCTGGGCTGAAAATTCCTGAAGAGGATGGCTACACCATCTCCCCTAACACCCTCAAGGTACCAGAGCTAATACTCAAGCCACAGGTGGGGGGCAGTATCCTGGAGACTTAGACCTTGGTGGGATACTTGAGGTGCCTCGGGCTCAGGCTGTGAGGGACTGGAAAGACGATGGTTCATGGCTTTCCTCCCACTGTACTGGCTAACTTAGAGGGCGTGCTGGGGGGTGGGAGGGAGACGGTGCCTAACACAGGTGTTTGACTTTTCCCCAGACGCTGGTGCTGGTAGGTTGCTTCACCATCTTCTGGAGCATTTACTACCTGCTGGAAGTGTACCTGAGCCAGAGGAATCTGGCCTCTGACCCAGTTTGTAGGAGTGGGTCCTGCCACTGGCCCCAGCGGAGCCGAAAAGCCAGGGAGGAGGGGACAGAGCTAGAATCAGTGCCACTTTGCAACAGCAAGGATGCAGACGATGGGGAGACAGAGAGTGAGGGCCCTCCCACCTCTGGTCTCCTCGCCCCGGACCTGCTGGAGCAAGGGACTGGGAGCCTTGCTCAGAACCGGAGTGCCCTGGCCTCTGTGCAGCAGCACCTACCCCCCGACCTGTTGCAGGGGAAGGGGCAGCAGCAGATTTGCTGACTCAGGGCCTGACGGACTCAACGTGCAACAGGCTTTTCCTTCCCAAAATTGGGAGAGCTTGGAAAGCTGCTCCCAATGCCCTCACATGGAACTCCAGGGCCAGAGCAGTCCTGATGCTACTGCTGGAATCCTGAGGTCTAGAGAGCACCCTCTCCCTGTGCTCGGGGAGGGGGAGGGCCTTCTTAAGGGACCAGTGGCAGAGGAATGGTGCGAGAGAAAAACTGGAAAGAGCCACAGGGTCTGCCTCCAACTGCACAGAAGATTCTGCTGAGGTCTTGGTCAAGCGGCCAGCCTCCATCCTCATTTCTTGTGGGCAAGTCAGTGGTGTGGCTCAGAGGGATGCGAACCAGGCATGGCAAGAAGGTGCCTGCCCTGGCCAGGAGGGCATCTCGACAAACACCATTGGGGTCACTTGGGAAGATGACTTAGGGGCGGATGCTGGGGTGAGACCCTGCACATGCCAGTCATTTTAATGATCAAGGGCCCAGAAACAGCAGACTTTCCTATCTCTTCCTCACCTACTGCCTGAGACTCGGACCGTGGACACACCAATGAGGCCATTAGCCCTCAGCCCAGTGTACGCGCCCTGAAAGGAGCTGCCTCCATTAGCCCTTCCCAGACTCCTGACGAGAAGCCAACCTTGAAAGTACCTCCGACTCCCCTCCCCTCATCATTCTGAAGGTACGATGCTCCTGGCAAGGCTGGGGGTGGACACGGCTCCTCAGAGCCTGTGCTGCCTCATTAGGGAAGCCTGCAGCAGGGCTGCAGAGCAGGCGGCAGGCACATATGCTTCAGGACACAGCTTGCAAGCCGTGCTGCTGCAGCCCTGGGGCCACCCTGCCTTCCTCTGCCAAGTGCTCAGGGAAATGGCCTTACCCCCGGAGGCCAGCCGGCTGCCTGGCAGGCTCTAGCTCCTCCCGTTTCTGGCCCCCTCCCGTCTTCTGAGCTAGTGGTTTCATTTGAATGTTTTTAATATTTGAGATTTGGGATTCTCTTTTCACTGCAACATATTGTTGAATTTTTTTTCTGCACAGCTTTTCCAAAATAAAAACCTTCCACACAATTTTGCCCACTCCCCATCTCTCTTTTCCTCTGTTTCCCAAAACGAATGTAAGTTGCCAAGTTGCTGCCCTGGCCCTTTACCCCCTGAGATTCACTCTCCTCTTCCACTGCCTGGTTCCTCTGAAAGAACATGACCCCCCTAGAGTCCTGGAGAGCCAGGGTCCTTCCTTAAGAGGATGGCAGCCAGGCACATGCAGAAACCTAAGATGCCCGCCTCGAGCCGGAACAAGTGACTAGTACAAATCAAACGCTGCCAGCCATGCCTGAGAAAAGATTGATGTATATTTTTTTCCTTTTTGAATTTCGACCCCCAAAATTTTCCAGCAAAAAAATGGGAGGAGGTCGGGCTGGGTCTCCTTCAGTGGACAATTGCTGCCAAGGACAGCGGACATGCCCCATACCCAGGCTACCCCAATCCCAATTCCCCCCTGCTTAGCCCAAGATGGGAAGAGATGGTGGGGGGGGAGGGTACAGGGGAGTGTGGGGAAGGTGCTTTGGGGGAAGAAATTGGACTGAGGCTGAGAGGTGGGGAGAGCTGCCCATGTGCAGTCACCTTTACTCAGTGACAGAGCCTCAAAGCTTGGCCAAGGCTGAAGGAGCTCCACGGGTGGAGGTGAGGCAGGCTAGGCGGGATGGCTGCAGCCAATGCACTAGGGAAGGGCAGGCTCAGGGCTGGCTCTCCACCCTCTAGCTGATGATCTGCCGAGGTCGTCCGTAGCCTGTCATGCCGGCCTGGGAGGCCCCTCTGTTGCTGCCCATCTGTAGGCCAATGACATGCTTTCCCTCCTGCAGCTGGCTGTCCGTGAATTCTCTCTTATGCTCCTGGGCTTTCCTGCAAAAGGAGGGACCAGGATCAAGACATGCAAGGACTTCATGTTTTCCACCTGTTTTCTGAGTTCTCTGCTACTTCCTATCCCAATCCCATTCCCTTCCTGTTTTTCCCCAGTCGAGTGTGCCCGTAGGCTAGGGAGACTGTTCTGGCTAAACACAGGAGGGCAGAATGGGAGGGGCCAAGGAGTAGCAGGGACCCATTTCCACCTCTCCTGGCCCCTCACTTCCTACTTCTGGTTATCTGCTTCTCCAGATCATCAAACTGGTTAGCCCCAGCCGCCTCCCATCCCCATGCAGAGGTCCCAGCTCAGGGGACAGGGAGGCCCGGGAGTCCACCTACTTCATAAACCAGTTGGGATCTCCACGGTAGTGCCCATCATTCTTGGTCACTGCCAGGCTGCCCAGAGCCATCAGGGTCCTCTGCACTGCTGCCAAGTCTTTGCCTGTGAGAAGCAAGAGCAGGGAAGAGGGGTCAAACTTCAAACTGCGAAAACAAGACTCTAAGCCAGGGCCTGGCCCCACCTCTCTCAGGAAATGGCCAGAGTAGAGGCAAGAGTTGTTCCAGAATCCAAGGTGCCATCACTGGCCCCTGTAGTATGCCCTCGTGAGTGTGGTTTGGTGATCTCTTGGCATCTCCATTCCTCCTCTTCACAGATTAATAGGCCCCTCGTGTTAATTGTGGTCATCCCCTCTCCCTGCCTCAGTCTCCTGTCCTCTGCCTGCACCCTACTCCCCACCCCCAATCCACCCCCTCTCCTCTCTGTACCTTCAAAGAGGTCAACAGTCTGGAACATGTCAGTCTTGGTGACCCCATAGTCCTCGGCTGCCTTCAGGAACTGAGCCACCTGCTCCATCTGCTTGAAGACCATGGAGGGTGGGTTCTCGGGCACCTTCACTGGCTTGGAGCCATCAGGATATAGGCTGTTCACCAGCTTGCTCAGAATCTGCCAGGCATAGGATACAGCTTGGTACTAAGCTCAGAGTGCCTGTCCCCAGGGCTCCTTCCCAGGGTGCTACTCACCACGCCATTCTTTAGCCAGACCTGGAAGCCCAGGCGCCCACGGTCGGGGCGGCCCACGTCAGAGCCACACTGCACTATGATCCACTCCACTAGCCGTTCCTCCAGCTCCTCATCGTACTTCTTCTCAATCTTGGATTGCACCTCACGGCTCATGCCATAGGCAGGACCTTTGTTGGCCATGTTGGACGAAAGCTAGAGCAGGACAGAGCAGGAGAGAGAGAGGGTAAGGGGGCTGGGCAGGTCCTCTAGCTGTGTGGTGCCCAACTCTCCTAGGCATCGCCCTCCCCTTGCTTCCTCATTTTGTTGACACAGCACTGGTTATCAGAGCCAAGCTCAGCCCAGAGGGCCTCTCTCAACTTGTAGGCTGGAGAAACAGGATACCTGATCTTTGGAGGTTTAGGAGCAGGGAATCGGTAAAAAATTTTTTTTCTAACCCCCCCCACCCCCGTTTGCTCTTGCTGTCTGCTCTCTGTGCCTGTTCACTGTGTGCTCTCTCTATCTGTTCATCTTTTTAGGAGGCACCAGGAACCGAACCCAGGACCTCCCATGTGGGAGGGAGGCACCCAGTTGCTTGAGCCACCTCCACTCCCTGCTTGCTCTGTCTCTCATTGTGTTTCCTCGTTGTGACTCCTTGTTGTGTCATCTGGCCACGCCAGCCTGTCGCGTCAGCTCACTTTCTTGCCCGTCTTCTTTAGGAGGCACTGGAAATCAAACCTGGGACCTCCCATGTGGTAGGCGGGTACCCAACTGCTTGAGCCATATCTGCTTCCCAATCAGTAATTTTTTTTTTTAAGGCTGTACCGGGGATTGAACCTGGGACCTCGAACCACTGCCTGGGAGGCAGGCACTCAACCACTGAGCTACATCCACTCCTGATCAGTAAACTCTCTGTGAAGGACCAGACAGTCAATAGTTGGCTTTGCAGACCATACGGTCTCTGCTTTTCTAGTAGTCTGCCTTTCTGCTGTTGTAGCATGAAAGTAGCCATGGGCAGTAGGTAAGCCAATGAGCATGATTTTATCACAATAAAACTTTATTTACAAAAACAGGTGGCAGGCTGGTTTGGGCTCATGGGCCTGGCCCTTGGGCCATAGTTTGCTAATCTCTGGTCTAGAACATTCTTTGTTTGCCAAGATTGGCCACAGAGGCATTGGAGAGGCCTTCCGGAGGAGGCCACATTGTCACCCAAAATAAAGTCAGCAGGTGTCTGTGTCGAGTGAGGTGTGTGGTGGTTCACTGTCTCTGCCTTAAGGAACAAAGTAACCTCCAACTCTTACTTCTCCCCCCACTTTATCCTCTAACCTCCAAAACTTGCAGCTGAAGAGGCTCAAACTTACTCATCCCTGGAAGGTTCTAGAAAGCCACCAAAACCTAAGAACTCTGGCAAAGAAGCTGCACTTCCCCAAGGTAGCCGAGCTGAGAGGGAGCAGCCAATACCCACCCCACACACACCAACTTTCCCTCATGCCCTCAGGCTCACGCCAGCTTGGTAGCTTGAGTGACCAAGCAGGCAGGGTCCTCCAGGGGTGTCCAAGAGCCAAGGCTCTGCCGGTCAGAGCACGGGAAGCCTCTCCCTGTCCAGACCAGCAGCAGCTACTGCCCGGGGGCCTTGGGGCTGGCTCTGCCAGGGCTGGGATCCCAGAGGGGCAGGGCGTGCAGGCAGGCTGCTGGCTGGGAGAAACCTGATCTGGCCACAGGAGGACCCCCTGGGTGGTGTAGCTGTGCCAGGGTCTGTCTGAAGAGCCCGCAGCAGGAGGTACCAAATGAGACCAAGCCCAGCCCCTGGGCTCAGGGGTCTGAGGTTGAGGAGGAGCAAGAGGTGAAGGAGGGGGGAGAAGCAAACATCATTTGCCCTGCCCTTCCTTTTCCCCTTTTAGGCTCAAGTTCTCCTTCCCTCAAGTGGGGATAATGATAGATACCTCAGAGGGTTGTGAAAATTAAGCAAAAAAAAGTCTGTGAAGCACCTAACATAGTGCCTGGCACTTAACAAAGCATCTCAAGATGCCAGTTCTTTGCTGCAAGAGTGGGTCCCTTGGTAGTGACCTGGGAGGGAGCCAGCCCTTGATCAAGTGATAAGAAACAGGGTAAGGGGCCCTGCCCACTCCAGCCTGGGAGAAAGAACACTAGCTATCCAGGAAGCCACTGGGGCACCCACTTCCCTCAAGGACTGGGCACAGGGACTCAGCAGCCCCACCAGCGCTCTCCAGCCAGGCAAACCCAAAAGGCAGAGTGCTCTGCCCTCACTGCTTACCTCTCCGGGGCAGCTACAAACTGCCAACTTCCCCCTTCCCCATCCCCACTTTATGTCCCACCCACACCCACACCCACACCCCACTTTCCAACTACCTAGGGATCCCTGAGCAAAGAGCTGCGGCCACAGTCTGGAAGTCAGCTGGGACCAGGCGATCTCAGCCAGTCCTTCACCCTGGCCTCTGACTGGCCTCCGTCTCAGCCTCTGCCCTATCCTGGGCGGCCTCCTGCGGGCAGGCACCTCGGCCCTCTGCCCCCTGCCCTGCTAGTACTCTCTGTTGCCTCCTCCCAACCCGCACACCCCCAGACCATGTACGGGCATGGGAGGAACAGGACAGGACAGAAGGAGAGTGTGTCTCCCACCCCCAGCTTCCACTCTCAGGAGACTCAGGACCGACAGGACAAGCCAAGCTGTCAAGGCTCACGATGACATTCCCAGCGCTGCCACCCCTAGATTTCAAAGGCAATATTTGGATTTTGGTCAGAGTAAGGGAGGGGGGCGAAAAGCATGCCTTCCCCTTTCCCCGCCCCCAGCACCACCATTCTCCCCCTTGCCCTCCTGACGAAGGGTCTGAAAGTGGAGAGCTCCTGGAAAGCCCTCAGTTCCCACCTTGGCTGCTGGGGGGAGGAGGGGGAGATTCTGTCTCCTCAAGGGCATTTCTAGACAAAGCCTCCCTGACAGGATGGACAGATGGCCTGAGGCTCTTCTCTGACCTTCCCCAGTGACCCAGGGTGGGAGGTTGGGCAGTGGAGAAAAAACAAAGTCTGGGGCACCTCCTACCAGCAGATGCCGGGAAAAAACAGCAGGACCAGGGGTCTACCCAGGACAGCTGCCCCCTCCCCAAGATAAAATGCAGCCAGTTGGAGCCAGCACATCTAGATGCACGAGCTGGCATGAGGGATGGGCCTGTCTAACCCCAGGGACAAAGAACAGCCCTCCCCCCAGAAGTCTGTGCCCATTCTCACTGCCACCCTTTGAAGAGGAGCCACGGGGGAACCGAGACCTTAGGAAAGGGCCTCGGGTCAGCCCCAGGCCTGCCCAGCCCTGTCTGAGCCACCCAGGCCTTCGCTCCAAAGCTCCTCCTTGGCAGTACCCCCCACCCCGCTACCCCTCTGCTTCTTGGGGGGGTGACCTGGGCTCTCTCGCCTGCTCCTGCACTCTGCCTCCCCAGCCTGTTGCAGAATACAAGGTCCTTCACGTTGCCTCCCTAGCTCCCGTGGGCCAGGGGACCCACTGGTGTGAAGCTGCTGTCCAGCGTTAGTGTGCTCACCCCTCCTTGGACATCTTTCTAGTTGAACAACAGAGAGCAACACCCTGAGTGTAACAACACACCCAATGGGGGTGATGGTGGCTGAAAATGGGGAGTCTCCCTCTCACCCCAGTTTCCAGGGGTTTGCCATCAAGTCCTCTGCACCAGCCAAATCGTCCTGGGCATAGGACCATTTCCCAGTCCGGAGATGAGAAGCAGGTAGCTCCATCCTTGCCGAGACTCCATCCTCCAGTCTTCCCCAGCTAGGGACCTGGGTGGCCCCAGGGAGCTCTGCCTGCAGGGCACCCACTGCTCCTGGCAAGCCCAGCCCCACTTTCCTCCCACCCTTGGATGAGTGCACTTACAGGGATTCCTCGGGGCTCTCGGCAAAGAGTGAGGTGTCTGCGTCTGGGTGGGACAGACAGGATGGGGCGCTGGCTCGGTGAGGGGTTTAAAGGGCTGGTGCCCTGGTGATGTCAGCCTCCCCCGCTGGCTCGCCCTCGGCCCCCTCCTTGCCGGAGGAAATGGGCTCCCTTCCCCACCCCCAACCCTCCCAGTGACTCCACACAGGCTCCATATTTGGGGAAAGACACCAAGTTGGAGCAGTCTGCCTGGGGGCTGCCGGAGACATTCCCTGCGTGCTTTGGAGATGGAGCGGGCAGGGGCGGGGCTGCGCGGAACGGCCGGGAAAAGCCTTTTATGGACAGGACCGTGAAGGCTTTCCCGGCTGTCTGGCCTTTGGGCTGTTCCTTCTTCACTTTTCCCTGCCCCTGAGTTGGAGGGGAGGGGGAATTCAAGAGAGGTCAGGGAGAGAGAAAAGGGGCTAAGGGTGGTGGGTCCCCATGGTTTGTGGAGGACCAACAAGCCACCCTCTCCTCCCGAGGCTTTTAGCTCTGCTTGGAGTTGGGAGCTAAACTTAACTGGGGATGCCAGACACTCTGCAAATGCAACTAGATTGTGAAAGTGTCATTACTGTCCCCGTTCTACAGATGAGGAAGCTGAGGTTCAGTCTTACCCAAGGCTGCCCGGTGAGTCACGAGTGGCATAGCCAGGGCATCCTTGAGGTCCCTTGGTGGGAGCAGAGAGAGAGCAGACCCACTCTTTCTTTTTTTTTTTTTTTTTTAAAGATTTTATTTATTTATTCATTTACCCCCCCCTTGCTGCTTGTGCTCGCTGGGTCAGCTAACCACGCCGTGCGGGCGGGCTTGCCTTCACCAGGAGGCCCCGGGAACCGAACCTGGGGCCTCCCATATGGTAAATGGGAGCCCTACTGATTGAGCCACAGCCGCTTCCCAGACCCACTCTTTCTTTTGCCCCATCCTGCTGAGGTTGAGGAGCGCTTTCAGTTGGGGCAGGTCTTGAGTCCTGTGGTTTAGTTAGGGCGGTGGGATCTGAGGGCTCAGCAGCAGCTGTCAGCTCTCCACTCCCTTAGGACGTCCACCCTGGCCCACATCCCAGGAGTAGTAAGCCGCAGGGTCCTCTGACTGGGACAGGTGGCTCCGGGGCTGCATTATCCCTTCCTCCTCTAGGACCAACAGCCCCCACCCAGCCTGGAAAACGGACTGGACCTCACTACTCCAGACTTCTTCGGGGGTCTCAGGGAGCGACAGAAAGAAGTTACTAAGGATGGCAACTTCCTGCTTCGGCACTCCCCATCCTGGGGCAGCCTGGTAGGGAGGCCCCAACACTGCCCACCCCACCACACCCCACAGCACCCCCGTGCCCGCACTCAGCGGCACATGCAGCTACAGTGCCTCCCAGTGGCGCCTGCGTGGGCGGGGAGCTGGGGATCCCATGCCATCCACCCCACCCCATTCCTGGTCCCGAGTTCACTACAGATGCCTTGACCTTGGAATCGTGCCCTCCTTAGCCTGCTGAAATCTAAATCAACCTTCCAGGGTCATCTCACAACTCCCTCCTCTTGGAGCTTGCCTGCAGTCTAGCCACCCAACCATCTTGCATGCCCCGAGTCCCACCTACTCCCCCTGCCATCCCGCATCCCGGGCCTGCCCACATGCTCACTGGGCCTGCAGCCTACCTAGCTGGGACGGGCCCAGGCCGGGGACGAGGCAGGCAGCCTGAGAGGGAGAGGCCGTTGTCAGTGAAATGGCAGGGGGACAGAGGAGGTTTCAGAGGTGAGCGGCAGGGGCCAGGCTTTGCCAGCACAGCCCCTGGTAAATGATTACTGAACTTAACGCTGTTACTCAAAGGAAAGGAAAACAGTGAGAATCAAGGAACTGCAGTTGACAAGATGACCTAGGCTTGGAAAAAGCAGGTGCAAACAAAGGACCTGAGAACTACGTCTGGTTGTTTCTTTAATTGAGTGCAGACTCATTCATAGAAAACAGAAATGCAACCATAGCATGGAAACACATAAAACGGAGTTCTGAAAAAAGATCCCGCCCCACCTCCTCTCCTCAGGCGGAGGGAGGGCCATAAAAACACATGTGGGTGAATAAAATACATTCCCATCCCAAAGGCAGAGACCCGACCTGCACCTCCCGCATTCTTGGCATCTGGGTTGGACCTGGGGGGTGAAGGGGAATCAAGGGCCGGGCAGCCCAGGGACCCTGGGCTGGGGACAACGCAGTGGAAACTCCAAGGTTTCAATGGATGGATGGATGTGTGTGGCTTGACACAGAACTTGGCTGAAGACTGGATGGAAACAGAGTGAGGCTAGGAATGAGGATGCAAAGGGGAATAAGCATGTCCCTTCCTTCTCCCCCTTTCTAAGGTAGGCACTGGCGGGGACACAGCTGGGGAGAGGACAGATGGGCTGGGCCCTTTGTATCCTCCCTTCTTTGCCCTGGACATTCTTGTGCATTGCCAATGGCACTGAAGGGCCCCCAACTGGAGTTTGGCAGGACCGAGGGCTTGGAAAGAAGGGAAGGAGTGAGCTGCTTTTCCCTCTAATCCTGGAGCCAGCATCAGTCTGGGGGCCTGACGGGATGGTGAGGTGACCTCTGAATTCAGCCCCTAAGATCAGAAGGCAGTTCTGAAACGTGGGCTGCACCTCACTCCTCAAGAGCCAGCCCCATAGAGCAGATCAGAGGGAGGGGCCCCTTGCAGGCCTTAGCACCAAAAGCCTGGCACCAACTGGCCAGCCCCCCAATCTCACACCACCCCCCATCCCGGCTGACCTGAGTGGGCAGTGATGGCAGCCTGGAGTGTGGGGGTAAGAAAGGGCTGAAGGTCCCGGCTGAGGGGGAGGGGAAGGACTGGCAGAACACAAGGCATGAAATGGGGAAGGCAACGCCTTGCCTCTTTCCTCCTGCAGGGGCACAAACAGACAGGGACCCATGAAAAGCCCCAGCACTGAGAGGAAAGCAGCAATGTGGCCAGTGCCTGGGGTTCAGGAGAGCAGGCCCCCTCTCTGGCAGAGGGCAGCCGTGAGACTCAAGGCCACTGCATGACTGTCCAGGCCAGGCCTGGGTGGACCTCGGCGTTCCATCCCTTCCGGCAATGGGCAGCAGGGCTGCGACGCACACCCCCAGCTCTATAGAGGCACCGGGGCCAGGGAGCTTGGGGCCCCGTGACATGAAGCAAGGGGCCCGGCTCTCGCTAGAAGACGTAGATCTTGTCCCGTTGTACCGTGTCCAGGTCGTCGTCCAATGTCAGCAACACCTGGGGGAGGGGGCCTGCTGGGTCAGGCACAGGGAAAGAGATCACCCCACCTTCTGCTCCAACCTTCCCTACATGGGCTGGAAGAGTCCCTCGTACCAGGAAGGACCCAAACATGGCGATGGAGGAGAGGAAGTGCCAGATGTCATGGTCATCGAAGAAGTTGAGGAGGATGCAGTCCCGATTGTGCTCCCGTGACTCCGCGGGGGTTTTCTGTGGGTCGAGGGCAGAGCTGCCTGCTGACACTGCCCTGGCAAGGCTGCGGCCCTCACCCAGCTCCCGCTGCACCCAAGGTGCTGCTCTCTGTTCCCGGCCCCAGGCAGGAAGGCACCCTTGTCTGACTCACCCCTCACCCTCATCTCCCACATCTAAGAAATGGCCTTTGCTTACAAAGCTCCCTGAGAACGCTAACTCTGCCCTTTCCTTTCCTTTCCCTCTGACCCTCCTCCCTTCAGATTCTAATTCCCTTTAGCTACAATCTAAGGACGGTGATCACCTTCAGATGCCTTCAACTCAGAGATGCTAGAAGGTCACAAAAGCTCTGAACTGGTTTCCCTGTCTTGAACTCTGCTCTAATCAGTCCTCCAGGGCTCCTCCAGCTTCCTTTTGTTCTCAGGCCACAGCCACCCGTGCTCAGGGTTGACAGTGGCCATGACCTGTGGAGTCAAGCTCTCCATGCTCTGCCCATAACTTCTATCCAACAGACACTTGCTGAACACCTGCCCTGGGCCTGGAGCTGTCCAGTCAGTGCTTTCACTGACCCCCAAACCGGCCTCATTTATTGTTAGTCGAGTGACAGCACCTTTTGTCCACAGGGCCTTTCCCTATCATCTGGGTCCTTTCTGGCCAAGAGCAAGGCCACCTTCTACAGGAAGCCTTCCTGGACTTTGTAACTCAGAGAGACCTCTCTGTCCTCTGCCCTCCTGACTGTTCCTCCTGCTCCGTCTTACCTGTACCCTCTATACATACATTTCACGTATGATACTATAAACAGCAGGACATGAACTAACAGTCCCTCTTCCTTGAACTACACTGAAAGCGCCTCAAAGGCAGTGATCATGCCAGACTTAATTCTGAGCCAAGAACTGAAGCCTGACACGTGGGAGGTGCCCCATCGGGTACCCCATGGGGCAGGAGAGAGCCTGCCATCTTCTGTGCCACTCACTGGTTGTGTGACGTTGTGCAGGTCACTTGGCCCCCAGAGCAGCAGTTGGCGCATAAGTAAGTGGGGACCCTCAGACCCGGAGGCCAGGAGGATTAAATGAGAAAGCAGCTGTGGAAGTGCTGGCCCACTGCGGTGCTCACGAAGATGTTTACAAAGAGAACACGCCGCTGTGGCGCCTCCCCTGTCCACCCCCACCCCGGGGACAGGGTGCCAGCTCACCTGCCAGGTGCTGAGTCCCTGGAAGAAGAAGAAGAGTGCAAAGCCCCAGACCACCGAGGTGCAGACGATGCAGAGCAGGGGGATAAGCTTGATCCGTTCCCCACTGCGGAGCTGGGTGGGTGAGGGGCAAGCGGCCACGTGAGGGCCAGGCCCACCTCGCCCTGCCCCACTCCAGCCCTTCCTGGATGCTGCCTTCCAGGGACCCTCTCTCAGGCTTTCAGGACCAGTCCTTCAGGAAGCCTTCCGGGATTCACACCATCACATCGTGTAGCCACACAGTGCTGTGTCCCGGGGCCAGAAGCCTGGTGTCCTTGCCCAAGGTCCACCCCAGCTGGGCCTCCGCACGCAGGCCAGACGCTCTGGCTGGGGGCGCTCCCTCTCCAGGGGGCTCCGCTCACATTGGGTGGCATGAGGGTTGCTTGGGAAGGTTTAGAGGCCCGAGCCCAGCACAGAGCCGTGAGCTCCACCTCCTCCTAACTCCTCCTGCTCATACCATCAGCTGCCTGAAATGCTACCAGCTTCGTGGGCCATTCTCAGTATAGGGAGGAGGCTCAGGAAATGGCTTTTAAGATGTAGATGGTGCCCCGGAGTACACACAAGGTTTTAGCCTCTCCTCTCCTCAAACCCCACTGGGAAAACAGATGGGTGGAAGACACACAGAAAAATCCTCCCTCCCTCTCAGGGCTGCCCAGCTTCCTTCCTAAAAGCCAGGGCAGCTGGCAGAAGCAGCTCAGCCATTCCCCACTCACCTTCATGATAATGTAGAAGGCAAAGTAAAGAAGCAGGTTGCAGATGCCGATGGCCAACAAATAGGAGGCAAAATCATTGGGGCGCATGATGAGCCCATAGGCAGCCCTGCCAAGAGGGAAGAGGGGCTGGTGAAGCGGGGAAGGGCCGACAGCAAGGAACAGGCTCGCCCTCACCCCCGTCCCCGCCATGTTTTATTATCATGTGGGACTGGGTTCAGAGACCCACAGGAGATTCTAGAACCCTAGGTGCCTCCACTCCCATTTCCCTCTCAGGCCTAAAGCTCAGAAGCTGGCCATGGCTCCCAAGGCTAGCGGCTGGCCAAGGCCCCAGCCATCCGCCCAGCCAGGCTACCACCACAGACAATGGCCGGACTCACAGCGACCAGTTGATAATGTTGCCCATAACCAGCAGCACCATGCGGTCCTGGAGGGAAGCAGAGACACGGGGACTGAGAGAAGGGGAGAGAGACAGGGAAAGAAGTGGAAGAAGGCCCACGTCAGCTGGCCCTACCCCTACCCTGGACTCTCAGCTGTGCCTCCCCTGCACCCCCCACCCCGCACTGGAGGGAAGATGGAGAGGAAGGGGCTGGGGGCTGGGCAGGTACCACATAGAGGGGCCCACTGCACTGCCGGATACAATCTGTGTAGAGCACATGGAGGATGCGGCGGAAGATCCCCGAGTCTGCAAGGAGAAGGACGGGGCAGTGCTGAGAGGCACGGTGTCCTTCTTCCCAGACCCCAGGCCTGCGCCAGCCCCAAGGAGCCAGGGCCTTCAGAGGGCCCAGCAAGGCCAAGACCTTATCCGATTCCTCATCCACTGAACTCCTCCAAGGTCCCCAGGGAGAGGGCAGAGCCCGACATCTCTCTGTGCCCAGGTCCCCGAGGCCATCAGCCCCTCACTCCATGGGGCCCGCCAGGCGCCCTCCCTCACGTCCTCACCCAGCTTCCAGCGGCCCATGTAATAGAGCTGCGTGCTGAGGAGCAGGGTGGCGATGATGTGAATGACAGAGAAGAGGATCCAGAACGCCGTGTTCCCTTTGCCAAAGACCTGTCAGGAGGTGCCGAGGGCGAGGGTTGGGAGGCGCCGAGAGCAGCTGCTCCCAGGACCGGGCTTTTCACGCTGCTCAGCCAGGCCGGGAATCTCTGAGGGGCCCAGGGCAGGCCCTCTTGGGAAAGGGGTGGGAGCCCCTCGTGCAGGATTGGGGGTGTGTGTGCGTGCCGCGGGATGCATGAATGCGTGTGCACCCATCCTGCGGGGTGAGCAGAGGGGTCAGGGTGGGCTCAGGGCAGAAGGGGGCAGGCCCTCACCACGCCCAGCACGGAGAAGAAGATGACGATGGCCAGGCAGGCGTAGGCGCTGTAGGCGCTGGCATTGATGTCCGGGTGCCGCTTCTGGTAGAGCTTCAGCATGCATAGCCCGGCGATCATGTACATGAACGAGGTGTCTAGGGATGGGCAGCGTGGACTGAGCTGCACACACACCCGCCCAGCCTCACAGAGCGGGCCCGAAGGCCCAACTCCTCACCCCGCTCATGGAGCGGGTTGGCGCCTGAACTCCAGGCCCTACCCCCCAAACTAGTGCTGTCCCAGCCAGGCCACCCCGCTGGCTGCCACCCAGTCTGACTTCCCACTGATGTCAGGGGCAAGCTGGGAGAGCTCCATCTGAGTGTCGTAGACTGAGCACCCAGAGGTCAGGACCATCTCTGGATCGCTTCGTTTCCAGTGCTTGCACATGCCTGGCACATGGCAAACACTCATGGGAGGAAGGAAGCTGCACCCAGGAGCCTGTCTTCTCTAGGCCAGAAAGCATGCACAGGCACCCCTGCCATGGCATTTCCAGTGGGCTGGATCTTGAACTCCAGCGGATGACTGGGGGTGCTGGAGGGCTTGGGCAGGTCCCTGCTCCAGGTTCAGACAGAGAAGAGGCGGGCTTCACTCACCAAACTGGAAATTGGTATAGTTGGGGCAGACGTGATAGCAGGCGCTGAGCAGCCCTTCCATCATCAGGGCTGTGCCCATGGCATAGAACAGGCCAAAGTGTTTGGGGATTCCACATTCCTGTTGTGGAGAGAGTAAAGAAAGACAGGGAGGTGAGATGTGGAGAAATGAAGGAAGGAGGCACCCAAAACAGGTACCCCCAAGAGGAGGAGAGGAAAAAGGGATAGGATGTGGATGGAGCGGGTGTGTGGGCAGGGAGGGCAGAGTGGGCAGGGGAGGGGAGGGCATGGCTGGGAGGAGAGGGGAGGGTTGGGCAGGGCAGGGAGGGAGAAGGTCAGCCAGAGGGGGTTTGCGGGAGCCCACAGCCCGCAGCCTGTCGGGGGGCGGGCAGGAGGCAGGCCAGGGGCGGCTCCGCACCAGGGCATAGAGGTCATTGCGCAGCAGGGCCCGGTTGTGGTTGATCTCCCGCTGCAGGATGATCAGCAGGAAAAGCAGCCCCAGCAGGATGTAGCCCAGGTTGCTGAGGATGTTGTTGAAGGCGCTACGAGGACGACACACAGGGCGCCTGGCTACAGCCTCCTCCCACCCAGGCTGAACTCTCACCCCCTGCCCGGGCTCGCTGGGGGAAGGGGCCTCCCAACCGTGCCTGCACCTGAGGTTGCCCAGCGGGTGGGCACAGAGGAAGTTGTAGTAGCAGATGTCCTGATTCCCCGTGACATTCACCACCTGCAGCAGGGACGGGGAGTGGGGGCGGGTGTGAAAGTGCCTTCCTCCACCCTCGGCCCGGGCAGCCCCCACCACGCCACCGGGGCCCAGGCCCATGGACAGGCAGCGGCACCACAGCCAGCCCCACACAGCGCCCAGGCACGTGCCCCTTTGGAAGGACGGAGCCAAAGGGCACAACAGCCCCCTCACTGGGGGGGACTGAAAGGCCTGAGGCAGGGCCGTGACTGAGCTTTTTGCCCCCAGTACAGAGAAAAGGGAAGGGAAACCAAAACCTACCAAGGCTCAGAACTTTTGTTTCAAAAATCCCCCCAAGCCGGGGAGGTGATACCAGTGAAGACACTGGTGCTGGGGAGGTGGGGTGATTTGCCCCCAGCCCCCAGCTACCTAAGCCCCAGGCTCCTGCCAGGCCCAGGGCTGGGCGTCCCACTCTTTGGAGGGTGCCCCAGGCTGCGGCACAGGGCAGCCTGCAGCTGGCCCACTCACCGTCTGGTAGGTGATGACCAGCTGCACCACGGGAAGGGCATAGAAGACGGCGATGGTGGCGATGTTCCTGAGAGCGGGAGGGCGGTGGTGAGGCAGGCAGGGCCCCAGACGCCGCCACACCGCCACGCCACCCCACCAGCCTCGGGGAGCCCGGCCTGCACGGCCTGCTCACCAGAAGTAGATCTGGTACTTTTTCCTCAGAACGCGTTTGTCCTTCCGGGCCAGGTCAGCCACGTAGAGGTATTGCTGAGGAGAGAGAGGGGTGAGCCCTCTCCCCCATCCTCTGGGAGAACCGCTCTAGCCAAGTGAGGGGTGGACCAAAGGGCCCCTCCCTCACCCAAGCCACCATCCAGGTGGGCAGGGGTCTAGGCCGCCCCAAGGCCGCAGCTGGGTGGACCAAGAGCGTTTGGCCCACCCGTGGGAGGGGCTGGGAGTCTAGTCAGCCTCCCCTCCAATGTATCCTGCTTCAGCTGCTTCCCTAAGATGCCGCCCCAGTGGGGGACTGGCTGGGGTCTGCACGCACTATCTCCCTTCTTTGGAAGCCCCCAGCCAGAATCAGGCCCACAGGGGGTCAAACCTTGGTGCGAATGACGTTCTTGTCTGAATCGATGTCGGTCAACGTGTCGTAGTCATCCTCTTCCACAGAGCTCATAGAGTCCAGCCGTGGCCGAGGGCCCGCCGGGTCAAAGGAGCGGTCTGGGCAGGGCAGGAAGGGAACGGCTGCACCACCGGGCACAGGACCCCACAGTCTGTCCCACCAGTGTCAAAATTACCAGGCAGAGGGGAAGAAGCAGGCCGTGGGCTGGGGCTCAGAGCAGGGCTGGAGGTGGGCTCAGCCCCTGGGAGACGATAGCACGTGCTCCTAAGCCCCGGGCGGTGGGGGAGCAAGGGCGGGCTCTGCCAAGAGGCCACAAAACAGGGACCTCTCCTCTCCAGCTTTGCTCCAGTCCTCGTTCCCCTCACTGAGTTAGGGCTTCCCAGGCCAGGACACTGAGCAGACCCCAGGCCCCAGACCCAAGCCACAGGACTGAATTCGGCAGAAATCATGTGATTAGAAGGTGTCCAGGCCTGTGGGTTCTGAGAAGACACTTCTTTGGCCCCCACTGAGTTAAAGACCCACTGGCCCCTGGGGCGAGGGTGAGAGCCTCTAGGAAGAGCATCCTCTCCTTTATCCTGTTCTTTCTACTACTTCCAGAAGCTTCCCCTTGTGACCTTGCCTGGTCCAAAGCCCCTGGAGGCCACATCACGACACCCTGCCCACGAGCCCTACCCCGGCAGGCCAGGGAGGGGACAGGCAAAGGAGACAGCGTTGGCCAGAGAAGCTTGGACACCAGCCCATCACCACCAGGGGCCGGTGCCTGCCTATCTCAGAAGACACCAGAGCCAGCAATGGTTGGCATTAGTGGGGGAAGCCATGCACAAAGCATCTTTCTGGTGCCAGAGTCAACTGGCTACAGTCAACCTCCCTGGCAGGAGCTGATTGGTAGAGCACCCCGCCCCCTCCCCACATCTACCCATGGCAATGCACAGCTGCCGCATCTGGCCAGAGGGGAGGCGCCGCTTGAACTGGTCGTGCCCTTCAAAGGAAAGGGAGAGTTACCGGGGATCTGGGGCCAAGGAGGAAAGGACGAGGAAGGAGAGGGACAGGGAGAAGAGAGGCCCTTCCCTGCTTCCAGCATCTGGCAGAAGAGGCAACCACCCACCATCACTGTTCACCCAGCCAGCACCAGCCCTGCACCGGCACAGCCCCTTCCCTGCCCAGTGTGCTCACCCTGGTAACTGTAGGAGAGCTCCCCGGTGCCTGTGTTGTCAACCAAACCGTCAGTGGATCCGGAACAATTATCTGAGGGGAAGGGGAAGTGGTCAGGTAGGTCGGAGAGGCCTCAGGAAAGGGGATGTCAAGCCCACCCCCCGGGGGCTCCAAGCAGCAGCAGAGGGCCTGGGCACCAGGAGGGGGCAGCTGCCTCATTGCCACCTCAGAAATGGCGGCCTAAGGAGCCCCTGTTGTGGGTGGGCAACACAACCTCGAGGTTTAACACATACCAAAGGAGCCATAGTTGTAACCCTCATAAGGGGAGCTGTCAGCGAAGGGGTCGGCTAGCACCCGAGGGTGACCTGCAACGAGAAAGTCCAGGTTCGTGAGCCCTGGAAGCAAAGAGAGACCAGAGCCAGGGAGAAAAGAGAAGAAAGAACCCAAGGAAGACAGACAAGAGGGGCCACCATGCCAGCAGCAAAGAGTAAGCATCTGCCCTGGCAAACAAGCCTCGCCACCCCCACCTGTCCCAGCCTCCCCAGGTCTTCCCCAGTGGAAATACTCGCTACCCTTTGGCCTCCCTGAAGAGAAAGGAAGGTCAAGGAATGCTGCAGCTAAGGGACCAGCAGCAAGGACAGACAACCTCCAGCCTGCCCAGGTCCCAGCCAAGCACCCTTTGCACTTCACCTCCCTCCCCCACTCTAGACTCCAGCTCCCCTGTCCACAGCACCTGGAGCTTACCAAGGAGAGAAGCTGAGAGAGAAGGTCCCAAGCAGGAGGGAGAATAGAGAGAGAGAGAGGAACGGGAGAAAGAGAGAGAGAGAATGAAAGGTCAATAACCCCAGATACTGCAAATGGCTCCACATGAGACGGCAGACAACATCACCAGACACAGAGAAGAGAGTCAAGGCCCAGCATTCAAGGTGTCCAGGTCAGGGATGGATGGGCACGAGATCCCAGCCCATTTTCATCCACGACTTTTACTGCCAATCTGAATATCCCAGAAGCCCCCAGCCCTTCCTTTTCCAACCCCTGAGGGAACCTCCCACCGCTATCTTCCCCCAAAACACAAAGCAAGCCCTGCCGCCCACTCTCCAACCCCCTGGAAGTACCACTTTCTGGGCAGGCTCGGTCCACGGCCACCAGCAGGGTCTTCCTCTTCTGCCTGCAGGGACAGAATCCAGAGGCTACCCGGGCAGGGCAGGACGAGGGTCCCTCCATTGCCAGGCTGGCCTTCCCCCCACCCATGCTGACCCCTCCATCTGGGACCCCATGGTGCCTCCTAGGCTGGGAGCAGCATGGGGGGAGAGGAGGGAGCCAAGAACCACAGACTCTAACGCCCAGCCCTGTGGGCAGTGTGGAAGGTCACGCTGGGCCGCCTCAGGTCCTGCAGCCCTCTCCACTGCAGACCTTAACCCAGCTGCCCCCAGAGAGGGAGGCCGACCCCGCTACCTCCAGTTCTCCCAACAGGCCAGGAGGATGGTCAGCAGGTAGAAGGAGAGAAAGATGCCCAGGCAAAAAAGCATGCCACCAACATAGGCCTCAGCTGCAGGGAGGGAAGCCGGAAGGGGAGGAGGTTAGTATCTTCCAAGATGCCTGTCCTGGCACACAAGGCGCTCTGTGTCCTGGATTCTCTCCCCAGCCTAATCTCTCACCACTTTTGCCCTCAGACGTAATGGCCCAGCCAGTCCAAACAACTCATAACTCCCCAAACCCTCCAAACTCTGACATGATTCCTGTCTTTGCTCAGGTTGCAGCCTCTGCTAGAACTTTCTCTTTTACTTCTCAAAAACCCCACCTTCCAAGCACAGTTCAGGGACTGTGTCCTCCAGGAAGCCTTCTCTGCCCTCCCGTGTTGCCAGCGTGGCCCGTCCTTCACTCCACAGCTCTCGGCCACCTCCCTTATCTGTCTCCCTCTAGACTGGGAGCTCCCTGAGGCCTGGGCCCTAGCAAAGCCCCTGCACACACAAAGTGCTGAATAAACAGGCCACAGAGAAGAGGCAACTCCTTTCTCCTTCCCTCATACCCCTTCTTTTGACTTTTGCTTTACAGTTTATGAAAAGCCCCATTCAATCATTCAGTAAATATTTACTGAGCCCTGACTAAGGGCTGGCACTTTACTATTAATTTTATTACTTAACCTCACAACTTAGTGAGACTAATGGGACAGATTTTATTTCTCCCTACTGTGTAAATTGAGAAACTGAAGCACAATGGGATTACACTGCTCATGAGCTACAAAGAAAGAACTAGAACTGAGGACTTCAATCTTCACCACAGGCTCTCTACACCATGAGACACTGGCCTCCTCATCTTGAAGCCTGCCAAGACCCCTCCCCTTTCCTGCCCCCTCAGCCTGCCTGAGCAGGTCCCCATCACCCTTCCTACTCAGAGAACATCCTACACTCCAGATCTGGAAGGAAGAGCCAAGGGCCTGTCCATCGCCACCCAGCCACCCACACTCACACGTGACTGCTTGCGATACCAGCACTGACAGGGTTTTCTGGCGGTGCCCTTGATCAACCGGTTCATCTGGAAGTAAAAATGTCAAATTGGCCAAGAAGTGGTTTCCTGGAGCTTGGCTAGAAGTTGGTGGAACCAGGCCTGGGAGAGTCTGGGGCCAAGAACCTATCCCATCAGGTCCAGCAACCAGCCAGGCAGGCCCTTCTGCGTCCCAGGTGGCAACCAAGCCCTCCCCATCCCTAGTCAGGCCCAGGGCACAAAATATACCTTCTACAAAAGGGTAGAAAGGCAAGGCACCCCCGCAGGCCTGGTCTTCAGTCTTCACTACCACCACCACGTAAAAGCTGTTACTTGGGAAGTCTTTGCGCTGCAGGATCACGACAATCGGATGACCGCCGTCAATCCTCAGCAGCAGCAGCATAACCAGCCTTTCCTGAATACTTAACTTTGGGCTGGACATTATGCAAAACTCATTTTATTTAACCCTAAAAAGGATCTTTGTGAGATAAAGATCATCTCTGTTGGAGAGGCTCAGAGAAGTTAGGAGGGTCACACAGCTAGTAGTGGTGCAGTCAGGATCAAACCTAGCTCATTTGGCTCCAGAGCCCAAACCCGGAACCTACACAATGGCCAGGTAAGCAAATATGTGTGTGCCCCCCTGCCCCTTCAGGAGACCCAGGGCTTGTCATCACAAGGCTGGGCAGCAGTCAGGAGGAAACGTGGAGGCGTCACATTGTTGCCATCATGGCGCAACTGGATGTCGTGAGGCCAGCACGTGCCTCCCCCTCCCTGCCCCCAGAACTGGTTTCAAGCTTCGCCAAGGGGCCCTGGGGCCACCTTTCATCTCCTTGCTCTCATCACAATGGAAGAAGAAGCAATGACAGCCAGAAAGGACACTCTTCTCTTTCCTGTATCCAAGGGCGACTGAGATTATGGTTCAATTCTCACAGATTTCAGGGGACCCAGAGTCACTGGGACTGGAGGGCCAAGACCCAGTCTTGTGGGTAGGGTAGGAATGGGCAGAGGAAAAGGAGCAAGGGTTTGGCAAGTTACCCAGCTAACCACCCGGCCACAGCTCCCACAGGGCCCTGGCTATTTCCCACCTGCACAGTGATGGCTGCCTTCTTGGTCATAGTCTGGTACATGCCGATGAAGGCGACATTGTTGTCCAGGTCATAGACGGGGCACTACCGAAGGAGGAGGGAAGAGGCAGATGGACAAGGACCGGGGTCCTGTCCCCCGTCTTTAGCAGCTCTGCTACCAGCTGATGGAGAGTAAAAGGGCCAGGCAGCTTACCAGGACATCCTGGATGGAGATGACCGAGCAGGGGAAAGCCTTGGTGGAAGTCACCTTGACAATCACTGAGTCTACTCCCTCAGGGAACTCGTACTTGAAGTACTGCGGGCACAGGAAGGCAGGAGGAGAGCCCCACCTCAGGGGGATGCTCTCTTTGCCCCTCTAGAGGGGAACAGTCTCCCGTTATGCGAAGACCCAGAATCCTCTCTGGGTTGGATGTGGAGGCTCTCTAGGAAGAAGGGCCTTGACTAGAAGGAGCCCCATTTTCCCTGAGAGGCAGAGGAGGAGTGATAGCAGCCAGACCCCATGTCCCTGCACTGTCCCGTACTGCCTTCCCTCACCACCTTGGCCCAAGATCCTGTTTCCAGAGAGACCCCCATGGAAGTTCAGCCAACTTGAAACTCCCAGCAAAGACCACGGACTACTCCCACTCCCACGCACACATCCCAGAGTCCCCATTTCCTCTCTTAAGGGGTGGTCAGGGAGATTGTACCTGGGGCTGAGCTGCTGTGGTATTGAAGCTAAACTGCTCCCCAGTCCTGTAAGGTAGAGAAGGGTACCCTACGGTCACAGCCGCAGCCAGGGGAGGGGGCAGTCCCTGTGGTCTCCTCATGCCCCCTGCAGACCTGAGCACAAAGTCGTCCATTCGGCTGACCCGGAGCTGGTAGGTGGTGTTGACTGGTGATAGGGTGGACACATCAACATAGAAGAACTGGACCTCAGACTCATTCTTGGTGGGGGGCTGACACAGCGTTCGTTCTACCTTTTGGTAGAGGTACTTGCGCTGATACCTATGGCCCGAAGCAGAGAGTTAGGACATGACTACGATCCCGGCCAGCTTGCCACTCCAGGGGAGTCAGAGCCCAGTTCTTCCAATCTGGTCTCCGTCCCCCACCCCCAGCCCCTGACAAGCTCCAGGCTAGCTGACTTGGCCCTCATGGCACCGACCGGCCTCCTGGTTCAGCGAATGGGGAGGAGAAACAGGAGGGAAACCTGAGTGGTCTAAGGTACTGGGTGAAGCTAGAGGCAAGGCCTGGCTGTCCCCCTTCCCTGACCCCCAGGTCTTACTCACAGTCCTCGCAGGATTAGGGGCACCTGGAAGGATACCACGGCCTCCTTCTGGCGGACCACGAACAGCAAAGGAGCCCCCTTCTGCTTGTTCAGGACGTTCACAGATACACGCACGCCCTCCGTCTGAGGAATGATGTGGAAATGCCCCTCAGTCCAGCCTACGGTGACCGTACCTCTGCCACCCTGGACACATGGCTCCAGAGACTGTGAGCCTGCCCTCCCTCGTTCTTTCCCCAGGCTGGAGAAGCCCTCTATGCCCCTTCTGCCAGAGCCGTCTCCAGGAGTGAGGAGAGGCTCACAGAAGAGGTCCGCTCCTGGAAGGCAGGTTTGTGCACTGGAGGATGCAGGACTGCAGGGTCTAACTCCTTGATGGGAGATACCATGGAGACTTTTAAGGGTCTCCAGAATGCCCCATGTGCACGCGTGCGCGCACACACACACACACACACACACACTGCATGGACACACAAGGGCAAGAAGTGCTCCTCAACCTTCCTTGTGAGCCAGGAAACTAGTTCCAGTTCAACTACTACCCTGGGGGCTCGAGCCTGGAAGGGGGTGGAGGTTCGTGTGGAAAGCCAAGAAAGCCAAGCTGTCTCTCTAGCTCTGACCAATGGATAGAGCTATGGAGAAGTCACGTCCCATCTCTGAGCCTCAATATCCTCCTCTATAAAAACTCAATCCTGGGAACACTTGTTATTGGGCTGCTGGAACCCAAGCCCTGAAGGGGTAGGGGCCACTGCTCTCAGGGTGACCCCAGATATGGGAAAAAAGGAAGAAAGGACTCCAAGCAGATGGCTGAAAAGGAGCGAGAGGAAGTCAAATTTCAGAGAACCAGGCACTGAAGGCAGACCCAGGCCTACCATGGAAACCAAAACCCTCCCTTACTGAAGACAAAAATCAGACTCTCCATTCTCAACTCCACTGCTTCCCACTAAAACCAGGCATGGAGCAGGGCAGGAGACCACACAGCCAGGTGGCCTGAAGTCCCTAAATCTCAGCTCTGCCTGGGCTCTAGACTTCCCAGACCTAGTTATGCCCATGTTCAACTCAGAGACTCACCACTGTGAGAAGAAATGAAAGAGAAGTCAGGGTGAGGTGGCTTCTCCGCAGTGGCCAAACTTCCTTTACACCACCCTCAGCTTACAAGCCTGGCTTTCTGAGGCCGGGAGGGTCCCAGCAGCTACAGCAGCCGGGAAGCCCTGCACCCACCTCCCTACCAGGCTGGGCTGGAACTTGCCCAAGTCTGGGCCTGTCTTAGCCCTCCGGGGTTTTCTGGGCCAAGCCCAGGTGCAAGCCTGCTTTCTCTCCTGCACCCAGATCCCATAGGGCTCCTTCAGATTTTGGGTGTCAGGGGAGCGAGCAGGCTGGTCCCGCTCAGACCACGGCTGGGGATGGGGCGTAGGGAAATGAGAGGAGTGGAAGAGAAGATGGGGTTGAGACAACTTCCCAAACTGTCCGGCTGGAGCTTCAAGGAACAGCGACGGCCAATGAAGAGGGGACCCTGGCCAAGAGGTTCCAGTGCGGGGCTGGGACGCGGGCCTGCTGAGAGGGGCGCGGCGCCTGTCCTCACCCGGTTGCGGGTCACGGTGTGGTTGAAGGTGTAGATGTTGACCAGCTCGCCGTTGACCTCGTCCACGTAGGTGCGCTCAAACTCGGCGTCCCTCTGCGAGACGTCCTTGGGCCCCCGCAGCCCCGGGCGGCCCGCGCCCGCGGCCGCCAGCAGCAGCAGGAAGGGCAAGGCCCGCGCGAACATGGCCCCGGCAGGGCGGCGGCGCGCGGCGGGGCTCCTGCGGCTCGGCGGGCGGCTCCGGCCGCGGCTTCCAGCATCTCACCAGGACCAGAACTTTAACCCCGGCCTGAGATTAGGGAACGTCCCCTCCCTGGAGCCGCCGAGACGCGGCCGGGGGCCCCGGCGGGGAGGGGGCGGGGTACGGGCCCCGAGAGGGGACCCCGGAAGGCGCGCGGGGGCGCCGGGCGGTGACACCCTCCTGGCCCCGCCCGGGGCCGGGGGAGTGAGGGGCGGCCGGCTGCCGGGAGCCCGGAGACGCCGGGCAAGGGGCGGGCGGGCGGGAGAGGCGGCGGCGGGGGCGGCCGGAAAGGGACGGAGAGTGTGAGCGCGAGGGGCGGGAGAGGCGGCAGCGACCGGCCGCCGGGCGGGCCGGCGAGGTTTCCGAGGCGCGGGCCCTTTAAGGGCGGGAGGACGCGGCGGCCGCGCCGCTCGGAGCTCGGGAAAGTGAGCAGCGCCGCTGGGCGGTAAACAGCGGAGCGGCCGGCCCGCCCACTGACGTCAGGGGAAACTGACACAGGTTTAAAGGGCCAGGTCCCGAATTTACCTTTAAAGGGGCCGCGGACGTCCAGCTGGAGGAGCAAGTCAGGGATGCCTTCTCCTACCCCTACCTCGCTACCGCCTGTTCTTTCATTATCCTGCCCGTCCCTGGAAGTTCAAATTGGAATAGGCGGCTGTTTCTAGGAAGAAGAATCTCCAACTGTTTGGTTCTTGTTGGCGAATTCTCTTTGTGCAGGCATAGGGATACCCCCCCCCTTTCCGCCACTACCGGTAACATCCTCCATCCTCGGTCCATTTTTATTCCTGGGCTCTGGAGAAAGGAGGAACCCAAGGAATTAGGAAACAGGTCGATCATCCTGCCGCCGAGTCGCTGTGGCAGAACTGCAGAAGGAACCCGCGTGCGTTCTTCCCTCCCACTGCAGCGACCACACAGCTTCGGAGACCCGTTCCTAGCTTGCGGGGCTATTTAGCCCCACATTGAAATACAGTCACCTTGAGTATAAATCGGTTAAAACTTTTCTGCGGAATATTTTGGCACTGTGCTTCAAGGAGCTTAAAAAGTTTTGTACCATTTGATCCAGTAATTTCACTTCTGGGACTCTATCCCCAAAATAAATATTGATAAAAATTTGTGGGCAGCTTTTTTGCTTATTACTGTGACATATAGCGCATAAAGGAAACAACTTAGATGTTCATAATTAGGGAGTAGTTAAATGCACTATTACCGGGGGCGGATATGGCTCAACTAGTTGGGCATCCGTCTGCCATATGGAGGGACCTGGGTTCAATCCCCGGGACCTCCCGGTAAAATAAAATTTAAAAAAAAAAAAAAAAAAAAAAAAAAAAATGCACTATTACCATGAAGCCATTGAAAATGATCCTTAAGAGTTTAAAGGACATGTAAATGGAGAATTCATGCTATGACACCATATAAATAAATAAATACGTACATGTGCAAAAAAAAAAAAAAAAAAGTTGAAGAAAATGCATTAAAAATTTAACAGTGATTATCTCTGGTTTATAGGTGATTTAAATAACATGTATCAAGGTATCATTTCCTCTAATTCCAAGTGTAGAAAAGTACGAAAAAATCACTGGATTGTACATGGCTTTTAAAAATTTGTATACTTTATTTTATTTTATTTTATTTATTTATTCATTTATCCCCCCCTTGCTGCTTGTGCTCGCTGGGTCAGCTAACCACGCCGTGCGGGCGGGCTTGCCTTCACCAGGAGGCCCCAGGAACCAAACCCAGGGCCTCCCATATGGTAAACGGGAGCCCTACTGATTGAGCCACAGCCGCTTCCCGTCATGTACTCTTTTTAATGAGACAAATTCACTATTAGATATGTTTAAAAGAAAAGAAATGTTGGCCACCTCTGAGGTTTCAAGCACTGGTGAAGCCAGGTAGGACAGTACCTTGTCAGGATTGTCTCATATTGGCAAGATTCCAGCAGCCTCTGCCTCTGCCCCTGCCTTACGACCTGGGGCATTGTTCCAGTGAGGACTACTTTACTTTAGGACTACTTATAAACATTTATTGATTTCTACAATGAATATTTAATGAGCACCTACTATGTGCCAGACACTGCTCTAGTTATCCTGGGCACACTAATGGGAGAGTTAGGCCTGGCCCCTGCCTGAGTACAGCATATCTGAGAATGAAGACCAGAAGTAGCTGCAGGGGCTAGAGAACCCTTGAACAGTCAGACCAAAGAGAACCTTAGCAGTTTACTGGGCAACTGCTCATTTATAGATGGGTAAAGTGAGACCCAGGAAAGGCCGGTTCCTTGGTAACTCACTAGACTCAAGTCTCCCTTGCCTTGGTCCGGTACTCTTTCGAGACTATCAAGACCAACTTGGACCAAATAGCTCCACAGGATAACAAGAGGTATTTTCATCATGAGCCCAGTTTGGAGAATCAGTGTAGGATTTACATATTCCTACTAGACTTGGCTCTCTGGCTCATCCTGACCCTGGTCATGTTGCCAGTAAATAATCTGGCTCTCTAAGAAACATTCCCACACTGAATTTGTGCTTTGCACTTACAGCCGGCTGTAAGTTCAATGAAGGTCTATCATGTGCCAGGAACTTTGCTTGTGTGCTGTGCGAACCATAAGTCCAGGGTCACAGAGTCTCTGCTCTGAAGAGCTGTAGAGGCTCGTTGGTGCAGTGGCCATGTCGAATGAGCCCAGGCCGGGACTCTAAACTCACTGGGGAAAAGCATTCCAAGTTTGGCTCTGGAGCTTTGGGGCAAAATGTGATCTGAGGCCTGTTTAAAATGCATATCCAGGGCCCTACTTCATACTTAATGAATCACAGTCTCTGGAGGTGGAGCCCAAGAACCTGCATTTTAACAAGCACTCCAGGAGCTTGTGATCCCCAATAAAGTTTGAGAACCACTGTTCAGGGGCTAAAGGACTGAAGCCCATCATTATTCCTGCTTGTTCCCTTTCTCCTGACAGTATCCTGGGAAGAATCTTTCCAAGCCAATGCAGAAGGGATCTTTCCCCTTTTGTAAGGTTCCAAAGGCTTAACCTTTGAATCCTCAGTACCCTGGGAGTTCAGACAGGCTGGGAGGGCAGCTGCCCCAGATTTTCTTGCTGTCCTTAGTTCTGCAGAACTTTCTGCAATCCTTCTCCCCACTCCCCCACCCCACCCCCAGGGTGGGAACAGCACAACCCAGTTATGAATAGGCCCTTTCTGAGGTCTGGCAGTGCTGAGATGAGAGAAGGCCTTTCTGTTGGCTGTAGCGGTCAGCATTTTGAAAGGAGGTCAGAGACTTGGGAGTGAGATGTGGAGGCCTCCAGGGCAGCAGCAATGTCTAAGCCTTGCTATACCAAAAGCCCAAACCTAACCCTAACCCTGAGGGAGGAGGATGGGGTCACAAGGCTAAGGTGACTTTCTTCTACATCCTCGTGGGACATCCTTACCAAGCTTGTGTGCTGAATGGGCCAAGGAAATGGGACCATTCGCTGGGCAGCTGACAAGATTCCAGCTCCATTTTAAATCACAGATGATGGGGGTCGGCTGTGGCTCAACTGGTTGGGCGTCTGTCTCCCATATGGAGGGACCCGGGTTCGATCCCCGGGACCTCCCGGTAAAATAAATAAATAAATCACAGATGATATGCAAGGAGAGAAGACAAGGTGAAAGGTTCAGCTGGATCAGCGTTTCTTTTGTTTGTTTTCTAGGTGTATTGTTAAAATGACCTTAAGACAGCACCAAGTCAAGGGCAGGATACTTTAAGAATCATGGTAAATGGATTAGCTGAACCCAATCAAGTAAGTTAAGGAACCTGGGGGGTAGGAGTGGTTGTGCCTATGGCAGAATCAAATCAGACTTTAGAATTAGGTAGTGGTATAACTTCAATCCACGAAAAAAGCTTGCAAAATGAATCCCTTTAAACTTGAAATTCCCTGTTTTCATCTTCACCATAAAAAGGGCTCAGTGGAGGTCTGGAAGTCAAACACCATTTTTCTGGACATAGACAGCCCCAGGTCCCAAGCCCCGGTCAGGGACAGCAAGGGTACAGCACTCCTTTCGCCCTTGTGACTGGTTCTCTCTCTTATGAAAAGCATCAGTTTGGGAATCAGATATAGTATTTAGTCTATCATTCCAGGAATAAGGTCTCAAAACTTTCCACATGGCTTCCTGGTATTATGGAGAAAGCAAGGACTTTGGTGTCAGAAAGTTCTACTGAAGGTCTACCGTTTAAATCCTTGCACTCTGTGCCTTAGACAAATTACTTAAACATTTTGAGCCTGCAGGAGTCATGTCTCATCTCCAATGTCCTCCTAAATACTGCACTGTGGAGCTGCGTATGGCTTCATCCATTATCCTAAGCTATTGTCTAAGAGCAGGAAAGGGAGACAAGGCAGGCTAGCTCTGACCAAGGGGCAGTACTTTCTGTCAGAGATAGAACAGTCATTTTCCATTTCCTAAAACTGGGCTTTCACCATGTAGATTAGGAAACATGGGCAATACATTCAGGGTCTGTGTTTGCTTCCATCTGGCCATGTGATGGGGCCAACATCAGAGCTTTCCAGGAAATGAGGCTGGTCATCAGGTTGCTGAAAACCAGCAGATAAATAATTAATAGACTCAAATCTGTGCCTTCAAAGATCAGATAAAAATGAGCCAGCAGCTACCCTCGCATTTCAAGAAAGCTTGGGGCTCCAGCTAAGAAATCAGAAGATGCAACTAAAGACATTTTTATGCCCTGGCTGTATCTAAGATCGCATGCAACTCCCCAGACCTCATTCCAAGTTGTTTTCAATTATAGAAAAGATTCCCCTTTCCTTACACTTTGGCTTAGATACAGGCCATATCACATCTCTTCTTGTGTTACTTAATTTGTCCTCAGAGCCTCAGCGAAGGTGATTTTCTCATTCACCATACCTCTGTTCCTCTGAACTGGTCTAGCCTTTTCTTCTATCTTCACTTTCCCTATAAAAATATTCTTTAATTCTACCTAGTTCTGATCAAACAATAATTCCAGAAAGTGTCTCAGAAATTTCTGTATTAGATATGGAATGAATATTTTTGTTCTTCTTAATTGTATTTTGTTTGACCTTATTTTAAACTAGCAGGAATAATGTGTTGTTTCTCAGCAACGGCAGCATGGTTTCACTGAAAGAAGTGGGACTTGAAGTCAAAAGATTTGTGTTCCACACAGGTAGTCTTTTCGTTTACCTGAAGGCTTCAAGGAAATATGCAGCTCTCACCATTTGAAAGACTACTGGATGGATGATTTTTGCAGACAGCTGGATGGATACTCACGATACAAGATTAAACAGCCTCTGAATCATTTTAATGAATTTCTGTAAGCCCCCTGTTATTAGTCAGCCAAGGGATGCTGATGCAAAATACCAATAATTGGTTGGTTTTCATAAAGGGTATTTATTTGGTGTAACAGTTACCAGGCCATAAAGCACAAGTTTCTTCCTTCACCAAAGCCTATGGTTACATGTTGGAGCAAGACAGCTGCCGACATTTGCCAGGGTTCAGGCTTCTTGGGGTCCTCTCTTCCCGGGGCTCCGTTTCTCTCTGGGCTTAGCTCCTCTGTTTCCTCCACAAGGTCAGCTATAGACTATGAGGCTCTCTAGGCTTTGCCTCACTCCACAAGGCCAGCTGTGAACTGTCAGGCCAATGGCTCTCTTTTCCCGGGGCCTTCTCTCCTTCCTCATGACCAAGCTCCTCTGTGTGCTTACTACCCAAGGCTCCAGCATTAAAACTCAACATCAACTCCAACTCAAAACTCCAACTCTGTCCTTTGCCATGTCTTTTTTCTTTGATTCCCCACCCACCAAGGGATGGGGCTCAACGCCCTACTGATGTGGCCCAAAGCCCTAATCAAAACTTAATCATTACCCATAATTAAAAAAAAAAAAAAAAAAACTTAATCATGCCCAGATGAACAGACCAGTTTATAAGCATAATCCACTATCTTTTTAATTCCTAACTATATCAAATTGCCAAACTGCTATACCCCCCACCCCCAAAAAATTGTGTTCCTGTTTCAATTCTGAGTTACTGACTAGATGACAAGCCACTTAATTTCCCATTCCTTCCTTCCTTCTTTCCATACTCATTCATGTATGCAGTGCCTAGTTTGTACAGTCACTAAACTAGGTGCTGGGAACACAGACACTTAAAACATATTCTCTGTCCTTAAGGAATTCATAACCTAATAAGACAGAGATAAGTAATAAAGGGTGGTAAGTGCAATGATCATATGTGAACTCAGACGTGAGAGACCTAACCCAGACCAGAGCTGGAAATTGGGGAAATCAGAAAACACTCCAGGACGTGTCCCTGAGGGGTCCTTAAAGGATGAATAGGAGCTATCCCAGCAAAGGGGCAGGAACATATTCCAAACAGGGGCTCCTGACTCAGGCAAAGTTTAACGTTATTGGCATGAAAGTTCAAGGTAAGGTGTGGGAAGATAGCAGTTGATGAGGGACCAGGTCATGGAGAACCTTGGATGTTTTACTTAATAGATAGGACTTGATCCTTTAAGTCAGTGGTTATTAAAAAAAAAAAAAAATGTACTGCAATACACTGATGTACCATGCATTCTTCACAGGTGTGCTGCCAAAGCTAAACCGAGCCAGTTCAAGGTAATGTAAGCAAAAGGCATAGCATAAAATCTGGCCAGAGTCAAAGAAAGACCATGTGTTTAGCAAAATATTTAACATCTTTACTTTATGACTGTAAGACTTCATGGGCAGGTTAAGATTTCACCCCTGCCATGGCTGGAGATAAATAGGGATGGTCCTCTTGCTGGTTTTGTCCAGTTTTTCCCAAGTACAGAATCTAGTGAAGGTGCTTTCCTTCTACCACACCACTGTCCCTGCCACTAGTCCTAGGCTACTGAAGAGGCTCACACGAGGTAGTTTGGATACAGGCAAGCAAAACCTCAGGGCCTAGGCTGCTTTCACTATTGCTGTGTGACCAAAGGGGAACCTGAAGGCAGCTCTCAAAGGCAACACCTCTAGGCGGATGTGTGGGGAGGAAGTTGGTGTTGTTAGATATGGGGAGGTACAGCTAGAGAAAATACCTGTTCAGTAGCTCCAAATTCTCTCCCCCTACAGCAGTAAACCATTTGAATCCAGGAACATCACTGTGACGGTAAAGTGAATGATACAAAAACCATAGGGACTTGTAGTTGCTGCATCTTTATACTGGAACATCGGTCAGCTCTAATTGTTACTGGCACGCTTCTAGAGTTAGTTATCAGGATAGGCCCTGATGGGCTAGTTGAGGAACTGAACCTTGTTCCAAAGAGAAAAATACTCAGAGGTGCACTGTTAGGCGAAGCTGATGACTTTCATCCAGCTTAGATGAGGCAGTCCACAGTACCTCCAGATTAACCTATCTGCAAGACTGTTCCAGCCTTTGGTATGAGTGGGCTTCAAGGATGGCAGCTGTGCCTTCTGAAGGCCTCACTCATTCAGACATCATCACCTGCAACTGCGGGCTCCCACCTCCATGAGGATCCTGAGTATGGAGGTTAGCAACTCCTATTTTAGTTCTCTTTCTGCCATGTATTCCACTGTACTCACACCTTCCTCTTTCTTTCACATGGTAAATCTTATTTACCCACGTTGTGTCTTCCTGTCAATTTGAACTTAAAAATTCTTGCTCCAGGGAAGCAGACGTAGCTCAGTGGTTGAGCACTTGCTTCCCATGTACCAGGTCCTGGGTTTAATACCCAGTACCTCCTGAAAAAAAAAAAAAATCTTGCTCCATAAACCCACTTTAATTATTTTAATTCTACTACTGGTTTTAAGATGGCCAGATAATGCACTTTAAATAGATTGTAAATATTGTTGTGGCCCCATGGCAGATGGAATTGAAAAGCACTGTAATGGCTGCAAAAGGCCTGAAGAAAGCTCTTGCCTTGGTCGAGGTAGGACAGTCATTTCCTTCCCATGACCTTCAACTGAACTGGGGATGTTATCTGTCAGGAGCTCAGTGAATCAGAATCTATAACTAAAAAGTACCCCAGGGGAAGCGGCTGTGGCTCAATCAGTAGGGCTCCCGTTTACCATATGGGAGGCCCGGGGTTCCGTTCCCGGGGCCTCCTGGTGAAGGCAGGCCCGCCCGCACGGCATGGTTAGCTGATCCAGCGAGCACAAGCAGCAAGGGGGGGATAAATGAATAAATAAATAAAATCTTAAAAAAAAAAAGTACCCCAGGTTGACTGCATAGTGGCAAGGGCAAGTCAAGTAAAGGTGGGTTCAAAATGTAGCACTACCAACTTAAATTACATGAGTGTTCTTGGACACGTCACAAAACCTCCCTGGGCCTCAGCCACAGTAAATGGGGAATGCACGTACATAAATCCCCTAGTACATAATAGATGATTAATAGATGGGAAACACTATCCTAAAGCCCCTTTACTACAGCACAGGAACTCAGAATAGTCCAATTTATCTGAAGCACTCAGGTTCAAACTGGGGGCAATAGTAGAAAGTAATATTCAAATGTTCCAGAGAAAACTTGGTGATTACTGGTTGAGGAATGGAGAAACAATGGAAACGGACATTTTATGCCAGTAAATAAATTCTAGAGTAGAATTTTAAAAAGAGTCAAAAGGTCAGTATAATGGTTTGTTCATTGTTTTTAGCTCCCGGATACCCTCAACCAATCTGAAACATTTCATCTGACAATTTTCCCATTTATCTACTTTGAATTCCTTATAACTACTCACCCTACCCCACCACCCTTCACCCCAGAGAGGATAAATAGAGCTAGGTGCTCCACAGAAAAGCAGCAGCAGGATGTATCCAATTTACTTATGATAAAGTAGGAGAAAAACCATCCCTTCTTTTCTCCACTGGAACTCAAATTATGATAAAGGAGACAGAAAGAGAAGACATCAGCACGTTTGAATGAAATGTTTACATTTATATTGAAATATGCACTAAAACAGAATGAGTTCTACTAGTCAATGAGGCTTTGCCAAAGCAGAATCACAAACTTCCATTGGGGAGGTCCAGTCAGCTAGTAGCAGCAATCCCCAAGCAGGAACATCAAGGAGAAGCCTGGGAGAACCCCTCTCCAAAAACCCTCCTTTTAAGAGACCCCAACTCACTTCTCCCACATGCACCCACACAGATTTAGGAGCTTGGACATGCTCCTCATTTTCATATATTTTGAGTTTCTTCTTTACTGCAATAAATATAAAATTGGCAATGCTCAGACACCACAGCACAGACAATATTTCAGGCTTTAGCATACAACTGTAAACAGTGACTAGGTTAAAAAAAAATAAAAAAGGAGAGATAAAGTTGGAACTTTCTTTTAACAACGAGAGACAGAATTCTCAAGAGCAGGGCATGAGCTACTCAAGATTTGTTCTGCTGGGTTAAGGTTTTTGACATGAGATTCAGGTTTAGACAGATGCTGACAGTCCAGACAGACTCAAGATGGCAGAAGAAGCACCGTCGATGGCAGCCTAGGGTATGTGGGCGGCAGGATGACCTGCCCTAGATTCCCTGGGCAGGAATCTTTAATCTGTCACATTCAAGATGTGACCACGGAAATCTTTATAGTTTCATCCCTGGTTGCCATTTAGGGTAGCAGGAATGAGTGGGCAAATGAATTACAATTTGCTGGGAGAGGAATGGAATAATACCCCTGCTAGCTGCCTGGTAAGTTGGCCCCTTAATCACAATGACAACTAGGACATTTCACTTGGACAATGCATCTTTTTTTTTTTTTTTAATAACAGCAACAAAAAAAAGTACAAAGAGGTAAACTCCAAAGACTAAGCATTACGTTTTGTCACTGTAGCAAACTGAGATGGTCAATGAAAGAAAAATAGACAATACTTTTTTCTTAAATTAGTGCAAAGAAATCTGGCAAGAAATGAAAGTGGACTCTGTCTGCATATTAGCAATGGGGCAGATTTTTATTTAAAAGGCTAGTGGTTCAAATACTATTGCTTGAATAGCTCTAGTAGATAGAAAATATAGTAACATCTGAGTTTTTACGTATATGCAAAGTGAGCTGAAGGTCAGCTCACAAAGGGAGAGAGAAGCTAAAAGCGCATGCTGCAGAAGTAACCTAGTCGGTTTATTTGGACCGTACTTCCACCTTCTGACAACCAGAAGAACATCTGGAGAGAGATGTCTTTTCATACACAAAATTCTGGCTTAAGTAATTCTCTTCCCTAGAACTATGCCTCAGCTAAAAAAACAAATGTCTTGAAAAACTTAAGAACCTGGAATACTAAATTTAAAAAAGGAAACTTAAACATAGTAAACAAGTTTAGTAAACACCATGTGTATTTTCTGCTGTTAATGAAGACATGATACACTCAGAAAAGTATGTATTTAAAAAACAAAACAAAACAAACCCCCCAGAAAGGCTCCAACAAGAAAAACTCAGCTCAAGTTCTATCTCTCAATCAGAAGTGGGTCTCTACACAAATCAGCACCCTCCCTCCCCAAACACACAAAAGCTCTGCCATTTGTCTTGCAAGCAGAACAAAAGACATATGCCTTAGTTACTGGACTTGAGCAGTAAGCTGAATCACTGCAGAGCACATTTTGATGGGTTACTTCAGCACCTACCAGTCCAGTTTAAAATATTTGTTTATAAATCCAGTTTGTATATATTCCATAGGTATATTGGACAATAAACCATATATCGTCCCATTATTTTAAATGGCAGTTTTTGTAGCTCAAGCAATCCATTAAGATTATAAAGAGCTTTCTTGTAAGAAATTCTTGGATGGTGACAATACATTAATGAGAAACCCTAAAGTTAAACAAACCTAGTTGTTTTTTGACTAAAATGATGGGAAAAAGTAGAATATAGTTTCCCCATGGGAAAAGGCCAACTTTTTCTTAACTTTAAAAACTAAGCCAATAAAAATAAAATAAAATATACATAAAACTTGAAATAACACCAGCCTTATGGAATGAGAAACAGCTCTGATATTTTTCCCCAAAAAAAGGAAACAGTAATAAGCTTTAAAGGAAAAACAAACAGAACCAACCAGAACTCTGAATACAGATAGCACGCCACACTCTATAGTACAGACCAACACACAAGAATGAGTTATCAGTAATATCATCATGAGAGTAACTGGCTGGGGACTTACATTTCCAGCAACAGAGCTCATAGGTCAAAAACGTGTTAAAAGCTTGTAATGTCAACAATGACCAAAAAAAAAGAGGGGACAAGAGGGAATGGGAACAAGGAAAGGCTGCATGCACGGGTCTCTTACAGACATGATATTAAGCAGCATAAAAATAAAACCCTCCAAAGAGTCTCCCAAATGGGTAAAAAACCTGTTTTTACTGCTAAGTATGAGAAAGATTAAAAGAGTGGAACAAATTCACTAGAAATTATAGCATCTCCCATACCTGAACGACGATCAAGTTCACTTGGATGCTGTATGCTATGAAAACACTGAAAATATCTATGAGAGGAAAATAAAATGAAAACAAACGGCTAAAATATGAACCTTAAAAACTGGAAAAAACATTTGTTTTAAAGCCAAGTGCGTGTGATTCTGGTAATTATTATACATGACATAATCCACAGAAAGAAAGGTAAAAAAAAAAATCTTCATATTATTCAGTACATAGGCTGATACTGTCATAGGGTAACAGTGATAGTTCAATGAATGTGTCATACATACAACTAAAAAGTCCCCTTCTTGTGTCAAATGAATTTAAACAATCTTCCTTGGCTAATTTTTCTCCTGTGTCAAACAAACCTTCTATGTACAGGACCAGTTTAAATCCCTCCTCCCCTTCAAACACTAGATATGAACATCCAGGAACATTCTACAATGCAAAGTGCCTTAAGAAAGAGAAGGATTCTGTAGTGCCAGTGATATAACTGATCTGAGGAAGCGGTGATGTTATTAACACTGATGGGAGCCAGTCAGGCTATGGTGGTTTGTTTCTCCTCAGGTGTTTCCTCTAACAACTGCATGATCAGTTCATGGAGGGGTTTGCAGATCTTTGCATAGCCCCCTCCTGTGAGATGCAGAAAATCAAACATGTCGTGGCAGGAGATGGCACCGTCCGAGTGCACGAAGCCCCCATCTGTATCCAGGAGCTGAACATTGGCAAGCTTCGGCAGGGAAACCTTGAGAAGCTGGTTGACCTTGGCATTTTTTTGCCTCAAAGGGTTGGGCTTCTCACCTCGAGGTAACAAACCCTGCGGAAGATCAAAAAACAGAAAATGAGATGTTTCAGATATTCCTCCAACAACTGTTCCATTTGGCACTTTCTACTCCTTTGATTTCTGAAAGACTGGACTAGTTTTAATAAAAGCTCTCTAACCATTCCTTTTTAGTTTCTTCAGAGGTTCCTTTTCCTCCTCCTGTTCCTTAATTGTTGGTATTTCTTCAGGGTTTTATATTTGGTCACTGCTCTTCCCATTCTAATCCCTTTAGCCCAGATCTCTTCCTAGAGCTTCAGAATCGCACACTGAACTGCCAGCTAGAGAACCAAGCCTGAATATTCCCGAGACATCTACAACTTAGTATGCCCAAAAGCAATTCATCATCTTCCCCCAAAACTATGCTCCTTCTACATTCTCTTTATCAACTGGTCATTCCAAAATCCCCAGAGTTACCAAGCTAGAAGCCTGTATCATCATTCCATCTATTATTCATCAAATATTCAGATCTTACATTCTGAATATTTCTCTAATACATTCCCTTCTCTCTATCCCTATTATATACAGTGCTATAGCTCAGGAACTTACCACTAATCACCTCAATTAATATAAAATCTCCTGGCTGGCCTTCCTACCTCCAGGGCTGTCCTTTCCTTCAACCCACTCTCCATATAGCCATCAGAATAATCTAGCTCAAATATACCCCTACCTATTAATGCCACACAGAACCTACACCATAATATACCATGAGAAACAGAGTTGGAACAAATGCTGTCTTGATGAATCAAAGCCACATATCGAACAGTAAAAAACAGAGATGTGTTCTGAATTTATTTTTAACTTGTATATTAATGACCTCATTTTCAGATAAATTGGATGGCTGTCTTGAGGGAAGAGGGGAGAGGAGAAAAGAAAAGCCTGCTCTTACATGGCCAGAGCAAGGTTTTAGCATCTCAAACTAAAAGTGGCTTTTATTTATTTTTTTTATTTTTATTTTTTAATTTTTTTTAAAGATTTTATTTATTTATTCATTTATCCCCCCCTTGCTGCTTGTGCTCGCTGGGTCAGCTAACCACACCGTGTAGGTGGGCTTGCCTTCACCAGGAGGCCCTGGGAACCGAACCCGGGGCCTCCCATATGGTAAACAGGAGCCCTACTAATTGAGCCACAGCCGCTTCCCTAAAAGTGGCTTTTATAGACAGTTGATCCCATTTTAGAATTACTGCCAGACATCCTTAACCTTTTAGTTGGTTTATAGCTAATGATGCCACACAGTAAGTTACTGTTATTTAAGTTTTATTGTATAAAAATCTTGTCACCAGTTTCTCCTATAGGATATGGTAAGAAGTCTCAGGGCTGTCCGTGTACCAGCTGGGCGCTGGGCCCTGAGCCTCAGTGGAGTTGCAACACCTACTCTCCCGTTCATTGGACTCACCCAGGACAACCAACAAGGAGGTGAGGATTGACAACCTCCATATCAAGGAAACAAGAGAACCTATAACTGCAAGCCAGAGAGTCCCAACCATCAGCTGTATGGGATTGAAGCCCCCTCTCAATTACAGGCAGAGTGGACATAACCATCCCAGAATCCTCAGGATTAGGGAATGAACTATGGACTAGAGTGGACTTATTAGTATTCTACTATAGACTTACTGTGATTCTAGAAATGGAAAAAATTACAACACTGATGTGGAGGCAGTGGCCACTGGAGGCTCTTAGGGCAGGAAGAGGGAAAAACAGGTGTAATAGAGATTTTCTGGGACTTGGGAATCGTCCTGAATGACAGTGCAACGACAGACATAGGCCATTTTATATCTTCCCATAACCTGCAGAATTGTGTGGGACAGAGTGTAAACTACAATATGAAGTCCATGCTCAGTGACAATGCTCCAGGAAGCATTTATCAATTGCAATGAATGTGCTACACTAATGAAGGATGATGTTTATGCGGGAGGTCGTGGGAGGGGTGGGGAATGGGGCAAATGGGAATCCCTATAGTTTTTGTGTAATATTTATGTAATCTAAGTGTCTTTTAAAAAATAAAAAATATATATTAAAAAAAAGTTTCCTTTAACAAAGGTAGGTTTTTTTGTGGGTTTTTTACTGTAACAAAAATTTTTTTAATGCCCAAAGTACTTGTTTATATCTGCTTTTTTTTTTAAGCACAATTTTGGGACCTTGATTACCAATTTATGGTGTGGTTCTACAGTTCCAAAGGAAAACTGTTATCCTGCCAGTCTCCTCCTATCCTTGTTAAGCCAAGGTCAATCCTCAATCCTAGTTTGTATGATTTTGTTAAAAGTATACGACTTTGTATCTAATAGTTAACATTGAAGTGCTGCCTTCAATGCTTATATAGCAAAATCTGGTTGAGCCATAATGTATAACCAAGAAGGATGGCCAGTGAACAATATTTCTTTTTTTTTTTTTTACCGGGAGGTCCCGGGGATCGAACCCGGGTCCCTCCATATGGGAGACGGACGCCCAACCAGTTGAGCCACATCCGACCCCCCAATATTTCTTTTTCTGACTTTGAAAGACTACCACAGGGAAGCGGATGTGGCTCAAATGATTGAGCTCCCGCCTACCACATAGGAGGTCCCGGGATTGGTTTCTGGTGCCTCCCGGAGAAGACAAGCAAGACAGTGAGCTGACAACAAGATGGCGAAACAAGACACAAAGAGGAAACACAATGAGAGACAGCAAAGCAGGGAATGGAGGTGGCACAAACGACTGAGTGCCTCTCCCACATGGCAAGTCCCAGGTTCCCGGTGCCTCCCAAAGAGAAGATGAGCAGACAGAGAGAGCACAAAGCGAATGGACAGAGAGCAGACAGCGAGCGCAAAACGAGGGGGGAGGGGTAATAAATAAAATAAAAATCTTAAAAAAAAAAAAAAAAGACTACCACAAAAATCAGTCATAAAAAAAAGAATGATTACATCTCAAGAATGGGGCAACATACCTGTTGAGATTTTCAAGCAAGGATGAGTAAAGCAGCTTTATATATTTGCATAGCATTTTCCTTTTCATATGAATATCAAGGATATGCCTTTGTTTTTTAATAATGGCTAAAATATTATGTTAAAGGAAACAAAAAAGAAAAGAATTGCATTTCAAATCCTTTCATCCCTATTAGAGTAACTGATTCTGTTTCCTTCTAGTTCTTTTCCAGTTGCATATATACATATATGCTTTTTATTATTTTGCATATATACCTCTAAAGTACTTCTAAAAACAATATATATACTGCTTGGTATTCCAAATTTTCATTTAAATACACCATAAATTCTGTTTTCATACAGTTCTCATAATTGTCATGTGATTATTGCTAGTATATTCAATGACTTGTTTATTCATTCTCCCATGCGGTTGCCTCTTTAGGTGATCTGCAATTCCGAAGTTTTGGTATTGCAGATAACATCAAAATCAACAACTCTGCCTATCAAATTTAAAAGTCTGGTTGAAATGAAGAATACCAATGGGGGATTTATTCAATAACATTCATGCAACAAATATGTCCTAACCAACTATGTACCAGCCACTGTACTGCAGAATTGGACTCTTAACCACCATGTAATCCTTTCTGGAATAAGGGAGTATATACATAATTACATAAACAAGTAAATTAAATTAAATACCGTACAACTAAAAAAATAAGATAAAATCCAAATTCCCTAACACGACATTCAAACTCCTACAAGACCTGGCTGGGGCTTCTTTCTCCTAATCATTCTAGTCTCAAATTGCATGTGACAACTCCAAAATTCTAGCATTCTCTCAACAAAAACACACATATGAGGACACTCAAGCAGCCCCCATAGAGAGGTCCTTGGTCACTGGTGAGCCATGTGAATGAACGATCTTGAAAGCAGATCCTCCAGCCGTGGTGAAGTATTCAGATGACTGCAGCCTCAGCCAATATCTGTTCGCAACTTCATGAGCCAGAACTGCCAAGCAGCCAAGCTACTCCAACATTCCCAACCCAGAGAAACCATGAATGATAAATGACTATTGCTGTCTTAAAACAAAACAAAAAAAACCCCACACATATACAAGCTCTTGATCATTTTCTTTTTATTTATCTTTAATGCTTTATCTTCTCTCTTTTCCCCATTTGTCTGGACACTAATGAATTCTTCTTTTTTTTTTTTTACCTGGAGGTACCGGGGATCGAACCCCAGTCTCTCCATATGGTAGACGGTCGCCGAACCTCTTGAGCCACATCCATTTATTTCCCTAATGAATTTTTTTTTTTTTTTTAAAGATTTTATTTATTTATTCATTTATACCCCCCTTGCTGCTTGTGCTCGCTGGGTCAGCTAACCACGCCATGCGGGCGGGCTTGCCTTCACCAGGAGGCCCCGGGAACCGAACCCGGGGCCTCCCATATGGTAAACGGGAGCCCTACTGGTTGAGCCACAGCCGCTTCCCCCTAATGAATTCTTTAAAACTAAACTTGTTAAAAAACAAAACAAAACAAAAAACTAAACTCAAATGTCATCTTTTATGCCTAAAATATACCGTTCTCCCTTTACTCATCTTAGCATATGACATATAATGCTCTTTATTCTGCTGCCTCTATCCATTAGACTGTGAGCTCCTTGAGAGGGGCTTTATCTTATTCATCTTTGCATCCTCAGGACCTAGGACAGTGCCTAGTAACTAGAGATTCCCACGTTTGCTGAAGGAATGATAGGGGAGCCACATCAGCTCCCCTATCATTAAGGAACTGAATACGCATCAGATTTCAATTAAACACACATTTCAAGTTAAGCTAAGAATATCCAAAGCTAAACTTTTACATTGAAATAGACAACTAGTGGGAAGCGGATGTGGCTCAATTGGCTGGGCTCCCATTTACCGTATGGGAGGCCCCAGGTTCGATCCCCAGGGCCTCCTGGTGAAGACAGGCTGGCCCTGTGCAGCGCAGTGGGCTTGGGCCCACGTGGTGTGTGGGCTGGCGCAGCAAGATGATGCAACAAGGGGAGACAAGCAGATACAGAAAGAAGAAGAAGAAAAAAAAAAAAAAACGCACAGCAAAATGGACACAGCAAGCACAAACAGCAAGGGGGGATAAATTTAAAAATTAAAAAAAACAAAAAAACAAACAAAAAAACTATATATATATATATATATATAAAAGAAATAGACAACTGTTTATGTCTGAAATCAGGAATACTTAATGCTTTAACTCTACAAAGGGCAGTACTTTCTGTTAGGGGTAAGACATAAAGCACTCATTTTCTTGCTGATGGAATTTCTGATGTTTTAGGGAATTCAGATCTAATAAATACACCACCTTTAACATATTAACAGTGGAATGGAACAATACATCTAAGCTCATCGAAACCCAACTACACCCAAAAGCAAGCCAAAGAGATTCAGGATTCATACAAGTCTCATGAGCAATTAAACACACACACACATTTTAAATCATCAGTAGAAGGCAATAAAAATAAAAAGGCTACCTGAAGTAAAAAAAAGAGAATTTCCACACTTCTAAACAAGGATGAATGTGAACACGTGACTGAAAGATGATGCCAAAGCTGGTCTGGGGAATGATAATGGGACCAGTAAGACAACAGGATATATCAGAGAAAGGAGAACAAAAAAAGAGCTCAACCAAAGCACCATAAACTTCGACCTAAAGATTCTCTATATTCATGAGTAATCACATTTCTAAGAAGATTCCTCAGCTGACCTAAAGACAACAAGGTCTCCACCTTCCCAAAGACTGCATACCAATACGATGATTTTGGCCTGTGGCTGCCTTGTGTTGATAAGTTGTACGATGGCCTCAATCCCACCTGCTACCTCTTCTGCTGTATTTTCATGGTTGTTTGTTCCTACCCACACAACAATGACCTGTAATTGAGGGAAAAGAAAAAAGGAAAAAAAGATAAATACAAGGAACAAAGAAATGTCCAATATTTAGATGAAAATCTTAAACCAAAAATGAAAAAAGGACGGATAAACATCTCAAATAGTGTTGGATACTTTAACAAGGCATCCATCTTAAGATACTGATCTATACCTCAGAACCTGTATTAGGATAAATTACAATTGGATTAAATATTTAGGTGGCAAATTTGTACAAGAAGGAACAAGAGAGAATTCTTTTATCTTTATGGAGCTGGAAGCTAATTCTTCAAAATCCAGAAGCTCTACAGAAAAAATTAATAAATTCAACTGTATATATATATAAAATCTTCTACATGTGAAAAGAATATTAAAGCAAAGTGAAATCTAAGCAATCTGGGGAAAAATATTTGCAACTCACATCATAAAGACTTAGTCTTCCTGACCAGAAAGATTAAAAAAAAAAAAAAAAAGAAAAGAGAAGTACCCAAGGGGATGGATGGTTTAAATGCAATTGGAGGGGGGCGGATGTGGCTCAAATGGTTGGGTGTCCGTCTCCCATATGGAGGGACCTGGGTTCGATCCCAGGGACCTTCCGGTAAAATAAAAAAATAAAATAAATAAATACAATTGGACTCAAGGAAAAAGTTGTTGGTGTGGAGGCTGGATGCAGTTTTAAAAAGCTTTTCTCTTAAAAAATAAAAAAAAATTTAAAAATTATGAGTTGGCTTTCATTTAAAGACATACTTCTCATATGACCCAACAAAATAACTTGCCATTCTGCCCAAACCAGAGGCACATGGATGAGTTTTTCTATTTGAAAGGCAAAGAATAAAATGCTTTCAGCTAAAGCCTTTTTCTTTCTTTCTTTGGGGTTGAAAACAATTATATGCAGTGTCTCAATTCAGGACGTTTATAATGAGATAAGGTATGGGGTAGATGTGTATCATGAACATTTGTTCCCAGTGCCTTCAAAATTTCTTCAGAAGAACTTGGAGGCCTTGATCAATTTGTTTGTGTGGTTAGACAGGTTCAGAATTACTTCCTGAACTGAATCATGGCCCTGCTCTGAGTCTGCCCTCATACTACCCCAGGTCCATGCATTCCACAGAATAGCACACACCTCATCAGCACCGAATCTCTTTCTATGACTCAAGAAAATAGTTATAACAATTACAAATACAACCCAGGCAATCAATATGCTGATTTCCTAATTAAATGTACATTTTGGCATGTTCTTAACCAACGATAATATCACTGATCTTAAAGTATCAAAGAGCAAAAGTGAAAGAGTCTCAGTTTAAGACAATTAAAATACTTGAAAAATTAAAAATACACTTTTTAAATGAGTTTCATTTTACCTTAGGTTTAATATTCTCCAGTTCTCCATTCTTTAGTCTCCACAAAACATGTCTTGTTGTATCTCCTCCAATTCCAAAATTCAGTGCGTGGAGGGGGGAAAAAAGCTCTCGCCATATCTAAAAAGAGGAAAGCATGATTTATTTAAGCCAAAATTAGTGGGAAATAAAATCCTTCAATTGCAATGTGTTATGAGGCATTTGAAATAGCAATTTCTATTTTCTGTATTCAAACAAACATAGCAAATGATGTGCCACTCACTGTTTTGAATATGTCACGGTATAACTAAATTTTTAATATACAATTAGGTTTCAGCTCAAAATTAAGTCAAACAACCCTTAAGAGGTACCAACATTCATAATTAAGTTAGCACTTCACTAAACTCTCCTTTCCCTTTATCCAACCATTTAAAGGAAAAGGGTGAGATAGAAACGTGAGATGAAGAAATTTAGAGTGCTGGAGCCAAAAAAGAATAAAGCTATAATTTATTTTAAACCTGGAAGAATGCCTAACCCCTAAAAAATGTTTGAAACAGCTCACCACAAAAATACATAAAATTAGAAAAAGATAAAATACAAATAATAAGAACTGAGAATCATAACTAGGACAAATGCAAATAAGCAAATACAAATAACAAAATTAGTAAAATACAACCAAGAGGAAAAACTGAAAATCATGACTAGGATAAATATAATAATGACAAGCATCCTGGAAACCAGAGCCAAAAGGGGAGTTTAGTTATAAACAGTGCTATTTTTTTCCCTTTGTCTCATCAATGCTTGGTGGCACAAAGGCTCCCATTAGGGTAAGTCTGATTTCTCTTACACTCTGAACTACAGCTTCTTTAGAGTCATGAATAAGAGTACAGGTTTACGTCAGAGTCAAAGTCTGTTAGTGATTAAGGGATATACATTAGCAGTCAAGAGCCACCATCACCCCTTCCACCTTTACCTCATACTGCTGCATTAACTGTACCATGGAGTCTCCCACAAACAGAACATCAGGCTCTTTGTCTTTACAGTCCAGGACAAATCTGTTATGCTGGTTTGGAGAAGAAAGGAAAATTAGAAACTGGAATTTCTTACCCTATGAGATTTCTTGGCTTAGAAAGAACGGTTGTCCAACTAGTTACTCTGTTGTTAAACTTTCTTTTTTATCTGCCCCTAGAACTTATTCCTTTGGATCTGCAATTAACTGCTGGAACTTCCCTCTTATCCTTACTATACTGAACATTCTAATATGCTCCAGAAAATCAAAATTCTACTGAAACTGGCAAACTGAAACGTTTACCTTTGCCCCAAATTTTATTAAGAAAATTTCAGATATACAGAAAAACTTAAAAGGATAGTACGATGAACACCTGTATAACCTCCATCTATACTCAAAGACTCTATAAACATTTTTACACATTTGCTTTCTCTCTCCATATATGTACGCACACATATCATGATTCTTCACCCCTAAATATTTCAGCATGCATCTCCTAAGAAGACATTCTTATTTCAAGAGCTAGACAAAGTATTATAGCTATTTTTTTTTTTTTTTTTTAAGATTTTATTTATTTATTCATTTATCCCCCCCTTGCTGCTTGTGCTCACTGGGTCAGCTAACCACGCCGTGCGGGCGGGCTTGCCTTCACCAGGAGGCCCCGGGAACCAAACCCGGGGCCTCCCATATGGTAAATGGGAGCCCTACTGATTGAGCCACAGCTGCTTCCCTATAGCTATTTTTAAAACTAGAAACATTGCAGATTCATGTATTTTATTTGGATGCTTTTAATATGGACTCTGAAAATATCTATTAAACCCCAGATGTAAGACACTGGCATACTACAACTCAAGGCTTTTCCATCTAATCTAAGTTTATAAAGCAGTGGTAACCTACGACTGGAATGCTTCCCTTTGCTCTCAAGGGACAAGACTCTTTTTAAATGGATTTTACCCATCAACACTAAAGGATATAGTTTATACTTTTCTGCTCATTTGTGAAACAAATTTACATGATTCTTTTAGGAAGAGGTCTCTAATCTAGTTCCAGGGAAAGATCCAAGTGCTGTTTCTTTTTTTTTCTCACACTCTACTTATGCTTCCCCCTAGGAATTAAAGTAGAGCTACAATTTAAATATTTCTGCTGATAATACCAATACAGATGACACTAGAGTGAAAGTGGAAAGGACAAAAATAGTTGGGAAATAATTTGGCAGTTCATTAAAACAGCTCCCCTCTTAGGATGGTAGGGTTAGGGATAACTTTTTCTTTTTTCTTGTTTCCATGTTTTGTGCAAATAATTTTTTTTTCAATTACTATCATTTCAATATATATTTTTAAAACTGAAGGGATAAGACATGCAAGAATAAAATAAGAAGGTGCTTTCTCACATCATGTCAATTCTCTACTGCATGTACTGTAGGACCAACTACCTCTCAATACCAAAAAAACAACTCCTGATTACCAGATGTCAAGAATTTAAGCACTGCTATTCTAAAGGTTCCAGTACTTTAAATTTCCTTTCAAAGTATATAAGTAATATACACACATTGCAACAGGAAAGACAAAAAAATCCCATCCATAATCCTACCAACCTTAACTCAGTAACTATTATCATTTTGGGGTATTTTCTTCTTGTCTCTCGCAGTTCCGCCACCTTTTTAAAAAACATAGTTGGGTCATTATGCACACTTCCTTCTGGCACATGGCTTTGAGGACAAACTTTTGTTAAAATAGCTTATCTACCTACCAGTCCAGTGATTATAAGCAAATACATAATCTGAGTCTTGGTTTTCACCTCTGCTGGCAACTCTGTTTTAGAATTGTTGTGAGGGTAAGAGTTCTATGAAAGGAGCCCAGCTACTGCCTGGCACACTGTTGGTACTCAATGAGTGGCAGTCATTATTATTGCATTTAACATTATACTAAAAGCATTTTTCCATGTAGCTAAAAAACGTTCATAACCATAATTTTTCATGGCTATACAATATTCTATTAAAGGCATCCATTAATCCTTTGTCTGTTAGTAGACTTGCCAGTAACCTCCTACTTTGTGTGAGCCTTCTATTTACTGTGATGAACAGTTTACATTTTTAAAAATTATGCTGAGAATTCTTAAATCAAAGAGAATTAACATATTTGTGGCTTATGAATATACCATCAAATTCTTAACAAAAGGGCTACACAGCAATTTATATTGACATCAATATGTATTAAAACTCATTTTACTGTACTTGCACCTACAATAGATACTAACATTTCTCTATTCCTCCCGTCTTTTCTCTTCCCATTGTTTTTTTTTAAAGATTTTATTTATTTATTCATTTATCCCCCCCTTGCTGCTTGTGCTCGCTGGTTCAGCTAACCACGCCGTGCAGGCGGGCTTGCCTTCACCAGGAGGCCCGGGGAACCGAACCCGGGGCCTCCCATATGGTAAATGGGAGCCCTACTGATTGAGCCACAGCCGCTTCCCTCTTCCCATTGTTTTTTTTTTTTTTTTAAAGATTTATTTATTTACTTTATCCATTTTAAACCCCCCCTTCCCCATTTGCTATTTTGTGTCCATTTGCTGGGCAATTCTCCGTGTCTGTTTCCTGCAATCTCTTCCCATCCTCCTCCCTCCAGTCTTCACCAGGGTTCAATCCTGGAGACCTCCGATGTAGGAGAGGTATTCTGCCGCCTGCACCACCTCAGCTCCTGGCTTCTGGAGCTTTCGGAGCATCTTGTCTTGTCTCTCCCGTTACGTCATCATCCTGCTGCATGGCTCCTGGGATCCGACGGCTCAGCGGAACACAGAGCCTGGCAGCCCATGCACCTTCTATATATATATTTTTTATTTTACCGGGAGGTCCCGGGGATCGAACCCAGGTCCCTCCATATGGCAGACGGATGCCCAACCATTTGAGCCACATCCGCCCCCTCTTCCCATTGTTTTAATCTGGACTTTTTGCAAACAAAATGTTAAACACTTCCTGTCATATTTCTTTATTAGCTGTAATTCTTTTAAGAACTGTCTATTGAAATAGATACTTATCTACTTATATGACAACAGATACCAAGACTTCACCTTTAATATTTACTGCAAATACTTCCTTTGGTCTCATGTTGAGGCTTCTTTCTCTGGTTAATATATTTTGATATGATTTACATTAAATTTGTCTATAGTCAAGTGTGCCAATATAATTTCTTTTTAATTTTTATTGTAGTAACATATACAGGCATACCTCATTTTCTTGTGCTTTGCAGATACTGCGTTTTTTTACAAATTGAAGTTTTGTGGAAACCCTGCATTGAGCAAGCCTGCGCCATTATTCCAATAGCATGTGTTTACCACGTATCTCTACCACATTTTAATTAATGTAAGTAAATTTTTTTAGACATAATGCTATTACACATTTAATAGACTATAGTATAGTATAAATATAATTTTTATATGCACTGGGAAACCAAAAATTTCATGTGACTTGCTTTATTGTAGTGGTCTGGAACAGAACCCACCATGTCTCCAAGGTATGCCTGCATACAATTCAAAATTTTCCATTTTAACCATTCTTAAGTGGACAATTCATTAGTATTAACTACATACACAATATTGTGCTACTATCACCAATATCCATTATCCCAACTTGTCTATCATCTCAAACAAAAACTCCATACCTATCGAGCAATAACTCCACCCCCACTCCCTGGCCCTTTGTAACCTATAATCCACAATCTGTTTCTATGAAATTTGCTTCTTCTTTGCTTATATTTCATAAAAGCGAGATCATATTTGTGTCTGGCTTATTTTGCTCAACGTGAGGTCTTAACAGTTCATCCATCAGAATCTCATTCTTTTTTTATGGCTGAATAATATTCCATTCTATGCATATACCACATTTTATTCATCCATTCATCGCTTGATGGACACTTGGGTTGCTTCCATCTTTTGGCAATTGTGAAAAATGCTCCTATAAACATTGGAGTACAGCTAGCTGCTCAAGTACTTGCTTTCAATTTCAAGAAGTAAACTGTCAGGTCATATGGTAATTCTATTTTCAACTCTCTGAGGAACCGCCAAACTGATTTTCACAGTGGCTGCAAATATGATCTTTTTTAAAAACAGCTTTTTACTATGGAAAATATCACGAAAGTGGAACAAACAACACAAAGAACCTTCATGTATCCATAACCAGCTATAGCAATCATTTAAATTATAGCCACTAATATTTCAGTCCTACCCTCAACTACTTGCTCCACCCTACCCTACGGATTGTTATTTTTTTCCTTAAACTTTATATCGTGAAATAATTTCAAACATACAGGTCTGTTGCAAAAATAACGCTAAACCTACACACAAAAAAACTCCAACATACACCTCCTCCAGATTATTATTTTTTTTATTTTTTATTTTTTTAACAGCACATTTTTTTTTTTTTTTTTTTTAAAGATTTTATTTATTTATTCATTCATCCCCCCCTTGCTGCCCGTGCTCGCCGGGTCAGCCAACCACGCCGTGCGGGCGGGCCCGCCCCCACCAGGAGGCCCCGGGAACCGAACCCGGGGCCCCCCATATGGCAAACGGGAGCCCCACTGATTGAGCCACAGCCGCTTCCCTCCTCCAGATTATTTTGAAGTAAACGGAGGATAGACCATTTTCTTTTCTTTTTTTTTTTTTTTTTACCGGGAGTTCCCAGGGATCGAACCCAGGTCCCTCCATATGGGAGACGGACGCCCAACCATTTGAGCCACATCCGTCCCCATAGACCATTTCCATCTGAACATTTTAGTATGTAACTCTTAAAAAGTTTTTTTTTTTAGGAGGTACCAAGGAATGAACCCAGGACCTTGTACTTGGGAAGGAGGCGCTCTCAACCACTGAGCTACACTGGCTGCCCAATGAGAGATGGTTTTCTCGTTTGTTTTTGTTTTTAGGAGGTACCGAGGATGGAACCTAGGACCTTGTATATGGGAAGCAGGCACTTGAGCGACATCTGCTCCCCTCTTAGAAGTTTTTTAAAAAAGATAATGATGATATCAATTTTACTCCAAACAAAATGAGCAATAATTCTTTAGTATCAACAAATAACCAGTCAGTGCTCAAATTCATTGTCTCAAAAATGAAAATTGTTTTACTGTTTGTTTTTAAAAATCAGAATCCAGACAATTTGCCTCTTAAATCTCTTTTGCTGACTGCACTTCTGTGGTGGTTGTGAACCTGTTCATTTGTTCCCTCTATTTCCTGAAAAGTGGTAGTATAGTCTAGATTCGGGTTCAACATTTTGGCAATACTGCTTAGGTAGTATTAAGTATCACTTCAATACTTGTTTTAATCATGATTGCTTAAAAATATTTTTTCCTTTCTTTTTACACTTTTTATTTTGAAATTTTAGATCTACAGAAGAATTACAAAGATAGTAGAGAGTATTCCCATATACCCTTCACCCAGCTTCCTTCAATATTAACATCTTACATAAACATTTATCAAAACTAAGAAATAAACATTGGTTAACACTATTATCTAAACTATGGGGAGTGAATGTAGTTCAAATGGTTGAGCACCTGCTTCCCACGTACAAGGTCCTGGGTTCAATCCCTGGTACCTCCTAAAAACAAAACAAACAAGCAAACAAATGAAAAAACCAACTCTCATTGGGGAGCAGATGTAGCTCAGCGGTTGAGCACCTGTATCTCATGTATAAGGTGGGGGAGAAGAAACAAACAAACAAAAACTAACTAAATAGTATTATTCAGATCTCACCAATTTTTCCACTGATACCCTTTTTTGTTCCTGGAACCAATCCAGGATAGTTCACTGTGTTTAGGTATCATATCTCCTTTGTCTCTTCCAACCTGGGACAGTTTCCCGGTCATTCCTTATCTTTCAAGACTTTGACACTTTTGATGAGTAGTGGCCAGGTATTTTCTAAAACGCCCTTCAACTTGGGTGTCTGATGTTTTCTCATTGAATAGACTGGGCTTATGGATTTAGGGGAAGACTACCGCAGAGGCCATGTGCCTTACTTGTTGCAGTGCATCAGGAGTAAATGGCATCAATGTGCCTTAGTATTGGTAAAGTTAACATTATTTGGCTAAGGTGGTGTCTGCCTACTTTCTCCACTGTAAAGATACTATTTTTCCTTTCCATATTCTATTTGTGAGAAGTGTGATACTAAATCCAGCCCACAATCAAGGAGATGGGAACTAAGTTCCACCTCCTGAAGGGAGGGGTATCAAAGAACATGTGGTCATATGCTAAAGTCACCACAGTAATTTAGGGGGAGATACTTTGAAGCTAGGCAAATATCCTGTTTCTCCTTAAAGTTGTGTTCACTAATTTTATTTTATTTTATTTTTTTTTAAAGATTTTATTTATTTATTCATCCATCCCCCCCTGCTGCCTGTGCTCGCTGGGTCAGCCAACCGCACCGTGTGGGCGGGCTTGCCTTCACCAGGAGGCCCTGGGAACCGAACCCGGGCCTCCCATATGGTAAACGGGAGCCCCACTGATTGAGCCACAGCCGCTTCCCTGTTCACTAATTTTAGTGTTCATCAGAGGACCTTGCCTACAGCATTTATTACTGTTCTAATGATTTTCTTTTCCCTCCTTCTTCCTTCTACATTTACTGATTGAAATTCTTCTATAAGGAAGATTTGTCCTTCTCCCATATTTATTTTTGACACTATGGGTTCATGAATATTTTATTCTTTGGGTTATAATCCAGTAATATCATTATTTATGTTGCTCGAAATTTTCTAGCTTTGGACATTAGGTAATCTTTCAGGTTGGTGCCACATGATCAGAGTTAATATCAGAGACAACCCAGTATCACATGCCTGCTATGTGATATACTGAGGACATCACTTCAGTGATATTCCTGCCATCCATCTCACTTTCTCTCTCTCTTTTAAGCACTTCTTTGCTTCCTGGCAGTACAAGATGGCCCAGGCTCATATTTTATTGTCCTTGCTCCAGCCACAGGTATAATTAGCCATTTCTCAAAGAGCTCTGGCTTCTTCTTCTTTTTTTTTTTGTGAGAACGGTATTTAGAAACCAAGATCTGGGCATATATTTTAACATTTAGCAAAGTTGGTCCTTCCTTATTATGCAAGTTTAAAAAATATATATATATTCCTGTTTGTTTTTCTTCCATTTGAATTTTTTCCCAGTCAGTGCCAATTATTTAAAGCCTGCTAATTTATGCTAAGCATCTAGTTTTGATTACTACTTCTAATAAAGTTAAAATGACTAATGTCCATCAATGAGAAAATGGACAAATCAATTTGGTATTTTCATATACAGCAATGAATACGATTTAAAGAATGAAAATGAATAAACAGCTACGCTTTTAACATGTACAAAATACTGCATAAAAATACATTCAGAAAGATACTATCTAAATAAGGTTTAAACACACATTAAAAATACTATAAATATATATTTTAAGGATCATATATATGTATCATGTAAATACACGAGAACATTACATACCAAATTTAGGATACTGGTTTGGGGATGAGAAGGTAGGAAAGGGAGAAGAATGTGATTAATGAGGGGAATACCAGGAACATCAACTCTATTAGCAATGTGCTGCTATAAACCACAATATAACTTTTTGAAAGATATAAATGAACTAGATATAAATGAACTTAGTTATTAGGAATAACTAAGTAGTAGGTCCACATGAGAATAGTACCACCACCACCCCCAAAAACAAACAAAGAAACAAACCAACAAAAACATTAACTGTGACTCTAAATAAGCTTGCTGATACCCTGGAAGACAAAAAAAGAAAGAGAATACTATACAATCATGAAGAGTATAAGGAGAGTCACTAAACACAAAAACACTACTGTGGGGGATTTATAATCATACAGAACTTACTACTTCAAAGGGTAATATGGTTACAAAAGAAATAAAAGTTAATATAGTTATAGCTAAGTGATAACAGTTTATTAAAGGGAAGCTAAGAATTCTGAAGAAGAAAAAAACATACTGAAAAAATGATGGGGCCACACCAAGCAGACAAAGGGGCTAGCTTGAAGAGATACCCACTGGCTCCACAGGGGTCAGTCTGAGCTTGGATTATAGCCTACTGTCTAAGAACCCATGCGTCCATAAATAAGAACTGGTTACAGCCAACACCATCTTAACCAAATGACTGAAAGTAATATCATCAACTAGACAAATCCACATTGTGTGCCTTCTCTGTGATGCAATGACACACAACTTCACTGATTCACTGATATTCCTGCCAAAACTGCAGAATCTTTGATTATGAAGAAAAAGACAAATCCAAATTGTGGGGCATTTTGCAAAATAAGTCATCTGTACTTTTTAAAACTGTCAATGTCATGAAAGACAAAGGCTAAGAAATGTTTCAAGTTAAAGAAGAATAAAGAGACATGACAAGTGAATACAATGTATGATCTTGGACTGAGAAGAAAACTGCTATAAAGGGCATTATTAGGGACAATCGGATAAATGTGAATATGGATTGAAGACTAGGTAACAGTATTATATCAGTGTTAAATCTCCTGATTTTAAGAACTATACTGCAGTTATGGAAGAAAATGTTCTTGTTCTTAGAAAACACACTGAAATATTCAGGGATAATGAGGCAGAATTACTGCGACTTACTCTCAAATGGTTTGGGAAAAACAGTATGGTGCTATGTGTATATACAAATGTATACAGAATAATCAGGCAGATGCGGCAAAATGTTAACAACTGGTGATTCTAGGTGAAGGATATATGGGAGTTCCTTGTAAAATTTTTATAACATTTGTATCATTTTGAAATTTCAAAATAAAAAAAGCTTTAAAAAGAATGCTGAAGAAACAAAGCTCATCTTTTAAGATTAACATAAGGCAATTACCATGCTTTCAAAACATTCCTCAGTTCCAACATCAGACTGGTGATTAGGAATGACATTTCTAATGTAAGATTTTTATTTGCAGTAATAAATTCTAGTTGACTATTAAAAAGATCCCTTTGCAGCTTTCGCCAGAAGGCCCTCAAAAATTGAAGAGTCTCATGTGAATAATATATGCACTTCCTTTTACCTGAGACATCCATCTGTCATCTCCTTGAATATCTTCAGCTGCATGTGGAATAGCTGCTGGGTTTGAGTCTCCTTGGCTCATTCTATACCTGAGAAAAAAATGTTTATATCATCTTTCATTTACTAAAAGAAGAGTTTATTTGTTACCACTTATTTAATTAAATGTCAGGCTTTAAATATTAATTCACATTTCACTGTGGCTTTGCCTAGAAATTAAACTTGGTTTATTTTCAGCAGAGATGAGTTCCAGGACTTGACTACTTAAGTCCCATAAATATCTATACTTCTAGACAGGTTTGAATATCGTTTAGGAACACTAAATTACAATAAAAAGCATATATGCTTTACACCTTTATTAATTTTTCATGATTACATGCTATCGTTAAGTGCCAAATAACACAGAGAATTAAACACTTATAGTTCAACAAAACCCACATATTACAGCTTTTGGGATGCCAAAGTTACAAACTTAAGAAAAACAAATAACTACTACAAATTATGATAAAACTAGCCATAAGATGCAAATATTCTCGCTGTCCTGATTTTGTGATAATCAGGGTAGGCTAAACATTCACTATATTAGAAACCATACATGTGTCCCCAGACCTAATTTTTCTCCCTAGGTCTGGGTTTTGGAATACTGGTAATAAAATAAGCCTGACCATCCTGTATGGGAAAAGACTGTAACTTAGTGTATCTTTGGTCAACCTTAAGAGATATAACAGGGGGACGGATGTGGCTCGAGTGTTTGGGCATCCGTCTCCCATATGGAGGGACTTGGGTTTGATCCCCGAGACCTCCCAATAAAAATTAAAAAAAAAAAAAAAAAGAAAAGAAAAAAAGAAAAATATAGAAGGCGTGTGGGCTGCTAGGCCCCGCCCGTGGGTGCGCCACCAGGCCCTGCGAGCCACGCAGCAAGATGATGACCTAACAGGAGAGTGACACAAGGGACAGCCAAGACAAGACGTGCTGAAAAACCAGGAACTAAGGTGGCACAGGCGGTAGGACACCTCTCTCCCACATCGGAGGTTCCGAGGATCGAATTCCAGTAAAGACAGGAGGAGAAATATGAGAAGAGAGGGCAGGAAACAGACACAGAGTTGCCCAGCAAATGGACACAGAAACAGCAAAAACGGTAGGTAGGTGGGTAAAAATGGATAAAAGTAAATAAATAAATCCTTTAAAACAAAACAAAACAAAACACACATATAGGGGAGGAAGATATGGACTATAGTTAGTAGTAATACTTTGAAAATGCTCTTTCATGATTTGTTAACAAATGTTTCATTACAATGCAGGGTGTTTGTGTGGGGTGAGGTGTGGGAACCCTGTATGATTTTATGCATGTTAGTTTTGTAAGTTCATGATGTTTACTAAACACTTATAGTTTATGTAGGTTCATGTATGAATGATATACTTCAATAAATTGTTTAAAAACAAAAAACAAAAAACTAGCCATAGGCTTTGGCACTGGTTTTTTGACAGGTCTCCACTGAGAAAATATTAATGATGAGCCCAAATGTGGTTTCTGATAGTGGGGAAGAAGGAATAATCGAAATTCAGAAAAACCAGAAATATTAATCTTCTAGAAAGACAAATAAGAAGCTGGACTATTTTCAACCAATTCTGGAAAATATGTACTAGAGACATTAGGCTCAAGAAGTCACTTGGTAAACCAAGGGATGATGAAAAAGAAAAATCTGAGGTTTTGTGGCTTACAGTAAAGAAGGCCATACTCTATGTGAGCAATCTATTTTTCTTTTCCTTGTATTCCTCAAATACAGCTAAGCTTTCTATGAAAAAGGATCAAGTTATATTCAGTTAATATATATTTATCGATACATAAATGCACTGGATTGCCAAGGTAGTAATTTGTGAGAATCAGAAGATACCTTATACTAAATACCATTCATTGTACACTTTGGATGAATTGTATGCTTTATTAATATGCATAAATAAAGTTGATTTGTTTAAAAAAAAAAAAAAGAAAAGAAAAAATAAGATACCAAGTTCTCATAATGAAAGCACACCTTCATTCATGAAAAATAAGTTATGAAAGTAAGCAATATTGACACCAATTATGCAAACAAATTAGCTCAGCCCTAAATGACACTGGATTTATTAAAAAAAAACAAAACAAAACAAAAAAAAACTAGGTTGAGGGCAAAGCTCATATCTGACTGAAAATGTAAACCATCTTTCAAAGCACTGGGTATATATTTCTTTAGATTACTAAAGTTTGCTACTCTCAGAAAATAAAAGCTATACAGGAGGGAATACATATGCTGTATGTTTTATATATACCAACTCCAATCCTCACAAAAATGCTACAAAATGAAGAAAATGAGGAAAAGAAAATTTAGGTAATTTGTGCAGACAGTGACTGATATTAGATTTGTCTGATCCCAGTAACGTCACATCTGACCCAATGACTCCCCTAAAGGGATCTTATATCACCATCACTTCATTTCAGTTCTTGGAATATAATGCTTAGATCTTGGTGAAAAACTTGAATTTGAAAATCTGTCATATTAGAAATAGAAGAAATGGCTATGTTTGTAATCTGGAGAGAAACTGGTTGGAGACGAGGAAGACCCAAACGGCTGTCTTAAAGTATTCGAAGATTACTAGGAAGGGATATTAGGCTTATTCTGCATGATCCCAAAAAGAAGTAGATAGAATGTAAAGTGAAACAGACTTCTAACAAATATGAGCACAAAATGAAAAGGCCTGTCTCAGAAAGTATATGTCTCTCAATGGAGATTCAAGGAGAGGCTAGGTAAAAACCTAACAGGAAAGCATAAACTAGAGCGTATGAGCAAAGATTGTCAGATTAGTGGGGTCCAAATATTTTTGTTTGCGCTTCCCATGTTTAGAATCTTTTTGAACATGTACCCCTAAAATATGTGTATATATTATTAAATGTATGAGTCACTGTATATTAAGTATTAGTAAAGCTCATTTCTTCCTTTATTAGATAAAAAGTTCTAAATTGTTTCCTGCATTCCAAAGGATCATCATATACATGCCCTTAGGTGTATTACCCTCCATTTTCTCAAGACCACTAGTCTAGATCAACTTTAAGATCTCTTTATATCTATGATTTAATTTACTGACATGGATTTTCAGAGTTTATCCAACAGGTAAACAAATAACTTAAAACAATAACTGCAATTAATATTTATTAATAACTTAGTATTTACAAGACACTATGCAAGGAGACTTACTTGTTTATGAAATAAAACTGAAGCGCAGAGAGATTTAAGAAAACTGTTCCATGATAGTAAGGAGAAAAGCAGGGATTTGAACTCAGGTCTACATATCTAAAGTAAATACCCAAAGCCTCTTTACTTCCCACTGTTCTATGTTAACTCTATATCTTCCATTTAATATTCAACAAATATTCAGTCTTGAGCAAAGGATCTTGTTTCTATATAGAACAGATTATAGGAAATAGTAATAAATTCTAATTAAGTTGATTCACTTATATTTCCTAATACTATCATCCAAGTTTAATGGTCTTCTGATGCTATGAGCAAAATACTTCCAGCTATCTCCAAGAGATATCTGCACACCGATGTTCATAGCAGAATTATTCACAACTGCCAAAATGTGGCATATACTTACAATGGAATATTATTCAGCAGGAGAAAGGAATGAAGTTCTGATTTATGCTACAATATGGATGAACCCTGAAGGCATCATGTTGCACAAAGTAAGTCAGACATGAAAGGACAAATATTTTATAATCTCGTTTATATGAATTAGAATATGCAAATTCACAGTCAGAAATTAGAAGACAGATTACCGGGGACAGGGATGGGGAGTTAACACTCACTTGGTACAAATCTTCTGTGTGGGCGATGGAAAAGTTTTGGTAATGGATGGTAGTGACGGCAGCAGAACATTGTGAATGTATTAACACCACTGAATTGTATACTCAAGTGGTAAAAAATGATTAATTTTAGTTTGAATAAGTTACCAGAATAGAAATGTACAACACAAAGAGTAAGTCTAATGTACACTATATAGTTATTAAGAGAATTAAAATAAGGTTCCATCAATTGTAATAAAGCTACCATCCTAATGCTAAATGTTAGTAATAGGGAAAACTGTGTATGTGTGTGTGTGTGTGTGTGGGGGTTATATGGGAACTCTGTATTTTCTGCATGGTTTTCCTGTAAACCTACAACTGCTCTAATAAAAAATAATAATAAAAGGTATTTCCAGCTCAGCCCTAAACTTCTTCATGAACAAAATGAAAAAAATCCACATAGGCAGAGAAACTGAGGAACAAAATGTCACTTATCTGAGGCTACAAACAGTAGAACTGAAGAAACACCACAAAATTTTCCCAATTAGCTAGTCTTTTTTTAACTATGAATACAAGGTCATCCTTCTTCCTCCTCTACAAGGGCAAAGTATCTGGGTGAAAACATGTTTCTTTGTGCCTTCAGCCACTTGGATTTTGCATTATTTGGCCAAATCAAAATCTTACAATACAAAGTAGCTTTCGTAGTTTTACTGATGCCTATGGTTTGGTAACATTTTCAAGCAGCAGGAAAAGAAAAACTGAGCCACAAATCCATGCAATCTCCTTTTTATGAACACAGCTGGAAATGTACTATCTAGGGGGCTATGTATTTAAAGGATTCAAATATTTAGGAATTAGATAAAATAAACTGTGGTATTCTTTACAATAAAAATGAAGAAGAATCAGTAGCTCTCCAGAGGGCAGCCTATGCTAAGTCACAAAAATCTGACTTTTGGGTTTCCTGCTTCAAGTAGAGAGCAGTAATGTAGTATAGAGGTCTTTAGAATGTGGAAGCTGTAATCAGTAATTAAAACAAATGGGAGCGGATGTGGCTCAAGCAGTTGAGTGCCTGCTTCCCACATGGGAGGTCCCAGGTTCAGTTCCCGTGCCTCCTGAAAAAAAAAGACAAAAACCAACAACCAAAAACAAATGAAAAAACCAACTCAGGGGAGCCGATGTGGCTCAGTGGTTGAGTGCCAGCTTCCCACATATGAGATCCCAGGTTCAATCTGTAGCCCCTGGTATATATGTATGTATGTATAAATAAATAAATAAAGTACCAAAAGAGGGAAATGGCTCCCTCTTCATCTTACTAAATCATAATAATCTCCCCATACAGCAAGTCATTACCTTTTGAAATCACAAACAGCAGGCTTGGTTAGTAAAACCCAGTAGAATGGGGATAAATGGACCAAAGAACCAAAGTTTTGTTAATTTACTATGAGAAGCTATACTCAAGGGAAGCTGTAATTGGCCATTAAAATGAGTTTTCTGGTAAGATGAAGAGTAAGTGACTTACATATTATTTAGTAGAGATGGCATCTGCTTCAGATTCTTAATTTCCTATTTCCTGCATTTTCTATCTTCTCTACTTAACCTGGACTAGGACAGTATAACACCAGAACTCCCAGATAGTTATATGAGCATGATGTAGTATGTTTAATCAGATGCCAGTTTCAACAACAAAGAATTACACATTCTCAAAGCAAACTGGATATTTCTTTAGTCTGAACCAGGAAAGAGATGGAGAGGAAAAGAGGTACTAAGAACTAAAAGATTTAAAATATTCCTACTCTGGCCTGAGACCCTTCATTTTGCTTTAGAGGGAGTTGGCAGGGTAATTCCGTCAGAGCAGGCAGGCCTCATCCTAAATACCCTGCCTCAGTGGGCTGGTGAGTAGGTCCCCCGGTTCAGCACATCCATAATTTATTATCAAATGCCCAAGCCAACAAATAAAAGCCCAATGAATTCCTACTCCTTCCCTCTTTCCCCACAAGGAGGCAACCTTTATGTCAGAACAATGTACTCAGAAGACCAACCTAAAGACATAAGGCATATCCAAGGCAAAGGCATATTCAAATGCTCAGGGAAGATAAACCTCTATATTCTCTCTTTCCCCTTTCTCCACACCTTTTCCTCTCCCCCAACACCCCCATATATAAGGCTGTACAAAATGAGGTCCTAGGGTGGGTCCAGGTGATCTCTTTTTCCACGGGTAAGCACTAAAATGTGAGCAAAGCTTCAAGTGTTTCGTTTTCTTAAGGTTTGTATATAAATTATGAAAAGCAGCACTGGCCTGGGAGCTATGGAAAGCAGAGGTAAAGAATAGTGAGTCACCAAGCAGCGGGTAAATCTGCAGCGGGTAAATTACAAACCCGTGGACCAGAAGGCCCTGATCTAGTAGGTAGTCAAAGGACCAGAAGAAAACCACCTAAAACAGCCTACCCAGTAGAACGTTTAACTAGCTGGATGATCTCGGGCAAATCACCCACCGCTCTGACCCTCATGTCTAAAATGAGGTGCTGGATTGGGCAGTCCTCTAAGAAATAATTCCTTCAGAGTCGTGACAGTCTATGGATCTTTGGAAAACATTAAAAAAGAAAACGGAGAAGTTTCTAAAGAGTTAAAATTTCCCAGCAAAAGGAAGAGGAAAAAGCGTTCGGTTCAAAAAACAACAGTAAATGGTTTGAGCCCACGTAAAGTCCTCTCCGCCAAGAGAAAAGGCGACAGAAGGGGACTGTGAAGAGTTGCCGCAAACGGTGCTGGAAGGAGCGCCCGAGCGGCCGCTGGGCGCTGCGGGTGCAGGGAGGCCTAGTCCAGGGGGTGGGCAGCGGCAGGGCGGTCCTCCGGGCCCCGAAATCCCTCACTGGAAGAGGCGGGGTTGGGGAACAGACTGGCGGCAGGGACGAGCCGACACGTCTCGGGGCAGGGTGCTGGGGAAAAAGGCTCGAGCCGGCACTGCGAGCGGCCTGGAGGGCGAGGGAGCGGCGCGGGCCGCTGGGGAGCCAACGCCGGGCCTGCGGCGAAGGCGCGCGCGCGCGAAGCCCCCCAAGGCTCCAGCCGCGGGGAAAGGGGGTGGTGGGGAGGGGGGGAGGGGCCCGCAGGGTGGGGGAGGGGAGGGCGCGGGCTTCTCACAATAACAAATCGCAGCCCCCACCCAATTCCCGCCTCTAAGCCACGGGGTCCCCGCAACTCTGGATGCACTCACTCAGGTAGAGGGTCCGTGCGGGCCCCAAGCGGCTGCGGCGTCGGCGGGTGGCGCGTCTGGCGCTCGCTCAGTCCCGGCGGCCCCGCTCCGGCGTGTCCCTCCTCGGGCCCCAGCACCCGCAGCAGCGCCTCCACTTCCGGTTCCCCTGCCACTCAGGCAAATGGCCTCCGGAAGTCCCGCCCCCATCCTGGCCGGCCTCTGCGTGGCTCGTCTCCCCGCTTTCGCTCTCCGCGGACGCGGGCTGCCAGTGCCCAGGTGTCCTGCCACGCCCTGCGAAGTCTCCTGCTTTTGTTCTCTAGCCTGCTTTTATTTGCACGTAGTCAGCACCGCTTGGATGGACGCTAGCTTTCCTCCCGCTGCATCCCTCAATTCTGCGGTAATGTCACCGCGCTGTGGAGATGGCTTTCGGGACAATGTAGCGTGACCTCACACTGACGCCATTCTCTTCCCACTCAGCCAACCTGGCTGCCTTCTCCACCCCAGGGAGTAAACCAGATTGTTTAAATGAGAAGGAATTAGGGCCCCAAGGCAACCCCTCACACTTCGGAGTGGAATTTCTGTCTCCATGACGAATAAACGGAATTTCGGTGACCGCCTCTTCAGGCGATAACATAGGGGGATGGCGAACTGCAGTCTTTGCCTTAAAGATCCATCCAGTTTAGGGGAAGACGTACACATACAAAGGCAATATTGAAAAGATTACATGCTAAACGCTAGATAAATGCGGAAGTTGTAAGAGAGAAGGGGCAAAACCTGGGCGCAAGCTTATAGTGGCAAAAGGTTTGGTGGAGCTGCGCCCCGAGCTGGTCCTTTAAGGTTGGATATAATTCCTTCAGCCCTCTGCAGGGGGCTAGGCAGCGCATCTCAGGACTCTGAAACTGGGTCCCCGGTTTTTTATTTTGCTGACAAAACTGGCAAGAATACTGTAAAATCGTGGGAGCCTAAGTTGTCAAGATATATCAAAATATTTTTCAGATCTCTTGTGCTGTCAGGTGGATGTAAATTTGTATTATCTCAGGCATATATAATCCAAAATAAGTTTGGCCTTGTGTAAAAATATGTTTCACTGCTAATTTATCTTGAAATTGCCTTGTAGATGTTCATACAATATATGGCACTCCAGCAGGTGCTCAGTAAATGTTTGTGTTTTTTAAAAAATAAATCGTGTTTGGAGAACTCAAATGATGCTATAAAGACACAGCCCAGGCATATATTGACAACACAAGAGAAATCGCTTGAATTGTTCTCCAGGGATAAATCCATAGACTCCTGCATTTCCCCAATTTTTAACATTCAACATTCTTTAATGTAATTAGTTGTTTAATGCACTGTCTTCCTTGCTGCACTGAGCTCTAAGAGAGCAGGGACCTCATTTTGTGGATTCCCAGCACCTGATCCATTGTAGACACTCATTAAATATTGTTGATTAAATATTGTGATGAATGAATAGTGGAGGGTTGAATTTGCGCCTGTGTGGAAGTCTTGGCCTATCTTTATACTTTCTTGCTTGCAACTTTAAGAAACATAAACAGGGTAGGTGCACCCCTAGGGAATACTAGACCTAGATAAAATAGCCTCTGCAAATATTTAAATAACTTTATGGCTCATGCAGTTTTTAGTGTTTGGGCAAAATCTCAATAAACTGAACGCTGAAATTAAGAGATTGTCTCCTGAACTTCTCTGCTTTAGCTTTCTAAATAAGTCATTTTTTAAAATATGCAGGTTGCATAGTGGAAACTGCCCTCAACTAGGCTTCAAGGTGTCCTGTTTCCCGCCCCCCCCCCTGGCCCTCTCATCTGCTTTGCTTGTTGTCTGCTGTCATCCCTGCTCGCCATCTGCTCGTTGTCTGCCTGCTTTTTCTTTAGGAGGCACCAGGAACAGAACTCAAGACCTCCCATGTGGCAGCCAACTGCTTGAGCCACATCTGCTCTTCTGTCCTGCTCTTTTTTTTTTTTTTAAAGACTTGTATTATTTATTTATTTCTCCCTGAACCTCGTTGTTTGCTCTTGCTGTCCGTTCTCTGTGTCTGTTCGTTGTGTGCTTGTCTTCTTTTTAGGAGGTACCTGGAACTGAACCTGGGCCTTCCCATGTGAGAGGGAGGCACCCAATGGCTTGAGCCACCTCCACTCCCTGTCCTGCACTTTTAATTTCTTTGAGCCTTTGTTTCTTAGGCTGTAGGTTAAAGAGGCTGGATTAGATGATTGCCAAGGTCCTTTCTAGCTCTAAAAGCCTACCCTGCCCCACAGTTACATGTATGAACATAACACGGGTGGCTGCTGCACACCATTACACACCCTTTTTCAATCCTCACTCTCACTCTCCATGCACATTCCCCAGTCTGTTTTCCAGAAATCCTAGTGGATGGGTGATATGTAAAAATAACTTTTCTGACTATGAGACTAATTGATTGAAAACTATCAGCAGAATTGTTTTTCATTCAAGTTGTCTTTCCATTAATAATGATGGGTTTTCTGACTCTCTCCAGATACTTTAATCTGGAATCCCTCATGACTAAATGCTAACCTAAAGGGAGAAAACACAAAAACCCTGAAGAAGTGTCTGTGAACTGGTTGAAGACCTCAAATGAGCTAGAGTAAACATGATTAAATGTATACCTGGGGCTTCTAGAATATTTATGCTGCAAGGGCTGGATATATGGGATAAATGAGAATTATCAAAATGTCAATGGTAATAAAACTGGAAGATTTCAGAGGACCTGGCATTTCAGACATGAAAAGGGGGTGGAGGGAAGCTGTAAGGAAAATGAGAGGGGTGTGAATTCAGGCAATTCCTATGGGTAGAAACAAGGGTAGGTGGTTTCCAGAAAAAGAGTTTGAAATTTTGTTTATTCTTAAAACAACATTAAGAAATTTTCAACAGAAAAATTTCACTCACATTCCTTGCAAATCAACAGTTATTTTTGTTTGCCTCAAATCCTTTCAACAATCATGTATTCAATAAACACTTTATTTCCTCAATTTTAAGATCGTTGGAGGCAGGCTGAGATATATTTAGAAACAGAGTAAAAAACATAACATTTTTATTTCCAAAACTAATTCATTTGTCATATTTTTCTTTTAAAAAAAAAAACAATGTGTGTATGTATGTGCTTATTATCATTATGAATGCATGGATTGAAACATACTTGATGAGTTTTGATCCATTGCAATTCTTAAACTTATTGATAATCAGATTGTCCCAACTTTGGTCACAGGACTCTATTCGAATTGGTTCCTGAGTCATTCCCACCCCCGCTCCCCCCCCCCAGATTGCTCCCTCATCTGTTCACTTGCTGTTTGCACTCATTGTCTGCTCGTTGTCTGTTTTTTTTAAGATTTTATTTATTTATTCATTTATCCCCCCCTTGCTGCTTGTGCTCGCTGGATCAGCTAACCACGCCGTGCGGGCGGGCTTGCCTTCACCAGGAGGCCCCGGGAACCGAACCCAGGGCCTCCCATATGGTAAACGGGAGCCCTACTGATTGAGCCACAGCCGCTTCCCTGTTTTTTCTTTAGGAGGCACCAGGAACCAAACCTGGGAACTCCCATGTGGGAGGCAGGCACTCAACTGCTTGAGCCACATCCGCTCGCCTCCTGAGTCATTTTGACATGACCAACCATTAATCCCTTTTCTGCCACTTCAGTTTTGCCTTTTCTAGAATTTCATATAAATAGAATCATATAGTAGGTACTATCATGTTTCTGGCTCATTTTGTTCAGCATGATATTTTTGAGATTCATCCATGTTGTGTGTGCTAGCAGTTCATTTTTTATTGCTGAGTAGTGTTCCATTGCTTAGATATGCCACAATTTGCTTATTCATTCACCAGTTGTTGGACATTTGGGTTCTTTCTAGTTTGGGTTGTTATGAACAAAGCTGAGATGAAAGGTCATGTACAAGTCTTTGTGTGGACATGTGTTTTCATTTCTCTTGGGTAAATACTTAAGAATGGAATTGCTGGGTCATGTGACAAGTGTGTGATTAACTTTATGAAAAACTGCCCAACTGTTTTCCAAAGTGGTATATCATTTTACACTCTTGCAAACTTTATATTTGAGTTATAGTTGCTCTGCATCCTTGGTATTGTCAGTCTTTTTAATTTAGAGTGATATCCATTGTAGTTTAATTTGCATTTTCCTGACGAAGTGTAATATCAAGTATCTTTTTATGTGCCTTTTGGCCATTTGTATATCTTCTTTTGTGAAGTGCCTTTTTTTGCCCATTTTAAAAAATTAGGTTGTTTGCCTTATTAGTGAATTATAAGTCTTTATATATTCTGCAAATAAGTTTTTTTGTCAAATATTTAAAATATTTTTTCTCCCAGTCTATGGCTTGCATTTTCATTTTCTTAGCAGTATCTTAAAAGAAAAAACAGTATCTTTTGAAGGGCAGAAATTTTAAACTTTGATCAAGTCTAATTTATCTTTTTTTTATGTATAGTTTGTGCTTTTGGTTTTCTAAGAAATCTTTGCCTACTCTAGGTTATAATGATTTTCTCCTATGCTTGCTTCTAGAAATTTTATAATTTTAGCTTTTGCCTTTTGGTTTATGATCCATTTTAAGGTAACTGAGTGTAGCCATTTGGCAGTTTTGATGTAATTATGAATTCCAAAAATATATATATTAGATTATGCTTGTAAACTGGTCTACTAATCTGGGCATGATTAAGTTATGATTAGGGTGTTAACTGGGCCATGTCAGTAGGGCATTGTGTCCCACCCCTTGCTGGGTGGGGCAATCAAATATAAAAGGCAAGGCAAAAGACAGAGCAGTTCTGATGTTGGAATCTTAATGCTGGAGCCCAGGGAGGAGAGCTGACAGAGGAAGGAGAGAAGGCCCTGGGATAGAGACAAGCCATTTGCCTTGATAGTCTACAGCTGGCCTTGTGGAGAGAAGCAAACCCTAGAGAGACTCATCGTCTATAGCTGACTTTGTGGAGGAAACAGAGGAGCTAAGCCCTGAGAGAAACGCAGCCCTGGGAACAGAGGAACCCAAGAAGCCTGAACCCTGGCAAATGTCAGCAGCTGTCTTGCTCCAACACGTGGCAATGGACTTTGGTGAGGAAAGAAACTTAAGCTTTATGGCCTGGTAACTGTAAGCTTCTACCCCAAATAAATACCCTTTATAAAGACCAACCCATTTCTGGTATTTTGCATCAGTACCCCTTTGGCTGACGAATACACTGAGTATGGTGTAAAGTAAGAACAAAGTTAACTTTTTTTGCACGTGGATATCCAATTGTTCCAGCATTATTTGTTGAAAAGACTCTTTTCATTTTTGAATTATCTCGGCCCCTTTGTTGAAAGACAATTGGCCATATGTTGGGTCTATTTCTGGACTCTATATTCTATTGTATTGATCTCTATGTCAATTCTTATGCAAATACCAGGCAATCTTGATTAATTTGCTAAAAGCTGGGGGAAGCAATATACCAGAAATGGGTTGGCTTTTTTTTTTTCTTTTTTTTTTAAAGATTTATTTATTTACTTTATCCATTTTAAACCCCCCTTCCCCATTTTGCTGTTTTTTGTGTCCATTCACTGGGCAATTCTCTGTCTGTTTCCTGCCATCTCTTCTCATCCTCCTCCTCCAGTCTTCACCAGGATTCGATCCTGGAGACTTCCGATGTAGGAGAGAGGTATTCTGCTGCCTGCGCCACCTTGTCTCCTGGCTTCCAGAGCTTTCTGAGCATCTAGTCTTGTCTCTCCCCTGCATCTCTCTCCTGTTATGTCATCATCCCGCTGCATGGCTCCCGGGGCCTGGCAGCTCACTGGCACACAGAGCCTGGCAGCCCATGCGCCTTCTATATATATATTTTTTTATTTTACTGTGAGGTCCCGGGGATCGAACCCAGGTCCCTCCATATGGTAGACGGACGCCCAACCATTTGAGCCACATCCGCCCCCTGGGTTGGCTTTTACAATGGGAATTTATTAACTTACAAGCTTAAAGTTCCAGGACTGAGAAAAGTGTCCAAATCAAGGCATTAGGCAAAGCCCTCTCCCCAAAGACTTGCTGCAGGCGATCCTGGACTTCTGTCACATGGCAAGGCACAATGGCTGCATCTGCTGTCTCTCTCTTCTCCTCCTTGGGTCTCTTGCTTTCAGCTTTTGGCTTCCTCCATCTTTCTCTCTGCTCCTATGGCTTTTTCTCTGCTCCTGTGGGTATCTCTCTCCTGGGTTCCATTGATTTCAGCTTTTGACTTCTGGGATTTTATCTCTCAGTTTCTGGGTGTTTCTCTCTATCTCTGCATCTTTATTCTCTGTGTCTCTCTGTATTCATCCTGATTATAAAGGACTCCAGTAAGAGGATTAAGACCCACCCTGGGTCATGCCCTACTGAAATAATCTAATCAAAAGGTCTACCTACAGGGGGACAGATGTGGCTCAAATGGTTGGGCGTCCGTCTCCCATATGGAGGGACCCGGGTGCCATACCCGGGACCTCCCGGTAAAAAAAAAAAAAAGGTCTACCTACAATAGATCTACACCCACAGGAATGGATTAGCTCTAAGGACAGGATCTTTTCTGGGTTCCAAAAAAGCCTCAAACCACCACATACAGTAAGTCTTGAAATCAAGTAGAATAAGTTCTCCAACTATATTCTTTTTCAAAGATGTTTGTTTTCTATTCTAGGTCCTTTGCATTTCCATATAAATTTCAGAATTAGCTTGTCAATTTCTATAAAAAGACCTTTTGAAATTTTGATTGGGATTGCATTGAAGCTATAGATTAGTTTGGGATGAATTGATACCTTAACAACATTGAGTCTTCTGATTCATAAACATTGTTTATTGTACAATTATTTCAGATCTTTAATTTCTCTTAGCAATATTTTGTAGTTTTCAATGTACAGGCACACATGTTTAATAAACTTAACTTTAAGTATACATAATATATCCTTGACATTTACGAGAAAATTTTCTTGAGGTCTTTGAGAACTTCCTATTTTTGAGAACCCTACTATAGCATATCATTTTCCCATAAAATACAATGAAAAGTATCTGAAAGTTTTAAATGATCACTTCAGATCTGTAATGAGTGTAACATTGTGCATGAGAAGGAATAAAGAATTCCAATGCCAGACCATCTGGACTTTGCTTATTGGCTAAGTGCTTTACTTTCATTGCCCACCAGCTTGGAAAATAGTTCCATTCAAATTCATGCTTTGTTAAAAATTAAAAATTCTATTATCATGGATTTTCAGGGTCTCTTTCAAGATGAAACACTGAATTTTGAATACTGAGTGCCAAGAGTCCACTGTGTTTCTGTTGTAGTGTGTATCTCTTTTTACCATTTGCCTATATGTCCCTTTCCCTGACTAAATATGAGTTCTAGGGCAGGAGCCTTGTCTCATTCTTTCTTGTAACCCCAGTGCCGGGAAGTGCCTGGCATAATAAATATTTTTGGTAAATGCTAGATGGATGAATAAAATCAAGGTCAATTTTTGGGTGTCAAGAAATAAGATCATGAAAGCTGAGAGGAGCAGATGCCAGAATCATCATTAAGAATAAGAGTCAGCAACAGGAATCCTAAAAGCCTGGCAATGCAATGGGAAGTTGGGACTCAGGGGATAACCTGAAATAGTCCAATTTAATTTTGGCAGATAGTTTCTTGCATCTTCTGATATGCATTTTGCATCTTCTGGATTGTCTTAAAAGCAGTGTCCAAGTAATTGATGGAGTGATTTATTTATTTATATATATATATTTTAAGACTTATTTTATTCACTCATTTCTCCCCCCCACCCCTCGTTGTATTTGCACTTGCTGTCTGCATTCTGTGTGTTCTTCTGTGTCTGCTTGTCTTCTCTTTTGGCGGCACCGGGAACCGATCCCAGGATCTTCTGAGTGGAAGAGAGGCCCTCAGTTTCCTGCACCACCTCAGCTCCCTGATCTGCTGTGTCTCTTATTGTCTCTCCTCTGTGTCTCTTTTTGTTGCATCATCCTGCTGCACCAGCTCTCCACATGGGCCAGCTCTCCACTCAGGCCAGCTCGCCATGCAGCCCAGCTTGCCTATCACCAGGAGGACCCAGAAATTGAACCCTGGACCTCCCATATGGTAGACGGGAGCCCAATCTCTTTTTTTTTTTTTTTTTTTTAAAGATTTTATTTTATTTATTCATTTATCCCCACCTTGCTGCTTGTGCTAGCTGGGTCAGCCAACCACGCCGCGCGGGCGGCCTTGCCCTCACCAGGAGGCACCGGGAACCGAACCCGGGGCCTCCCATATGGCAAACGGGAGCCCTACTGATTGAGCCACAGCCGCTTCCCATAAGAAACTTTTTTTTTTTTTTTTTCTTACCGGGAGGTCCCGGGGATCGAACCCAGGTCCCTCCATATGGGAGACGGACGCCCAACCATTTGAGCCACATCCGTCCCCTATGGAGCCCAATCTCTTGACCCACATCCGTTTCCCTGATAGAGTGATTTAGACCTATTAAATTTACTTTCATTTCAGTAGACATTTATTGAGCTCTTACTATGTGTCAGAGACTTTATTAGGCAATGGGGAAAAAAGTAACATCCCTTTCCTCAAAGAGCTCACAGTCTAGTGGTAGACCCAGACACAAGGACAAGTTATTTTAATACAATGTGCAAGAATAGAGGAGAAGTGAGGGACAAGATGGTGACAGGTAAGGAGCTCCAAGAATCAGCTTGTCCAACAGGGCAGTTAGTACTCAGCCAGCGCTATCTAAATCACCTGTTTGGGGGGCCCAGGAGACCCGAAGAGCATCCTGCAACATCCTTGGAAGAACAGAAGGAGGAGACTACCCATCTGCAGTGAAGATTTGTAATTAAAGCTCTCCATGCCTGGGAAACGGATGTGGCTCAAGAGGTTCGGCGTCCGTCTACCATATGGAGAGACCAGGGTTCGATCCCTGGTACCTCCCGGTAAAAAAAAAAAAAAAAAAAAGCACTCCATGCCTAGTGCCCATCCCCTACTGGTAGCACAAGATGCCTTCAGAACTATTCCTTGGCTGGAATTGGAAATTCTATATCCCAAGAATGGGAGAGGAAAGATGGTTGGGCACTGACTTCACCTACTGATTAGTAAATTCACCTGGCTAAAGTCCTGTTCTAAGAACAGCTAAAGTTTGAACCTGTCCAAGTTGGAAAGAGGCTGGTAGCCTCCATTTTAACTAAGGTCCTGGCATGAGGGGAAGCAGGGCTGATTGAAAATCATAGTAATGGTAGGGACTGGCTTCTTTCCACCCAGGTCAGATTGTAGCCATAGCCTAGGCTCCAGCCCCACTTCTGGCAGAGAGGAAGCTGGGGGGACCTGCACCAGCCTCTTCAGGCAACTGGAAGCACTTTTGGCCTGCATGGACTAGATTGTTGGGCACCTGTGGCTTCATCCCTGCCCCTTGATAGAACAGGGTGGTGTTTCCCCAGCCTTTCTGGGCAACTACAGTTGCTTTAGCCCACATGGACTAGATTGTTGCTCTACCTGAGGCTTCATCCCCACCCTAGGCATGGGGAGGAAAGGGTGTAGAGCTTCATCAGTCTCTCCAGGCAACTACAAACCGTTTTGGCCTGCACGACTTGGATTACTGCACACGGCTGCAGCTTCATCCCTACTTCTGGCAGATGAGAAAGGTGGAAGAAGCTTTATTAGTTCCTGGGGCAACGCAGGCAGCTTCAGCTTCCATGGCTTACAGTACCAACCGCAGCCTCAGCTCCTAATCTGCAAGCAACAAGGGAGAAAGGGCAAGAAACAGGAAAAGGAGCTGAAAAGTTCAGATTGGCTAAACACAAGCCACTATAAAGTTCCACATTAAGTTGAACCAAGTATCAAAGAGGGGCTATATCACAAAGCCAATCAAATAGAAAGTCCTAGACTAAAGAGAAACTGCAGTCAGAATAAATACATCTAGTAAATCAGATGCCAAGACACCAACAAAAAATTACAATCCATACCAAGAAAGAGAAATTAAGCCTCCAGATGACATAAAGGAGTTGAGACAACTAGTAATAGTTGTGCAAACAAATCTTAATAAATTCAATGAGATGGCTAAAGAGATTAAAGATATTAAGAAGACATGGTGAGCACAAAGAAGAATTTGAACGCATACATAGAAATTTAGCATAAATTATGGGAATGGAAGTCACAATAAATGAAACTAAAAATAAATATAACAGCAGATTTGAAAAGGCAGAAGAAAGGATCAGTGAGCTTGAAGACAGGGCCTCCAAAAGCAAACCCACAAAAGAACAGATAAAGAAAAGAATGGAAAAAATAGAATAGGGCCTCAGGGAACTAAATGACAGCAAGAGATGTGCAAACATATGTGTCATGGGTGTCCCAGAAGGAGAAGAGAAGGGAAAGGGGGCAGAAGAAATATTTGAGAGAAATAATATGGAGATTTAGTAGTAGATTTGGTCATTCAATTAACAAGAAGTTATTAACCACCAAAGTGGACACCAGAATATGAAGGATGTTGGCTTTTATTCTGAGGACAGTGGGGAAACATTGTGGCAGAGGCATGATCTCACTTTAATTTTAGAAGGATTTCTCAAGCTTGTGGGCTGAGAACTGACTGCAAGGCAAAGGTGTTAGGAGGGAGACCAGTCGGAATTATTGCAGTGGCCCAGGCCAGAGACCACGCTGGCTCAGCCCAGGCTGGAAACACTTTGCAGTTGTTTGTGTTTTATTGCAGTGTAGACCTCCCTGCTTCTGTCCAAGTCAAATGTTTTCTAAAAAGTATTTTCTCTTGTGGAACTTTCTCCATCCACTCTCTCCTTCGGATCTAGCCAGCCCAGCTTCCCTTCCCTGTCACTTCTCAAGGCAAACCCACAGCCCTTTCTGTTTTAAAGGTTTTACTGCAAAATCACTAAAGGAAATATGACAAGAGATAATAAACCTAACACAGACGAGGAAGTTAACAAAGGTCGATTTCATAGTTTGTATAGCAGCAATGCCTGGTCTATTGGCCACGATGGCCTTGGAATTCAATGGTCTCTGTTGCTTGGTTTTTATCTTGAGAGTGTCTTCCTAATACCTACCTCTGCCCCCTTAACTCTGCCTGTATCAAAGGCTTATCGACCTCCTACCTTTTTTCCATTAAGTTCTCTTGATTTCTCGTTCACTCTTTACAGCTCACTGAACAATAGCATAGTTTAAAATGTTTCTGGCCCCCTGCTCTTCTCCCCATCTGAACATAGGCCAAGAAGGGACCCTTCTCTTTTTCTCTTCCTTTCTTTTCTGTTCCCTTCTTTAAGCCCTCCAATACCCAGATGCCAGGCCCATGGCCCAGGATCACTGCGCCTTTTCCCTTCTCTCTACCATGAAAGCCTGGGGCCCCTAGCTCCATTTTTACAGTGCAGTGACTTGCTCTCTTTTTCTCTTAAGTCCAGCTTCCTTATTGTGGCTTTTGGTTCTCTCCTCCCTTTAAGGTCTCAAATGGCCTCTCTAGCTTAATGTCCTGCCCCACTGTCCAGACTCCATCTGTTCCAATCACTCCAGTTACCCAACAGTCCTCAGGCAGAGCCCATTTTTCCATGCCTTTGCTCAGGCTGTCATCTGCCTCAAATGTCCTTTTATCCATCTTTTGCTCACAGAAATCCTACTTATCCTGAAAACTTTGCTCAGTTCTAATAGCCCTTCCTCTGGGAAGCCTTCCCTGCTTTCTCCAGTTATAATTAGTCGGATCTGACTATAATCTCCTACTCTGCTTCCCTGGCAGTGCTGCCTGCTCAGGATCCCTTTCTTTATGAAAAAGTTACTGTATTAGATAGGTAAGGACCTGCCTCTTAGTAAGATGTCATATTGGAAAGCAATTTGCTAAAATATTTCACCTAAAGTGCTATTTGGCTGATAAAGTTTAACTTAATGAATATGAGGGGCAGGTAATATATACAAAACATACAGAAGACGTGGATTTAAGTTTCAGCTCTGATTCATCCTACCTCCCTCCCTCCCTCCCTTCCTTTCCTCCTTCCCAAAATGAGGTTGGCAACATAAGTATCAGCCAGGTAACCCTGCATGCAGTCCATGATAAGTGGAAAGGTAAATCATTACAAGATTTTAAGGGGGTGAGTAAGAAGATCCATTTTCTGTTTTTAGAAGGTCATTCTGGTTACTTTTTGAGGATAGATTGCGGGGGGGTAAAAGTGGAGGCAGGGAGAAGAATCTGGAGGCTATTGCAGTAGTTCAGGTGAAAGATAATGGGAGTGTAGAAAGATGATAGCTAAGGAAAGTAGCAGGAGAGATGGAGAGGAGAAAATGGTTTTAAGGATATTTTGGAGATAAAAATGATAGACTCTTTTCATGGATCATGTGTAAGATGGTAGGGAATGAGAAGAATCAAGAACAACTGTTTGGGGTGATGGAAAATTTTTGGTAAAGGTTGGTGGTGATGGTAGCACAACGTTGTGAATGTAATTAACACCACTGAATTGTTTATTTGAAAGTGGTTAAAATTGGAAATTTTAGGTTGTATATATGTTACAAGAATAACATTTAAAAAAAACATGGAACTGTACAGCACAGTGAACCCTAAAGTAAACTATGGACTACAGTTTATAGTACAATAATTATAATAATATTGTCACATCAATTGTAACAAAAGTACCACACTAATGCAAAATGTGAATAATAGGTAAAACTGTGTGTATTTTGAGAAGGGGCTAATATGGGAATTCTGTACGTTCTGCATGATTTTTCTATAAACCTACCACTGCTCTAATAAAAATAAACACACACAAACGTATTAAAGTGTTGGTAAGGGAAGCGGCTGTGGCTCAATCAGTAGGGCTCCCGTTTACTATATGGGAGGCCCCGGGTTCGGTTCCCGGGGCCTCCTGGTGAAGGCAAGCCCGCTTGCACGGCGTGGTTAGCTGACCCAGCGAGCACAAGCAGCAAGGGGGGGATGAACGAATAAATAAATAAAATCTTTAAAAAGAAAAAAAAAAGTGTTAGTAATAGGTTTTATAAAAAGACACGTGGTTAAACTTGCCCTCAGTGAGAGTTCTACCTGTACCTTGAGCGTTTCTATTCACAGTGGGAGACAGATGGATACCCAAAGTTTTTTCATGGGGTGTATCCTGGGCAATATATTTAATCCTATTTGGAAAGTGCAGTGAGTTTGCTATCAAAGGCCATGTGCAAACAACCCCTTTGGATTGCTTTATGGATTGTTGCAGAATTCATATTGTTCAAGTTCTCTGTTTCCTTGTTGATCTTCTGTCTAGTTGTTCTATCTAATGATGTGAGAGGGGTGTTGAAGTCTCCGACGATTATTGTAGAAATGTCTATTTCTCCCTTCAGTTTTGCCAGAGTTTGTCTCATATATTTTGGGGCACCCTGGTTAGGTGCGTAGATATTTATGAGTGTTATATCTTCCTGGAGGATCGCCCCTTTTATTAATATATAATGGCCTTCCGTATCTCTTATCACTTTTTTGCATTTAAAGTCTGTTTTGTCTGATATTAGTATAGCTACCCCTGCTCTTCTCTGGTTACCATTCGTGTGGAGTATCTTTTTCCAACCTTTTACTTTCAGCCGGTTTGCATCCCTGGGTCTGAGGTGAGTTTCTTGTAAGCAGCATATGGATGGCTCATGTTTTTTTATCCATTCTGTCAGCCTGTATCTTTTGATTGGGGAATTTAATCCATTCACATTCAATTATATTACTGAAAATGCACTATTTATTTCCTCCATTTTATTCTTTGGTTTTCATATGTCATCTTGTTTTTGTCTCTCTTTTTAAATATATGGAACGCTTCACGAATTTGTGTGTCATCCTTGCGCAGGGGCCATGCTAATCTTCTCTGTATCATTCCAATTTTAGTATATGTGCTGCCGAAGCGAGCACTGTTGCAGAATTCAAGTCTCTTGTGTGGGATGAATCTCTTCCTTCATCTGATCTCCTCCCTAGTGGATATGCTGTTTGAAAATTTACAATATCGATAAAGTCTTTCTCAAATAAAATAAAATAAAATTAAAAGAATGACTTCTAGATTTTTTTTTACTTGCATTTCAAAGTGGATAATGGTGACCATTTTTGTCACTTCAAACTATCTGAGCCTTAGATAATTTGTAAAATGGTAAAATAGTAATAATATGAAGCCCACTATCATATAGAGCTGCAAGGATGAGATAATAAATGTGAAAAAACTTTGAAAAATGTAAAACAATAACGCAGGTAAGAGGCTCTTTATATTTCCATTGTAGAATTTGCATTTTTAACAGGGAGATTCATGGAGACATGAGCTTATTATATGTTGATGCCCAGAATGTCAGACACTAGTAATCATTGGCACAGGGGGCCTTTTCTGAGATCTCTCAAACCACAACATGTAGGTAATTGCCTAATCCCTCAGCCTTTCCATTCATATAAAGTTTGAATTTCAAATTGAACCAAGGATTTAATAGCAATAAAAGCTTGCAATAGCTGAGCACCTTACAATTTGAAAGTCCCTTCGCTATCTTATTTAATGCTCACCAAATCCTGTGAGACTTGTATTATTATTCCTCATTTTCACTGGACACTTGGCGGTTTCCACCTTTTGGTTATTGTGAATAATGCTGCTATGAAAATTGGTGTACAAGTATCTGTTTGAGGGAAGCGGCTGTGGCTCAATTGGTTGGGCTCCCGTTTACCATATGGGAGGCCCTGGGTTTGCTTCCCGGGGCCTCCTGGTGAAGGCAAGCAGACCCACGCGGTGTGGTGTGTTGATGGCCCGCGCAGTGTGGTGAGCTGGCACAGCAAGATGATGCAACGTGAGAGAGACAAGCAGACACAGAAAAACACAAAGCAAATAGACACAGCCTGCACAAGCAGCAAGTGGGGGACAAATAAATAAAAATAAAATCTTTAAAAAAAAAACAAGTATCTGTTTGAGTCGCTGCTTTCAATTGTTTGGGGTCTATACCTAGTAAGAATTTCCAGGTCATACGGTAATTCTGTGTCTAACTTTCTGAGGAACTGCCAAACTATTTTCCACATTGGCTACATCATTTTATATTTCCACCAACAATATATTAGGATTCAAATTTCTCCATTTCCTCACCAACACTTACTGTTGTCTGAATTTTTAAAATAATAGCCTTCCTAGTGGTATGAAGTACTATCTCATTATGGTTTTGATTTATATTTCCCTAAGGGCTAAAGGTGTGAAGCATCTTTTCATGTGCTTATTGGCCATTTATATGTCTTCTTTGGAGAAATGTCTATTCAAGTCTTTTGCCCACTTTTTAATTGGATTTTTTGTTGTTTGTCTTTTTGTTGTTAAGTTGCAGGAGTATTTTATATATTCTGGATATGAAACCCTTATCAGAAATATGATTTGCAATTCTTTTCTCCCATTCTGTAGGTTGTCTTTTCACTTTCTTGATAATGTTCTTTTATGCACAAAAGTTTTTAATTTGAATGAAGTCCGGTTTATCTATTTTTTCTTTCGTTGCTCATGCTTTTGGTGCCATACCTAAGAAATCATTGCCAAATCCAAGGTCATGAAGGTTTCCCCCTATGTTTTCTTTTAAGGGCTTCTATTTAAGCCTTGATTCATTTTGAGTGAATTTTTGTATATGGTGTGAGGTAAAGGGATTTTTTTTTTTTTTAAAGATTTTTTTATTAACGTTATCCATTTTAAACCCCCCCTTCCCCATTTTGCTGTTTTGTGTCCATTCACTGGGCAGTTCTCTGTGTCTGTTTCCTGCCATCTCTTCTCATCCTCCTCCTCCAGTCTTCACCAGGATTTGATCCTGGAGACCTCCGATGTAGGAGAGAGGTGTTCTGCCGCCTGCGCCACTTCGGTTCCCGGTTTCCGGAGCTTTCGGAGCATCTCATCTTGTCTCTCCCCTGCGTCTCCTGTTATGTCATCATCTTGCTACATGGCTCCCAGGGCCTGGCGGCTCACCAGCACACAGAGCCTGGCAGCCCATGCGCCTTCTATATATATATTTTTTATTTTACTGGGAGGTCCCGGGGATCAAACTCAGGTCCCTCCATATGGCAGACGGACGCCCAACCATTTGAGCCACATCTGCCCCCCAAAGGATTTCTTTAAAGAAAAAAAAACAAAACACCAGGATGGGAAGAACAGTAGATAATAACCAATGGGTTATTGTTTTAGCAGAACTGAGACATCTAGATCCCATACTGGCTGTGGAGAAAGGTGAGAACTAACTTTAATTATACCACAAAATCTTCAAAAGGCAGAGGAAAGGAAAGGGAGGAGAGGAAGCACACTCCATTAACACAAAAAGGAGTAAATTTGTACAAACTTAAGCAGTTTATAACAGACTGGGATCATACCCCAAGATACCAAAGGTTGGTTGATGAAATTCACTGTTCTGCAGGACCAAGGGTTTGTACTGCTGCGTGAAGATGAATGCCTTTGAGGTCAGATGCTTCTATAGAGGTCCCTTTGACCCAAATAATTCCACATTTGTAATAAGTTTTATTTCAGTATGTATTTACATTTCTAATCACAGCCCATAAGAAGAAATGTGATTTTAATATTGGATTTTGTTGATGTGCTTAAGTGTCTGTAATTTTTTTGTTTTGTTTTTTTTTCCTTTAAATCATAGTCATGTGGTAAATTTTCTATTTTGTTATGGTTCTCTTTTATTGATGGGCATGCAGTGGGTGTTTCTTGGAATGGCCAGTTTTTATTAAAATATTTCTGGAAGAAAAAAAAAAAGACAGAGGAATTGGCAGCACTAGGTACCTCTGGAATGGGCTGAAGGGGTGTGAAGGAGGTAGGGCAGGTGCTAACATAAGGAGGGTTGTGTGAAAGCTGAGTGAGAACAGCTTTCCCACTCCATTCCATTGGTGGATGGCCTTTCCCTCATCTCAGGAGAATACTGGAATTATATTCAATGGATAGTAAAACAGAGTGGTTCTGGACTAGTGATGGCAGGCACAGTTGAGGCTACCATAAATAAAACAGGAGGAGAATGGCTGTGGAGTTCTCAACAACTACTCTGGAAGCAAGAAGACAATGGGGCAATAGTTTCAAACTTCTGAAGTAAAATTCAACCTAGAATTCTACATTATTAAGCAAATTTGAGAGTAGACTAAAGACATTTCAACATGCAGAGTCTCAAAACTTTTCTCCCCATTCACTCTTTCTCAAGAAGCTACTAGAGGATGCGCTCTGAGTAATTTGTGGGGTATATGAAACAGGAGCCCTAACCTAAAGAAGAGGTAAAGGGAACCCGCAGGCGAATGGTGAAGGGCGATCTGAGGGTGACAGCTGTGCTCCTGATGTGAAGTGCGGTGAGTCCAGATGGAACAGTGTGACTCAAAGCAGAGATGTTGAGGGCTGACGTCACCCAGAAGCCCGTTCTTGTGAACTATTTTTTATCCTGAGGATAGAAAGTCTTGGTAAACCTGGCCCAGATTCTTATCTGTTTTTGGCTTGTCAAAGCCATTTGCTGCTTAAGTTCCTGTTCTTTCTTCACAGTCTGCTGCTGCTTGGGGCAGCTGATGACACTCATTTCGTCTCCACACAAGTATTCTTCTCTGACCACACCTGAGAACTGAAAGATGGCCATGGCGAAGAAACAACATTCACTAGAAACGAAGTACAAAGCCCACACGTGCCCTGATAGTCTAGTCTGGCCCACACTACAGCTCTGCCAGCTGCCCTGACTGGTGAGCCCATTGTTTCTTAGGATTCACTCGTGACCATCATCCCCTAAGTATTCCAGGAGGGGCTCTTATCAATTTTCAGGGAACCTGAAGCCTGACTATGACTCTCTTCAGTTTAGGTTCTCCTGGAACCTTCATCTAATCGTGGAAATATTGCTTTTTTTTTTCTTTCTTTTTTAGGCAGCTAGATTTCTGCTTGCTATGCAGTTTTTCAAAACTAAACAATTTGTTGTTTAGCATACATATACAAGCGGCGAAACTAAAAGAAAAGCAATGCTGTGGTTAATAGTTCAAATACAAGAATGTTCTATGAACTAGAACAAATGTACGTCACTACAAGGTGGTAAGAATGGTGATGTATGGGGAAAATATAATTAATGTAACTTATGGACTATAGTTAACAGCAATATTGTAATATTCTGACAAAAAAGTCAATGGAGGTACTATGTCAATGTCAAATAGGGAACTATATCAGGGAAACGGATGTGGCTCAAGTGATTGGGCTCCTGTCTACCATATAGGAGGTCCAGAGTTCGATTTCCAGGGCCTCCTGGTGAAAGGCAAGCTGGCCCATGCAGAGAGCTGGCCCACGCAGAGTGCTGGCCCATGCACAGAGCTGGCACAGCAAGATGACACAACAAAAAGAGACACAGAGGAGAGAGAACAAGAGACTCAGCAGACCAGGGAGCTGAGGTGGCAAGAGATTGAGCAGCCTCTCTCCCTCTCCAGAAGGTCCCAAGATCGGTTCCTGGTGCCACCTAAAGAGAAGACAAGCAGACACAGAAGAACACACAGAGAGCAGGCAGCGAGTACAAAACAACGAGGGGGATGGGGGGTGGTGAAATAAATTTTTTTTTAAATCTTTTTTTTTAAAAAAAGGCACTATATCAATGCTAAGGGTCCCTAACAGGGGGGTATGGGACTTTTTCTTTTGGACTAATGAAAACTTTCAAGGATCTACTGGGGCAATGACTGCACAACTCTGATGAAAGTGAGAGCCACTAAGTGGACACTTCTGATGGATTGTACAAGGCATGGGACTGTATAACACAGTGAACCATGTGGTGGAAGATGGACTGTGCTTAACAGTACAAATATGAGAGTATCCTGTCATGAACTATAGCAAACGTACAATACTAATACATAGTGTTACTAATAGGGCATGTATGGAAAAAACATATCAAATGTATGCTATGGACCATAGTTAGTAGTAATATTTTGATGATGCTCTTTCATAATCTAACAAATGTTACACAACAATGCAAGGTGTTGGTGAAGAGGTGATATATGGGGATTCTACATGTTATGCATGATTATTTTGTAAGCTCACAACTTCTCTAATAAAAAGTATATATATTATTTAAAAAAAAAAACACAAGAAAAGCAATGCTTGCATGAAAATAAGACAAGTTGTTACCTCTGAGAGGTGGGAAGGATTTGTGTTTGAGGAAGAACGTGCAGAATATTGTAATGCTCTATCCTTTATTTGGGTGATGAGTACACTTTATTTTTTCATTTTATTTTTCTTCTTTAATTTTCCTATACCTTCTTTTTGCATATCAGTCAGGGTCCAATCAGAAGATAGACAGGGAAAGTTTAATATAAAGAATTGTTAACTCTAACGGGAAAATAACTATAAAAGTGAAAAGGGAATTCTAAAGAATATCCTAGGTATTATGTGGGGATTTCATCCAGCTCCCACCACAGTGCCAGACCTGTCTTCCTTCAACCTCAATATAATAGCCAGAGGGAAAAAAACAAAAAACAAAAACAAGACTTTTCTTTGAAGGATGACTACAGACATTCAAAGTAAATTTTGGAGTGGAAAAAGAAGAAGATTCCATTTCCTTTAACCAGTTTAACACATTCTACTTATGACACCATACCAAATTGAAAAGGGAATGGACCAAATAAGGAAATGGGAAGGCATGCCTCGACAAACCCTTTAAGATTTGTCTTCAATTTGTATAAAATGATGTTTTCATGTAAATAAATACATTCTTGGAGGAGAAAAAAAAAAAAATATATATATATATATATATAATAACCAGAGGGTTTTACACCCTGTCAGGCAGGGACTGTGCCCCTAACCAGCAGGAAGCAGTTACAGAGGAAGGATCATCACCCTTCAGTTCCCCCTTAAGAATAAGGGTGTAAACTCTCCAAGGGGGGGTAGTTGAGGCAGGTTAGTATAGGGAAAGAAGATGAGTCACAGCTGGGACCTGGCAGAGAACATGGTCATGAGACCCTGCCCGGAAACCCCCTGCTACTGAAAAACAAAGCCGGAAAGACCCCGCTGAGACCCTGGCCACAATGTCCCATTTGGAACTCTTTCTGGGGTCAAAGGGAAGCCCCAGATAACTCCAAACAAAAGGCCTCACCATTGGGCCCCTGAGTGCTAACAGGTGGGGCAATCCATCAGAACAGCAAACAGCTGGGACCCCTCCCCAGCATTAGGAAAGGGGAGGAGGGAAAGTCTTAAAAGGCCTAACCGGGGGCCCCATGTGCGTGTGCGGCTTACCCTGTAGCATGCCCGCAACCCATGTCTTGGGTTGTGTACTTATCTCATTTCTAGTTTTCTTGTTTCTTAATAAACTCTTTACTCCCTTGCCTAAAACAAACAAAGAAACAGACAAACAAACAAACCTTTGGGGTGAGAGAGATGGCATAACTTGGAAGAGGTGCCCTCCCCAAGGCTGGAATTCAGGCACCTTTGCAGAAAAAGCAGTTCTACCCCACAGGGTGGTAGAGAAGTTTGCCAGGTTGCCTGGGCCAGAGCTGGTCTACAGTCACTGGGCAAACAGGAAACATCCTTCTGGAGGCCAAGGCTGGAAGGGTGGTGTGTAGAGAGGGTCTTGGCATCAGGACCCCACTCACTGGGAGGGCATCGAAGGCTTGGGGCATGCAGTATCCATATTGGGAAGACTGTGGGAAACAGACCTCAGGGTGCAGGCAGGTCAAGAGTGGTGGGATGTGTGCAGGAGTCAGGGCCTTGGGGCCTAAATGAGGGAGCACTGTGAGGTTCGGTGGCCAAGCAACTGGGGCTTTTCTGGGAGGTAGGAATTTCCGTGCTAAAATTGGGAAAGTCACACAAACTAGGATGAGCTGGTCATTTTCATGTGAGGCCAGCGTTAGACTAACACGAAAACTAGACAAAGGCATTACAAGAAGAGAAAACTACAGACCAATATTCTTCATGAACACAGACACAAAAAATCTTAGCAAAATCTTGGCAAATAAAATCCAGTGATGTATGTTAAGGATAGTACATGTGGGGTTTGACTCAGGAAAGCAAAGTTGGTTTAACATTAGAAAATGAGTAAATTTAATTCACCATATTAACAGAAAAACCATATGATCATTTCAGTAGACTCAGGAAATGCATTTGGTAAAATTTAACACCACATTTTTGATTTAAAAAAACTCTCAGCAAACTAGGATTGGAAGAGAACTTCCTCAACCTGATAAACAGCATCTATGAAAACCCTACAGCTGACATTACACTTATTAGGGAAGGACTGAATTTCTCCTAAAACCAAAAACAGAGCAAGACTCCATACTCTCAAATTATACTTACAATCTTTATTTTCAGATGAGATGAATGTCTGTGGACATTCTAAAGAAATTACCAAAAAATTACCAAAAAAGGCTAGTGGAACTAATAGGTGAGCTTAGCAAGGTTGCAGGGTACAAGATTAATATAAACATCAATAATATTTTGGTAGGGTTAGAGACAATCAACTGGACATTCAATTTTAAAAACTATACCATTTAGAAATAGTATAAAAATTTTGAATACTTAGGGGAACTTTAAACATTTTTTTTTTTTTTTAATTAGAGAAGCTGTAGGTTTACAGAAAAATCATGTAAAAAATAAAGCGTACCCCAAAACCCTTAGGGGAACTTAAAAATATATATATATTTATTTATTTTTATATAATGTTACATGTTTCTCAGCTAAAACAAGACAACACCTACAATCACAACAAATCCACTTTAGTCAGTGGTTACACTCCCCCCTAATTTTTGTTCATTCCTCAGTCTTGAGGCATTTGGGACCACGTCCACTCTGACTGTTGAGGCTGAGAAGAGATGTAGATATTATGGGGCAGAAGAATGGAATTGCTTTGCTTGCAGTCGAAGACACTCCTTCCTTTTGGGCTGGGGTTGGTCCATCACCTTCGTCTTGTCAGGTGCCCAGGGAAGGCCCTAAGAACTGGAGAGTTGCCCGCAATCTGCCGGGTTTCAGGGCTCCACTGGCATAGGCAGTCTGAAGACTTTAAGTGCCTGAGAAATATACTTAACAAGTAAATTGAAAATTATAGGTTCAAATAAAAGAAGTAGAAGGATCACGATTAGGGGATTTATGCCTAAGCATAACTATGTTATATTGGGAAAATAGCTTTTCATGTATTCCCAGAGAGAGCCCACTGAGGGGGTGTAGATTTCACGTGGCCGTGTGGCTTGCCTATGGTGCCTGGACGTCCCTAGGGCCCTTAGGAGCACTTTTGTTTGTGGCTTTGTTTACTGTGGCATTTTTTGGAGTTTGGCTGAGAACTGTATAAGCGTAACCTCTGGAATGACCTGACTCACTTTGAAATCTCTTCCCTTAGGGGAACCTTTAACAAAATATATACAAGACCCGAATACTGAGCAGTACAAAACATTGCTTTAATTTAAGATGACCTAAATAAATGGAGATATATATGGATTAGGAGACTCAGAATTGTTAGGATATCGATTCTTCCAAATTGGTCCATAGATTAAACACAATCCCAACCGAAATCCCATCAGGCATTTTTGTAGAAAGTGAGAAACAGATTCTAAAATGTATATAGGAATGCAAAAGACCTAGAATAGACAAGACATTATGCAAAAGAAGAATGTAGTTAGAAGACTTACACTTCCTGATTTCAAAACTTACCATAAAGTTACAGTTAGTAAGAGAGTGCAGTAATGGTAAAAGGATAGTTACATAGATAAGCGGAACAGAAGAGAGCGTGCGGAAATGGATCACACACATATGGTCAGTTGAGTTTGGACAAAAGGACCAAGGTAATTTAATGGAGAAAGGAAAGAACAATCTTTTCAATGAATAGTGTTGTAACAATTAGATATTATATGCAAAAACATGAATTCTCAACCTTTACCTCACACCATACACCAAAATTAACTCAAAATGTCTCATAGATCTAAATCTAAAAGCTAAAACGAGAACGGCGCGTGCGCAGCGCCGGGGGCTGCGATTGCGATGCTGCTTCTGCAGTGATTCCTGTTCTCCTGGAACCTTGCAGGCGGGAGATCAGTCCTGAACCCAGGTGATCTCCATTCTACAGATGAAGCTACATGGCCAAAGTCACACAGTCCTGAACAAGCAGACCCACTTTCTTCATCACTTTCTTCATGAGCTCCTTGCGTTTATTTCGTTTTCCTCCATCTGTGACCAGAATATACACCGTGCCATGGGGCCTCTGGCCTTGGGAGAAGCTGATATTGTTATCCCGAGGAATAGCTGTCCCTGCAAGTCCAGATGGCAGACAGGAGGGACTGCCCTACTCTGCTTTCTCTAGACGACAGTGAACTTAAAGAGCAGTTTGTGAAGGGACATGGTCCAGGGGGCCAAGCAACCAACAAAACGAACAACTGCGTGGTGCTAAAGCACATCCCCTCAGGCATCACTGTCAAGGAGGCACCAAGAACCGAACCTAGGACCTCCCATGTGGGGAACAGGCACTCAACTGTTTGAGCCACATCCACTCCTTTTGTCCTCTCTTTGATAAATGTCAGTCATACCTTCCCTTGGGAGAAGGAGGACTGAAGTGCCATCAGACAAGATCAGTTGACCAAAACAGAACGCTAGCTCGGAAAATCCTACAAGAAAAAGTGGATGTTTTCTACAATGGTGAAAACAGTCTTGTTTACAAAGAAAAACAAGAGGCGCAGAAGAAAAAGCAAGCAAGGAAAAAAAGAGCAAAGGAAACCCTAGAAAAAAAAGAAACTACTGAGGGAAGGGGCTGTGGCTCAATCAGTAGGGCTCCTGTTTACCATATGGGAGGCCCCGGGTTCGGGCCTCCTGGTGAAGGCAAGCCCGCCCGCACGGCGTGGTTAGCTGACCCAGCGAGCACAAGCAGCAAAGGGGGCATAAATGAATAAATAAATAAAATCTTTAAAAAAAGAAAAAAAAAAAAAAAGAAACTACTGAAAGAACTCTGGGAATCGAGTGAAAATGTTCACTGAGAAAGAACTGCAGGTTCAGATGCAAAGAATCAGCCCAAAGGCCCCCAGGGAGTCCCATCACCAGAGCAGTAGAGTTTTTTATTTTAAATTTTTTTAGGAGGTACCAGGAATTGAACCCAGGACCTCATATATGCAAAGCACGTGCTTAACCATTGAGCTATACCCGTTCTGCTGCTGTAGAGCTTTTAAAGATGATTTTGACAGTTTCAAAAAACATCAGACTGAAAAATGGTGGAGTAGACTAAACTATAGTGAATGGGGACAATGCACAGCAGGAAAAAACTTAAAGAAACACAAGGAAGCAATTGCTGTAAAGAGTAGCAGCTACTTTGGGGGTAAGGGACAAAGGAGTGTCATTGATACATGGCATATGGAGGGACTTCTGGGATGGCTGGCAAAGTTGTTTCTTGACTTTAGTGGTTAGAAAGGTGTTCCCCTTATACTTCTTGAAACTACACGTTTGTGTGATTATCTTTTGTTACAAAAGGTTACTTGTGTGTGTGTGTGTGTGTGTGTTTAAACCATTTAACAGGTACATTTTTGGGGAGAACTGTAACATTGAGTCAATCATTAATAGCATTTAATGGTACTTTGTCATCTGCTGGGAGGCCAGTGCTCAATGATACTCAGATGTCTATTACCTCAATGTTAAGAAAATAAAAGACAGTAAAAGATAAAAAATAAAATAAAATAAAATAAAAGCTAAAACTAGAAAGTTTCTAGAAGAACCATAAGAGACAATTTTTACTAACTAGGGGTAGGCAAAAATTTCTTAGGACAAAAAAGCATGAACCATAAAAGAAAAAAAAAAAGATAAACTGGATAAAATTTAGCAAAATTTAAAACTTTTGCTCTTCAAAACACACCATAAAAAATGGAAAGGCAAACTCTAGATTTGTAAAAAAATTTGCAAAACATATATCTGAAATAAATAAATTTTTAAAAAATTAAAAAAAAAGGAAAAAAAACCATATATCTGATAAATGAGTTATATCCAGAATATAAAAAGAGCACTTAAAACTCAATAATAGGAAAATAAACAATTTGATTTTAAATAGGCAAAAGTTTGGAATAAACACTTCACTTAAGGGACATATTGGTATGGCACATAATCATGTGGAAAGATGCTTAAAATCATTAGTCATCTGAGGAATGCAAATTTAAGTCACAATGAGATAACACTATGTACCTATTGGAGTGGCTAAATTTAAAAAAAAAGGTCTGACAATACTAAATATTGGTAAGGATGCAGAGCAATTGGTACTCTCACACATTATTTGTGGGAAAGAAAATGGTATAGCTACTTTGGAAAATAGTTTGCCACTTTCTTATGATTAAACTATACTTACCCTACAATGTAGCAATCCCATTCCTAAGTCTTCTCCCAAAAGAAATAAAAATGTGTTCACACAGGGACTTGTGTTTGAATGTCCATAGTAGTTTTATTCATAATAGCCCTAAACTGGAAACAATTCAAATGTCCATCAACTGGTAACTGGATAAAAATTTTCATAATATATTCATATGATAGAATACTACACAGCAATAAAAATGAACTAAGTACGGAACAGATGTGGCTCAAGCGGCTGAGTGCCTGCTTCCCACATGGGAAGTTCGGTTCCTCCTAAACAAACAAACAAACAACAAGCAAAACGAACGACAAAACCAACTCAGAGAAACTGATGTAGCTCAGTGGTTGAGCGCTGGCTTCCCACATACAAAGTCCTGGGTTCAATCCCGGCCTGCGGTACCTAAATAAATAAATAAATAAATTAATAAATTAATTAATTAAAAAAAAATTTTTTAAAACGAACTAAGTATTTTTTACACAAAATTTTTTGTTAGAGAAGTAGATTTTTAGAAAAATAATGCAGATAGCACAGAGTTCCCATATACCCCCCTATTACTAACAATTTGCATTAGTGCAGTACTTTTATTACAATCGATGAAGGAATGTTATTATAATTATACTATAACTATAAACCAAAGTTTATATTGTGTTGTATGATCTCATGCTGTTTTAATTTTTTTCTATAAACATACACACAACCTAAAATTTCCCTCTTTTATGCAAATATATAACTCAGTACTGTTAATTACATTCAAAATGTTGTGCTACCTTCACCACCATCCATTACCAAAACTTTTCCATTATCCCAAATAGGAATTCTGTACCAATTAAGCATTAAATCCCCAATCCCTACCCCCACCAGGGCCCCTGGTAACCTGTATTCTAGTTCCTGACTGCATGAATTTGCTTACTCTGATTATTTCATTAGTGAGATCATATAATATTTGCCCTTTTGTTGTTTGGCTTATTTCACTCAACATGATGTGTTCAGGGTTCATCCATGTTGTCACATATATCATACCTTTATTCCTTTTTACAGCTAAATAATATTCCATTGTGTGTATATATCACATTTGTTTATCCATTCATCTGTGGATAGATACTTGGATTGCTTCCATCTTTTGATAATCATGAGTAATGCTGCTATGAACGTTGGTGTGAAAATATATGTTCTCGCTCCTGCTTTCAAATCTTTTGGGTATATAGCTAGAAGCAGAAAAGCTGGGTCACATGGTAATTCTATGCTTAACTTTCTAAGGAAACACAAAACTAACTTCCATAGTGGCTGTACAATTTTACATTCCCACCAACAATGAATGAATATTCCTATTTCTCCACACCCTCCCCAACACTTGTTATTTTTTCTTTTTTTAATAGTAGCCATTCTAGTGAGTGTGAAATGATATCCATTGTCTGGTTTTGATTTGCATTTCTCTAATGGCTAATTTCTCAGGTGCTTTTTTGGCCATTTGTGTATCTTCTTTGGAGAAATATCTATTAGTGTCTTTTGCCCATTTAAAAATATGTATTTACTTTTTATTTTGTTAATTATCTTTATTATTTTTTGTTGTTTTCTATTTCATTTATCTCCATTCTACTCTTTGTTATTTCCTTTTTTTTTTCTAGTTTCTCCAGTTTTGAGGTTAGGTCTGTGATTTGAAGTTTTTGTAATTTATTTATTTATTTAAAGACGCTTTAGGTTACATAAATGTTACATAACAAATATAGGGAGGGAAGCGGCTCAATCAGTAGGGCTCCCGTTTACCATATGGGAGGCCCTGGGTTTGGTTCCTGGGGCCTCCTGGTGAAGGCAAGCCCGCCCGCACGGCGTGGTTAGCTGACCCAGCGAGCACAAGCAGCAAGGGGGGGATAAATGAATAGATAAATAAAAATCTTTGGGAAACGGATGTGGCTCAAGAGTTTCGGCGTCCGTCTACCATATGGAGAGACCAGGGTTCGATCCCCGGTACCTCCCGGTAAAAACAAAACAAAACAAAACAAAAACAAATATAGGGGATTCCCATATAGCCCACCCTCTCCCCCTACCACACTGTCCTCCATTAACATCTTTCATTAGTGTGGCACATTTGTTACGATTGATGAACACATATTGAAACATTGCTACTAACCATGTCTATAGTTTGCATTATGGTTTACACATTGCACCGCACAAATGACCTGTATCCGTCATTGCAATGTCATGCAGGACAATTCCAGTCTGCCACAAATGCCCCATGTTACACCTATTCTTCCCTCACCCTCCCCTCAGAACTTCTGGTGACCACTGTTTTTATATCAGTGACACAAATTCTTCCAATGCTAGAATAATAGTAAGTCTACTTTAGTACAAAGCTGCATTTCCCCTTAGGTTTGTTTATTCCTCAATCATGAGGATTTTCGGATGGTGATGTCCACTCTGCTGCTGGTTGAGAGGGGGCTTAGATCCCATGGGGCAAATGGATGGAAGTGTCTTGCTTGCAGTTTTAGATACTCTGTTATTTGAGATGGGTGTTGTCCATCATCATTCTTTTGTTAGTTGTTCTGCTTAAGTCCAATGAACTGGAGAGTAGGTGTGGCAACTCTGCTGAGTTCAGGGCTCAACTGGCACAAAAGATTTAAGTCTCTGGGACATATATTTAATGAGTATAGTGCTAATTATAGGTTCAAATAAAAGGGGCAGAAGAGCCATGTTTAGGGAATTTATAAATGAGTCTAACTCTGTTACATTGGGGAGCATATATTCCAAAGTAAGGCCCACTGACAAGGTGCTGAATTCCTGAGATTGTCTGCCCTGCCTATACCTTCTAGATGTTTCTAGAGCCCTCTGGAGCCCCGCTGTTTGAGACACTATTTACTGTGGTAGTCATTGAGATCCTGCTGAGACGTGCATAAGCATAACCTCTGGAAAGATCTCCCAACTCACTTTGACATGTCTTAGCCATAAAAACTCATTTGTTTTTAACATTTCCCCCTTTGGTCAAGGTCTTTTTCCAAATGCATCCCTAGTTGGTGCTTGGTAATAATCCCTTGGTGCCAGGGAGGCTTATTGCTGGGAGTCATGTCCCATGGTGAGGGTGGGGGGTAGTGGGTTTATATGCAGAGCTTGGCTTAGAGAGAGGCCACATTTGAGCAACAAAGAGGCTTTCATGAGGTAACTCTTAGGCAATACATAACACTAGGCTAAGTTCCAATTTCACAAGAACAAGGTTCATAAGTACAGCCATCAATATCAAGGGCCTGACATAATGGTCTGTCCTCCTTCACTAGGCACTGCTCGTGTACTCGGGGGATTCTTCCCACTCTATTAGAGAATGTAGCAGGACTTCCCAGGATGGGAATTCAATATTCTTTCTGTTATTTTGTGGATCTCCACCCACTGAGACAATACTCCATGACCACTTAAACATATTCATATGCCACAGAGGCATGCCCCAGGTGCACCCCTCCTCGCACATCTCCCCATCACTGACACCTCACTCTAATGATCCTCCCTTGCCACAGTTGTGACCTTTCTGCAATCAAAAACGTCCCCAAAAACAAAGTCAAAAAATAAATAAAAATAATAAGAAAAAAATAACAAATAAAATAAAAAAATTTTTCATTGTGTCTTTCTTCACTGTAAGTTCTATTATCTTTTATGTACAGTGACAATTTCTTCCATATGTTCCCCTAGTGTCCTTTTTTTTTCTTTTTCTTTATCTTGAAAGAAGCTTTAGATTACAGAAAAGTCACATAGAAAATATAGGGGAGGGAAACGGATGTGTCTCAAGAGATTGGGCTCCCATCTACCATATAGGAGGTCCAGGATTCGATTCCTGGGGCCTCCTGGTGAAAGGCAAGCTGGACCGCTTGGCGAGCTGGCCCAAGCAGAGAGCTGGCCGACACAGAGTGTTGGCCTGTGCAGGAGTGCTGGCCCAAGTGGAAAGCTGGCCCACGCAGAGAGCTGGTGTAACAAGATGATGCAACAAAAAGAGACACAGGGGAGAGACAATAAGAGATACAGCAGACCAGGGAGCTGAGGTGGTATAAGAGATTGACAGCCTCTCTCCCAGTCTGGAAGGTCCCAGGATCGGTTCCCAGTGCTGCCTAAAGAGAAGACAAGCAGACACAGAAGAACACACAGAGAGCAGATAGCGAGTGCAAAACAATGAGGGGAGTGGGTAGAAATAAATAAATAAATAAATCCTTAAAAAAAAAAAAAAGAAAATATAGGGGATTTCCATATACCCAACCTCCTTCTCCTCTTCTACTCTCCCCTATTAATGACATTTTACATGTGTATGGTAAATTTGTTACAATTGATGTACAAATATTGAAGCATTGCTACTAACCATGGTCAGTACTTGTAATTGGCATGTCAAATTTATCAATTTCTTCTTTGATCAATGTAGGCTGCTTGTGTATTTCTATAAATTTGTCCATTTCATCTAACTTATCCATTTTGTTGGCATAAAATTTTTCAAAGTATCCTCTTATGATACTCTTTATTTCTATGGGAGCAGTGGTGATATCCCCTCCCTATTTACATCTTCTCTCTTTTTTTTCTTTGTTAGTCTAGCTAAGGGTTTGCCAAATTTATTAATCTTTTCAACTAACCAGCATTTGGTTTTGTTATTTTTTTCTAGTGTTTTTTTTTTCTCAATTTCATTCAACTCTTCTCTAATCTTTGTTATTTCATTCTTTCTCCTTGCTTTGGGATTAGTTTGTTGTTCTTTTCCTAGTTTCTCTAGGTATGCAGTTAGGTCTTTAATTTTAACTCTTTCTTCTTTTTTAATGTAGGCATTTAGGGCTATAAACCTCCCTCTCAGCACTGCTTTTACTGCATCCCATAGGTTCTTTTTTTTTTTTTTTTTGGTTTTACAGATTTATTTTCAAAGGGCAAACACTTAGACACTTTAAATAGAAATCCAACAGAATTACTCTGTCCAAGTCAGCAATGATGGTTCTCATTTCCAGACACTCATCAGTTTCAACCTGAATCTTCTCTTTGAAGAAAGGTGGTCTGATATTTTATTCATATACATCCTTCTTATCTGCAATGTAATCTACAATTTCTTGTGGACACATTAACTTTTCTGCATCTATATCAGGAATTTCAAACCCAAATTCGTCCTCCATGGCCATGATAATCTCCACTTGGTCCAAACTGTCTAAGCCCAGGTCTTTCATAAAATGAGAATTTACTGAGAGCTTTTCTGGATCAATTTTATCATAGAGTTTCAAGACGTAAAGAACACGGTCCTTAATTCCCTCTAACGTCAAAGGGGGCACGTCACTATACTGGCCGCACAATTGTGTAACTTTACCTGGAACCTGCGCGAGCACCGAGACCGGCTGTGGAGTTACAAGCCTCGTCCGGATGCCTGCGGGGCACAAGGCAGTGCTGAGCTGCTGGGCAACGGCCAGCGTAGGGGTCCGAGGCAGCGGCGTAAAAGCCACGGACAGCCTGCGGACACACGCGGAAAGGACACGAGCCGCCATGGCTACTCCGACCCAGCATCATCCCATAGGTTCTTATATGTTGTGTTGTCATTTTCATTTGTTTCAAGGTAGTTACTGATTTCTTTTGTAATTTCCTCCTTGACCCACTGATTGTCTAAGAGTGTGTTGTTTAACTTCCATATCTTTGTGCCTATTTTTGTTCTCTGTCCCTTAATTGATTTCCAGCTTCATTCCATTTGGTCAGAGAAATTAATTTGTATAAACTTTTTTTTTTTTTTTTTTTTAGGAGGCACTGGGGATTGATCCTAGGACCTTGTACATGGGAAGCAGGTGCTCAAGCACTGAGCTACATCTGCTCCCCAATGATAGTTGGGTTTTTTTGTTTGTTTGTTTGTTTTTAGGCAGTACTGGGGATAGAACCCGGGACCTCCTATATGGGAAGCAGGTCCTCAACCACTTGAGCTACAATTTCAATGTTTTTTAATTTGTTGAGAGTTGTTCTATGACCTAGCATGTGGTCTATCCTGGAAAATAATCCATGTGCCTCAAGAAGAATGTATATCTCACTGTATTTATGTGTAATGTTCTGTATATGTTGTGATGGTTAGGCTAATGTGTCAACTTGGCCAGGTAATTGTGCCCAGTTGTTTGGTCAAGCAAGCACTGGGCTAATTGTAATACGAGGGCATTTCATGGACTTTAACCATTAATGAGTTGATTGCATAGATGGCTGATCACATCTACAATCAACCAAGGAGAGTACCATCAGCAATGAGTGATGGCTTATCCAATCAGTTGAAGGCCTTAAAAGGGGAAGTGAGTTCAGCATTCAGAGAGGGAATTTCCAGCTCTACTTCAGAAAGCCAATGTCTCCTGGGAACTCATAGAGGAGCTTCATCAGAGCCCCTGGTTTGCAGCTTGCCCTGCAGAATTTGGACTTGTGCATCCCCACAGTCATGTGAGAGAATCTTATAAAATCTCATACTATTTATAGCTATCGCCTGTTGGTTCTGTTTCCCTAGAGAGCCCTGACTAATACATAAGTCTATTAGGTCTCGATCCTTTAGTGCATTATTAAAGGTCTATGTTTTTTTACTGACCCTCCGTCAAGATGTTCTAATGGTGATAATGTTGTATTAAAGTCCCTCTCTATAATTGTAGAGGCATCTATTTCTCCACTTAGTTTTTCCAATGTTTGCCTCATGTATTTTGGGGCATCCTGTTGAGGTTCATAAATGTTTATGATTGTTCTTTCTTCTTGATAGATTATCCTTTTCATTAATATATAGTGTCATTCTTCATCTCTTACAATAGTTTTGCATTTAAAGTCTATTTTATCTGATATTAGTATAGCTACTCCTGCCCTTTTTTGGTTATTGTTTGAATGTAAAATCATTTTCCAACCTTTCACTTGCAACCTCCTTATGTTTCTGGGTCTATGGTGAGTTTCTTGTAGATAGCATATAGATGGGTAATATTTCCTTATCCATTCTGCCAATCTGTGTCTTTTGAGTGGAGAGTTTACTCCATTAACATTCAATGTTATTACTGTCAATGCAGTACTTACATTAGCCCTATTTTCTTTAGGTTTATAAGTCATGTTTTGTTTTAAATTCTCTTTTTATCTTTTTAGTTATTCTGACTAATAATCTTCCTTTCTACACTCTCCTCCAGACCTCTTTTTCTCCTGATTTTTCAACCTGCAGAATTCCCTTTAGTATTTCTTGAAGGGCAGGTTTCTTGTTGACAAACTCACTTATTTTCTGTTTATCTGTGAATATTTTGAACTCTCCCTTATTTTTGAATGCCATCTTTGCTGGATACAGAATTTTTGGCTGACAGTTTTTTTTCTTTTAGCACCTTAACTATGTCATACCACTGTCTTCTCACCTCCATGGTTTCAGATGAGAAATCAGCATTTAATCTTATTGCGCTTCTCTTGTATGTGATGGATCTCTTTTCTCTTGCTGCTTTCAGTATTCTCTCTTTGTCTTGTGTGTTTGACAATTTGATAAGTATATGTCTTGGGATAGGCCTTTTAGGATTTATACTGTTTGGAGTGTGCTGTACTTTCTGGACATGTATGTCCACGTCCCTCAAAATTCAGCCATTATATTTTTCCAATACTACTTCTCCTCCTTTCCCTTCTGTTTCCCTCTGGGATGCCTATAATGTGTATGTTTGTGTGTTTCATGCTGTCATTCAGTTCCCTGAGTCCCTGTTGACTTTTTTCTATCTTTTTATCTATCTGTTTACTGTCTTTCAGATGTACTATCTTCGACATCACTAATTCTTTCCTCTGTCTGTTCAAATCTGCTGTTATGTGCTTCCAGTGTATTTTTTATTTCTTGCATTGTGCCATTCATCACCATCAGATCTGTTATTTTTTAATGTATGTTTATGATTTCTTCAGTATGTTCCCCCAGTGTATTCCTAATATCCTGCATCTCTTCCTTCATTTCTTTAAGTTGATTCATGATATTTGTTTGGACATCCTTGATTAGGTGTTCCACGTTCTGCATCTCCACCTGTGTTTTTAGTTTGTTCATTAGACTGGGCTATGTCTTCCTGTTTCTTAGTATGGCTTGTAATTTTTTATTGGTGTCTGGGCATCTGTTATTCTTGATGGGCTTTCTTTTTCTACTCTAGGGTTTTATTTTGTTTTGTTTTGTGTTAAATTTCCTTTTTGACATTTGGTTCCGCTTATCCTATATCCTTGTAGCTGTCTGTGTTCCCTTGAAAAAATATTAAGGCCATAGAAAAGGAAAGAGAATAATAATAATAATAGAAAAAGAACCATAAAAGAGCCAGGAAAATAAATGAGTAATAACAGTGAAAAATCATAAAAAATACAAAAGAATAAGAATTTTAAATAGTGGAATAAAAAAAGAAACAAGAATGAAATAAAATAAAATAAAAGTCCTGAAATATGAGAAGAGAAGAAGAAAAAAATGAAGACCAAACAAGAAAAGGGAGAATGAAAGAAAAGCAATGGAAGAGGGGAAAATGAAAGAAAGAAAAGAAATAAGGAAATTAAGGAGAAAAAATAAGGAAAAGAAAAAAACAACAAATAACAAACAAAAAACCAACCAGGTTATTCCCCCTTAGGCCCCTAGGAACTGTCTCAGGCTACCAGTGCTCATCAATCAATCACACTGCAGCCTGCCCTCCACAGCTAAGGTACCTGGTTTTAGCAAATAAAGTAAAGAATAATAAAATGAAATGAAATAAAATAAAAAATAACAGATTGAAAACCTAAACCAAACCAAAAAATCTCAGTCTATAAGTTCCCAGCCATGAGGTGCACCTGAGTGCCTGACAACCTGGTGGATCACTCTCTGGATCCCTTCTCTTAGGAGGTACTGGGAATATAACCAGGGACCTAGTATATGCAAGGCAGGCATTCCTCCAGTGAGCTACACCCACTCCACAGGTTAGGTAGGCTTTTGAAAGCTTATCTGGCTCTCCTCGCCTCCTTTCCATTAGGCAAGTTGGGCTTCTAACAGTTTGCTGGCTATCTTTCCTGGCTTCCTTCTCTCCAAGGCTGGTTAAGCACCTGTCTCCATCCACCTCCTCACTGACCTAGTTCCTTTCTCTCTCTCAGGGCAGTTGAGCATGACAGCCTGCCTGATCAGATCCCCCCTCCCCTCTCCCTGGGGCCACTTCAATGGTGGCTGGGGTCTTTTTTGAGATTCAAAGGGGGCTCAGCTGGCCAAACTCACTGAAGAGAAACCACTCTCCATCTTCCACCAGACCCCTCTTCCTTCCAGGGAGGAGAACTCAGTTGGCTGCATTGAGCCAGGGGTTTTACTGTTATTCACCTTGAGGGTGGGGTATATGTGCTGTTCCCTGCCATAGGGGTGAGTAACTCACGGTTTTCATTTGGCCGCTTTGTGTCTCTGTCCCTCTTCCTCCTGGATGTTGCACAGCACTCTCCTGGTCTGCAGATCCACAAAGCAGCTTCCTCAGATAGCTTTTTGCCCTTCCTCCATTGTTTTTATGAGAGAGTTGAGCCCTGTCTATCTACTTCAATGCCATTTTCCCCAGACTCGCTCCCATTTTTAAATTGGGTTGTTTGTCTTTTTGTTTTGGCATTGTAGGAATTTTTTTTAACATTCTGGATTTTAAACCCTTATTTCTAACAAAAAAGAAGAAAACAAAACAAAACAAAACAAAAAAACACCCTTATTGGATATGTAGCAAATTTCATTGTAAGGAAATTCCACCTTAATAAAGCTCATTTTAAAAACAAGTTAGAGGGAAGCGGCTGTGGCTCAATCAGTAGGGCTCCCGTTTACCATATGGGAGGCCCCGGGTTCGGTTCCCGGGGCCTCCTGGTGAAGGCAAGCCCGCCCACACGGCGCGGTTAGCTGACCCAGCGAGCACAAGCAGCAAGGGGGGGATAAATGAATAAATAAATAAAATCTTTAAAAAAAAAAAAAAAAAAACAAGTTAGAAGTTAATTACAAATAGATAAATTTAGAGTTTTCATATATTTGGAAACTTTTTAATTACATATATATATATTTGATATATCAAAAGGAAAAGAAATAATAATGAATATTCAAACATAATTGGAATTGAATAATAATGGGAGTACTACATATTAAAACTACTGCGGTTTCAAAAGAAATTGTTAAAAATGAATGGGCTAGGTATCCAGCTTAAGAACTTTGAAAAATAACAACTGAATGACCCTAAAGAAGAAGGAGATAACAGACAATATTGTTTTTTGTTTTTTTTTTTTTACCGGGAGGTACCGGGGATCTAACCCTGGTCTCTCCATATGGTAGACGGACACCGAACCTCTTGAGCCACATCCGTTTCCCCGACAATATTGTTGAGATTAGAAATTAAGGAAACAGGAAAGCGGCTGTGGCTCAATCAGTAGGGCTCCCATTTACCATATGGGGGCCTCCTGGTGAAGGCAAGCCCGCCCACACGGCGTGGTTAGCTGACCCAGCGAGCACAAGCAGGAAGGGGGGGATAAATGAATAAATAAAATAAAAAAAAATCTTAAAAAAAAAAAAAATTAAGGAAACAAAAACAAAGAAACTATAAAGAGGTTCAAAAAAGCCAAAAATTTGTTTTTTGAAAAGCATAACCAAATTGACTAATTTCTGATAAAAATGGTCAACAAAGAAGAGAGAAGGCACCAAGATATATATTAGGAATAGAAATGGAGGCCTACAGAGATTTAATTGATTCTTCAGAGATTTAAATAAGAGGCATATTATATATATCCTACTAATAAATTTAAAAATTTATATAAAATTAATAAATTTCTTAAATAATATCACTTCCCAAAACTGACTGAGAGAAAATAGAAAGGTTAAATTCTCCCCAAACTATTAAAATAATTGAAGCAGTAGTTTAAAATCTGCCTCTCCCCTATAAAAATACACACAAAGCTCAGACTGTTTTACAGGTGAATGCTATCAAACTTTCAAGGACAGATGATTTTTACCTCATGCAAACTGCTTTTGCTGAAGAGAAAAAGAAGGAATCCTTACCAACTCATCCTCTAAAGCCAGAACATGTGGATATTAAAACCATACTAGGAAAAAAAAAAAAAAAAACACAACACACTAGATAGTATAAGAATGAAGATTACATGCCTATTCCACTCACGAAAATACATGTAAGATCCTATAGCAGGAAGCGGCTGTGGCTCAATTGGTTGGGCTCCTGTTCACCTTATGGGAGGCCCTGGGTTCGATTCCTGGAGCCTCCTGGTGAAGGCAAGCTGGACCAGGCGACGCCGTGAGCTGGCGCAGCAAGATATCCCAACAATGGGAAACAAGCAGACACAGAAAAAGGCATAGCAAATGGACACAGTGGGCACAAGCAGGGGGGGTGGATTAAAAAAAAAACAAAACCCTATAGCAAATATTGGCAAACTGAATCCAAGAATAGATAAAAAGATAGTATACCATGATGTTGAGTTTATCCTAGAAATGCAAGAATAGTTTAATAGTAGAAATGTAGAAAAGTTATTCACTATATTAAAAGATTAAAGGGCAAAAACCATAATCATCTCAAAAGATGTGGAAAAATCATTTAATAAAAGAAATTTAAATCTCTGAACAACTGAATCTGCCCTCATATAGAAATAAAAGTGCCAGTATGTGAGGATATATGCACAAGGGTGTGCACTACAGCATTGTTTGTAATGGCAAAACCAGACACAAGGGAAATGGGAAATGTCTGCCTATACTGTGAGCCACTCATTCTATGGAATATTATGCAACCACGAAAAAGAACTCATTAGCTCTATACCAGTTAATATGGAGGGATTTTCACAATGTACTTTTTTTTTTTTTGCTTGTTGTCTGCTTGTTGTTATTTTGTTTTTTCTTTTAAGAGGCACCAGGAACTCAACCCAGGACCTCCCATGTGGGAGGCAGGTGCTCAACTGCTCAAGCCACATCAGCTCCCACAATGTACTCTTTTTTTTTTTTTTTTAAAGATTTTATTTATTTATTCATTTATCCCCCCCTTGCTGCTTGTGCTCGCTGGGTCAGCTAACCACGCCGTGCGGGCGGGCTTGCCTTCACCAGGAGGCCCCGGGAACCGAACCCGGGGCCTCCCATATGGTAAACGGGAGCCCTACTGATTGAGCCACAGCCGCTTCCCTCAATGTACTCTTAAATAAGAAAAGCAAGGTATCACACCTATCAGAATGGCCACTATTAAAAAGACAGAGAACTACAAGTGTTGGAGAGGATGTGGAGAGATAGGAACACTTCTTCACTGTTGGTGGGAATGCAGGATGGTACAACCACTATGGAGGACTGATTGGCAGTTCCTAAAGAAGTTGAATATAGACTTGCCACGTGACCCTGCAATACCACTACTGGGTATATACCCAGAAGAACGGAGAGCAGTGACACGAACAGACATCTGCACACCGATGTTCATAGGAACATTATTCACCATTGCCAAAAGTTGGAAACAACCCAGGTGTCCATCAACAGATGAATGGATAAACAAACTGTAGTCTATTCACACGATGGAATATTATGCAGCTGTAAGAAGAAATGAAGTCATAAAGCATATGGCAACATGGATGAACCTGGAGGACATTATGTTGAGTGAAGCAAACCAGACACAAAAGGACAAATACTGTATGATGCATTAGTATGAACCAAATATATTGTGTAATATATTGTTTGATTAAAAAAAAAAAATTTACATGTATCCATTACATATAATTGAGAAATGTATATATTTATTCATCTGTGTTTACTTTTTAGTTTTTGATTGTTTATGTTTTCAATTATTAAATGTACAAAATAAAGTTAAAAAAAAAAAAAAAGAAAAGCAAGGTAGAGAGAAGCATACATAATATAATTTCATTTTTTGTAAAACAAAATCAAAACCCCCATTGACATCTTTCTGTACATTTGTGTATGGTTACAGTTGCATGGAAAAGCTAAGAGTATACGGCAGGGTTTTGGGGATGGCTGATGGGGGGAATTGGATGGAGCTCAATCCTGACAGTCTGAACTTTGATCAAGTGCATAAACATAAAACTCAGGGTCCTGAGGCAAGAAAGCACCTCAGCCAAACAGGATGAAAACAAGCCCAGAATGGGTACACAGAAGGAGATCTCGACCTCTGCCCAGACTAATTCCTTGGCCAAATTGGTTAAGGGTTATTGCCATTTCCTAAGGGAACAGGAATGGAGTCTGATGATATCAGAACCACTATGTACACCTGACATTGCACCATTGATGAATTTATAGAGCAAATGGTACAGTTTGTATTAAAAACCAACCATGGGAAGCGGCTGTGGCTCAATCAGTAGGGCTCCCGTTTACCATATGGGAGGCCCCGGGTTCCGTTCCCGGGGCCTCCTGGTGAAGGCAAGCCCGCCCGCACGGCGTGGTTAGCTGACCCAGCGAGCACAAGCAGCAAGGGGGCGATAAATGAATAAATAAATAAAATCTAAAAAAAAATAAAATAAAATAAAAACCAACCAACCAACCAAACAAAAAAGATGGCTACTATTAAGAAATGCTGTGTCCTGCCCTCCCATTCACACATCTCTATCTTAGCCATCTTTCAAGGCCCAGTTGAAATGCCCATTTGCATAAAGCTTAGCTGATTCCACCAGTTGAAAGAAAAAGTGTTCCTTCCTCTGAGCTTCCATAATGCTTCACCTGTATCTTTTGTGGGCATCTTATATAGTACCTGCCTTAGTATGAATACTGTGTGGCACACACCCTAACAGAAGCAAAAGGATTTCTTGAGAATGAACTCACATCCTGGAATGAGAGCCATATACAATTTCCTATAGAGTTAAGTTAAACAAACTGCTTTCAACATATTAAAAACTAGGTTAGAGTTTTTTTTCCTCATAGAAATTTATAATTCTTTTCTTACTGGGGTCTTGCAAAGACTCTTAGCCAGATATGGATTAAAGACTCCTGGTTTGGGGGTGGATGTGGCTCAAATGGTTGGGCGTCCGTCTGCCATATGGAGGGACCTGGGTTCGATCCCCGGGACCTCCCGAAGGCACATGGGCTGCCAGGCTCTGTGTGCCGCTGAGCCGTCGGGCCCCGAGAGCCATGCAGCAGGATGATGACTTAACAGGGGAGAGACAAGACAAGATGCTCTGAAAGCTCCAGAAGCCAGGAGCTGAGGTGGCGCAGGCGGCAGAACACCTCTCTCCTACATTGGAGGTCTCCAGGATTGAATCCTGGTGAAGACTGGAGGAGGAGGATGAGAAGAGATGGCAGGAAGCAGACACGGAGAATTGCCCAGTGAATGGGCACAAAACAGCAAATGGGGAAGGGGGGTTTAAAATGGATAAAGTAAATAAATAAATCTTAAAAAAAATAAAATAAAAAAAAAAAAAAAAAAAAAAAAAGACTCCTGGTTTGTTCTGTCTGTCTCTTTTTCCAGGTTCTATGGCTTCACTTCCTCTATGATCCTGCTATTCCTGCCCACTACACAGTATGACTTTCCTTATCAGGGCCCTTATTTGTGGACAATTCTTCAACTCCTCATCTGCAATAACTCAACATTCCCTTTGAATACCCATTGCCAGCTACTTTCTTCCAGAAGAGATGTGCTTGTATTGATATTTCTTGTAAAATATATACCATTAGTCTTTTACTTTCCCAGGCACCGGTTTGCTTTTTGTTTGTCCCACCCTGCAGCTTTCTATTTTTCTCTTATCTGAACTCTTTATGTTCTGTCCAAGTGTCTTATAGAGATGAGGAGAATAAGAGTCTTCTCCTGTTGGTAGGAAGAGAAACTCCTTTATTAGAGTTCTGGTTGTGCCCCAGTAAATAGACATTGAGGTACTTTCTGCATCAGAGCAGGCAACGTGCCCTCTGGCTGTGACAGGGGTTTCCTGCCCACTACACAGTGGGCTATGTTAGCTCCCCTCTGGATGGTAAACTTCCTGAGGGCAGGAGCTGGGTCTAATTTATCTTGGGCTCTCCTTCAATATCTAGCACAGTGCCATCCTCACAGTGGGTTAATTCAGTAACATTTCCTTAAGTGCCCATGAGCCAGACATTTTACTAGGTGCTAGGGGTAAAAAATAGATACAATTTCTGCCCTGATGAAAACTACCTGTTCACTACTGGAGAAGGCACAAGTGTGTCAAGGATTGTAAAAAGGGAAATTGAAGTTTCTATGGCAGAGATAATTGAGATGGAAAGCTATCTGAATTGGGGAATCAGGGAAGGTTTCTCCAAGAAAGTGACATTAAAGAATGAAGAACTGAGTGGGAGAGAGTGTGGTCTACAGTGTGAACTGTGGTCTATGGTTGGTGGCAAGGCTCCAGGATGTGTAAGTTCATTGAGGGTGGTGGGCCACACTGTGGGAGATGTTTGTGTGGGATGTGGTGGGAGGTGTGGGAGGTGGGCAACATGGGAATCCCAGTGGGTTCCGTGTAATATTTTAGGTAATCTAAGCACCTCTTAAAATATATGTATATATATATATATAAATAACATTTTTGTAAGCAAATACACATATATGCAGATATATTTATATATCATTTTGCAAATGTTTGTATGTATTGTGAGAATTTTGATTTTTACCCATAATTAAAAAAAAAAAAAGAATGATAAGGGGAGCAGATGTGGCTCGAGCAGTTGAGCTCCTGCTTCCCACATGGGAGGTCCCGGGTTCGATCCCTCGTGCCTTCTAAAAACAAAAAGCCAACAACAAACAAACAAAAACCCAACTCAGGGGAGCTGATGTGGCTCTGTGGTTGTGCACTGGCTCTCCACATACAAGGTCCTGGGTTCAATCCCCGAACCCAGTACCTAAAAAAAAAAGAATGATGAGTCCTCCTCTTTGCCATCCTCCCCATCCCCTCGCATCTGCAGCCATGAAGGTCAAGCCCTGCAGCTTCAGTAGGTAGAAGATCTACCCTGATCGTGGGAGGCACAACGCCGGGACCAACGGGAAAGTTTTCCAATTTCTTAATGCAAAATGTGAATCGGCATTCCTTTCCAAGAGGAATGCCCAGCAAATAAACTAGACTGTCCTCCAGATGAAAGCATAAAAAGGGACAGTTGGAAGAAATTTTTAAAAAAGAGAACTCGCCATGCTGTCAAATTCCAGAGGGCTATCACTGGTGCATAGCTTGCTGATATTATGGCCAAGAGGGATCAGAAACTGACGATAGAGATGCAACGAGAACGAGCTATCAGGGCTGCCAAAAAAAGCAAAAAAGGCAGGAGTGGAGGTGGCTCAAGTCACTGGGTGCCTCCTTCCCATATAGGAAGTCCTGGGTTCAGTTCCCGGTACCTCCTAAAAAGAAAGATGAACACACAACCAACATGCACAGAGAGTAGACAGTGAGTGCAAACAACCGGGATGGGGTGGGGAGAAATAAATAACTAAAAGAAATATTTTTTTAAAAAAAGCAAAACAGACTAAGCAAGCGTCTAAAAAAGACAGCAATGGCTGCTGCTAAATCTCCCACAAAGGCAGCACCTAAACAAAAGATTGTGAAGCCTGTGAACATTTTTGATCCCCAAGTTGGTGGAAAATACTAAATTAGCAAATCATATTTTTAAGGAAAGATCTGACTATAACTAGAAAGAAAGAAAGAAAGGAAGGAAGGAAGGAAGGGAAGGGGAGGGGAGGGGAGGGGAGGGGAGGGGAGGGGAGGGAAGGAGAATGAAGAGTTGGAATTAGCCAAAAAGTGAGGCAAGAAGTTTTAAAAAAGTATTGGAGGGAAGGATCAATTAAAAAAAAAAAAAGGATAATTGCTGAAGTTGGAAGATAGACAAATCAGTGTAAAGAGAATCATTGTACTATTCTCTTAACATTTCCATTTTTGAAAATTTTCATGATAAAAAGTTAAATAAGGAAGAGAATGGGGGAATAGTGTACTGGGCAGAGTGGGGCTCACTGAAAGTTTTTCGTGTAAATGTATACAGCAGTCAACTTCAAGAGAGCTAAGTGGAGGATGTGGTCAGAATTGGCCTTGTAATTAGGTCATAGGCATTTGAGCAGAAGGGCATCCAGGCAGTATCTACAGCTACCAGAAGCCTGGCATTCACCTCCACAGGTTTAGAGGAGCATAGGTACCTGAAGCCCTGGTAAGACTCTGATTTCCCCCTCTTCACCATTTCTAGGGTCTCTAGCCCAGAGTGTAGCTATGCCCTAGCAATAGAAAAATCTTAGGCCTTGTCTGAGGGCCAGTACCACCATTAGACCCTGGCAAGTGAGCCTCTTGCCCAGCCCCACCCCTCACAATTCCTCCCCTTGGAAGGGTGACCCAGGAGCTCTGGAAATTGCCACTAGGGGGTTGTCTCAGGGCTCTGTGCCAGACCCAGGTTCCAGGAGGGCAGCCTGGTGATCAGATGACCACTGCTGACTGCACTGTGTTTCTTTCACGATAGTCCATGAAATTGACTGCCCAAATGGTTCTGACATGCTGATTTTCAGTGATTCAAATTGATTATATACACAGGGGCTGGGTACACCTTAGCGCCAGCCCTGCTTGAGATGTAGGGCTTTTTATCTTTCCTAATTGAAATTATGCAGCATTTAAAAATATTCACACAAATCCGTATAGAGAAAGTAAATCAGTGGTTGCAGGGGCTGGGGGGAAGGAGGGCTGGGAAGTGACTGCTAATGGGTGATGAAAATGTCCTGGAATTAGATAATGGTGATGATTGCACAACTCTGTGAATATATTAAAAACCACTGAATTGTATACTTTAAAGGGGTGAATTTTATAGTATGTGGTTATATATCAATTTTGAAAACTGTCCACAGATTCTTGAATAATAGCTAAGCAGCAGGGATGGGGAAATGAAAGGAGGAGGGGAAATTGGGTTTGTATATGAAAAATCCTGCCAATAACTGCTTCATCAACCTTGCTCCGGATATATTCAAAACTTCCCCCACCTCAGCAGTGATAGATGGGGATGGCATCTTGGGAGTAGATATGTTGTTTATCAGTGGAAGGACCTGCATCCAAGGGGGGCTCTTTCTATGATTTTCCTAGTTCTCCCCCAATCACTTCTATAAGCCTGATATAGACTTCAAAGTTTAAGCTGAGCAAGTTGTTTGCAGACACTCAACAGTGGTTGAACAAAGAGTAAATAACGCTGCGTTACCTATGCCTCGACTCAGACATACTGAAGGGAGAATACTGGGACAAATGAGCCGGGTGATTATTGTGGACCCTCAAGATTAAGAGCCATTGATTTACAACTCTTTGGTGTATTCAGGAAGCCAATTTATAGCCTGAAAATCTTTATCCTCACTAAGTTTCATTTGTCTTACCTATCACTTAGCTAGATTGCTAGTTACTGTCTCTCCCCCGCAAAGAGAAGATTGAAATCCTTTCTAAACTTTAGGAAATCCTAAAGCATGTTCATCCCAGTTCATTGAGTAGTCATTTTTAAGTTGCCTTCAGGATTAGGAACAATTTTTCTCCCTACCTCCAAACCCTTATCTGCAATGTACTAAAGATGAAAAGAGAGCACCTGTCTCTTGTTTTCAGGGAAGCTAGAGTGTTGCCTATGGCAACCACCAGACCACTTGAGGTTTACTGCTACAGATTCCCTGAGCAACCCTGGCAACTATCTTTGCAGGAAATCTTCAGTGATCAAGGGCTATGGATAAACTACATTTAGTGCATCCCCAGCTACCACTTGTTTCTGGCTTTTCTTGGGTGGCAGAAGGGACTCTTAACAACCTATTCACCAGGGGAAGAGTTAAGGCTTCTCTGTCTCCTTTGGGTCCCTTGGGCAAGGCAGAACATGGAGAAAGCTTTCTTTTTTAAAAAAAAAAAAAAAAAAAGCAGAGGTAGCAGCTGCTTTGTGTATAGGCAAATGGAAAGAGTTACCAGCCGCAGAGACTTGCTGCTGCCCTACTGTTAGCCTAGTGCTGTGGTGTTAAAAGGGGCTCTCTCCAAGCTCTGTTGGCACATCTGCATGTTGGAGAAGTAACAGTTGAATGCTAGAAGAGGTGTGGCCATGGGGAGCGAGAAGAGCTCAATTTCAAGGCTAGATCGCCACCTATGATGTCTGAGATTCCAATCTGTTGACCTTTCCTTTATCTGAGGTGACTATTATGTGGACTTCTGCTGGCTTTTTAGACCAACATAGTGCTCTAACTCCCTGCAAATCCTCCTCCCTCAATATTCCTGGCATGTCCATGGATTTTCTGATCTTCATTCCCCAAATGTCCACGCTGCTCTATCAAAAGCTGCTGCTGCTGCTCTGAGCAGCTCCGTTTACACCGTGCCCCCCCACCTGGCTTGATGGCTCCTGATAAGACACTCTCTGCTCTGATGCTCCCAGTCACGGTGCTGAGGTCCTGGCTGGATGCGGACACCTCTGCAGGCAGTCACTGCCACGTCTCTGCTCCTCCCTGGTGCCCTGGTCTTTCCCATGCTCCCCCAAGAGCCTTCCGACCATCAGGAGAGCACATGATCTATAGCAGAGTAGCAAGTTTTTCCCTCTCTCTTTTGTGTTATGCTCTGAGAGAGGGGCCCCAAAACATGTTGGAGCTCCAATGTGTTACAGTGTTAGAGAAACAGCTCTTCCAGTGCCTCCATAAGGCTTCTTTTCTATGGGGCCTTGGATCTTCAGCTAAGGGATTGAGGCTGTATTTCTTTCACGATAGTCCCCACTCTGACAGCCAAAGTCCTGTCTCTTTGAACCCTATCATGCCTGGCTCCTCATTCTTCTAGGAGGGGGTCTTTTAGTTGAGAGCCTTCCTGCAAATAGAATTCCTTAAATCCAACCCCCCTACCCACCCACCTCACCAGCCACACCCAGCCACACCTGAGTCCTCTGCAATGGACAAGATGAGATCCCTGGTGCACCTTTTTTTTTTAAAGATTTTATTTATTTATTCATTTAGCCCCCCCTTGCTGCTTGTGCTCGCTGGGTCAGCTAACCACACCGTGCGGGCGGGCTTGCCTTCACCAGGAGGCCCCGGGAACCGAACCCGGGGCCTCCCATATAGTAAACGGGAGCCCTACTGATTGAGCCACAGCCGCTTCCCCCTGGTGCACCTTTTGTAGTCGTGGGCCATCCTAAAGGATTTTCATGACTTGAGCCTTATTGATCCTACAGCATCACAAGATTCTTGAGGTCAGAGACCACGTTTTCCAGTTTTGTATTTGTAACACTAATATGGCCCAAAGCTATCCTAACATTTAGCAAAAGACACTTGTATCATCTATTATAATTTACTGAGTACTTTCATAATCATTATCTCATTTAGTCTCTATAAGAACCCTGTTGGGTTATTATTAGCCTCAGTTTGCAGATGAGATAACCCAAGCTGCCCAAGCTCACCCGGACACTCGGAGGTGGAGCTGAGGCTTGAGCCATTGTTAACTGATTCAGAGTTAGGTCTCTTTCCATTATTCCACTGCTTTCACCATCAGGGACCTGCTGCAATGCTTATACTTTCAATCTAGCTGCAACCTTCTCTCTATGTAGACCCCTCCTCGTCCCCAGAATCTCAGCAGAAGCATGAAAGAAGCCAGAGGACAAACAATTTTTACTCCACCCTTATTCTTTGCATTTTCGACTTGCCCTCTTATTCTTGCTTGGACTTCTGAGACCTCATTGCCCCTTCCTCCTTCGACTTTGACGCCCAGATCTCTGACCTGCCATGATCATGGAAAGGAAAGGCTTTCTTGCCTCTGCTTTGGACTTCTGGTTTCTAGGCCTTCCTTCACTTGCTTCTGGTGGGGAACAGTATAAAGGCAAGAGTTCTTTCCCCAGTTCATACTTTAAACCTCATTCTGGAGGATTTGTAATTCATCTTCCCTTCGGTCTGTCAGATACACTGAACAGCTGGTCTGGTAGCTGCATCTCTGCAGATGTGAAACATCAACTCTATTCCTATACCTGTTCAACTTTTCCTACCCCAAGTCAATGGGATGCAAAGTAAACACATAGTGGCAGAAAATAATTCAGCCCATGAGACCACCTCCAAAATGAGACTGCAGTAGACAACCCTTGAGGTCTATCAACAAGGGATAGACAAGAAATAAACAGAATTGTTACTGCCACTGAACCAGCTGGGCTTTTTTATAACCGTGAAGGATTCCTCAGGGACTCCAGGGCTGGGCTACCAGTCCCAGGAATGAGTGGGATCAGCTGTATGGCTCATTTAAGTCACTGGATATGGATTGGGGTTTGTAACTTTGTTGAATGCGAATGGAGAGAAAGTGTATTTCTTCAACCTATGAAAGGCTCCCTCCCTGAGATTTCTCTTACACTTCCTCCTTTCCTGCAGTATGTATTCTTTATTACAAATGAAACTGATTCTGATTCTGGATTCCTGGCAGTCAAAAAGTAGTAGGTCCTGCACATGGCTCGTTTGCCCCTTTTATTTAAACCTATATTTGGTGCTGGAGTTTGTAGGTGTACGTCCAGAGACTTGAGTCTTTGGGCTGTCCATGTGCCAGCTGGGCCCGTAACCTTGGCGGAGTTGCAACACCTACCTTACAGCTCATTGGACTCACCCAGGACAACTGGCGGGGAGATGATGATGGACAACGGCGTCCCAGGGAACAGAAAGAGTCTGCAGCTGCAGGCAGAATAGCCTATCCATCTTCCCCATGGGATATAAGCCCCCTTTCAATTGGAGGGGGAGTGGACGTCATCATCCTAGAATCCTTGGGAATGGGGGAAGAGATATGGACTAGAGTAGACTTACTGGTATTCTACTATAGACATATTGTGATTCTAGCAATGGAAGAAATTACAACATTGATGTGGAGCCAGTGATCACTGGAGGCTCTGGGGGCAGGGAGAGGGAAAAACAGTTGTAATACGGGGGCTTTTTCGGGACTTGGGAATCAGCCTGAGTGACGTCGCAACGACAGATATAGGCCATTTTATATCATCACATAACATCCAGATGTGGGGGAGAGAGTGTAGACTACAATGTGAACTATGGTCCAGGATAAATGGCAAAGCCCCAGGATGCATTTATCAACTGCAGTGAATGTGCCACACTAATGAAGAATGTTTATATGGGAGGGTGTGGGAGGTGTGGGGAGTGGGGCATATGGGAATCCCTATACTTTTTGTGTAAAATTTATGTAATCTAATTATCTTTTAAAATAATTTTTTAAAAAGTAGTGGGGACTTTAACCCTCCTCGTTGCTTTCTTGACAGGGTGTCTTCTTGCACAGCCCAGTAGTGCTTGGATAAAACACTTGATAATCGTTTTTTGCCACTTCTTTATTGAGTTTCCTTTAGCTGGGTCTCCATTGGTAAAGGAGAGGATTTTTCCTAGATGAATTTTCTTTTTTAAAAATAATCTAGACTTCCAGGAAGATGGCAGACTAGAAAGACACGGGACTCTCTTCTCTCCCACAAAAATAGCTAGAAGACAGGCAGAAAAGTCCTGGGGAAAAAAATCTTCTAGGGTTAAGGACACCAGCGGAAGGCTGGATACTGCCCAGGGGAGAGAGGGACAAAGGGAAAGAATTGCAATGGCAAAATTGTGAGTTAAAAGCTGCAGCTGCAAATGCCAGCACCTTCCCCCACCTTACAGACACTTTTAAATTCTCAGTCCTTGGGCCGGTGGCTACAAGGGGGGCCCTTGGGATCCACTTCCCCAGGAAAGGGGAGAGAGAATGACATAGCTTAAGGCCGACTCAGGGGGGGCGGCTGTGGCACAATCGGTGGGGCTCCCGTTTGCCGTGTGGGGGGCCCCGGGTTCGGTTCCCGGGGCCTCCTGGTGGGGGCGGGCCGCCCGCACGGCGTGGTTGGCTGGCCCAGGGAGCGCAGGCAGCGGGGGATGGTGAATAAATAAATAAAATCTTAAAAAAAAAAAAAAAAAAAAAAAAAAAAAGGCTGACTCAGCTTTTGACCCACAGATTTGGTCTGCAGTGTCCCATGAGCCCTTCCAGGCTGGGTGGGCCACACCATTGTTCGCCTTAGGAGCCGGCAAGAGAATAAAAAGATTCGACCCTCTTAATCTCCCTCTCTACTGACTGGGACTGATTGTTGAGGATGCAGAGGGGAGTGGAATTATTTCCTACCCAGGAAAAGGGAGAGGGCTGCCAGCAAAGGTTGGAGAACTGCCTCTGAGAAAGTCTGAACTACAAGGCTTTTAGCCTCCAGGTAGGAACCTCTGTCACATTGATCCAGTCAGTGTTGCAGCAAACAAACTCCCACCAGGCATTGAACTGAAAGGGCTGTCAAAGTGCACCAACTGCTGGCAGACCTAGGAAGTGCATGTGAGGAAATTAAATAAGAGACTTTTTCTGGACTTTATAGCCTCCCTCCTCAGGCCCTAGGAAGTGGGTCTGCAACCCATTATTGGGTCCAGAGCCCAGATTTGAGCAACTAATAGGGACAGTTCTAAAGAGCCAGAACAGGTTGAACCAAGAATCAAAGATCAACAGTAACACACAGCCACCCTCCACAAAACCCCCCTGAAAGGCAGAGAAATTGAGAATCTGAGTAAACTCACCACCCTAATCAGATGCCTTGACATCAGCAAAAAAATTACAAGCCATACTAAGAAAATGGAAGAAATGGCTCAAGAAAATGAATATATGAAAACCCCAGAAGAGACACAGGATTTGAGACAACTAATCAATGAGCTGCACAGAAATTTCCAAAATCAAATTGAGTTGAAAGACAATATGGCTAAAGAGATAAAGGACATCAAGAGGACACTGACTGAGCACAAAGAATTTGAAAACCTAAATGAAAAAGTAATAGAGCTCATGGGAATGAAAGACACGATAGGTGAGATAAAAAACATATTAGAGGGAAGTGAATGTGGCTCAGGCGACTGGGCTCCTGCCTACCACATGGGAGGTCACTGGTTCGGATCCTGGTGCCTCCTAAAGAAGTCAGTGAGCTGGCGTGACGGGCAGGTGTGGCAAGCTGACACAAGAGACACAAGAAGAAAAGAACATAATGGGAGACACAACAAACAGGGAGCAGAGGTTCCCAGTGCTTCCTAAAGAGACAGCAAGCTGACATGATGGGAAGGTGTGGTGAGCTGATGCAGCAAGATGATGCCACAAGAGACATGGGGAGGAAAAAGAGAATGAGAGACATAGCAAAGCAGGGAGTGGAGGTGGCTCAAGCGATTAGACACCTCCTTCCCACATTGGAGGTCCTGGGTTCGGCCTCTGGTGCCTCCTAAAGAAACGAAGAAGACAAATAAACTCAGCAAGTGAAAAAAAACAAGGGGGTATGGAGAAATAAATAAATAAAATAAATCTTAAAAAAACAAACAAACATATTAGATGAGGATTGGATGTGGCTTAAGCAGTTGAGTGCCTGTTTATCACATGTGAGGTTCCGGGTTCAGTCCCCGGTGCCTCCTTAATAAAAACAAAAACAAAAAACAAAAAGTAAACAAATAAGAAGGCCAACTCAGGGGAGCTGAGTGCTAGCTTCCCACATAAAGGTCCCGGGTTCAATCCCCAGCCCCAGTACCTAAAAAAAAAAAAAAACCAAACCAAAAACAATTAGAGGCATACAACAGCAGACTCAAAATGATAGAAGAAAGAATAAGTGATACCAAAGACAGAACAACTGAAATTAAAGAGAGAAAAGAATGGGAAAAAAATGAACAGGGGCTCAGGGAGTTGAATGATAACATGAAACGCAACAAAATACATGTCATGGGAGTTTCAGAAGGAGAAGAGAAGGGAAAAGGGGCAGAAAGAGTATTTGAGATATAATAGCTGAAAATTTCCCAACTTTCATGAAAGAAATGACTTACATGTCCAAGAAGCACAGCTCCCCAATCAGAGTAAATGTGAATAGACCTAAGCCAAGACACATACTACTCAGAATGTCAAACATCAAAGCTAAAGAGAGAATTCTGAGAGCAGCAAGTGAGAAGAAAATCATCACATACAAGGGATGCCCAGTAAGACTTAGTGTGGATTTCTCATCAGAAACCATTGAGGTGAGATACAATTAGGATACTGAAAGAGAAAAACTGGGGTCGGATGTGGCTCAACTGGTTGAGTGTCTGTCTCCCATATGGAGGGACCCGGGTTCGATCCCCGGGACCTCCCGGTAAAAAAAAAAAAAAATGAAAGAGAAAAACTGCCATCTGAGAATTCTTTATCCAGTAAATTTTCCTTCAAATATGAAGGTAAGTATAAAATATTCAAAAACAGAAACTAAGAGAGTCCATAAAAAAGAATCACCTTTGCAGGAAGTATTAAAGGAAGCCTTACAGCCCAAAAGAAAAAGACAGAAGAATGCGAATATTCTCACTGACCTGATTTTGTGATAATCGGGGTAGGCTAAACATTCGCTATATTAGAAACCATGCATGTGTCCCCAGACATAGTTTTTCTTCTCCCTAGGTCTGGTTTTTAGAATGCTGGTGATAAACTAAGCCTGATTTATTACATGACCATCCTGTATGGGAAAAGACTATAACTTTGGGTATGTTTGGTCAACCTTAAGAGATATAGCAGAGGGACACATGTGGCTTGGGTGGTTGGGTGTCTGTCTCCCATATGGAGGGACCTGGGTTTGATGCCCGGGACCTCCCAGTAAAAATTAAAAAATGGAAAATATAGAAGGCGCATGGGCCACCAGGCCCCACGTGTAGGCGCACCGCCAGGCCTTGTCTTTGGGTGAGCCGCCAGGCCCCACGCGCAGGTGCGCCTCCAGGCCCCGTGAGCCACGCAGCAAGATGATGTAACA
>JAKSZT010032012.1:21830743-22071205 GCA_026826555.1 Tolypeutes matacus | reverse complement strand
GGGGGGGTGATGTGTGGGAGCCCTGTATGATGTTACGCATGTTTGTTTTGTAAGTTCACAATGTTTTCTGAACACTTATAGTTTATGTTTGTTCATGTGTGAATGATATACTTCAATAAATTAAAAAAAGAAAAGAAAAAGACAGGAGAGAGAGGCTATAGAAGAAAGAATAGCAGAAAGGATAACCAAAAGAGTAAAAAGACAGATGAAAATAAGATTTGACATATGAACACCAAAGAATAAAATGGTGGAAGTAAATAATGCATTTACAGTGATATCATTGAATGTGGATGGATTAAACGACCCAATCAAAAGATTTAGGTTAACAGAATGGATAAAAAATGTGAACCGTCCATATGCTGCCTACAAGAGACTCACTTTAGACCCAGGGATACAAACCAGCTGAAAGTTGAAAGGTTGGAAAAAGATACTCCTCACAAATAGTAACCAATAAAGAGCAGGGATAGTTATACTAATATCAGACAAAACAGACTTTAAATGCAAAAATATTAGAGATACAGAAGACCATTATATATTTCTAAAAGGGGCAATCCACAATTGGTGCATAATATCTATGCACCTAACCAGGGTCCCCCCAAATGCATGGGGCAAACTCTGGCAGAACTGAAGGGAGAAATAGACATCTCTACAATAAGAGGTGGATACTTCAACACACACTCACACCATTGGATAGAATAACTATACATAAGATCAACAAGGAAACAGGGAACTTGAACAATATGATAAATGAGATAGACCTAACAGACATATACAGAATGATGTACTCAAACTCAGTGGGTTATACATTCTTCTCAAGTGCCCATGGATCTTTCTCCAGGATAGACCACATGTTAGGGCACAATACAGCTCTCAATAAATATAAAAAGATTGAAATTATACATAGTACCTTCTCAGATCATAATGGAATGAAACTGGAAATCAATAATAGACAGGAAAGAGGTAAACTAGGAAATGTGTGGAGACTGAACAACACACTCCTAAATAATCAGTGGGTCAAAGAAGAAATTGCAAGTGAAATCAGTAAATATATTGAGATAAATGAAAATGAGAAAACAACATATCAAAACTTATGGGATACAGTGAAGACAGTCTTGAGAGGGAAATTTATAGCCCTAAACACCCATATTAAAAAAGAAGAGCGAGCTAAAATCAAAGATATAATTGAACAATTGGAGAAACTAGAAAAAGAACAGCAACCATTCCAAAAGCAAACAGAAGGAAAGAAACAATAAAGATTAGAGCAGAAATAAATGAAAATGAGAACAAAAAAACAATAGAGAAAATCAACAAAACCAAAAGCTGGTTCTTTGAGAAGATCAATAAAATTGACAAACCCCTCGCTAGACTAACAAAGAAAAAAAGAGAGAAGATGCAAATAAATGCAATCAGAAATGAAAGGGGGAAGTTATGACTGACCCCACAGAAATAAAAAGGATCATAAGAGGATATTATGAGAAACTGTACGCCAACAAACTAGACAACTGAATGAAATGGACAAATTTCTAGAAATGCTCACAACCTACATGGCACTATAAGAAATATAAGAATTAACAAACCAATCACATTCAAAGTGATTGAATCACCAAAAAACTCCCAACAAAGAAAAGTCCAGGACCAGATGACTTTATTTCAAGAAGAATTAACACCAATCCTATTTAAACTCTTCCAAAAAATTGAAAAGGAGGGAAAATTACCCAACACATTTTATGAAGCCATCACCATAATACCAAAGCCAGTTAAAGACACTACAAGAAAAGAAAATTACAGACCAATTTCTCTAATGAACATAAATGCAAAAATTCCCAACAAAATACTTTCAAATAGACTCCCACAGCATATCAAAAGACAACACATAACACAACCAAGTGGGATTTATTCCTGGTGTACAAGGTGTACAAGGGTAATTCAACATAAGAAAATCAATTAACATAATACATCACATTAACAAATTGAGGGGAAAAAATATGATCATCTCAACTGATGCAGAAAAGGCATTCAACAAAATCCAGCATATTTTCTTGATAAAAAACACACTTCAAAAGATAGGAACAGAAGGAAAATTCCTGAGTATGATAAAAGGTATATATGAAAAATGTACAGCCAACATCGTATCAATGGGGAAAGGTTGAAATCTTTCCTTCTAAGATCAGGAACAAGACAAAGATGCCCACTGTCACCATTGTTATTCAACATTATCCTAGAAGTTCTGGCTAGAGCAATTAGACAAGAAAATAAATAAATAAATAAAAAGCATCCAAATAGGAAAAGAGGAAGTAAAACTCTTACTATTTGTGGATGATATGATCCTATATTTAGAAAATTCTGAAATGTCTATGACAAAGCTACTTGAGATAATAAATGCGTTCAGCAAAGTGGCAGGATACAAGATCAACATGCAAAAATCAGTAATGTTTTTGTACACTAGTATTGAACAATCTGAGGAGGAAGTCACGGTAAAAAATTCATTTACAGTAGCAACAAAAAGACTCAAATACCTAGGAATCAATTTAACCAAAGAAATACAGAACTTATATGTAGAAAACTACAAAACAATGCATCCCGTGTTCATGGATTGGAAGATTAAATATCATGAAGAGTCACTTGTTCCCAAACTGATTTATAGCAATACCAATCAAAATTCCAACAGCCTACTTTACAGAAATAGAAAAGGCAATTACCAAATTCATTTGGAAGGAAAAGTGCACCTGAATAGCCAAAAGTATTCTGAAAAAGAAGTGACGTGGAAGGAATTTTACTGCCTGACCTTGAAACATATTACAAAGCTACAGTGGTCAAAACAGCATGATATTGGCATAGAGATAAACACATTGTTTGGTGGAATAGATTTGAGAGTCCAGAAATAAACCCTAACCTCTACAGCCAACTGGTTTTTGACAAACTTACCAAGTCCATATTAAGAGGACAAAATAGTCTTTTCAACAATTGGTGCTGGGAGAACTGAATATCCATAACCAAAAGAATGAAAGAGGACCCCTATCTCACTCCCTATACAAGAATCAACTCGAAATGGATCAAAGACCTAAATATAAAAGCCAGGACCATAAAACTACCAGAAGAAAATGTAGGGGAATGTCTTAAAGACCTTGTAGTAGGTGGTGGTTTCTTGGACCCAAAACATGTGCAACAAAAGAAAAAACAGATATATGGGACCTCCTCAAAATTAAACACTTTTGCACCTCAAAGAACTTTGTCAAAAGGGTGAAAAGGCAGCCTACTCAACGGGAGAAAATATCTGGAAATCACATATCCGATAAGGGTTTAATATCCATAATATATAAAGAGATGATATAATATAACTCAACAATAAAAAGACAAATGACCTGATTAAAATATGGGCAAAAGATTTGAATAGTGATTTCTCCAAAGAAGAAATATAAATGGCAAAAAAAAAACAACACATGAAAAAAATGTTCAACACCACTAGTGATTAGGGAAATGCAAATCAAAACTACAATGAGGGAGCTGATTGGGCTCAGTGGTTGAGCTCCAGCTTCCCACATACAAGGTCCTGGGTTCAATCCCCAGCCCCAGTACCTAAAAACAAGCAAACAAACAAACAAACAAACAACCCCTACAATAAGATATCATTTCACACCTATCAGAATGGCCAGTATTAAAAAGACAGAGAACTACAAGTGTTGGAGAGGATGTGGAGAGATAGGAACACTTCTTCACTGTTGGTGGGAATGCAGGACGGTACAACCACTATGGAGGACTGTTTGGCAGTTCCTAAAGAAGTTGAATATAGACTTGCCACGTGACCCTGCAATACCACTACTGGGCATATACCCAGAAGAACTGAGAGCAGTGACACGAACAGACATCTGCACACCGATGTTCATAGCCACATTATTCACCATTGCCAAAAGTTGGAAACAACCCAGGTGTCCATCAACAGATGATAAACAAACTGTGGTCTATTCACATGATGGAATATTACGCAGCTGTAAGAAGAAATGAAGTCGTAAAGCATATGGCAACATGGATGAACCAGGAGGGCATTATGTTGAATGAAGCAAGCCAGACACAAAAGGACAACTTCTGTATGATTGCGTTACTATGATCTAAATATATTATGTAATCTCATGACTCCACTAACTTGAATATGGGTCACCAGAAAATAGAATGAGGTTAGAGAATGGAAAGCTGAGGGTTAACTCGTGCAGAATTGGTAAAAAAAAGGATGTGTGTTAATCTTTGGAAATGAATAGAAAAGGTGAATGCCCAACGTAATGTTTGTAACTAGCAGTAATATTATGTGGATATGAAAGCGGTTTAAAGGGAAAGTCTAGGTCATGTATATTACTAAAAGGAAAGCTAAAAAATGTAACATGGAATTATACAGCATAGTAAAACCACATGTGAAATATGAATATGGGTAAAATTGCATATATAAGACCGTTTTTCTTTGAAGCTGAACAAAGGTATGTTAATACTAAAGATGTTAATATCAGACAAAAAAACATTATGCTAAGTGAAAGAAAGCAGACACGAAGTACTACACACTGCAGGATTCCATTTTTATAAAATGTAAATAGGGGGCGGATATGGCTCAAATGGTTGGGCTTCTGTCTGCCATATGGAGGGACCTGGGTTCGATCCCCGGGACCTCCTGGTAAAATAAATATATATATATATATAGAAGGCGCATGGGCTGCCAGGCTCTGTGTGCCGCTGAGCCGTCGGGCCCCAGGAGCCATGCAGCAAGATGATGACGTAACAGGGAGAGACAGGACGAGATGCTGCGAAAGCTCTGAAAGCCAGGAACTGAGGTGGCACAGGTGGCAGAATACCTCTCTCCTACATCGGAGGTCTCCAGGATCGAATCCTGGTGAAGACTGAAGGAGGAGGATGAGAAGAGAGGGCAGGAAACAGACACAGAGAATTGCCCAGCAAATGGACACAAAACAGCAAATGGGGAAGGGGGGGCAGGGGTTAAAATGGATAAAGTAAATAAATAAACCTTAAAAAAAAATGTAAATATAAATCAATTTATAAAAATGAAATTAGATTAGCGGTTACGTAGGGCTGGGGAAGGACTGCTAAGGGGTGTGGAGTTTTTCTTTTCGGAGTAATGAATTGGTTCTAAAATTTTTTGTGGTGATGAATGCACAACGTTGTGATTATACTAAAAGCCATTGATTACGCACTTTGCATAGAGTGTATGGTATATGACTATATATCAATAAAACTACTTAATAAATAAATAATTGTGCAAGAATAGCCAGAAACAGTAGCTGTGTACAGCGGGGGGAAGCATAGAGAATTGAAAGGTGAAGAATTTTCTTGGTGGTTGGTTTTTTTGTTTATTAGTATTATTATTATTGATATGATGAAAATGCTCTAATAATGATTGAAGTGATGAATGCACAACTATGTGATTATACCAAATACCACTGATTGTACACTTTGGATGGATTGTATGCTTTATTAATATATATCAATAAAATTGATTTGTTTAAAAATAATCTATTTAAACATGTATTTTAAATCTTATTGTGGTAATATTTGCATTTAACCATTTTTAGTGTACAAGTCAGTGGCATTAATTATATTTACAATATTGTGCTACCATTACCACCATTATCAAGATTTTTTCCATCACCGCAAACAGAAACTCTGTACCCATTAAGCAAATAACTCCTCATTCCCCGCCTTCCCTCAGCCCCTGGTAATCTCTGATTTAATTTCTCTCTCTATGAATTTGCCTATTCTAGATACTTCACATATGTGGAATACAATATTTGAACTTTTATGTCTGGTTTATTTCACTTAGCATAATGTTTTCAAGGTTCATTCATGTTGTAGCATGTATCAGAGCTTCATTCCTTTTTATGGCTGAATAATATTCCATTGTGTGTGTGTGTGTGTGTGTGTATCAGATTACTTTCTTTTTTTTTTTTTTAAAGATTTTATTTATTTATTCATTCATCCCCACCCGCTGCTTGCGCTCGCCGGGTCAGCCAACCACGCCGCGCGGGCGGGCCCTGCCCCCACCAGGAGGCCCCGGGAACCGAACCCAGGGCCTCCCATATGGTAAACGGGAGCCCCACTGATTGAGCCACAGCCGCCTCCCAGATTACTTTTTTAATTAAAAAAATTTAACACCTTTATTGGGATGTAATTCACACACCATAAAATTGTACAATTTAATGGTTTTAATGGATTCCCAGATTTGGGCAACCATCACCATGATCTAATTTTAGAATATTTTCATTACTGTAAAGGGAAACCCTGTAATCATTAGAAATCACCTCCTATTTTCCCTCTCCTCCACCATCCTTAGGCAACCACTCATCTACTTTCTTTACAGATTTGGATATTTCCCATAAATGCAATCACACAATATATGGTCCTTTATGCCTTGCTTCTTTCCCTTAGCATAGTGTGTTCAAGGTTCATTCACATTATAGCATGCATCAGTACATCATTTCTTTTTATTGCCACATGATAGTCCATTGTATGCATAAACCACATTTTATTTACCCATTCATCAATTCATGGGCATTTGGGTTATTTCCACTTTTTGGTTATTATGAATAATGCTGCTATGAACATTCATATACAGATTTTTGTGTGGACATAAGTTTTCAATTTTCTTGGATACATACCTAGGAGTGGAGTTGCTGGTCATATGGTAATTCCAAGTTTCTAACTTTTCCAAAGTGGCTGCATCATTTTTTCATTCCCATCAGCAATGCCTGAGGGTTCCAGTTTCTGCATATTGTCATCAACATTTATTATTTTCTGATATTTTTTTAAGCAATAGCCGCCCTATTGGGTGTGAAATGGTATCTCACGGTGTGTTGATTTGGATTTAGCTGATGTCTAATGATGTTGAGCGTCTCTTCATGTGCTAATTGACCATTTGTATATCTCCTTTGGAGAAATGTCTATTCAAATCCTTTGTCCACTTTAAAATTGAGTTGTTATTTGAAGAGTATTGCCATCTTACCGATTAAGTGTTCTAATCCCTGAACAGGGCACTTGTTTAGGTCTCTTTTAATTTCTTTCAGCAATGGTTTGTAGTTTTCGGTGTACAAGATTTTTGCCTCCTTGCTGAAATTTATTTCTAAGTATTTCATTCCTTTCAATGATATTGTAAATGGATTTTTAAAAAAAAATTCATTTTCATAATTTCCATTGCTTTTGTATAGAACTACAATTGATTTTTGTATATTGGTTATGTAGCCTGTAACCTTGCTAAACTCATTTATTAGTTCAAATTGTTTTTTAATTGCTTCCTTAGAATTTTCTATATACAAGATCATGTCATGTATAAATAGAGTTTTACCTCTTTCTTTTCAAGTTGAATGCCTTTTTTTTTTCTTTTTCTTGCTTAATTGCCCTTGTTGGAACCTCCAGTGCAGTGTTAAATAGAAGTGACAAGAGCAGACAGAAGAGTTCTGTTTTACCCTGAGACCTGATTAGAAAGTGCTTAATAAATAATGGTAGTGAAGAAATAAAGCTGATGGTCCTCTGTTTGTCCTGGGAACAGAGTGAGATTCAACTACCTCTTTGGGAAACTATTTTTATCTCTTATGCAGCCTTGGGGTCATTTCCAGCAGTGGTTAGAAGGACCCTCCTATCTTTCCCTTCCCTTTTATCTGTCAGAACTGGATCTTTGCCAACTATCCCACCTCCTGCCCTCCCCCACCACCCAGCATTCTGTTTCCTTCCAAGAGACCTGGGACTGTGCTTTGAGTTCATACCTTTGGAAGTGCTTGATGGCCCAGAGAACCCTTCCCTTCTCCCTTGGCTTCTCCAGAAGTGCCTTGGGCTCCCTACATGTCTTTTTTTCAAGATAAAATGTTCAGGCTGCAAAATTAGGTTTTGGATGGCAGCCCCAGAGTTGCAGCCATGCCTACTGGAGCCCTTAGAATTGAGAATACACACTTAGGACAAAACCTTCATATCTTTCTCTTTACTTGCTTTATTTTTGCCAATAAATACTGAGTGCTAGAATGTGTCAGCATTGTGTTAGGCACTGAGTATATCGAAAGAAAATAAGATGTGATCCTTTGCCTCAAGGAAATTACAATTTAATGGGTGAGACATTTACTTATTCAAGGAATATTTATACACACTTATTATGTGTGATGCACAGTGTTAAGTGCTGGATATAGAATAATGAGCTAAGCAGATATGGTTCCTGCTTATTTGGGGATTTCAGTCTAGTTAGAGAACCATGCAACTAGAATGTAAGTTAGACTGTTAAAACTACTATAATAGTATAATAGATTAGTAATAATAATAATTTTAACACTCATTTGTAGAACATCAGTTTTGTGCCAGACACTATTGTAAATGTTTTAAATGTAGTAATTTATTTAATACTCCTAACACTCCTAGGGAAAAGGTACTATTATTATACCTATTTTACAGTTGAAGAACTGAGGCCCAGGGAGGGTCGCTAATTTTCCTAAGATCACACAGCTAATAAGCATTAGAACCCAGGTAATCCGGTTTCAGAACTTGTGCTCTGAGTAGGTGAAATGTGTGGGAGATTGAGAAAAAAATTGTGACTAATTTTTATAATTTTTGCAGGGATTGTAAAACTCCTGAGGTGAGCTGTACTTTAAGGGAGTAGTAGAATTTCAAATAACTATTGGGGAAGTTTCAAGGGAGTTCCAGACATGAGGAAGGGCACAAAGTAGCGGTAAGAAGATGTGAAAGTGCATAATGTACTTTGGTGGTAAAGGAACCTGGAATAGTCCTGGGAGGGGAAGAAAACAAATGAAAGATGAAGCTGAAAAAAGTGGGTTGGGGCCAGGTTGAATTCTGCTCTGAGAGTTCGGACTTTACCGTACAAGGAATGTGGCTCAGCTCTCAGGGTTTAGAGTTGGTGTGGAGTCTGTAGGGGCTCCGGGGTGCCCTGATCATATGGCTCAAACCCTAATGTCCTTCCTCATCATATTTTTCACTTACAATTTAACTCAATGTTATAATCTCACCTTAATTAAGAATAAAAAGAAATTAGGGTGTTTTAATTTTATTTTTGAAATAGAGTTAAATATCACATATAGGTGATTAGATTCTGAAAAGCAGATAATTACGTAAGGACACTAGTACATATACAATTAGTAATTTTTTCCACATGATTTTAAATGACTTTAAAAGCCACTAGGATTGAATATTTCTTTCTCATAGAGCACTTGCATTCTCTAGATTGGGAATGCACACAATTTCTTAAGCAGATTATTGCATAGGAATAATAAACATATTTTCATATATTTCTAATATATAATACTTTAAAGACATTTGAGAAGGAAAGAAATCATTGGCAACGGACCACAGACACTGGTATACTCTAAATGTTGGGAAAGACAACCAGCTTTGCAGATTGGCAGCCCTGGATTTGCTTCTCGGATTCACCACTTACTGGCTGTGTGAGCCCATCATCAGAAAGCTCATCTAACTAGACCATCTACAAAATGGGGATAATAAGTATTTTTTAAAATTGTGAGAGTAAGAATGTTTTCATTGGATGTGTAGAGTTACAGCATAAACACAACCAGTCTACAAAGTTTGAACTATACATGTTTAGAAAAACAAAACAAAATTATTTAAAACTATCACTTTCTTCCTTAACTCTAAAGTTAATCCTTTCCCACAGCTCTCATTCCATTCTCAATCATCCCTAATCTTTTGAGAGTGATTTGGAAGGCAGCACGTCATATTTATTTCCTGTTGGCATTGAAAGAGAGGAAATGAATATGTGTTGAGCCCAGATTGTACCAGACGCTAATCTAGGTGTCTTTATGAATTATGACAGCTAATTCTCCCAGCAACCCCAGGAGGAAGACATGTTTTTCCAGAAAAGAAAACTTTGGCTTGGAGAAGAAATTGTAAGTGGAAAAGGCCACTAAAAACCCAGATCTAACTGTAAAATCCTTGCTCCTTTTACTAATTATGCCAGGTTGCCCCTTAATAGGGCCAAATGGATGCAATTATTTGAAAAACAAAAATAGACAGAAATTAAGTTTGTCCTTAAGGATTTTTTAGCAATGCCACAAGGACTCTGGGATAAATGAAGACATCCTTGCCTGGCACAAACCCACAACTGCGGGTTGTTACCTAACCCTAAAGCACCCCTGTAATTTAGCCCACTGTGCTTTCTGTTTGGCCATAAAGAAATACAGCTTCCTGAAGCCAGTTTCCATCTGAATTCCAGCTTTCTGGCTCCTGATGTGGGTTTGTGGTTTTCAACTGCCTGCAGTTTAAATAGAAAAGAACTGGAAGGCCTCAGAGGCAGGGAAAAGGGAGACACAGAGCTAGGAATTATGTAGTTTAGGATTTTGACCAGCAGGTGTCTCTGCAGACAAGGGAGAGGGTTCCTTTTGGCCCCAAACGTGGAAAATAGATTTTCTAGTTTGTGGAAAATTGTGGTGGAAATGAAGCCAACAAAGGTAGGTTGGCTACCTACAGAAACCAGTCCCAATAGTATAAATTTTCCTTAGCCAACGGTTGGAAAGGCAGGTAGCAAACCGAATCAAAACCTAATCTTGGCGAGCAGATGTAGCTTAAGCAGTTGAGCGCCTGCTTCCCATATAGGAGGTTGGGGTTGGATCCCCAGTACCTCTAAAAACAAAACAACAAATGAAACTAAAACCAGAGGAGCGGGTGTAGCTCAGTGCTTCCCACATATGAGGTCCCGACTTCAATCCCCGGCCCCATACTGCAAAAAACAAACAAAAAAACAGAACAACAAAATAACACACACACAAAACCCTTAATCTTTGTGCAAAGAAGCTCCTATGTAAAGAAGCTGCTGCAAAAGCACAGCATATGTTCTGTTCCAAAACATAAAGGTGCTTGAAGGTGAATGCTTAAAACTGAGAGGCCATCCCACAGGCAGGTGCTGCAGAGGAGATGACTCTTTAGTTAGGAGAGAAAAGATGCGGGAGAAAAGAGGAAATAATGCTGTTCAGCAGGTATGGAAGCATAGAAATAAAGGAAAACTTCTACCTGAGGCAGACATTTGAAGCATGCCTTTATTTTCAGTGAAATGTGACTTACTAGAATTTTAGGGAAATTCTAAATTCAAGGAAATTTCCTTTCTATATTCAAGGGAAAGAAAAGAATCCAAATATACCAATATCTCAATTATTGGTAGTTGAGTACTACATCTTTCCTTTAGGAAAAAGAGGCTAGTTATAGGAAAATAGCTCCAATTTAATTATATAAATATTGGGAAAGGATCCCAGGGTAACTAGGAATAGTTCACTGTAAGAAGCATATACTTTCATGAAAAAAAGTTGTCCTGGATGATTTTCTTTTCTCTACGAGATATATTTTCCCATTGATTTTCCTTATAAAATCCAAGGTTTTTTATCTGAGCTAAATATCGATCCCAAATAATAATAGTCACGTTGAAAACTGCAGCACACCTTAAAAATCACAGTTAAAGATGTTTTGGATGACTTAAAGGGTAATTATTTAATAGTAATGCAAAAGTGCTTACACTCTATCCTAAAACATGCAAAGCTGTAAAGGTAACTTTTTTGTTTTGTGTAGTAGCTTGAGTGGTTACAGGAAAAAGAGAAATGTGGGCAAGTTGAAAGAACATCCTTGACTCAATGCGTGTTAGCTCCTCTTAAGCCCCCTCCGCAACATTTTATAGCAGGAGACCAGGTAAGTTATCTTTGCTGCTCAGACCTGCTTCTGGGTACTCAGAGGAAGCATTTGGACATGACTAGGTCAATCTGGGATAGAAGGAGGAGGGCCGACAAAAGCCACACAGGAGGCAGCAATGCAGGGCAGCACTAACAAAGAGCAGGCGCACATTCAGCTCTCCTGGAGAGCAAGGGCACTTGGAGTGTTCAGACAATGTGTCTCCAACAGTGCCCTGATTTCTATGTGACGGCAGAATTTCTCATTGGCTAATCATTTCCTTGTTTAGGACTATGGGGCCCATAAACATTCTATGATGCTGCCTTCTGGCATATAGAATTTCTGAATAAGGCTTCTGTATTAACTGAATACTCATAGACGTCACTTCTTTCAGAACATCAATGAGTTGGGCCAACGTTAAGTGAGGGGTTGGACTGTCTTCAAGGTCCTGAAGCCTCGGAGAGTCTGTGGAGCTATACTGCAAGGCAACAGCTTTCTTTTGGGTTACTGGTAATGCCACGCAGGCAGGCTAAGCAGGTCTTTAAAAACATAAAAGAGTTCATATATTACCTTCCACTGCCTGCATCGCTCTCAGGTTGGACCTGAGGTCATGAGAGGTTTTGTGTCATTTTTAGAAGTTCCTAAGGGCCTATGACCTTTATCAAGAATGCCTTAGGGCAGCGGATGTGGCTCAGATGGTTGGGCGTCCATCTCCCATATGGAGGGACCTGGGTTCGATCCCCGAGACCACCTGGTAAAAAAAAAAAAAAAAAAAAAGCCTTGACTTGCTTTCTTCAAATTCTGGAAACAAGACATGATATTATGTAGGAAAAAGTCCTATTTTCATTTTTGAGTCTTTTTGCTTTTTCAGAAGAAGGTGGTTGGTTCTGGTGGTTGATTGGGAACTGGGTGATGGCTAGCTCTCTGCTTTTACCCTTGACTGCAGGGACTCTGAGAATTCAGCCCCCAAGCCACTCCTCTGGTCTACAACCGGGCAGGGACACACCTGATGACCTGTTTTCTGAAGGGCAGAAGAACTCCTACACAATAAGCAGTGAGCCTCTTCACGGCGCTATTTACACACGAAGCCATTACAGTTTCTTCTTCAGCTTTGTAGTCTGTTGGTTTCAGCTGCCTGCTCTGTCTTGCTCTCGGAAACTCTCCAAGTCCGCTTATTCCATGGATCTAAACTGAGTTCTGTCACTCTGGGCTTCCAGAGAAACGATTTTTCCTACTGATCCTACCTTGATAAGAATTGTAATATAGTGGGGAAGCTCTCAGGTTCCAGAGATTGGCTGCTTGGGTTTGCATCCCAGTTCTACCACTTTCTAGTTCTATAACCTCAACAAATTCCCTTAATTCCTCTCCATCTCATTTTCCTTATCTGCAAAAATGGGGATAATAATATATAGAAATCCATCTCATAGAGTCGTGAGGAATGAGTGAATTTATATAAAAGGTTTAGCACGGTGGATGGCAAATTATTATTATTAATGACTGTGAGTTTCTCCAGGGTGGGTGCTGTGCCGTGTTCATCTTTGGATTCCTTTCTCATAGTTCCTCCAAAAACCTAACTCAGTCCTTGGTACTCAATAAATCCATATTAAATACATAAACTAATTTCCTCTTTCCCTGAAGGTCTTCTTTGATCAATCCCCTCCCTCCTTTTCTATATTCTTCTCTCAATCTTCTTTCGGCAAGTTTTTACCAAGCCTCAATCACACAGATCCTCTACTAGCCTTACTCCATACAGGCAGAGAGCATAAATGACAACACACACTGAACACATTCTGGTCATTTTTAGGAGACAAGAGGGATGTGCTTCTTCTCTTTGGAAGTTAGACCAATGCTCCATTTTCTAGTTTCATAGATATATGAAAAAAAATATATATAGAAATTAGAGAAGTTGTAGGTTTGCAGAAAAATCATGCAGAAAATACAAGGTTACCACATACCTCCTTTATTATTAATTCCCTGCATTAGTGAGGTACCTTTGTTACAATTGCTGAAACAAAATTATTATAATTATATTATTAATTCTAGTCAATAGTTTACATTAGAGTCCACTGTGTTGTAGAGTCCAATGTTGTTTTTTTACAATTTTTTTTCTAAAAACATACACAACCTCAAATTTCCCCCTTTAGTCATCAAAAATATAATCAATGGTGTTAATTATGTTCACAATGTCGTGTTACAATCACTACCATCCATTACCAACATTTTCTGTCACCCCAGACGGAAATTCTGTACCAATTAAGCATAAACTCCCTATTCCCTATCCCTACCCTATCCCCTAGAAATCTGTCTTCTAGTTCCTGACTCTATGAATTTGCTTATTTTAATTTCATATCAGTGACATCACATAGTATTTGTCCTTTAAATTTAAAAAAATTTTTTAGTAACGTATATACAACCTAAAATTTCCCTCTTTATCCACATTCAGATATAAAATTCAGTGGTGTTAATTATATTCAGCGTATTGTGTTGACCATCACCATCATCCACTACCACATCTTTTCCATCACTTCCAGCAGAAATTCTGTACCAATTAAGCTTTTACTCCCCATTTCCTAGTCCTCCCCAACCCCTGGTAACCTGTTTTCAGGTTTCTGACTGCATGAATTTGCTTCTTCTAATTGTTTCATATCAGTGAGATCATACAAAATTTGTCCTTTTGTGTTTGGCTTATTTCACTCAACATGAAGTCATCAAGGTTCATCCATGTTGTTGCATGTATTAGAACTTCATTCCTTTTTACAGTTAAATATTCCATTGTGTGTATATACCACATTTTGTTTCTCCATCTATGGGTTGATAGACACTTGCATTGCTTCCATCTTTTGGTAATTGTGAATAATGCTGCTATGACCATCGGTGTGCAAACACCCTGCTTTCAAGTCTTTTGGGTATTTACCTAAAAGTGGAATTGTTGGGTCATATGGTAATTCCGCTTTCTGAGGAACTGCCAAACTGTCTTCCACAGCAGCTGCACATTTTACATTTCCACTAACAATGAACAAATGTTCCTATTCCTTATCCTCTTCAATTGTTATTTTCTTCTTTTTTAAATAGTAGCCATTCTAGTCGGTGTGAAGTGGTATTTCATTATGGTTTTGATTTGCATTTCTCTAGTGGCTAATGATGTGGAGCATCTTTTCAGGTGCCTTTTGGCCATTTGTGTATCTTCTTTGGAGAAATGTCTATTCCAGTTTTTTGCCCATTTTAAAACTGGGTTGTTTGTCTTTTTGTTGTGGAGTTGTAGGATTTCTGCATATATTCTGGATTTTAAAGCCTTATCAGATATGTGGTTTCCAAATATCTTTTTCCATTGTATAGGTTGTCTTTATACTTTCAAGATGAACTCCTTTGATGCACAAAAGTTTTAAAATTTGATGAGGTCCCTTTTATCAATTTTTTCTTTTGCTGCTCATGCTTTCAGTGTAAAGTCTAAGAAACCATTGCCTAACACAAGGTCCTGAAGATGCTTCCCTATATTTTCTTCCAGGAGTTTTATAGTTTTGGCTCTTATATTTAGGTCTTTGATCCACTTTGAGTTGATTTTTGTATATGGTGTAAGGTAGGGGTCCACCTTCATCTTTTGCATGTGGAGATCCAGTTTTCCCAGCACCACCTCTTTGTTTTTGATGCCCTCCAGAGAACAGCAGAAGTTGTGATACTTGATGTTCAGATTACCTCCGTGAGTGGAGAAGAGGTTGTACTCCGTGAGTGGTTTCAGGGCTGCTCCTGCAACCTGCAGAGTGAAAGATTCTTTCCTTCCTTCCTTACCTTATCAGCCAGCTAAAGTTTCTGTTGAGGGCCCTTCTGGCAACAATATAGTCCCTGCTAGAGGCAGGTGAGTGGGGCCATGGAGTGGTAAGAAAGGCCATACCTGTCATTTATCTGGGCTTGAAGGACTGCAACACAGAAGAGGGCTAAGAAGCTGAGGTCTACTTATTTGCTAGTAAAGGAGCTAATCAGTGTTAATTGTGTTGGCAATTTGGAACAAACAACAGGGAATTGAGCCAAGACAATTGTCCTAGGCACCCAATCCACCCAATCCTTGTCCTAGCTGTTATTCATAGTTAGATGTGAACTCAGAGGGAGAGGGCTAGTCAATGTCCCTTGGTCAGAGAGAAAGTATGTCCTCTCCTTCTCACACATTTACAGTGCCCTGGTGTCAGTTTTTTTTTTTAAAGATTTTATTTATTTATTCATCTATCCCCCCCTTGCTGCTTGTGCTCGCTGTGTCAGCTAACCCACGCCGCGCGGGCGGGCTTGCCTTTACCAGGAGGCCCCGGGAACCGAACCCGGGGCCTCCCACATGGTAAACGGGAGCCCTACTGATTGAGCCACAGCCGCCTCCCTGGTGTCAGTTTTTAATACTGTACCTGCAGTGACCCGATGACACAGTTCTGCCATTGAAGAACTCTGTCTGTTAAGGGAGAAATAAATGTGGATGGATCAAGACTAGACTGAAGGAATACATTTTGTTAACATTGGAGAGTTCAGTCTTCCCTCCTCCCTCAGCTTGCCAAAGGCAATTTTGCAATTGCCAGTCCGATTTCCTACCCCACCCCACCCCCACCCCCACCTAAAGCACAGGTCCACTTAATACAGGGAGGGGGGAAAAAGGGAGAGGGAAATCCTGGGAGCTCGTGAGAGGCTTTGAAGGATGCCGAATGCCAGATAATAGGGGAGGAGAGAGAAAAAGGGATTTGAGATTTGCTGCTAGGATTATTAATTTGATTACCTTTTTTGTCCTTGGAGAGTCACTAGTAAGGATGGAATTTTTTATTTGATTATTTATTTATTTTGCCTGACTGCTCTTTAAATATGACGTGGCTCACCGGGCAACGTGCACAACTGCTTCATCAGGGTTATACAAGCAACAAATAATATATACAGGCACTTTGACATACATATAGCTATTGGATTGTTCAGAGACGGGGGAGGTAGGTAAGGAAAATGACGTACGTTCTCTGGCCCTCACCCACCCAATGGCTGTAATGCGTATTTGGGCTGGTTTCTCCACCCCTGAACTCCTAAGTCCTACTTTCCCCATTCTTCTATATTCGGTGACAATTAGAATGATTGCACAGGGTGAATCAGATTTTCTAAGAGGAAGGAGTTTTGTTGAAGAATTCCCCTGCCTTGCTACCAACTTGGTTACAGTTGTTTAAATACCGTAGCTGTCGCTGCTTTTGTGGCCTCAAGGGGTAAAGTGAGCCAAGGCGGGTATTTTGGGTGATGAGAAAATACTTCTGTTTCAAGGGAGGTTGGGTGATTGCGGAACTGGGACGGAGGTCACAGCAGGAGTCACACGAGCGCTTCCAGGGACGAACGGGGGTGACTTTGGGTCAGGCATACGCAGCCCCCAACTCGGGAAACGCTGCAGAGGCTTCGAACTTGCTGGCGCACTTCAGGTTGTCCCCACCGCCTCACCCCCAGAGGGGGGCACCCGGGAGCCGGCGCCTGAGGAACCAGGGCCCACGCGGGAAGGTCGAGCTCGCCGCTGAGGTCACGGTTGCCATGGCTCTGGGCAGTGACGCGCGTCGGCACGTGACGCGAGGTTGCCATGGTGCTGGGCGCCCGGCGGCGCGGGCGCTCCGCCTCCCGGAGTGACGTCCGCCGGGCCCCCCCTTTCCCGCCCCCCGCCCCCTCCCCCCTAGCCGGCTCCCCGCGGCCCCGGAGGTTTCACTGCACAACAAGATGGCGGCGGCGGCGGCGAGCGGAGCTGGCGGGGCTGCCGGGGCCGGAGCGGGGGGAGCCGGGCCGGCGGGCCGCCTGCTGCCTCCGCCTGCCCCGGGGGCCCCGTCCGCCCCTGCTGCTGTGCCTCCCGCGGCTGGCCCGCCGCGTCCCCCAGCCCCGGCCCCCCGCGGGCCGGTCCCTGCCCGCATCGGCTACTACGAGATCGACCGCACCATCGGCAAGGGCAACTTCGCTGTGGTCAAGCGGGCCACGCACCTCGTCACCAAGGCCAAGGTAGTGGCGCGGCGGGAGCGGGCGGCCGTGGGACAGCGCAGCCCGGGACCGTCCGCCTGTGGCTGGGGCAGACCCGTCCGCGACACCCGAGGCTGCGGGTCGGGGTCTCCGGGTTGGGCGCAGCGAGTCGGGCTAGGGATAGTGGAGAGCTCCGGGGACCCGAGAAACGGGTCGGGGGCTGCCCCGGGGGTTAGCAAGGAGAGCGCGAGAAGGCGGCAGGGGGCAACCGGGGACCCGAGCGAGGGAAACTCCGCAGCAGAGGGGGCACAGGGGGCCACGGAGCACCGGGACCTGGGGACTGTGTGGAGAGTAGAAGGGATGATTGGAAAGGAGGGCTCTGGAACTCTCAGGAAGCCGGGAGGCGGAAAGCTAAGACGACTCGGGAAGCAGCAAGTAGGAAATCATAAGGGAATGAGGGCAGGGGCATTTGATGTGGACCGGGAGGATGGGGGAAGCCAGGGGTAAACTGGCAAACCCCGGGTTGCGAGGGGCACGTACTTGGGGGCGTGTGGTGGGTGCAGGGGACCCGGAGACCGGAGGAACATGGGACCTTATGCCAGGGATACGGATCAACATTGGATGGTCTGAGACTGATAGGTGGTGGGAATGAGAGCCAGAGGAGAGACACAGTTATTGGAGGAGGCAATGAAGAAACTGGGAAATAAGGGGGGAAATTACTTTGCTTGTCTGCAGGAAGGGCATTGGATCCTCAGACTACTGGGGTCCCAGGGACCAGAGGCCCAAGGGGCCCCAGGTTTATGGTGGCACTAGGTTATCAGGGGTTAAACAATTTGGGAGAACTGAATTGCTGGTTATTTTTAGTTGTTGGAGGCTCTGGAAGTGTGAGCTTTAAAGAACCCGGGGTGGACTTTTGGCAGTGAGGGGAAAGCTTTGTAGTAACTGAGGGTATATGAGGAACCCAGACGCTGAAGGATATGGGCATTGGGCCCTTGGGTTCCCAAGGGATTTGAGGAGCTGTAGTGAAATTGGTCAAGGTCAATTTCATGTATGTGTGTGATGTATGTGTGCGTGTGTGTATCTTGGAGAAATACCGGTAGCACTTTCATGAAGTCTTCTTCTTTGGGAGTATTGGGATCCACGACACCAGAAAGAATCTTTTGGATTTGACAGGACCCACAAAGCCCATTTTTACTCCGTATTTCTTTCTTTGGTCAATGTCTCATTTGACTGAGGACTTTGAATGTAGTCATTCACTATATTTAAAACTGCCGTGTGTGTTTTTCCTCAACCTGACTAATGAAGAACCTTTATAGCTGCTGCTGCTTCCCACCAAAGCCACATCAATTCCCCTCACCTCCTCACCTAGCCTCTGGTTCTCATCACCTCTCTTGTTTTTGCTTTCATGGCAACAGTTAAATCGCATGTTTGTTTCCAGAAGCCAGCGACTTATCTAGGCCTTCTCTCCTGCTCACTTGCAACCCTAAGTTCCTTTTTTTTTTTTTCTGTCAGAGACTACAAGGGGCCCTTCTTACCAGGGTGGCAGGGTGGGTGGCTGTGGAGAATTGATTGGTCAGTTTCACTTCCTCTGGAGGCCCCCTTCAGCCTTTTTGTCAGTTTTTTATCAGAGGGCCTCCAGAGCTGAACGAGATGCCAAAGTCCAGGGTTCCCTGAGGAGGGAAGACTGAGCCAAGACTCCAGTGCCTCTCTCCCTTGAGAGTTTCCAGGCCTGTTTACTGGTAGCCAAACTTATATTTACATACACATTTATTGTCCTGCCTTTTTTTTTCTTTTTTTTCTTTTTCTTTTTCTGCCCTCTCTTCTAAGTGATCACATTGTGCTTCTGTGATTGTTTTGTTCTGACCTATGGGGGTTGGACTCCATGAACTTAATTGGTTGCCTGGCTTATGGTATTTATGCTTAAAAAAAATCTTGTATCTTCTGGCCTTTTGGATACACCAAAATATTGATAAAAATCTGTGACAGACAGGGTTGAATGTTTTTGTAAATGTAATTGTATACAGTTGATTCTTGGCTTTACATATAAAAAGAGACATTTCTGTCTTCAGTAGTCAGCAAAGCCAGCAGCTAATTATGGCTGGTCTGCCTGCTTTCTAATTTTCCAGTTTTTTTTTTTTTTCCCCATAGTTTTTCTCTGAGGCTTTGGTATCCTTTAGGACTGCAGCATTTTAAACATCAGCTTGTTTATAAATGGGTGTCACTGTTTATGTTGGTTTTTATCTTTGATCATTTGTGGTGTGCAGTTGTGCAATTCCTATGTATGGAAATATTCAAGGTCTTGAATGAGTTTGAAATGACTTAGACAATGAGTTGCATGTGTGACTGGACCACAGCAGCACTCATTTGTGTTTCTGTAGCAGTGTGCAATTTCCTAGTTACAGTTACAAGCGCCCTATCTTTTGCTGCTTAAATTAATCTGACGACATGAGTGAAGCTTAATTCACTAGGAGTTGTCATGTGCTCTGGGTGAACGATGAGCATATTTTGGCCTGCTCCATGCTTATCTTAATCCACTTGGGAAGGGGTTCTCAAATGCTGACAGCTTAGATGTGCCTAACAGCCGTTGACATACAGTATGATGGCCCATTAAGGCCATAGTTTGGTTATATAATTGCAGGGAAGGTGCATAGGTACTAGAAGTTGCAGAAGTTGCTGCTTCTGTTACTCAGGTAGATAGATTTTTCTCCCCTTGCACTGCAGTGTTTATCTTACTTCTGCAGTCAGGTCACTTGGAACCAAAGAGGGCTATTTTTTTTTTTTTTTTTTTTAGAGATATGTGTTTCTTCTTATTTCTCCTTTTTTCCTGTAGATCACTAAATGGTCTGGGTTTTTCTTATGCTTATATATAATGTTCACACTCCGGTAATTCAGATGATACTTTTGTTGACTGAATGAGGTTAGGTAATAGGTATTTTCTGAACATCAGATTAATATTTATGATCACCTTTTCTTACACAAACTACCCATTCCAAGGACTAAGAGGCTAAAGTAAACTTTATTTGTTGACTTAGCTACTGCACTCTGCCCAACAATGAGTTGTGAAGCTGGCCCTTAACCAAATTCTGTTAACTCTCAACCCTCTAGAGTAGGACACTGTGATGAATAAAATTAGTAGAGAAAATGAAATATTTTCCTATTTGTTTGTTGGTTACTTTTACAGAGCTGCACTCATGAGCTCAGATTTAATATTGGCAGCACTGCAGTGCTTAGAGCGTCACTGCAGAACAGTTAACAGGAGAGAATATTCATCTGTGACATACTTTGGTCAGCAGCTTGCCCTGGCTGTCTTTGCCCTACCTTCTTTGATTTCCTTTTTTTTTTTTTTTTTTTTTTTTTTGGAGGAGATTCTTTGGCTCTGTTTTTGTGGTAGGACACTATAGAAAATTAAAGAGATAAAGAAAGACATATTTTCTATCCTCAAATTGCTTATAGTCTGTTACCTATGTCTAATTATATCTTCGTTAGTTGAATGAATGGGAACAAATTCAGGGAGTAAAGAGTAGATGTAGTGTATAAATATATTTAAAGTAAGCATGACTATAACAGCCATTGGTCAAATACTTTGAAACTGTATTTCAACAAATATGTGACACTTGTCTATTATTGGTAAAAACTTGAGCTTGGACTAAGATTGCCTAGGTTTGCGTCTTCTACTACTAGTAGCTGGGTGATTTTGGACAAGGTATTTAACGTCTCTATGGTTGGACTTCCTCAGTTGTAAAGTGGGGGTGGCAGTAGTATTTACCTCACAAGTGTGTGTGTTAAAAAGATTAAATGAGGGAAGCGGCTGTGGCTCAATCAGTGGGGCTCCCGTTTGCCATATGGGGGGCCCTGGGTTCGGTTCCCGGGGCCTCCTGGTGGGGGCAGGCCCGCCTGCGTGGCGTGGTTGGCTGACCCAGCGGGCACGGGCAGCAGGGGGGGGATAAATGAATAAATAAATAAAATCTTTAAAAAAAAAAAAAAAAAAAAAGATTAAATGAGATAATACATGTAAAGTCCTTGGAACAGAGCCTGGCACATAGTAAGCATGCAATAAATATTATCATCGTCACCATCATCATCGTTATCAGGTGCTGGAGTAACAAAGGTGAATAAGACATATTCCCCCTTTTCTGTTTTTCACCCCTTGGGAAAAGTTCATGAATGCACAAACCATCAGTTATGTGTAGGTCCAGGTCATCTTGATGATTTTGCTTTCAGGGTAAAAAAATAGCTTGCTACTCTTTCAGGTGCCATCTTGAAAAAGTTGGATTTAATTCCTAGGGCTCTGGGCTTGTTTCATGAAATTGTCATTAAAAAAATAATTCTCCCATTAATTAAACTTATTATTTCATAGTAATGAGACTTGTCTAATGAAAGCTGTGACTAACACTGGCTTTTGCTTTGGATTGCCTTGAATTTTCAGTGTGTTTTTGTCACATTGATGATGGAACAGAGTTTGTTGGAGTGCAGTCTTTTTTCCCTAGGAATTCACTTAAGTTTGGTGGAGAATATGAAAAAAATATTCCTACAAGCTTAAAAGCACGTTTGCACTTGTGTGAAAAGTGTGCTACTTAGAAGGCCAAGGTCAGGATTCTTGGCTTTAAATATTACACAGAGAAACATTTTGCCCCATGACCCCATTCCAAATCTTGACCAGCCAGGACACAAGTGCATGCCGTGTGGTTTATGCAAACTCATTTATTTCCATGAAAAGAACAAATGAAAATGGGATAATCGCATTATTTTCACCTCTAAGGACTAGTTTAATGTAATAGATGAGATGATGCTTATGTTCATTAGAAAGCTGGAAACAAGATTCACCGATAAATAGAAGAGAGAATTATGTCAAAAAGGAATTGAAAGCAAGATTTACATTATAGATGCATTTGAGGAAGATAGTCCCAATCCTAGATAATCTAGAAGAGATTATAAAAAGATGAGTATATTTTTAATAGGTGTGATGGGATTACTAACTTTGTTGAAACTTTGTGAAGAGCTAAGACTGATTGGGACTAGTCTCTTCAGAGTCAAACCACCACTATTCTACTTTCAGCATCAAAGCTGTTTATTTTAACATTCTGACTTTGGTGCCAGCTCCCTAGAAAGTCACAGATCTGGCTCAAGCCAGAGGTGCCCAGACTAGTTATTGCTGTGCCAGAAGTGCTGTTTTCATTTTTGAAGCAGAAGTCTGGCTAATGTTTTCTACTTCACGGCATAAAATAGAACAAAATGGATGCTTGGAAAAGAAAAAGCAATGTTCTTTACTATCCACAGCTTCTGTAATTGTAAGAAACACCTAAGGCATCTCGTATGGAGATGGTACCTTTCCCTTATTCATCCTTCTATTCATTCATTCAGTGAGTTAACATTTTGTGCCAGGCTCTGGAGTACACCAATGAGCAAGAGAGACAAAAGACTCCTGCGTTCCTGGAGCTTACTTCCTAACAGGAGGAGACAGAAAAGAAACATAGAGTCATAAATGCTATGGGAAGGGGTGCTGCTTCAGATAGGATGGTCAAGGAAGGCCTTCCTAAGGTATATTTGAGCTGAGACCTACATAATGAGCATGAGACAGCATGGGAAGGAATAGCAAGTGCAATGCAGAAGGAATAGCAAGTGCAAAGGCCTTGGGGGCCTGGATTGGGCTTGGTTTATGTCCAAAGATTAGACTGAAGGTCACTGTGCCTGGAGTTTAGTGAACAGGGGGGAGGATGGTAAGCGATGAGATCAGAAAGGTAGATGGGCTAAATAATATAGGTTTCCTAAACCATTTTATGGCATTGAGTATGAAGAAGGGGATTGGCATCGGAGGGTATCAGAGCAGAGCACTGACATGATCTGATTTATGTTTTTAAAAACTCATGGCTGGTTATTTTGTGACTAAGGGCAAGAAAGCCTTTTCTGATGCATTTCTTGAGAGAGGGGAGGCATTCAGTTTTAACAATCGATATTCTTTCACAGTGTAAGAGAATGGCATACATTTTGTACATGAATTAAATAAACACGTTCAGCTAACAAATATTTGTTGATTTATTTATTGGCACAAACAAAACCTTATAGCTGTTCTATTCCAACTCTTTCTTTCCAGAGTCTAGAAAGATGAACTTAACAGAATTGAGAATCCCGGCTTTTACAGGAACTATTCACGCCATCTAGACTGATTATCCATTAGATTTGTGGGTCTCTCTGTATTTCCTCCTCCTTTGCCCAGAGTCCTATAGCTTGTTAGTGGAGGAGCTGGAATTAGAATCCAGCCATCCTTACTCCTGATTAACTCTGCCCTGACTCCTCCAATTAAAGAAGATTTGGCCCCTGCCCTCAGGGCACTTGTTCTCTATTGGAGAAACAAATATACTTACCAGTTGAAGTCTAAGATATTTATCCTCACTGTTAAAAAAACTCTTAATTCCTCTCATGATGAAAGGAAAATTTTCCACGTAGGGAGAAAGAAAATTCACGAACATTGTGTTTCGCTTGTACTTTTGTGTTTTTTCCTGCCACTTAAAAGCAATCCTCTAGGAGTCCACTGCTTTGTTTCGAAAGCTCCTGCTCAAATACTCCCTGTCCTCCATCCCTTGACATGATTGAAGTATCAAAAAAGCCTTTAAAAAATACTAAGTAAAAAGGGAAAGCAACAAATACGGAAATGCAATGACCATAAAAATAATCTACCTTAGGTTTCTTTTGCCTCTGTATCTAACCGATTCCCAGTAATTATACTTCTGCTCTGTTGAGCTTGTATCCCTTTGAAGGTACCTTTCTTAGATGGGCTCCTCACTTAATAGGTGTTTACCAGTTTCCAGCGGATGGTGCCATCTTATAAACCATTGGGAGAACCAGTCACCAAGATACATACCTTGATGACACAAGGTGAGGGCCAGGAGAGGCATTTATTTAGGGCTCTCTTATGTGGGTCTAGTTCCTAGTCTAAGAGTTATACCTTCCCCCAAATGAATGACCTCACCCATCAGGTGAGTCCTGCGCTCTCCTAATAGGGAGTGGCTTGGTCCCTTACTGTCCTAACAGTATAGTCCTGCTGTCCAGAGGATGAAAATTATTTATATTCTCGTGGACATTTATCCTTTTTTTTTTTTTTTTTTTTTACTGGGAGGTCCCGGGGATCGAACCCGGGTCCCTCCATATGGGAGACGGACGCCCAACCAGTTGAGCCACATCCGACCCCTGACATTTATCCTTATGTAATAAATAATTGCTAAATAAATGGCCTAGGTAATGTCTTTGAGAAGTCTCAATGATCTTGGATGAATTAGCCTAAAAGGGCTTCTTTTTCGATCTGTTCAGAATAAAATTCCATCAGCTAGTACAAGATTTTTGGATGAACCATCAGGAGATTAGACTGTATTTCTGTTTAGCAAGTGTGTGATCCACTGTAAACAGGAGTCCCTGGCCACTAATAAGTATTTCATCTCAGAATTAGACTTTTCAAGGAGGTAGGAGTCAGATTATGAATACTAGTCACATTTCCCAGAAACTGAAAAGGAAAGAGAAGCAAACCCCATCGTTTGTTGAAGCTTGTCTGTGTAGGCAGGGCTCACTCAGTTGGATACTTTTGGCCAGTTATCATAAACTAAATTGAGGTTTTGATTGGGAAGTTCTGAGAAATTAACACATTTCTGTCTAGTTTCATCTCCAGCACATGTTTACCAGCAATATGCCTTACTTCTCATAATTCTCCCTAGAAGAATTGAATGTGACAGTTTAGGTTAGCTAAATCTAATGTGACAATTAGATTTCTTGAAACTTTGATTTTTTTGGAGAAGAAACTTTTCATTCATTCATTCATTCATTCATTTCATCCATCTATCCAATAAACTCGTGAAAAATTATTTAAACTGGGAATAGCTGATATATGGCATAAACTTTATTTTTTATTTTTTATTTTTTTTAATTTATTCATTTATCCCCCCCTTGCTGCTTGTGCTCGCTGGGTCAGCTAGCCGTGCAGGCGGGCTTGCCTTCACCAGGAGGCCCCGGGAACCGAACCCGGGGCCTCCCATATGGTAAACGGGAGCCCTACTGATTGAGCCACAGCCGCTTCCCTGGCATAAACTTTAAAAGGTACTGAAAGATATACAGTGAAACTAAGTCTCCTGCCACCCCAGTACCTCATAATTTCTTAGTCTTGTTTTGCAAACATTTATTAATGGCTTCCGTGATCAGTCCAAGTGCTACATGCTGTTTGTTTTCTGGCAGTGCCTTGAGCAAGCTTGAAATTTCTAAAAATAGTTTTACTTAAAATTTTTTAAAAAGGAGAAAATATCTAACTTTTATTGCTTGCTAGAATGGCACAGTACCATAATTAAATAAAAGCTCCACGAGGGCAAGTCTTTTAATCTTTTTCCATCATTCCCAGTGCTTAGTACCACATCTGTAATATTTATTGAATGAATGAATATAAGGATTAAAGAAAATGAGAGCTAAGTTTGTTTTTATACTTTTAATACATCTTGGATTTTATTATTGAAATTTCCTATCTCAAGTTAAAATGTTAAAAGTAATTTTTTACCTCTTTCACTTCAATTCTTGGATAAAGATATTTCACAACCTTCCCAGGCAAGTAATTTATTTTGGCATTCCTCAAACTTTCATTATTAAGGAGTTCAGTATACCTAAAGTAAATCCTGCAATTTAAATTCAAATCCCTACTTTAAATGGAAGGTTCTTTCATATCCAGGCTGCTTCCTTTAGAGGTCCCCACAAGTATAGTCACAGTAGTCAGTGAAAGCCTCTGCTTTCCATCTTCTGCCTTGGAGCCTCCCTTCCTTTGGAGACCCACCCACCAAGCTGTTTTAGGACTATTGGCTTCCTGAAATAACTTCAGACTATTTGTTGAGTTACCTCTTATTCTTTTCTTTATAAGAAATGACAAAAAACCTTTCCTGTCACTAGTCCTTATTATTCAATTTTATTCAATCCTTTAATGGATTAATTCACCTAGTATTTGTTGAGTGTCATATGTATACAAAAAGTTATTAGAAGACAAGAAAATTAAATTTAGATTTGCCAGGGCCGACAAAGGGTTAAGTTAAAGGGACAGTTGAAAGGTTTGGTGCTTGAATTTGTTAGAGAGAAGAAGAATAAGGAGAGAGGTACTAAGCATAAATTCTTTTATTGTAACCTAGTTGTCCATTATTACTGCCTCTTTTCTCTCACCTTGCCCTGTTTTTTTTTTTTTTTTTTCCCCCTGATTATAAAAATTATTTGTGCTCATGGTAGAAATTTTGTAAAATTCAGAAAATAACAAAGAAGCAGAAGGAAAAAAATCACCCATAATTTTGCCTTCCAGAGGCTACAGTTACTAATGTTGAAATGTGTTTTTACTTTTACCTATATATTTTTAATAGTTGAGATCATATTCATATGCTCTTTAATTCCTTTTCCTCTTTATCATTATAAGCATTCCTTTATAATTAGAAACTATATGTAAAAATCTTTTTTCTTTTTGCCACATGGTTTCTATAACTTCTTCATTGATCTCTTGGAACCTCCTTTCACTTCCTAAGCCCTTTATATTGAAAATATCAAGGTTTAAGCATCAGCTTAATTTGTGGGACCATAGAGGTGTGTTAATGCTGCATTTATCCTTTGAATTAACAGAATCACTCAACTGTTGCACCATAGTTGCTGTGGTTACTGTGACTTTTGGCCTGCTTCCTGGAGGGGTTGCAAGCCCTCTGCTAAGGAGCTTCCCCTTGTAGGCATGAAGCAAGCTTCTAGGGCTTCATAAAACATGGTACCTATACATTGCCCATATCTGAAATTGCAGGGCAAGCAACTATTTCAAGCCCTGATGTCATTAGAGTGTTACCTGCCAAGTCCCAGGACCTGTGGGTCTTGTTAACATCATTTTTAGTGGCTGTATACTTTTCCATTATACAACTACTCTTACTCTTTTGAACCATTTTCATAATTTAAGGTTGTGCCACATTTTCTAGTGTTATAAATTTGCTGTGATGACCATTTTTGTGCAGGAATCTTTGCTGCACTTCTAATTTTTTTGCTTTAGATTATTGGAAGTGAAGTTACTGGGCCACAGGGTATATATGTTTTTAAGACACTGAATACATGTATTGCCACTTTGCTTTCAAGAAAGGTGATAGCAGGGTTAGCCTCTCCAGCAGTATATGAGATGGCCTGTCTCACAGCCACACTTAGCTCTCTTCATCTCATCTTTCTCTCCTTCCTTTCTTCGTATGTTGAGTGTAGGGCTTTTAAGTACCTACTGCGCCTCCAAACCTATGGTGATGGAGGTAGGACAAGTCAAAAGACTGTTATAGCAGCTGCCTAATCCTGTCTCTGAACCAAACCTGAAGAAGAAGGAAAAGAACAAGTGTGAGTCTAATCTTTCAATTATTATTATTATTTTTTAATAAATCATTCTCTCCTGATCTTTCACAGAGGGTAAACTGGAGGAATGGCTAAAAGAAAGAAGAAAGGTTAATGAGAAGTAGATTGATTGCCTGAATGTTGGGTTGTTAAGTAACTGTTCTCTGGTAAACCTGAGCGAGAATTTCAGAGATGAATGAAGGTCGTTAATTGTTTCCCTCTCTTAATGGTGAAAGATGGTATAGGAGATTGTAAGGAGGTAATCGTGTGACTAAGTATGGTAGTATAGCAGTCCTGTCATGTTTGGATTTGCTTTATTCACTGGACTTCATAGGTTATGTAAGAGATTTCCAAGGTATATTAGTTTCCTAGGGTTACCATAACAAATTTCTCTAAACCACATGGCTTCAAACAACAGAAATGTATTCTCCCGCACTTCTGGAGGCCAGCAGTCTGAGATCAAGGCGTGCAGGCCACGCTCCCCCTGCGGGCTCTGGGGAAGAATCTGTTACATGCCCTTCTCCTGGCTCTTGGTGGTCGCCAGCAATCCTCAGTGTTCTTTATTTTGTAAACTCAGCGCTCCAATCTCTGCCTCTGATTCACATAGTGTCCTCCCTGTGTGTGTCTGTGTTTCTCTTTTCTCTTTTTATAAAGACACTCTGCATTGGGATTAGGGCCCACCCTAATCCAGTATGACCTCATTTTAATTGCATCTGCAAAGACCCTATTTCTAAATAAGGGCACATTCTGAGGTTCTTGGTAGATAAGAATTTTGGGTAGGCTCTCTTCAACCTAGTACTCAAGAGTGGGATATTGTTTTTAGAATGTTTTGGGATTATTGCTGTTGTATGGAGTTGTCTGAATTTTGGGCATCTGATGCTATAGTTTTTTCTTTTATTTCTAATAGAAGTCCTCCTATACAATAAGTTTAGGTTATGATTTGCTTAGTTAATTGGGAAAAACTGGTAAAGCAAGGAAATCAGAAATAATGATGCATCTATATTTTAAATGATTTATTTTTTAATTTAATTTAATTTAATTTTTTAAAGATTTTTATTTATTTATTCATTTAACTCCCCCCTTGCTGCTTGTGCTCGCTGGGTCAGCCAACCACGCCGTGTGGGTGGGTCTGCCTTCACCAGGAGGCCTCGGGAACCGAACCCGGGAGCCCCACTGATTGAGCCACAGCCGCTTCCCTTAAATGATTTATTTTAATTTAATATATATATGCATTCATTCACTAATCTTTTTCAAAGTTTTTATTCTGAAAAATTTCAAAACTATACAGAAGTAGAGAAAACAGCATAGGGAATCACCATGGACCCATCACCCAACTTAAACAGTTATTACCTCATGGCCAATCTTTCATCTATCCCCTTTTCCACATCCCCTTTCCCTCTGGCTTATTTTGTAGTGAATCTTGGAATCATATCACTTTATCTTTAAATATTTTAGCATGCATCTTTCAGTAGATGAGGATTCTTTTTCAAAACACAATGATGGGAAACGGATGTGGCTCAAGCGATTGGGCTCCCGTCTACCATATGGGAGGTCCAGGGTTCGATTCCTGGGGTCTCCTGGTGAAAGGCAAGCTGGCCCGTGCGGCGAGCTGGCCGGAGCATAGAGCTGGCCCATGTGGAGTGCTGGCCCATGCAAGAGTGCCAGCCCGCTCAGAGAGCTAGCGAAGCAAGATGATGCAACAAAAAGAGACACAGAGGAGAGACAAAAAGAGATGCAGCGGACCAGGGAGCTGAGGTGGCGCAAGAGACTGAGTGCCCCTCTCCCACTCAGGAAGGTACCAGGATTGGTTCCCAGTGCTGCCTGAAGAGAAGACAAACAGACATAGAAGAACACAGAGAGAAGACAGCCAGTGCAAAAACAATGAGGGGAGGGGGGAGTAAATAAACAAATAAATCTTTAAAAAAAAAAACACTCAATAAATGATAGCTTATATTATAAAAAACAAACAAACAAAACCCCTCCACAATGATAGTACCATCATCCTACCTTAAAAAATTAACAATAATTCCTTAATATCAAATCAGTGTTAAAATTTCCCTAATTTTCATATATAAAGATTTGTTTGAATTGGAGTCTAAAAGTACATACATTATAGTTAATTGGAATGTCTCTTAAAAAGACATTTTTAAAGACATTAAAGTTTTTTTGCTGGTTTCATTTATTTATTTATTTATTTTTGGTCTATAAGTTTTGTTTGTTTGTTTTACTCTATAGGCTTCCCCTCCCCTCTTTTTCCTTGCAGATTGTTTGTTTTTAAAAAACCCTTTGCTCATCTTCTGGGAGAGGGCCAAGGCCTTTTCTTTGTGTATAGATGCCCTGATTGGAGTTACTTTTCATAGAGAAATCTTTCTTTTCTCCCTAATTTTTCACAAGTTTACATGATATTTAATTAAATTGCGCAACTATAATAAGATCAACTGGCATTAAATAGGCTTGGGAAAAAGTAATGAATTCTTGGTAAGCATACACTAATGGGTGGGAACAGAAGCATCCAGGGGGAAGAGAGAGTAGCAGTTAGTTGTGCCAATTGGCATGTTGGGTGGTAAGGTTGTTTTGCAGAGAGAAAGGGGAGCACTGATTATTTTGGCAGGTTGGTTGAGTGGATAGAAGTCGATTAAGAAAGACAGCTTCTACATTAATTAAAAATTTTTTTTTTTTTTTTTTTTTTTTTAAAGATTTTATTTATTTATTCATTTATCCCCCCCTTGCTGCTTGTGCTCGCTGGGTCAGCTAACCACGCCGTGCAGGCGGGCTTGCCTTCACCAGGAGGCCCCGGGTTCGGTTCCCGGGGCCTCCCTTATGGTAAACGGGAGCCCTACTGATTGAGCCACAGCCGCTTCCCTTAATTAAAAATTATAAATAAGCCTAAACTGTAAGAAAATTGAAGACAAGATGTTTGGTAGAATCTTTTCTTATTTATAGTTTGTACCTCAGGTTGGTATTTCTGTCCATGTGTGTTAGCATTTGCGTGAACTGAACTTGATAATGGGTCATTTATGTTAAAAGCAAGGTGAGGAAACAACCAAAACTCTCTGGTTTAAAAGTTTTGTATCTGTCCACTGCCAGTGTAGTGCTTCATGGAACAAGTTGACATTTTCATGTAGTAAGTTGTTTTCTGTTTCTGGCAGAAGAAATCTTGGTTCATATGTCATGAGAAACATAATTGTTTTTTATTGTGGAAGGCAGGAGCAGAGCTGTGTGTTTCTTATTAGAATTAGTTGGGTACCTGAAGGATTTCTTACTTCTCTCTTTCTGCTTCCTGCCTCCTGTTGTCCTTTCCTTCTGTCACAAAGTTCTGATGTTGCAGAAGCAATATTCTGACAATAGAAGAGTTTTTTAGTAGCTCTTTTTTTTTTTTTTAAACCCTCAAAATAATGTATTAATGATTGTATGTTCTTGGCTTACTTTCCATTTCTACATCAACAGTGATATTGTTATTCTAGACAAATGGCTCAGTTGTATTCTGGCAGTGATCTTTGTGTCCAAGTCAGCTGCAGAGATACCACTTTCATATATTATACCTAAATATCTCAGATGTCTACAGTAATTCTGGGAGGAAATTACATTTTGAGTTGGTACTCTTGGACCTCTTTAAAGGGTTTTACAATCCTTAGGAATAAAATAACTCATGTGAAGTATGTTACTCATTTTGGGCCTGTGACATGCTGCAGAGTGGCCAGTGCTTTCAGCCCATTGCCTCTTCTGATCTCATTCTCCTTCCTTTTGAGTCTGCAGCTGCATCCAGTGCCCTGCTCTAATGGAGCTCTTAGTAAAAGGGGTACTGTTAAACTGAACCACAGCCTCCTGTAGCCTATCAGTGGTTGGATTTTTAGGCCAAGTATTCATTTCAGAGGCATGTTAAATTTTGAAAACCACATTTCAATTGTGATACCTAAATTTCACTCTTTTTCTCATACCAGTGCCAGTGTCTTCTGCTTTTCCAGCTTTTTAGGGAAACTTTTTGGCCCATCAGAATTGCCTGAGGCAATCGGTAATAATGAAATTAGCACTGGTGAGAGAGTCAGAGGACTTATTTCCAGTACCAGTTCTTACTAGTTAGCACTTTGACTTTGGGCAAATCACTTAACCTCATGGGGCCGCCAGTTTCTTTTTTATTTATTTATTTACTTTTTACAGCTTTATTGAGATATACTTAACATACCCTACAACTCATCCAATTCATTGTTTTAAAAATATATTCACAGGGTTGTACAACTACCACCACAGTCAATTTTGGAACATTTTCGCCCTCCTTAAAAGAAACCATTAACAATCACTTCCCATTTCTCCCTGACCTTCCTACCCCAACCCTAAGCTACCACTAATCAATCTCTGTAGATTGGCCTATTCTGGACATTTCATATGAATGGAATCCAACAACGTGGTCTTCTGTTAGGACTTCTTTCACGTAGCATAATGCTTTCAAGGTTCATCCATGTGACTTCATCCATGAGCGTGTATCAATACTTCATTCCTTTTATAGCTGAAAAATATTCCCTATATGAACATACCACACTTTGTTTATCCATTCTTGAGTTGATAGCTATTTGGCTTGCTTCTACTTTTTGGCTATGTGTAATTTTTCTTTCAATTGTCTATGTCCATTTTCTACTTTACTGTTGAGCTTTTGGCTTTTTCCTCATTAATGTGTAAAAAAGAAAGACCTTTTCAAGTAAAAGGAAAATAAGTTACCTTTTCAAATATATTCTCAGTTTGTGCTTTGGTTTTGTTTTTATAAAAAGATATTTTTTTAATTTAATAAAATATAAATATTTTTCTGTAGTCAGATTTTCCTGTTTTTTTTTTTTTTTTTGGTTGTTGTTGTTTGTTTTTCCCTTTATGACTTCTCAGTTTCTGTCCCCATTCTAATCTTATAAAAATGTTCACCTTTGTTTTCTTCAAGTACTTCTGTGGGTTTTGTTTTTAGATTTAAATCTTTGTTTCATGTGGAGTGCATTTTGGTTTAACTAATGAAGGGGAGAGAGATCAGTTGTGGAATTGATTGGAGTTGTAATTTTACATTTATTTTTGTGATTCTTTATTAATGACTTTCTTCCCCCACTTGCCTATAAGTGCCATTAGGGCCATGGATCGTGTCCCTTTCTTCCTCTTCCTCCTCTTCCTCCTCCTCTTCTTCCCAGTGCTAGCCTCATGATAGGCCCTCCATTTATTGAGTAAAATTCTGCCTTTATTATTCTCCAGAAAACACATCAGTTCATGGAGTAATTAATCTTTTCTCCCTTTATTAAAAAGCTATCTTATCTTTTACAAAATCCTCACAGATACGTGGGTACATTTCTGAACACTCCCCACCCCTACCCCCCTGAGGTAGTGATGTTGGATGCTTGTTCATTTGAAAACCAATCTTACTGCATAAATAGCGAAAGCTTCAGAGTAAGGTCAAATCTGCACCACCTAAAATGAAGTGGGGATGTGGCAATTAATTTAAGCTAATTTAATAGACGAAGCAATTCCACTCTCTGTGGGGTTTGAGTTAAGAAGATAACTGCCAGCTCCTCTTTTTTTTAGTTTTGTGTTATTTTAATGTATACACAACAGAATTTTCCATTTTAATAATTTTTAAGTGTGCATTCACAGTGTTGTACTATCATCACCTTCAACCATTATCAAAACTTTTTTTGTCTCCACAGAAACTTACTTATTCTAGATATTTCATGTAAGTGGATTCATACAATATTTGTCCTTTTGTATCTGACTTATTTCACTTACTATAATGTTTTCAAGGTTCGTCCATGTTATAGCATATATCAGAACGTCAGTCCTTTTTATGGTTGAATAATATTCCAATGTATGTATGTTTATCTATTTGTCTGTTGCTGGACGCTTGAGTCATTTTCACCTTTTGGCTGTTACGAGTAATGATGCACTGAAACATTGGTGTGCAAGTATCTGTTTTTAGTTCTTTTGGATATTTACGTAGAAGTGAAATTTGTTAGGTCTTATGTTATAATTTTATATTTAACTTTCTGAGGAGCTGCCACATTTTTCCACAGCATCTGCACTATTTCACATTCCTACCAACAATGTACAGTGGTTCCAATTTCTCTGAATCCTCTCCAACACTGGTTATTTTCTGTTTTTAAAATAATAGCCATCATAGTGGGTGTGAGGCGAATTCTTTTCTAATCCATTGATTGTACTGTCTTTACTTGTTTTGTTTCCGTAAAGCTTTGTACAACTTAAAGTATATTTGAAAGGCCAGCCTCTAACACTAAAATATTATACCATAGTTTGGGGAATCACTGTAATCTCCTTTAATGAAACTTGTTGTTGTACTATAGGAAACACTTAACTTATTGATTAAACATTTAATCCATTCTGAGAGTTAACCTGCATAGTAGAATGATTTTGGGGCCCTACTTGCTGAAGACGTTTTCTAGGATATAACATACCTAGTTCTGGCTTGATATTTTAAGTGCCTTTTTAAACTTTCTTGTTTAATAATATTGGGTATCTCTAAAAAACATAACATTTTTGTCATGATCGTTTAATGCAGAATTCAGAGAGAGAGGATAAGATGGCAGAACAGGCATCAAGAAAATATGTGGTTCAGTGGTTGAATGCCGACTTCCCACGTGTGAGGTCCCAGGTTCAATCCCCGGCCCCTTGTACCTCAAAAAGAAAGAAAGAGAGAGAGAGAGAGAGACAGAGAGAAAAATTGTGTTAACACCTAGCTGGCTTAAAAGCAGATAGTTGAAAAGATATTACTTAAAACTGTTATACAAAATTCAGTTTAGTGACCTTGATTTCCTACCTTGTATGTGGCAAGTTTCCTTCCTGTGGAATCCAATATTAGATTGATTCATTGGATATGACTTGGGTAAAATTCAGGTGATGTTACTGAGTAATCATTTTCTTTCATTGTAGCCTCTTTTTCTTAGGCTCTGAAATAGAACATTCTCTTGGTATTTTCTGTAATGTCTTCCTCATGCAGCAACTAACGTTAGGGTCTTGTGAGCATTAAAGAAGTTTAAAGCAGAGAAGTTCAATTTCTGGGAACCCTAGCAATGGAACAGGGCATGCTTGTTGTGATAAAATCCTTTTTTTCTTTTTGATTGGAACATTGTTGTAGCGTGCTTCAACGAAACTTTAATTCTTAACAACTGCTAATTAGGAGTGTATTTTCAGATGATTGCCCTTTTTCTTTTTAAAAAGATAAGGAATGTTTTTGCCAGGCTTTTAGACTTCTCTTTAATAAGCCTAACCGTGGATTTTAGAATTATTAAAATAGAAAAACACTCAAGTAAGTTTGTTTGGGATCTCTTTAGTCTCCACCCTGGAATTAAGTACCTCTGAAAATAGCTCAAGAAAAAGAGTATTTTATGTGGCAGGACTAGTTGACATACATGGATTCTTCTTTTTGCAAGTTTTCTGTTGGTGAAAATGGGCTTACTTTTCTTTTTTCTTTTTCTCAGTGCTAGTCTGGACTGATTTTTAGGCAGTTAACTATTCCAGCCCACCAATAAGCAGCTTGTTTGTAGATGTTATCTCATGTTGATTTGTGACTTTTGAGATTTACTCCGCCTGCAAAACACCTGTCTGTATTTGAGCTTTGCTAGGTGGTTGGCTTTTATATTTGACTTAAGATTTGCTCCAAAGAAAGCAGATAGCTAGTGGAGGAAGAGAAAGGATGAGTCTGCAAATTTTCTATATGCTTTCATTGAAGAGATTTCCCAATTAGAAAGCTTTTGCACACTAATGAAGGATGTTTATGAGGAAGGTTGTGAGAGGTATGGGAGGTGGGGTGTATGGGAATCCCTATATTTTTTGTATAACATTTATCTTTAGGGGGACAGATGTGGCTCAAGTGGTTGGGTGTCTGTCTCCCATATGGAGGGACCCAGGTTTGATCCCTGGGACCTCCCGGTTTAAAAAAAAAAAAAAAAATGTATCTTAAAAATGAAAGAAAGCTTTTGTAGACTTGACCTTTATGCCCTAAAGTAACCCAGCGTTTCATTATGTATTCCACTGAGGTTTTGGAATGCTGTGCCAGAAAGCGAGAACCCAGGTTGAATGGGAAAGGAATATTTAGAGGATGAAGGTCATAGTCAACCAAGTGCTACTTCTTAGGGTAGGTCCAAAAATAACCTGCTTGCCATGGGAGAGCAAGAATGGAGCTTGCATTTGCTGCTGTTTTGAGTAGTGTGTTAGGTTCTGTCATCCCAATATGATTAAATTCATGTTTATGGTAATAACTTTAAAATTTTAGGTTTGGGAGAATGTTGCCTCACTAACATTCTACTTACCCTGTGAAAGAGTTATTCTGCCAGGATTGGAAGGAATACCTTTCTGCCAGATTGGAAGAAATTAATTTATTTATTCTTCTAATAGGGGGATTGTCTGCTTTATAGCTATTTAATAGTTGAAACTTAATAGTTGAGCAAACTAGTGATTTGCTAGGGTCCTGTGGTGAATCATGAGTAACTGAGATGCAGAACTCTGTGTTTGTTTCAGAAAAGTTAGCGTTGGAATGGGTCCCTCCCATGCTCCGAAGGTATGAAATGTTCTGGTTGGATGGCCCTTCCAAGGCTTGCAATAGAACCCTAAAGACAGTAAGTTTTAAGAGTTACATATAATATTGAATGTGGAAATGTGTAGCAAATAGACACATAGTTAGCAAGTCAGGAAGTTTGACTAGAAGGAATAAATTAACTCTGGTTATTTGATGGAATGAGATCACGGGAGGGAACATAGTTTGTTTTAGGTGGTGGTGATTGTAATGTTGATGCTGGCCCAGGAAATGAGTTGTCAGATATGCTGTCATCCTAATTACTGGTTCAGATTATTTCTCAGGTTTATGGTTGTGTGAAGAGAAGAGTTTCCTACCCCTTTTAGGCTATTAGGGGTTCAAATTTTTAAAAGCTATGAAAAAATGAAATACAGTAAAAACTCCCCCACCCCATACCCCTCATACCCCATAGCCATGCGGATCCTCTTGCCATAGGCAATCAGTATTATCAGTGTTTTATATGTCCTGAGATACTGGATATATATGCAAGTAAATGTGTATATCTATTGCTCTCTTCCTAAAACAAATCATAGTAAATCATACACATATCTGTATCTTACTATTTTCACTATTTATATCCTTAGGATTACTGCATATTACTATATAAGGAACTTCCAAAAATTTTTAATGCTGTATAGTATGCCATTAAAAATAAATAAATTTTTTAGTCAGTCCCCTTATTGATGGCCATTTGTTTTGTTTCTACACTTTTGCTATCAACAATTTTAGAGGATTCTTAAAAATATGTTAAGGCTTTATATTCAAAAGTAAATGTTAAATCATAATAGAAACTTGTTATAATATCTTAAATTTATATAACAGGTTTATAAAGGTCTTATTTGAGCTGTTCTGTGATCCTGTAAGCTAAGCACAGAATTTTATACAGAAGGAAGTTGATATCCCCTCAGAGCTAGTTTGAGTAACAGAGCTAGAGGTAGAATGAAAGTCTTCTGACTCCTATCTTAGTATCTTTCCACTTGACCCAAAATGCAGACCGTGTTGTGGGGATAGAGGAAAATGGAGATGGGATGGGAGAATAAGAAGAAATTCTCTTATTCTTGGGTGAGGATAGTTTGAGAGAGAGAGGGATGTACCTATCATTCTAGAAATTAGAATCCCATTTGCCAGGGGTGAGAAGAGCTTGACATTACCCTGTTGCAGGACATCCATAGGCCCTGGCAGAGCATCATGGGTTGACTGCCGTCTTGGAGTACAGTAGTATGGCAAGCCAAAACGTGGTGGTCCTTGAGAAACGGACTATTAGAGAATAGACTGGAGTCAAAACAATACTCAAGATTTATTAAGGGAATGCATTTGGCCTATATCAAAAAACGGGAACATAGGCAACAGTGAAAGCATAGGATTTTCTAGAGATCTGTCGCAGAGTCAGGGAGAGGATGATAGCAAGCTAATGGCTTGGAGATGGTTGAAATGTTAGTTTTAGCCTCAAGGTTGAGAACTGGATGAGATATTTCTTCCTCTAGAGACCAGATGAAACTGTAGGGCGGTTGGTGTGTCTTCTCACAACTGGACATAAAGAGAGGCTGACTTGTGCTTTTATTATAAAGTTAATACTATTTATAAACCTGAGTGTAGGGAAGCGGATGTGGCTCAAGCGATTTGGCTCTTTCCTACCACATGGGAGGCCTGTGGTTCGGTTCCTGGTACCTCCTAAAGAGGACAAGCAGTATGGTGAGTTGGTGTGACAGGCAGGCACGGCAAGCTGATGCGATAACATGATGCAACAAGAGACACGAGGAAAAACATAATGAGAGACACAACAAAACGGAACGGAGGTGCCTTAAGCGACTAGGTGCCTCCCTCCTATATCAGAGGTCCTGGGTTCGGTTCTCGGTGCCTCCTAAAGAAACAAAGACGATGAACAGACACAGCAAATGCAAACAACGAAGGGGTGGGGAGAGATAAATAAATAAAATACATCTTTAAAAAATAAACAAATAAAAGAACCTGAGTATAGATCTAGACATCAACCTTCTCAACATAATTACTATATGCTAAGTGCCTGCTCTGTTCTGTATGCGTCATATAGTTCTTACTCACCCCTCAACTACTTTGCAAAGTAATTATTGTTATATCCAGTTTCCATTGAGGAAACTGAGGTGGTTTGGTAGCTCGTCTAAGGTCACATACCTTAAACATGATAGCGCTGAGATTTATAAGTAGGTCTGTAGGACTCCAAGGCTCTCTTTCTTTCCTCTCAGGCATCAAAATTGAACAGTAGAATTTTCTTTTTTTTGTACAAAGGCCAGGGATTGAACCCAAGATCTCTTGTGTAGGAAGCTGGCACTGTACCACTGAGCTACCAGTTCCCCTGAGTTGGATTGTTCGTTTGTTTTGTTTTTAGGAGGTACCAGGGATTGAACCTGGGACCTTGCAGGTGCTCAACCGCTTGAGCTACATCGACTCCTCTGAACAGTGGAATTCTAACCACAGCTGTAAATAACCAGAATCTATCACTGTCTTTCTAAAAGTGTTAATGTGTAACCAGACAACCTTCTTGTTATGGCTAATTTGGACCGAAAGGGTAGAAAGAATAGTAAAGGAAATGACCAATAGAGGTACTAAGAGCTCTCTAAACTCGTTCTGAATAAGCATATAATTTAAATTAATGTGCTTGCTCTGCATTTATAGCTTTAAGATAAATTTTCTGGTGTTCTCTTCCCCCATAAGATTGTGGTCCTTATCTCCTATACAGAGATTCGATACCTGCCACTGAAGAAGACCATAGTTGGTGGTAGCCAGGACCAGCAACTTTTTTGGAGGGGGGAGTTTGGGAGAGCCATATATATTGAGCCCACCAGAATCATGAATTCTTTTCCCATGGAGAAGATTGGGGAGATACGAATCTCCTTGATTTAGCAGATTTTAGCTTATAAACTTGAGTATACTTCAGCATTATCCTATAAAAGATTGATGTACTTTTTGGATAATACCTTTGATGTACTTTCAGTGACCATTGTAGGGGAGTGTTAATATGGGAGGTTGATATTCTGCTGAAATAATGACTTGGAAGCTGTGACTCAGCATTAGTCACTGGCTTTTCTACTAGGTTACATTCCCTTGTCTCTTGCCTTAATTATGGTGAGTCTCAGGCGTTTGATTACACAAGTACCAGAGAGATTGACCTTAGTTTGGTAACCCTATCACGTTTACAGTTAGTAAAATACTGGGAAAAAATCATTCACATGTATTAGCTAGTGGTATTGGTTGTCCTCTGGAGAGATGTTAGCACACTTTCTAGGGTACACTCAAGAATAATACAGGAAGGGTCGGATGTGGCTCAACGGGTTGGGTGTCCGTCTCCCATATGGAGGGACCCGGGTTTGATCCCCGGGACCTCCTGGTAAAAAAAAACAAAAACAAAAACAAAAACAAAACAAAACAAAAAAAAGAATAATACAGGAAGAGCAGAGGTGGCTCAAGCCATTGGGTGCCTCCCTCCCACATGGGAGGTCCTGGGTTCAGTTCCCGGTGCCTCCTAAAAAAAAAAAAAGACAATGAGCACACAACAAACAGACACAGAGAGCAGACAGTGAGCACAAATGGGGGAATAAATAAATCTTAAAAAAAAAAGAATAGTACAGGGAGCAGATGTGGCTCAAGCAGTTCAGTGCCTGCTTCTCACAGGGGAGGTCCTGGGTTCGGTTGCTGGTGTCTCCTTAAAAATGAAGAAACAAACAACAAGCAAACAAATGAAATAACCAACTTGGGAACCCATGTGGCTCAGTGGTTGAGTGCCGACTTCCCACACATGAGCTCCAGGGTTCAACCCTCGGTCCCGGTACTTCACCAAAAAAAAAAAAAAAAAAAGAATAATACAAAGACAAAGGCCATCTTAGAAAAAATGGCCATTTACTCTTTTAGGTAACGTTCTTAAAAAATGTAGAAATATAATAGAAGGTGTTTTCTGGACATGCTTTTTAGTACTTAGGATATGTTTTATATCTCTTTTGGCTGACTTATAAAATCATGCATGGTTTGGGTTCATTTGACTGTTATACCTAATTTCTCACTGTTTTGTGTTTCCTTACCCTCATGAAATTGCTATGCTTAATCCTTCATTAAAGAAAAAAGTCTATTTGGAAAACCATCTTTTCCCTCTCTTCCTCCCTCTGATCTATTCTTCTATTCATCTGTAAGTATTTGAGTGTCTTGCACTGGGATCCAGCCCTTAGGAGTTTACTGTCTATCTGTGTTACTTACTTACTTATTTGCCCAACCTTCAATATTCAGCATAAGTCTGATCTTCACAAAGTTAGCTCTCTTTGAATTCTTTGGTCCTTGCTGACCCATACCTTCTATGAGCTATACTACTTAAAATCTGATTCAGAGTTTAGCACTTATTAGTATAATGTCTTATACTGTGTGCTAATTGTTTAAGTATGTTGGTCTTATCATACAACAAGGCTGTAAATTCCCTAAGGGCAGAAACTGTCATGTTATTTTTTGTTCTCAGTAATGTTGAGACCAAGTAAGTAAATAATAAAAGGGTTTTGATTTCTGCCCTGCCGAATGTCTGAATTACTAGCTTTGTGGTAGTCTCTTTAGGAGTTTGGAAGTAGTGATGGTATGTTTTTTTTTTTTTTTAATTCCTCCCAGTTGCTTGCCTAACGTTTGCTATCTGCTTCTATTAATATTTGCTGAAAATGAATAAAAATGGCCCAGCTGATTCCCTATCTGCATTTACATTATTTTCTAGTGAAGAGTGTGCATTTGAGTTGATCATTGCATAGCCTCAGATGATTCCCCTGGTGACTAAAGAGGGATGCATTTCCTGGCTGAGGAATAGAGCGAGCCCAGTGCTGGTCTCTAAGCGCTGCTGTGATCATTTGGGCTTAAATGCCCCACTACTATACTTTAGTTCATAGCGCTAAACCTGACAATTTAAAATGGAGCTCCTCAGAAAGAGTAATAGAAATTTAAAATTATCTTAAAAATTTTTTTTAAATTTTGAAATAATTTCAAGCTTTACATTGCAAAAATGATACAAACTCCATACAGAGAATCCAACATACCCCCACTGCCCCAGACACCTAGATCCACCAATTGTGTCATTTTCCACCTTTGCCATATCTCTTTATATCTATCTCTTTATCTGTCTGTCTTCTGGACATTTGAGAGCAGGTTGCACACATCATAATCCTGAACACAGTACTTCCATGTACTTTTCCTACAAACAAGGATATAATCACTTATGTAATCACCTTATGTTCAGTTATCAAGTTCAGAAATTTAACACTGAAATAAAAATTCCAATTTTTCTTCTTTCCCAATAATGTCCTTTGAACCTTTTCTCTTCCAGTCTTAGATCCCATTCAGTATCATGTATTGAATGTAATTGTCATCTCTTTAGTTTCTCTTTCTTTTTTTAATTGTGCAAACATATATACAACATAAATCTTTCCATCCCAACCCTTCCCATGGATACCATTCAGGGGAATTAATAACTTTTACAATGTTGCAGTACCTTCACCACCATCCATTACTAGAACTTTCCCTTCACTCCAAACAGAAACCCTATATTCATAACTCCCCACTGCCCCTGCCTGCCATCTCTGGTAACCTGTTCTCTACTTTCTGTCTCTATGAGTTTGCATATTCTCTGATATTTTCTTTGTGGTTACCCTGGGGCTTAAATTTAACATCCTAAATCTATAACAGTCTCTTTTGCTTTGATACCAACTTAACTTCAATATCATACAACAGCTATGCCTCTAAACCCCTCCATCTCCTCAACTTCATGTTGTTTTTGTCACAAGTTACAGATTTGTACATTATGATTCCAGAACCATTGATTTATCAATACCTTTTATGCATTTGCCTTTTAGATCTTGGAGGAGGTAAAATACGGAGTTACACAAAGAAATACAATAGTACTGGTATTTATATTTACTCGTGTCATAAACTTTATCAGAGAGTTTTATTTCCTCATGTGGCTTCAGTCACTTGCCTAGTGTCTTTTCCTTTCAACTTGCAGAACTCCCTCTAGCATTCCTTGTAAGGCTGGTTTAGTGGTCACTAAGTGCCTAAGCTTTTGTTTGTCTGTGACTGTCTTAATCCCTCCCTCATTTTTGAAAAACAGTTTTGCCAGATATGATATTCTTGGTAGGTAGTTTTTTGCTTTCAGCACTTTACATATGTCTTTCCACTGCCTTTTTGCCTCCACAGTTTCAGATGAGGAATCAGCATATAATCTTATTGAGGCTCCCTTGTATGTGACACATTGATTCTCTCTTGCAGTTTTCAGAATTCTCTATTTTTGTCATTTGATAGTTTGATTATAACATGGCATGGTGTGAGTCTATTTGGGTTTATCCTGTTTGGAGTTTGTTGAGCATCTTGGATGTGTATATTCATGTTTTTCATTAAATTTGGGAAGTGTTCAGCCATTATTTCTTTGAATATTCTCTCTGCCCCTTTCTCTTTCTTCTCCTTCTGGGACTCCTACAATGTGTATAGTGGTTTGCTTGATGGCGTCCCACAGGTTCCTCACACTCTGTTTACTTTTCTTCCTTTTTTTCTTCTTTCTGCTCCTCAGACAGGATGATTTCAGTTGTCTTATCTTCGGGTTCACTGATTCTTTCTTCTGCCACCTCCAATCTGCTGTTGGAACCCTCTAGGGACTTTTAAATTTCTATTACTGTGGTTTTTAGTTCTGTTTGGTTCTTTTTCATAATTTCCATCTCTCTGTTGACTTTCTCTTTGTGTTTCTCTCCTGTTTTCCTGAGTTCCTTTAGTTTTTTGTCCATAATTTCCTTTTGCTCTTTGAGCATATTTAGGGCCTTTTTTTTTTTTTTTTTAAGTCTGTTTGGAATGTCCTAGGCTTGATCCTTCTTCTGGATAGTTTCTGTTTTCATTTGCCAAAGGCCTGCCAATGCAAAGTACCAGAAATGTGTTGGCTTTTACAATGGGGATTTATTTGGGGTAAAAACTCACAGTTCAAGGCCATGAAATGTCCAAATTAAGGCATCAGCAGGGATGTTGTCTCATCAAAGTTAGCAGCATGTGGTGAGGCAAGATGGCCACCTATCTCTGTCGAGGTCTCTGCCTTTCCCTCCAGAATCTCTTGTCTCCTGGAGCTCAGTTGAGGGCAACCAGGCATAGGGCCCTCCTCTACCAGTCTCTGCTTTCTTTCTGAGGTCAACTGCATTCTATCAGGAATATGACTTCTCCCTGGGCCTCAGCTCTTTGAGTTTCTTGGGGCCTTTTTTCCTTGCAGCTCAGTTGTGGGTGAAATTGGAGTCCTTTCCCTCATATTGCAGGATCAGTATGGCAACTTCCTTTTCCTGTGTCTATGTTTTTATCAGACCCACAAAGAGATTGGAGACTTAGCCTGAGTCATGCCTCACTGATGTAGTCCAGTTGAAAGGGTCTCACACTCACAGGAATGGTTCAGTTCACAAACAAAGTCTTTCTTTTGGGATTCAAATTGCCACAGTTTCTAATGCTTTAATCTTTTGCTTTACCTGGGCCATCACTTCTGTTTCTTTGTATGTTTTGTAATCATTTCTTGGAACCTGGACATTTTGATATTTTAATGTTTTATTGCTGGAATTTAGACTCTGAGGCATTTGTTCCTTAAGCTTGTGTTCAGCTAGTCTTATGACAGAGCCTTCCTGAACACTAGGAGCTAACAACAACAACAACAAGAACAAATTTAGAAAGGTCAATTAAAAAAAAAAAGGTATTTTCTTTTATTCCTTCTTTTTTTTAATTGACCTTTTTAAATTTGTTCTTGTTGTTGTTGTTGTTAGCTCCTAGTATTCAGGAAGGCTCTGTCATAAGAAGGAATAAAAGAAAATACCTTGGGGACGGATGTGGCTCAAGTGGTTGGGCGTCCGTCTTCCATATGGAGGGACCCGGGTTCGATCCCTGGGACCTCCCGGTAAAAAAAAAAAAAAAAGAAAATACCTTTTCCACTCTATGCATACTGACCTGGGTGCGTGTTCTCCTTTAGGGTTTATCCATACAAAGAGTTTAGAGAATAGCTCCAGGCCAAACATAGGGGCTTCCCTGGGCCTTTCTGAGCACGCATCTTGTCTTGGGCCTGCCCTTGGTATTCCCCCATTTATATGATTTCAAATGACTCCTCTTCCCTAGGAAACAATTTCCTCATGGTCCTGGGCACTGCACTGTATGTCCTACAGCCAGCAGTCCCTTGCCTCAGACAGCCACATGACTGTTCTTCCACAGCGTTCTGTAGGAGAGTTTTGTGTGCCACCTTTTACACGCAGGGCAAGTTCTGGGATGGTGAGTCTCTTAGGCCACCATCAGACAGATTGGGCCAGACATATATGCTCCCAGTATGTACATGAAGGTTACCCTGCTCCTTTTGGAACTGGGATTAGTGATCTACACTGGGAATGCCGGTGCAGGGTGGGGGATGGGCCAACCAGGGCACCCTGAGATCCTACCACTTTTTTTGTTTTGTTTGTTTTGTTTTTTTGTTTTTTACCGGGACCCTCCATATGGGAGACGGACACCCAACCAGTTGAGCCATATCCGACCCCTATCCTACCACTTTTAAGTGGACATTTTCTTGATTCACTGCTTGCCCTGTTACTGCAGACCTTTACTGTTTCCTGGAGCTTGAGAAAGCTGTTTCTGCCAGTTATTGCTCGTTGTTCAAAGCTTCTGTGGGGAGGTGGAGCCCTGAACCTTCTCATTCCACCATCTTGATCGGGACGCCAAATTATCTTTTAATGGAGCCTACGTTATTTATTCACACTTATATGATATTAGAGTACACAACCCTTCCTAAGTGGTAAATAAAATGTGGCAACTTAAATGTGAAGGAAAGAGGCTGTGTGAATTAAATGTTTTCTAAATGTTCGTCCTGAAAGCTTTGAGGTAATGTCAGACTTCAGTACTGGGAATGAGAAAGGATATTTTCCTTATCAAGGAGGAGAGTAGAAGGTCCTGGGGTAAAGAAATGTCCTTCTACCTACAACTGAAAATTAAGAAGGCAAGTATATGAAATTGAAAGGTCAAAAGACTATAGAGAAAGAGAAAAAGAAACCATTTTTCCCCCTGAAATAATCCTAGATCCTAATTTTGAACAAACCAATTGCTAAAAAAAATTATATGATAGACAACTTGAACACTGATTAGATATTTAATGTTAAGGAGTTATTATCTTTGTAGGTGGGGTAATCGTATTGTGATCATATTGAAAAAAGTACTTAGCTTTTAGAAATATATATTGTAATATATATGGATGGCAGGATATGATGTCTGGAATCTGCTGGGGAGAGGAGAAAGTGGTTAAGGGTTTAGATAAGATGTGGATGGCATGTATTTAAAACTGTTGAAGCTGGCTGGTGAATACAGGAGGCTCATTACACTCTTCCTCTCAATTTAAGTATATGTTTGAACATTTCCATAATGAAAACTAAAGAGCAAAAAACCTAAAAAGGAAAACCTCACAAAAAACAAAAGCCTAACAACCCTTTACCTTCTTTCAACCTAACATCAGATGGGGCAAGTAAAACCATAGATTCTTGCTGATGTTGCTAAATTGGAATGCAGTTCAAATTTCCATCCCCTCCAATTTTGATTCTCTCTGTGAAGTGCCACCACTCAGTCAACAAGCCCTAAAGCCTTCTCAACAGCAGGGTGAGTTACTACAGGGTAGAAATCAGACTGTCTATCTTTCGGACTTTTCCTATTTATAGTTGAAGAAATATGATTTAAAAGGTAAAACATAATTAGAGAATAGGAAAATGTGGTTTAAAATTCAATGCCACATTTTCTAGTACTGTCTAAGCACCATAAATTCAGAGAAAGAATATTGTGGCTTAGGTATAAGCAAAGATGTTTTTATTACGCCAGTGAACTATGGGATCACCTTTAAACAAAGTGTATGAGTTGGGTTGCTGATAGTAGTACAGGGACAGCATTCTAGTGAGGGAAAATACTATGGGGAAGAATAGATGAATTAGCGCTGGTGAATAGTAGAAAATATTGTAGATAGATGGGATAGGGTCTGTTCATAAAGGACAAAATTTTTTGGCTGAGGCATGGCACTTGATCTTATAGGCTGTAGGGAGTCATTTTTTAAGTCTCAAGATACCTAAATATTTATCAATCTGATTTGATGAAAATGCAGTGTATTATTATTAGTTGCATGCTTTTGCATGGAGAATATAACTTTACTGTGTAGTTTTAAACTATTTCTCACATAAATTATTTATTTCTGTAGTGTCCCCAAAGGGTTATCCAGGAACCAGAATTAATATTTCTATGAAAATAAAGAAGGCAGGGAGACTGAGGCATTCAGAGTTAATGATCAGAATGCCAATGAGTCAATGGCAGATCTGTGTCCAGGTGAGATATCTTGGGTTCTGAGTTTCCTGTACTCACTTTACTCATGTTATAGGTAATTGTTTTCCATATTACTGGTTTTATTTTATTTGAGATGTGTGGTACATTTAGGTAATACCAACCTTAAGCGTTTCCTGCTCTTTCTCACTCCACCTTATTCCTGGAAATATGTATTTTACTTTGTCCTTTATTTTTGATGTGCCTCTAGCTAGTCTTTTCAACAGATCAGTATCCAGCACTTCCTTTATTCCCTGTCGTGGCAGTTTATTGGGTAGTAGTCATTTAATTGCCATTGACAAATCTGCTCAATGTAATGTTGAATGTCTCCAACTCATGTTTCTAGTTGCCACCATTATCTATTCTGCTTCCCCCCCAATCCCCTACACCAGCAGTTTATAAAACGGAATGATAATCTCATTCTTTCCTGAGTTTCTTTTTAAGAGTATCAGTGTTTTAAAGTATCTAGTGGAAGGTGCTATGAACATCTTAGGTAATATGATCATTTTATAGTTTTTTTCAAAATAACCTTTTAATATTCTTAGTTAACTTCATTGAGGTATAATTTGCGTTCAATAAAATTGAATCATTTTACATATACAATTCGAATTCTGACGAATATTTACATCACAGAAAGTACCACCACAATCAAGATATAGAACAGTTCTGTTATCCGCAAAAGTTCCCTAGTGCCCTTTTCATTTATTCTTACCTTTCTCCAACCCCAGAAAACCACTCATCTGCTGTCACTGTACATTAGTTTTGTCTTTTTTTGAATTTTATGTGAATGGCATCATCTAGTATGTACTAGTCTTTCATCAGCATACTGTGTTTAAGATTCATTCATTGTTTGTCTATATCAATAGTTTGCTGCTTTTTATTGCTGAGTGGTATATGTTTTCATTTCTCTTGGGTAAATTCCTCTGAGGAATGTCTGAATCATATGGTTGGTAGGTGTATGTTTAACTTTCTAAGAAACTGCCATACTGTCTTCCAAAAGTGGCTGCACCATCTTATATTCCCACCAGCAGTATATGAGGAGTCCTCCCACTTGCTCTGAAACCTCATCAACACTAGTATGATCTGTGTTGGCCATCCTAATTAATAGGTGTGTGGTGATATCTCATTGTGATTTAAATTTACATTTCCCTGATGACTAATGATATTGAGCATCTTTGTCTTGTGCTTATTTCCTGTTTGTATATCTTCTTTGGTGAATTGTTCCTTCAAATCCTTTGCCCCGCCCCCCCCCCCCCTTTTTTTTTTACTGGGTTGCTTGTTTTCTTATTGTTGCTGAGTTTTGAGTTCTTATATATTCTGGATACAAGTCTTTTTTATCAAATAAATGCTTTGCAAAGCTTCTCTTCCATTCTATGGATTTTTCATCCTCTCAATTTGTTCTTTTATGGATTGGTAGTCTAAGAAATCTTTGCCTTTTACCTACAACTCAAGCAAGTAAAAATAGTGTTTACCTACTTCTTCAAGTAACTGGGACAACTGTGATGTGGTGTTCAGTAATTATCAGGTTTTAATAAGGTTTGGAAGAAAAATACTCTATGTGTGACGACACATCTAACATGATTTGATAGAAAACTCATGTATTCTACTGAAGACCAGACTCTCTTGTATAAGGTATATTAGAATCTTAGATTGATAGGAGTAAAAAAAAAAAAAACAAAAAAAAAACAGAACCCACTTAGCTCAGGGAATAAACTTCATTTAAATAAATTTATGAAAATTATTTTAAAATTTGAAGATATTGCAGAAAGAAGTCAGATTTGTGTGAAAATAGCCATTTATAGTAATGATAGACATGTCAATTTGGTTATTCCTTTAGGTAGAATATTTTGTCTTATGGAACGCTTATGTTTCCATGCTCTCAAATGACATACAGTGAGAGATTTAAAATTTGTTCTCATTGATTATTTTCAAAAGATAATGGGTCATCTGATTGGCTGTAAAAAAAATGGAAAGCCATTTGCTTCATTAATGAGATATATTATTTAGTTAGATTATTCTAGACTTTTAATTTTCCTGTTCTAAATAGCTCATGGTTAAAATTTAAAATTCAGTCTTCAACTCCTTTCGTTTTTTCAAAGTAATGAATTAGTTTGGGATTTATCACAGCAGAGCAAGAAAGTCAAGCCACATTCCATTTAATATTGGGTAAGAATCACTAGAGACAAAATTATTTTCTTTGGGATCGTTTCCTGAGTTTTTTCTCATACAAGATTTTTAGTAATTAAAAGTCAAATGTAGTTCAGATATACTACTTAACTTTAAGTAATATTGTGAGTGTTTCCAAAGAACTCAATTTGAAAGCCATTTAGTTACTAATTACCCTGCCTTTCCTGTAGAAAGAATTTAAATTAAGTTGCTATTCTGTTTTAAGGTGCCTTTTTAAAAGGGTTTGTTGTAGGTATAAGAGATGACAGATCAAGATCCTGGATAGCAGCAGATAATTTTAAAGTGTAAAGTCTGATAAGATAACATGCTAAATTGTACTGTTAATTCTAATTTGTGGCCATGGTTATCAGTAGAAATGTGATCTATGGTTAAATACTGAACTACCATAGAAGGTAAAATGTCTTGTAGATGAATTGGAGGAATACTGAACCCATCTTTATTACTCAATTTAGAGAGACAGAAATTTCAAAGAATAAAGAAAGAGGAGTTAAGAACGGAAGACAATAGTATGCTGCTTTCCTTTAAAATATCTTGGGGAGTGGGTGTAGCTCAGTGGTAAAGTGCCTGCTTCCCATGTATGGTCCCAGGTTCAATCCCTGGTATCTCCTAAAAAAACAAAACAAAATATCTTGAAGAGGTAATTAGAAAGATGTAGGATTATATAATTTTTGGTGTCTCTTGTTGGTAATAAATTGGATAGAATAATTTCTTGGCAATTACTGACAAATTGCACTTGGGAGCAAGTTGAAGTCTCAGCATAGTAGTGATCCCAGCATTAAAAATACTGAAGGCTCTTGACCTTAATTTTGAGCCTGCTTTTTCCTACCTGTCTCTCTAGGATTCCATTTTTTTTTTTTTTTTTTTTAAAGATTTATTTATTTATTTACATTTTTAATCCATTTTTACCCCCTCCCCCCATTTCTGCTGTTTCTGTGTTCATTCGCTGGGCAATTCTCTGTGTCCGTTTCCTGCCCTCTGTTCTCTTCCTTCTCCTGTCTTCACCAGGATTTGATCCTGGGAACCTCCGATGTGGGAGAGAGGTGTTCTGTCACCTACGCCACCTTAGTTCCTGGTTTTTCAGAGCGTCTCGTCTTGGCTCTCCCTTGTGCCACTCTCCTGTTACGTCATCATCTTGCTGTGTGCGGTGCACCCACGCATGGGGCCTGGGTGCTTGCCCGCTTGCGGGCCTGGAGGCCTGCATGCCTTCTATATTTTTCTTTATTTTACCGAGAGGTCCTGGGGATTGAACCCAGGTCCCTCTATGTGGGTGATGGACGCTCAGCCATTTCAGCCACATCCGCCCCCCCTCTAGGAATTCTTTTTTTTTTTTTTTAATTATTTTTTTTAACTTTATTTTGTACATTTAATAATTGAAAACATAAGCAATTAAAAACTAAAAAGTAAACACAGATGAATAAATATATACATTTCTCAATTAAATGTAATGGATACATGTAAATTTTTTTTTTTTTTTTTTTTTTGTGTGTGTGTGTGAATCAAACAATATATTACACAATATGAATTCTTAATACTGTACTCTTACAGGTACACTTTTCCTGGATCTTTATGATACTATACTCATTGACATATAATAAAATTATAAGCATACCTGAAGAGCCAATTTTTTTCTGACTATGTGACTTGGAGCACGCGATTTGTAGCCAGTGGTATGATATTGTTATCAATCAAAGTGGGGATTCTCTGCCTAATGCACTCAAATGACCAATTCTTGAGACACTGGGGTTTCAGAGGGAGAGTTTATAGCCAAGCAGGAAACAAGGAGATAAGATGGCTTATTGGCTAAAATCTGTCTTGCTGAACTGCAGTAACTCTGATAGTTTTATAGTATTCAAAGACAGGCGCATTTTAGGGTAATGAGTGTAAAGATGATCTCCTTCTGAGCATGCGGAGATTGATTACATGCCCAGTCACAGAACATATGTAAGAAAACGGCGGCCTTAACATGACTATGGGCGTGCTTTTTAGTATTGTGATGTATAGGTCACTTACAGGTTATGGTTTAAGCACATGTCAGGTGGGCCAATTTTTAGTTAGATCTAGCTTTGTCTACTAGCTGAGGATTTGGGGTGGGCTAGTTCTGGTCTAAAGTTCCTTCATTAATAAACGTTAGGGACTGTCTTTGATCATAAGACTCCAAAGTTGTAAAACAGGATAAGGGGGTACAAGCGAGGCCAGACATGAGGTTTTTACAATCACAAGGTAAGATACAATTATTATTAGAGGCCAAGTCATCTGGGTTACATTTCAGTGAGTTTCAGTAGATTCAGGTATTTACTTTTGGCTATACTACCATATACTAGAAAGTAAAAAGGCATATGTATAATGATTCAATAATATAATAATTTGTTAATTCTTAACTTCTTGGTTACAGTAGTACCAACAAGATTTGTCTTTCTCTTTTAAAAGATGAGGAATCCTAAGAAACTTCGTTAGGAACTTAAAACCTGGATATGCTCTCCTCCTGATAATCTCCTTTAACTCACATCTTCATTAGTCATTCAAGCCAGAGGGATTGTGTACCTATTGTAAAAGAGAAGCTAGGTCCTGCAGTACTCTTTTGTTGTAAATATTCTGGTGACTGAGGTTAGATTGAGCAGAGGACACTGCCGTGCTTAGGGGATGGCTGTGAGAACCCAGATACTATGCCTGCTACATATATGGTTAAAGGTAATGAATCTGTTTTCTCCTTTGGGGTTGAGGGCACATTCCAGCCTCATTCATTTATGGTTTCAGTGCAGTTCTGGTCATATCTTCTGAGACTTGAGTATTGATTATTTAGCTTTAACTTGTTTGAGCTCAATTTTAGGGAAAGGTGAGGATGTTTGGCTCCAACAACTGGTGGCTTTAAGTTTATCACCTTAATAAATGTTAAGTCTAATGATATGAAGAATAGTTTGTAGCAGGAAAATCTAGATGTAATATGTTTTGTTAAATCTAAGTAGTAAAAATAAACCCAAGTAGTTATGTAATTCAGTATAACAGCTGAAAATTTCTAAGTGTAACATTGTAGGAAACTATTTTGCTCATGAATCAGAAATCAGCTTTACTAGTTTCCTACAATGTTACACTTAGAAATTTTCAGCTGTTATACTGATTATTTTGCTCATGAATCAGAAATCAGCTTTACTAATTTAATATTTTAACTTAAAAGGCAACTTTTAAGGAAAAAAAAAACCTTGAACCACTTTATGTGCTTTTTTTTTATTATTTTTTTTATTAAAGATTTTATTTATTTATTCATTTATCCCCCCCTTGCTGCTTGTGCTCGCTGGGTCAGCTAACCACGCCGTGCGGGTGGGCTTGCCTTCACCAGGAGGCCCCGGGAACCGAACCCGGGGCCTCCCATATGGTAAACGGGAGCCCTAGATTGAGCCACAGCCGCTTCCCTATGTGCTTTCAATACATATGATTTCCCCCCAGGATGTCCCGTATGTTTTATTTTATTTTATTTATTTTTTCTTCCCCTTATGTTTTAGTTCTTAGTCATTTACTTCCAAAGGTTTGCAAATTGATGGTTGAGTTAGCTATACAAAATTTTCCTGCTATGTATGTGAACAACCTTTTCCAGAAAAACTCTTCCATTGGCAGTCTTCTTGAGGGCCTGTGCTTTTTCTACACTCACCAATTTGGGGGCTGAAGCTTCCATTTAGTCAGAGGTGACAAATGGCACAAATTTTTTTTTTTCAGTTTAGTGACAAATGATTCAGAATTGAAACGGAAGTGAATTTGGAGTCACTATGTTTCCTTTACAGTTAAACAGTTGCTGTTACTCTCAGGCATATTTGGGACATGTGGGCCCCATCTTGGGCCAATATTTTATATTATGTTAAATTTCTTGTCTGGTTTAAACAGTTCACTTTTGAAATTAGGCTGGAGCTGGCTTTGATCAGTGGGACACTGGAAATTGAATATAGCAGCCAATTTGAGGAGGACAAAAAGTTGGCATATTTGTACTTTACGAATAATTAGGAAGTTTTTGGTAATGTGAGAATATATTTTCCAAATGTCATAATGTTTTGGGGTTAAGTAATTATCAAGGGAAAACCAGAAAGCTTGAGATTCCAACTGAAAGTATTAGCCTTTTAAGCTAATATTGGCACTCAGTAATTTTTCTTTTATGATTAAACAAAGGCAAGTAAAAAAGAAACACATGTTCATTGTAAAAATGTTAAACTATAGAGAAGTTTTTTTTTAATAAATCAATTTTATTGGTAAATATTAGTAAAGCATATAATTTATCCAGAGTGTACAATCAGTGGTATTTGGTATAATCACAGTTGTGCTTTCATCACTTGCATCATTATTAAAGCATTTTCATTATTTCAATAATAATAACAGACAAAGAAAATTACTCACCTCTCAATTTCTGTTTCCTCTGCTGTACATAGCTGCTATTTCTGGCTATTGCACAATTATTTATTTGTTTATTAAGATCATATAGATCACATACCATATGATCTATTCAAAGTATATAATCAGTGGCTATTTTTTTAGCTGTTAAAAAGTCCTTTATTATTTTAATTAGTGATACAGAGTTTTACAAATCATTTAAAACCATCCCTTTGTCAGAAAAAATTCTTATATCAATTTTTAATGGGTTGTAAATGGTTCTTGTATTTTATTTTACATTTGTTAATTATTAGCATATGATATAAAATTGAATTTTATTTTTTTAAAAAGTCCTTTATTGTAAAATTGTCAAATAAATAGAAAAATAGATTGAAAGAAATTGCAAATTTTAAAAGAAGATGCAAGGCCAGGTTAGATTTAATATAATCAATTATAAAAGATAGCATAGCAACAAACCTTTATAAATGTAAATAATAATTCAAATATAATAGAAGATTTATTATAACATAATTCTAACTTTTATATTACAGCTCCAATGGACATAATAATCTTAAGAATGAAATAAATTGTTGGTTCAGTTATTTAATTTCCATTTAGGCTTTTAAGCTAATATTGGCACTCAATAATTTTTCTTTTATAATTAAACAAATTCCTAGATAATCAAATTCCTATTTGGGAATTCCTCACATCTTATTGAAATGAATTATAGCAGATAATAATTTGCCAACTCATAATTTCCTGAGGCAGAAAAACTCAAAATCTTGTTCAGCAGTAGTCATGCTAAATCATTATAGATCCAGATAGATTATTTTAAGTAAAGAGTATGAATAAGAAAGGGTTAAGATGGGAGAGGGAGGTGGAGCAGTCCAAGGAGTAGGACAGGAACCAGGAGAGGAGCAGAAACAGGGACTGGGAGTGAAGATGGGACCGAGAAGGCTCCCAGAGCAGAAACTGTGACTGCAGCATGACATTAGACAAGGACAGAGACCAGCGAGAGAGGGCCTGGGACCACAAGGACAGGAACAAAAGCCAGGAGACCAGCCAGGACCCGAAAGCAGAGGTGCCCCAGGCCCCTGAGGCAGGCAGCGTGGCCTCAGCACAGGCCTAGGGGACCAGGGTCCACTGCAGGGAGAGGACCTAGCAGAAGTTATGCTCATGTACATCATCTCAGCCTGGCTGAGTACAGAGAAGTTTTTAAAGAAAAAAATTAAAAAGTCCTTCCCCTTTTCCAAATTTGCTTTTTAGAGGTAACCACTGTTGAAAATTTGGTATATAGTCTTCCATACTTTTTTCTGTGCACATGCAAATATGCAAAATTTGGGGGGGTTATTTTATTTTGTTCTACTGCTTTTGATTCTGTCCCTTTGCATGTGAGTGCATAAAATCTACTTTCTTCTCCACCTCCGTTTTTCTGTTGGCTTTTTGAAAGAATACGTTTTTTCTTATTCATGTATAAGAACTTTAAAAAAGACATCTTATTATGGTTATTAATCTTTTGTTAATTATGGTGCAAGTATTTTCTCCCAGCAGGTCATTTGTTTAAACTTTTAACTCTAGTGCTATCTTTTGTCATACAAATATTTTTTAGTTATGGTAAAATATACATAGCAAAAACTAAAATCATTTTAAACCATTTTTAAGTGGACAATTCTTTGACATTAAGTATATTGACAATAATGTATAACTTTTACCATGACTATATCCTGACTGTTTCCATCATTCCAAACCAAAACTCATACTTGTTTAGGAATAACTCCTTGATCCCCACTCTCCTAATCCGGTAACCACTATTCTGCTTTCTGTCTCTATGAATTTGCCTAGTCCCAAGTATTTCATATAAAAGAAATCATGCAATATTTGTCTTCTTGTGTCTGGCTTACTTCACTCAACATGATGTCTTCAAGGTTCTTTCATGATGGAGCATGTACCAGGATGTCACTTCTTTTTATGGCTGAATAATATTTCATTGTATGGATATACCACATTTCGTTTAGCCATTCATGTATTGTTGGACACTTGGGATGTGTTTTAGTTTGCTAGGCTGCTGAAAGCAGATACCATAAAATAGGTTGTCTTTTAACAATGGGAGTTTTTTCACTTACAGTTTGAGAATGTCCTAATCAAGGCATCATCAAGGCAGTGCTTTCTTCCTGAAGATCTGCTGCTGGAGACCATTGGGTCCTCTGCCACATGACAAGGCACACGGTGGTGTCTGCTGATCTTTCCCTTCCCTTCTGAGTTTCTTTGCTTTCAGCATCTTGCTTCCATGGCTTTCTCTCTCTTTCTCTGTATTCATCCCATTTATAAAAGACTCCAGTAAGTGGATTAAGACAAATCCTGAATTAGGCAGGTCACACCTTAACTGAAGAAGCCTCATCAAAAGATGCTACTTCAAATGGGTCATACACACAGGAATGGATTAACTTCTGGGGTACATAGTTTCAAAACCGTCACTGGATGCTTCCACCTTTTGGCTACTGTGAAAAATGCTGCAAGGGACATTGGTGTACAGATATCTGAGTCCATGCTTTCAGTTCTTTTTGGTGTATACCTAGGAGTTGAATTGCTGGGTCATGTGGTAATTCTGTTTCACTTTCTGAGGAACTGCTAAACTGTTTTCCACAGTGGCTGCACCATTTTCCATTCCCACCAACAATGTGTGATGGTTCCTGTTTTGCTACATCTTTGTCGGCACTTGTTGTTTTGTTGTTGTTTTGTTGTTGTTGTTGTTTTTCCATTTATTATTTTTATTAGAGAAATTATAGCTTTACAGAAAAACCTTGCATAAAATAGACTTCCCAAATACCACCCTGTTATTAACACCTTCAATTAGTATGGTACATTTGTTACAATTCATGTAAGAACATTTTTATAATTGTACCATTAAGTATAGTCTATCATATATACTAGGACTCACTGTGTTGTACAGTCCTTTGCTTTTTTTTTTCTTCAATTTATGCTAGTAACATGTATACAACCTAAAATTTCCCCTTTTAGCTATATTCAGATATATGATACAGTACTACCTTCACCACTTTTCTGTCACCCCACACAGAAATTCTGTACCAATTAAGGATTAATTCCCCATTCCGTATTCCCACCCTGGCCCCTGGTAACCTGTTTTTTAGTTTCTGACCCTACAAATTTGCTTATTCTAAGTATTTTATAGCAGTAAGTGCATATAAAATTTGTTCTTTTGTGTCTGGCTTATTTCATTTAACATGATGTTCATCCATGTTTTTGCAAGTGTCAAAACTTCATTCCTTTTTACTGCTGAATAATAGTCCAGTGTATGTATGTAAATACACACACACACACACCACATTTTGTGTTTCTGTTCATCTGTTGACGGACACTTGGGTTGCTGCTGTCTTTTGGCAGTTGTGACTAATGCCACTATGAAAATCCATGTTCAAATGTTTGTTCAAGTCCATGCTTTCAATTCTTTTTTTTTTAAGCAGGTACCGGGGGATTGAACCTGGGACCTCATACATGGGAAGCAGGTATTCAGACCACTGAGCTATATACCTGATCCCCTCAGTTCTTTTTTTTTTTTTTTTAAAGATTTATTTTATTTCTTTCTAAACCCCCCCCCCCTTTGTTGTTTGTACTTGCTGTCTGCTTTCTGGGTCTGTCTGTTCATCTTCTTTTTAGGAGGCACCAGGAACTGAACCCTGGACTTCCCATATGGGAGGGAGGCACCCAATGGCTTGAGCCACCTCCACTCCCTCCTCAGTTCTTTTGAGTATGTAACTAGCAGTGGGATTGCTAGGTCATATGGTAATTCTATACTTAACTTTCTGAGGAACCTCCAAACTGTCTTCCACAGAGGCTGTACCATTTTACATTCCCACCAGCAGTGTACCAGTGTTCCTGTTTCTTCACATCCTCTTCAACACTTATTATTATTTTTTTTTCTTTTACTAGTAGCCAATCTAGTGGGTCTGAAATTTATCTCATTATAGTTTTGAATTGCATTTCTCTAATGGCTAGTGATGTGGAGCATCTTTTTCTTTTGAGCTGTAAGTCTTCCTTTAATACCTCCTGTAAAGGTGGATTCTTTTTTTATGAACTCTCTTAGTTTCTGTTTATTTGTGATATTTTAAACTCACCTTCTTATTTGAAGGACAATTTTGCTGGAAAAATTCTCAGCTGGCAATTTTTCTTTTCAGTATCCTAATTATATCATACCACTGTCTTCTTACCTCCATGGTTTTTGATGAGAAAATCCACACTAAGTCTTCCTGGGCATCCCTTGTATGTGATGATTTGCTTCTCTCTTGCTGTTCTCAGAATTCTCTCTTTAACTTTGATGTTTGACATTTTGAGTAGTGTGTGTCTTGGAGTATGTCTGTTTGGATTTATTCTGATTGGGGTACACTGCGCTTCTTGGACATGTAAATTCATTTCTTTGGAAGTTTTCAGCCATTATTTCCTCAAATAATTTCTGCCCCTTTTCCCTTCTTTTCTTCTTTTGGAACTCCCATGACACACATGTTGTTGCTTTTTGTGTTATCATTCAACTCCCTGAGCCCCTGTTCAATTTTTCCATTCGTTTCTTTCTCTGTTCCTTTCTCTCTTCAATTTCAGATGTTCTGTCTTCTGTATCACTTATTCTTTCTTCTTATTTCGAGTCTGCTGTTGTATGCCTCTAATGTGTGTTTTTTTTTTAATAATTTTATTTTATTATTATTATTAAAAAAAAAATTTATTCCCCCCTGCCCTGAGTTGGCTCCCTTGTCTGTCTGCTTGTTGTCTGCTCATCTTCCTCAGGAGGCACCAGGAACCAAACCCGGGACCTCCTATGTGGGAGGTGAGTAACCAACTGCTTGAGCCACTTCTGCTCCCGGCTTATTGTGGCTCGTCTTCTTTAGGAGGCACGGGAAACTGAACCTGGGCCCTCCCATGTCGGAGGCGGGTGCCCAATTTCTTGAGCCACATCCGCTCCCCCCTCTCTAATATATATATATATTTTTTTACCGGGAGGTCCCGGGTATTGAACCCGGGTCCCTCCATATGGGAGACGGATGCCCAACCATTTGAGCCACATCCGTCCCCTCTCTAATATGTTTTTTATCTCACCTATCATGTCTTTCATTCCCTTGAGCTCTGTTATTTTTCTGTTCATGTGTTCAGTCTCGTATTTGTGCTTGCTCAGTGTCTTCTTGATGTCTTTTATCTCTTTAGCCATATTGTGTTTCAACTCAATTTGATTTTGAAAATTTGTATGAATCTTGTTGAGTAGTTGTCTCAAATCCTCTGTCTCATCTGGGTCTTTGATATATTCATTTGCTTAGACCATTTCTTCCATTTTTTTAGTATGGCTTGTAATTTTTTGCTGGTATCTAAGGCCATCTGATTATGATGGTGAGTTTGCTCTGATGCTCAATTTCTCTGTCTTTTGTAGGAATTTAGAGGCAGGAGATTATGTTATTGCTGTTCTTTGATTCTTGGTTCAACCTGTTTTAAGTCTTTAGGATTGTCCCTGTTAGTTGCTCACATCTGGGCCCTGGGCCCAGTAATGGGTTACAGACCCATTTCCAAGGGCCTTGGGAAGGGAGGCTGTAAAGGCCAGATAAAGACCCTCTTATTTACTTTTAATTTCCTCACATGCACTTCCTTGGTTGGCCAGCTGATGGTATTCTTTGAGAGGCCTCTCGATTCAAAGTTGGAGTGTGTTTGCTGCAACTTGGACTGGATCAGTGTGACAGAGGATCCTGCCTGGAGGCCCAAGAGCCTTGCAATCCAAACTTTCTCAGAGGCTGTTCTCCAACCTTTGTTGGCAGTCCCCTCTCTTTTCCAGGGTAGGAAATAATTCCACTCCGACTGCCTTCTCAATAACCAGTCCTGGTCAGTAGGGAGGGTGATTGAAAAGGTCAGATCTCTTTAGTCCCATGTCAGCTCCCAGGGCAAACAATGGTGTGGCGCCACCTGGCCTGGAATTGTTTGTGGGACACAGCAGGCCAAATTTGTGGGCTAAAAGCTGAATCAGCCTTAGGCTGCATCCTCTTTCCCCTTTCCTGGGTAGGTAGATCCCTGCAGCTCCCTTCTGTCTTTAGCCGCCAGCCCAAGGTGGAGAATTCAAAGCTTATAGGGTGGGAAGGGGCACCGGCGGCTGCAGCTGCAGCTTCTTCTACTCACATTCTTAATGTCAGGGTTCTTTTCCTGTGCCTCTCTCTCTTTTCTGGGTGGTAACCAGCCTTCCCCTGGTGTCCTAAATCCTAGAACTTTTTCTCCAGGCTGTTTCTGCCTGTCCTGTAGCTCTTTTTCTGGTAGAGGAGAGAGTCGTGTCTTTCTAATCTGCCATCTTCCTGGCAGTCTTATGGAGCATGTTTTCATGTACTCTTTGGCTATGTATATATCTTCTCTGGAGAAATGTCTATTCAAGTCTTTCACAGAGTTTTAAATTGGTTGTCTTTCTGTTGTGTAGTTGTAGGATTTCTTTATATATTCTGGATATTAAACCCTTATTGGATATATAGTTTCCAAATATTTTCTCCTGTACTGTAGGTTGTCTTTTTACTTTCATGATGAACTCCTTTGAACAAATCTTTCCCAATTGAGTGGTCTTGGCACCTTTGCCAAAAATCAATTGGTGAGGGTTTATTTCTGAATTCTCAGTTGGATTCCATTGGTTTATATCTCTGTCCTTGTGCTAGGACCATGCTGTGTTTTTTTTTTTTTTTTTAAGATTTATTTATTTTTTTTTTATTTATTTATCCCCCCCTTGCTTGCTGCTTGTGCTCTGTGTCCATTTGCTGTGCGTTTTTCTGTGTCTGCTTGTCTCCCTTTGTTGTGTCATCTTGCTGTGTCAGCTCACCGTGCCGTGCAGGCCGGCTTGCCTTCACCAGGAGGCCTTGGGAATCGAACCTGGGGCCTCCCATATGGTAAACGAGAGCCCCACCAATTGAGCCTCAGCTGCCTCTGCATGCTGTTTTGATTAATGTATTTTTGTAATAAGTTTTAAAATTGTGAGTGTGAGTCCTCCAACTCTGTTCTTTTTTCTTTTTTTTTTCAAGATGATTTTGGCTATTTGTGGCCCCTTACCCTTCCACATAAATTTGATGATTAACTTTTCCATTTCTGCAAAGAAGCCTGTTGGGATTTTGATAGTGATTATGTTTAATCTATAAATCACTTGTGGGTAGAATTGACATCTTAATATTTAAGTTCCAGTCAATGAATATGAAATGTCCTTTCTTTTAGCATTGTTATATAGTGTTCTGTTTATAAGCCCTTTACCCTTTGTTTAAATTTTTTTTTTTTTTTTTTTTTAAAGATTTTATTTATCTATTCATTTATCCCCCCCTTGCTGCTTGTGCTCGCCGGGTCAGCCAACCAAGCCGCGCGGGCGGGCCTGCCTTCACCAGGAGGCCCCGGGAACCGAACCCGGGGCCTTCCATATGGTAAACGGGAGCCCTACTGATTGAGCCACAGCCGCTTCCCCCTTTGTTTAAATTTATTCTTAGATATTTGATTCTTTTAGTTACTGTTGTAAATGGAATTTTTTTCTTGATTTCCTTTTCAGATTATTCATTGCTAGTGTATAGAAACACCACTGATTTTTGTGTGTTGATCTTGTACCCCACCACATTGTGGAATTTATTTATTAGTTCTAGTAGCTTTGTTATGGATTTTTCAGGATTTTCTCTATATAGGGTCATGTTTCTCCTGCCCCCCTTGTTGTTTTGCGCTTTCTGTCTGCTCTCTGTGTTCTTCTGTGTCTGCTTGTCTTCTCTTTAAGTGGCACCGAGATCTGATCCTGGGACTTTCCGGAGTGGGAGAGAGGCGCTCAATCTCTTGTGCCACCTCAGCTCCTTCGTCTGTTGCGTCTCTAATTGCCTCTACTCTGTGTCTCTTTTTGTTGCGTCATCTTGCTGTGCCAGCTCTCTGTGCGGGCCAGCACTCCTGCATGGACCAGTACTCTGCATGGGCCAGCTCGCTGTGTGGGCCTGGGAATTGAACCCTGGACCTCCTATATGGTAGATGGGAGCCCAGTCGCTTGAGCCACATCCGTTTCCCCCCATTACAGTGTTGAATAACAGTGGTGACAGTGGGCATTCTTGTGTTGTCCCTCATCTTAAAGGGAAAGCTTTCAGTCTTTCATTGTTGAGTATGGTGTTAGCTGTGAGTTTTTCATATACGCCCTTTATCATGTTGAGGAAACTTTCTTCTGTTCCTAGTTTTCTAAGTGTTTTTATCAAGAAGGGGTGCTGAATTTTGTCAAATGACTTTTCTGCATAATTGAGATGATTATGTGGTTTTTTTCCCCCTTCATTATGTTAATGTAGTGTATTACGTTAATTGGTTTTCTTATGTTGAACCACCCTTGCATACCTGGGATAAATCCCACTTGATCATGTCATATAATTCTTTTAATGGGCTGTTGGATTTGGTTTGCTAGTATTTTGTTGAGGATTTTTGAAACTGTGTTCATAATTTTGTAATTTTCTTCCCTTTTGTATCTTTATCTGGCTTTGCTAGACTTTGTAGAATGTGTTTGAAGGTGTTCCTTCCTCTTCAAATTTTTGGAAGACTTTGAGTAGGACTGGTGTTAGTTCATCTTGGAATGTTTGGTAAAATTCACCTGTGAAGCCATCTGGTCTTGGGGTTTTCTTTGTTGGAAGGTTTCAATCTCTCTACTTGTAATGGCCTTTTGAGATCTAATTTTTTGGTGTGCAGTTCATAGTATCCTCTTATAAACATACATTTATTTATTTATTTATTTATTTATTTATTTATTTATTTATTTATTTATTTATTTTTAGGAGGTACTGGGGATTGAACCCAGGATCTTGTACATGGGAAGCAGGCGCTTAACCACTGAGCTACATCCACTCCCCTCTTATAACCCTTTTTATATCTGTGGGATTTGGTAGTAATGTCCCCACTTCTATTTCTGATTTTAGTTATTTGCATCTTCTCTTTTTTCTTTGTTGGTGTAGCTAAAGGTTTGTTAATTTTATTAATCTGTTCAAAGAACCAACTTTTGGTTTTGTTGTTTCTCTCTCTTTTTTTAAATTCTCTTTTTCATTATCACCTCACTGATCTTTGTTATTTCCTTCCTTCTGTTTGCTTTAGGTTTAGTTTGCTCTTCTTTTTCTAGATCCTCCAATTGTGAGGTTAAGTCTCAGATTCACGATCTTCTTTTTATAATATAATCATTTAAAGCTATAAGTTTATCTCTCAGTACTGTTTTTGTTGCATCCTCTTACTTTTGGTATGTTGTGTTTTCATTTTCATTTGCCTCAGGATATCTCCTAATTTCTCTTCTTATTTCTTCTTTTTTCCATTGATTGGTTTGAATGCATTTTTTTTTTTTTTTTTACCGGGAGGTACCGGGGATCGAACCCCAGGCTCTCCATATGGTAGACGGATGCCGAACCCTTTGAGCCACATCCGTTTCCCTGAATGCATTTTTAAGGTTCCACATATTTCCAGTTTTCCCTGTTATTGATTTCTAGCTTAACTCCATTGTGGTTGAGAAGGTACATTGCATGATTTCAATATTTTCAAATTTATTGAGACTTATTTCGTGATATAACATATGGTCTTTCTGGAGAATGATCCATGTCCACAAGAGGAGAATGTGTATTCCACTGTTTTTGGTGAAGTGTTATATATGTGTCTGTTAGGTCTAGTTGGTTTATAGTACACACATTTACTTTTGCATGTTAAGGTGTTGTCAGTTCTCTTCTCAACCCCAGATTCTGTGGGGTTTTTTATTGAAACTATGTTAAATTTATTGTTTGTGTGGGGAAAATCGACACTTTTCTATTTTCCTATCTAGGAACATCATAGGTTACCCTATCAGATTGTCTTTTATGTCCTTAAAGAAAATTATGTAATTTTCTCTCTATATATATATGTATATAAAATATGTATGGTACGTTTTTAAACCAAAGTAAGTTTTTCTATATTGTTTAGATTTTGATGTTATTGTGGATTGAATCCTTTTTTTCCCCAGCATATTTTCTTATTAGTTACTGCTTATACTTAGCAAAGGCATTAATTTTATTTATTTTTCTTGCTTTCATACACTTGAACTGAGTTTTATCATTATTTCTAAAACTTTTCAATTGATTCTCTTTTCTTTAAACTATCATATCATCAGCAAATAATAATTTGAACTTTTCCACTATTTATGCGCCTTAATTATTGACAATTTTGAAGAATAGCTGAATAATACCATTTAATATATGCTTCTTAAACTATATGCGTTGAAATCAGCTGAGGAGCTTGTTGAATTGCACATTCAGTAGGTTTAGGATGGGCTCCAGAGCCTGCATTTCTTACTAGCTCCTGGGTAATGTTGATTTATAGGTACATGGATCTTATTTTGGGTAGCTTTGAACACTAAATTTGTTCTAGTCACTATTCTAAGTCTTTACATTTCTGAACCCATTTAATCTTCCTTACAATTCCATGATTATTGTTATCCCCATTTTTACCAGTGAGGAAACTGACACTTAAAGAAGTTTCATAACTTGCCCAAAGTGTAACAACTGAAAATCGGTAGAGCCCAAGCAGAGTTAACTTCTGGAATATATTACTTCATCAGTAGCAGACATTCTTTTCTTTTGCCTGACTCAATTGGTAATTCCTTGAGTTTTTACCATTAAATATGATACTTGCTCTCTAGTTGTGACAAATAATCATCAAATTAAGAAATATTCTCTCTCTTAAAAAATTATCAGGCTAAAAGATCAAGCTTTGTTTTTAAGCAAGTCATCCCTGTTTTATTCCAGATACTAAAAAACACATTACTTATGGTGTTACATTTAAGAATGTAACTGAAAATGAAATTCCTAATCCTTGTAAAATATGCTCGTACTCCGTTCATGATCTCAGGTACCTTTGGTGACCATGTTGATTACTTGTCCAGCATTCTAATCTCATTCTGGCTTGATCTTCCTTGTCTCATCCTTCTTCCCCTTCACTTTAGCAGCCTATTCTTCTGGCCAGACTTCTACCTCATAAAATTATAAATCTGGAAAATCATCCTCTCTGAATGCACTTTCTTGACTTTTCAGCTCTACCATTTGCTGAACCCTTTCTTTGACTTCACTTAGACCTCCATCCTCTTAAGTCTTCCCTGTCTCCCAGTGTGTCACATTCTTCCTGGTATCACTTTATCCCACGTGGACACCATAGTTGGTCACTTTCAATGCATCATAGATATCCTCAGTTCTCCTGCACCTTTGCTCTTCTCTCTCACATGCAATGCAGATCTCCAGCTGTGGATTAACAACAATGCCCATTTTCTGTGTTGCTGCTCTTGGCTTGAAAAAAAATGATATAATCATGCTAATTTGTTCCATTGCAAATTCATGTGCTCCAGCCTCATCTGAGCTTGCTGTTCTTTTTAGTAGTCTCATGTATATCTAGTTGATTTCATTTCTCCTTTACCACAATGAAGATTTCTAAATCTCTAGCATTTTCTTTAGGCTCTGGCCCACCTCCCTCCATCATAGCAGAATTCATACTTCAGCAAAATGATTAAAAAAAAAAAAAAAAAAAAAAAAAAGATACTCTTTCTGGTGCTCCAGCCTCATCTCACATCATTTTCTCTCTTCTCCCAGTGCCCCAGCTTCCCTGACCTTTTTTCAGACCAATCCTTAACTTAAACAAGCTCATTCTTAGCACAGAGTCTTTGTATATGTTGTTCCCTCCCCAGGTTTTCTCTTTGTGTTTTTTAGTTCATCTTCCCCTTTAGGGCTTAGCTTATGTGTCACTTTCTTAAGCAAGCTTTTTCTGACTTTCCCTTTGCCCGAAGGTAGATTAGATTCCCCCTGAAATAATTAATAGTAATGAGAGTAACAACAATAATAAGAGCAAACATTTGACTGTTTATTGTATCTCAGGTACTGTTCTAAACATTTTACACATATGAACTTTCTTATTCTTCACAGCAACCCTATAGGTCTGTAATTATCCCTATGTTTTAGAATGTTAAATCACTTGTCCCAAATCACATAGCCAGTTGGTGGCAGAGCTAGGATTTGAACCTAGGCAGTCAGGCCCTAGAGCCTGTGTGTTCTAAACTGCTGTGCTATTCTGGAATTGTAATTATAGCTGTTCATGTACATTTTTTGTATGTGTTAATCTGTCTGCCTTCTTTGCTAGGCTCTAGGCTCCTTGAGATCAAGGATCACACCTGCCTGGTCAATTTTTGACTTTCTGGTCCCTAGAACAGTGCCTGGCACCAAGCGGGCTGAGCTAGAGTACTTGCTACTGAATGAATTATGAATTACAGCTTATGTCCTACTTATTGAGGAAATTGAGGCTTTCAGGTGTGATTACCCTCAGTTTCCCTCCCTTTGTCTCCAACATTAAGCCCCATTTATTTAAAAATTTAACCCCTTTACCTCTTTATCTTTTATATCTTACAAGTAATATATGTACTTGTATGTAAGAAAATTTAGTTTAAATTTACATAAAATAAAAATAAATGTCCTTTATTATTTCCCCCCTTCTTTAACTTTTCACACTTTCCAGAGGTATCAACTTCTAGCAGTTAAATGTATATCTTCTGTACATTTGCACACTGTAACACTTAAAAAAACACATATGGGCTTGTAATATGCATACTATTCTAAGCACACTTTTTTAAAATTAAAAATTAAATGATGATATTGTATCATAAGTTCTGTAAGGTGTCACCATTTTGGGAAACTGGGCGAAGGATGCCAGGGATCTCTTTATTGTTCCTTACAACACATAGTCATCTACAATGATGTCAAAATTAAAAGTGCAACTAAAAAATTAAATTAATAGAAATCTTTCCATGTCAGCATATTTTTCTCTTTCTTTTAAATGGCTATGTAAGACTTCTTCGTGTAGATGTGTGCATTGCTTTATTTCACCTCTCTCCTATTCATGTTTTAGGTTATTTCCTTTTTTTTTTTGTTTGTTTGTTTGTGTTTTTCATTTTTACCAACACTACTGAAGGGAGCATCCTTGCATTCATAGCTCTGTACTTGGAAGGGTATATATGCATACCAAAGTTTTAGAAGAGGAGAGAACATCAAAAGATGTTCACATTTTCAATTTTGATTAAAGTTGACAGTCTGTCCTCCAAGCCAGTTTACACTCTCACCAACACTTAGGACAGAGCCTGTTCTCTAGGCATTCACCTGCGCTGTCCCGATCCTGTTCCCTGCTTTGTCTTTGGACTTTGTTTTAGTAAGTAGTCTTTTTCCATTTAATACATCTTCTTCTCTCTCGGCTCTCTTATGTTACAACAGTCCCCCACATTCATATAGTTTTTCTTTAGCAGCAAAGTGCTTTACATATATTATCCTTCCAACTGTCCTATGAGGTGTAGGGTCTGTTATTATCTCCATTTCACAGATAAAAGGAAATAAAAGGCACCGGGAGGTTAAGTGACTTGCCCAAGGTCACCAAGATAGTGAGTAGCTGAATAGTAACCCAGTCAGTGCTGCACCAGTGTCTGTGCTCTGAGCATCCCTGTTCTAAGCCTGGGTTTGCACTCTGCTGCCAGCTGCCCAGATCTGCTCTGCCGCCTGTTTTCGTATGGACCCTCCCCTGGCTAAAAATAAATTTTACATTTTTAAAGGATTTTTATACAAAAAATAAACCAACCTAGAAAAATACGCAACAGAGGCAGTCTGTGGCCCATAAAACCTTCAGAAAAAGTTCACTGGCCCCTGCTAGTGCCCCCCCCCTTTAAACCGCTGAACATCCACTTCTCCACCTCCCTTTCTCTCCTACACCTGTGATAATCTATCCTGGAAGTTTCACTGGAAAATGGCTTCCATTGCCTTGCTGCTAAACCCAGTAACATAATTTAAATTTACTCTGTCTGATCTCTTGCAGCATTTGGCACTGTTGACTACTCTCCTGCCACACCTTTTTTTTTAAACTGTCCTTTCCTTTGGCTTTCAAAACAAATGTCTTCTGGTTTTCTCTCTTCCCTGACTTCTACTTCTTAAACCCCTTTGCTGCTTTATTTCTCTGCCTGTGTCTTAAATGATTGGATTCTTCTGGATTCAGTCCTTGGCCCTCCTTCCCCACTTTCTCTTCCCTCCCCTTCCCCACACCAGAAAACTGAATCTAGTTCCATTATTTTCTACATATGAGATATTCATCTCTCTGTGTCTCTGTTTCTTTCTCTGTAAGAATGAGAAAGTAGTACTACCTATCTCAGGATTGTATAGATTAAATAAAATAATGTGTTTAACACAGTGTCTCACTCATAACAAGTGCTTAATGTTAGTAGTAGGAATACTAGTTAAAGTAGTTATAATAGCATAGTTGTATTGTTATTACAGCTATATCTCCAGGACTCACAGCTTTCCTGAAGTCCATATATGCATATTCAGCTGCCAACTAGAAATCCACATTTGAATAGCTTTCCAGATACCTTAAACTCAGAGTTAACACTTAGTAGCTGTGATCTTGAATAATTTACTTGTTTTCTTTAAGTCTCATTTCCTTTCATTTTAAAAGGGTGATAAATTATGAATATTAATTGAGATGCCTCTTATAAAAGTATTTGACATGGTACTGATTAGCTGTTATTATTAGTCTCAAAATTTTATCCTCCTCTTGCTCTGTTTCATGCAGAACAAGAGCCTCAGAAATAGCTTTGCCTGTCCATGTTCTATTTCTTATCCTCCACATGCAATTAGTCACCAAGTACTGTTGAGTCTACTTCAGAAGCATCTGCTTACATCCATCCACTCTGTATCATTTCTTGACAGGGTTATTGTGGTAATCTTTTAACTGGTCTCCTGGCCTCTGATCCAGCTTCCACACTTCATCTAGGTTTATCTCTATGGAAAGTAGGTCTGTTCATACCACTTGGCAGTAAAGGCCTCTCAGATGGGTCCCCCTTACCTAAAATATAGAGCCTGCAAAGCCGGTTACAGCAGTCTCCTTTTGAACTGGGAGTGCTACATTGTAAGTAGGTTAGACTACTATTTTGTGACTGCACCATACACTCTAAAGTCTCCATGCCTTTGTCCCTGTGCTGCTATTCCTGCTCCTTCGTTCTGATTGCTCAGAGTGTTGTCCCCTCAACCACTCTGCAGATAAACACCCAAACACCTGGTCGGTCTGGTGACTTCTTAGTCGGTCCTCAGTGGCAGGTCTCAAATGTATTACCTGTGCTCTTCTCCTCTCTTTAGTCCAGAGGTTCTTAACCTTTTTTGTTCCACGGACCCCTTACTAAGTCCACAGTATACCGTATATTATTTAATAAATACATCACACCCGCACCACCACGTCCCCACAAGAAGAATGTTTTTTTTTTAATTTGAATTCAAGCTCATTGACCTCTTGTTAAGAACTCTTGCTTTAGTCTAAACTCCTCTCTCAGGCAAACTTAATTGGTCCTTCATTAACAGACAATATAATATAGTGCGTGCAGTTTAAATCCCTGAGTTTGGAGCCATGTTGCTGTGGTTGATAACCTGCCTGTATAACCGGGGTAAAAGTTTTTAACCTCTCTGTGTCTCAGTTTTGTCATCTGTGAAAAATAGATAATACTAATGTCTGCCTCTTTGTGAAGATTCAGTGCATTAATACAGGAAATATGCTTTGAACAGGGCCTGCACACACTAAGTACTCCATAAAGATTACCTACGATTGTTACTTCACAGCATTTCTTACATACAGCTATGAGAGCATTTACCACTTTGTGTCGCAGTCACTTTCTGTGTGTATTTTCCTCGGTAGACTGTGGCTTCTTTGAAGGTACCCCTGTTGTGTCATCAGTATCTTAACCCCAGTGGGCCCTCATTAACCATTCAATCGGTTCTGCTGTTTGCTTAGCCTGTAATAAAGCACTAGATCAGGGGTTCTTAACCAGGGGGTCCGGGAGCTTGAATTGAAAAAAAAATCAACTTATCTTTATTTTCTCTGACCTCTAACTGAAATCTAGCATTTCCTTCACCTATGAATGTATGCAGTAAATTACAGTAGTATTCATTTCATATCACATTACAGTTGTTGCATATCATGAAAAATCGCTCAAACACATCCATACTTTGAAATTACGTTAGTTGTTAGACCTGATGCTAGTTGAGGGTCTTAAAACTATTTGCTGCTACATTCTGAGAAAGGGTCTGTGGTTTTCACCTGACTGGCAAAGGGGTTCATGGAACAAAAAAGGTCAAGATATCCCCTACACTAGATCCTCCTGCATGTCAACAGTCTCTTACTTCTAGAAATGGTTGCTTTCTGAAAGTATGGCATTAAAATAAGAAACAAAACTGTCCCAAACCTCAGTGGGCTCTTCAACCAGAAATTTACTATACAGCAAAGTTTCTGACCCACTGTAGGCAGAATGTAGCTGATAATGTGCCGTTGTTGGGAGGAAGGCTCTCCTAGAGAATGAGAGCGCCTCTCATGTTTTTTGCTTAAAGGGACACTGTCCAGGGCTTGACAGGCTACTTCTAGATCTTTTTTGTTTTGTTTTGTTGGGTATAAGTAGAGCTGCTTCTGCCTTTTCAGCTTTATTCTTATAAATCTGCTAAAGATGGAAATGTTAAAACTTTTCCCTTTCAGTAATTCAGAGCAGAGATTTTTTATTTTTTATTTTTTTTTTATTTTTTTAGGTACCGGGGGGCCAGGGATTGAACCCTGGACCTTGTATGTGGTTTGCTTTTTGTTTTTTTGTTTTTTTTTTTTCAGGAGGCACTGGGAACCCAATCCAGATCCTCCCACGTGGGAAGCAGGCACTCAACAGCTTGAGCCACATCCACTCCCCAATATTTCTTTATTGTAAACATGATACAGAGCTCAGAATGAACGCCACATATGGGCTTTTTACAGAGAGTTCTGGAGCATCAAGTCACCTTGACCATTGTGGTCTCATTCTGCTGCCACCCTTAGCACCCCACCCCACCCCACCATGCCTGGGCTGTGCCGAGAGGGACTCATCCTTCTGCCTCTAGGTTCTGCCTCCCTTGAGTCTGGCCTGGTATTGCTGCCATATTAGTCTTTCTAATGATTTTTCTAATGCATTATAAAAACTCCTTCAAGAGTACCCCTTCTCCCAATAACATGTATTTTAGTGGCATTATTCCTCACAAGTGGTAGAATATCACAAGCTATTTAAATCATACTAAAGGTAATAAATCAATCTTTTTCTAAAATTGTTTTCAGTTCTTCATGATCAGATTTATTTGATGTTAGTGTTCTCATATTGGCTTAATATATGAGCTGTATCTCAGAGTACTGTTTTACATTGTTATGATTCAATTCCCAGCTCAATTTATCAGGATTAATATTTTGGGGATGGTGAACAGTGAGATTCCAGACTGAGTGATGAGAAGTGGTTTTGATAAAATGTCATAAATATTCACAAATGCAAGTGTTGGTCAAAAAAAAAAACCCCTATATTCTTGAAGAATTAAGTATGTATAGTAGTTATATGATACCAAGATTTTGGAAATTATTATGAAAAAGTAAAAATGTTTTATTAATGAAATCAATTTGTTTTTAGAAACTGATAATTAAGAAAATACTGTATTTATTTTCATAAAAAAAAGTATATCACCTGGTACGTAGGAAAGTTCCGAATTCTTTAACATGACATTTGGAACCCTCTACAGTCTGGCTCAGCTTACCTTTTTACTTTTACCACCTTATCTTCCACTGTACCCTAGAATGAACTTTGTGGCTTAAATTGGCTAATTGTGATTCCTGTAATGTCAATTGCATTTTCCTTTTTTACCTATCTGGAATATTTTCCTTTCAAAATTCTGTCTCTCCCTTATGATCTATTTTTTTATACTTTTTATTTTAAAATAAAGACTCACAGAAGTTCCAAAAAATAGTACATAGAGTCTTGTGTACCCTTCTCCCTGCTTCCCCCAATGGTGACATCTTATGTAACTGTAGTATTTTTTTTTTTAAAGATTTATTTTATTTACCTATTTCTTGCCCCTTCCCCCCCTCCGTTATTGTTTGTGATCACTGTGTTTGTTCGTTGTATGCTTGTTTTCCTTTTAGGAGGCATTGGGAACCAAACCCGGGACCTACCATGTGGGAGAGAGGCACCCAATTGCTTGAACCACCTCCGCTTCCTTGCTTTGTTGTGTCTCTCATTATGTTTTCCTGGTATCTCTTGTTGCGTCAGGTCACTGTGTTGCTCGTCTTCTTTAGGAGGCACTGGGAACTGAATCTGGAACCTCCCATGTGGTAGGTGGGAGCCCAATCACTTGAGGCATGTCTGCTTCCCATTACGGTAGTATAATGTAAGATCTTTTTTTTTTTTTTTTTCCCTTTAGGAGGCACTGGGAAACGAACCCAGGACCTCCCATATGGGAGGTGGGTACGCAACTGCTTGAGTCACATCTGCCTGTTTGTGTTTGCTTATTGTCTGCTGTTGCTTTTTCTCCTCATTGTCTGCTTGTCGTTCTTGCTCAGTGTCTGCTCATTGTCTGCTTGCTGCTTGCTTGTCTTGTCTTCTTTAGGAGACACCGGGAACCAAATCTGGGATCTCCCGTGTGGGAGGCAGGCGCTCAACTGCTTGAGCCACATCTACTCCCCCTCCCAAGATCCATTTTTTTTTTTCCTTATTTTTTTTTTTTTTCCCCAAGATCCATTTTTAAACTACATTTTGAAGATTATTCTTAGTGGTAAAAAAATTTAAAAAACTTCATTTTTTTGAGGCTGGATTGGGTGTGTGGAATTAGCCAGGAATATTTGGACTCTTGTAAAATAAATTAGGTATGTGATCAAACTTGGCAGAATGGTATGTAGTACTTAAAAAGGAAAAGGGTATGGCTAAGTGACATCATAAGACTGATTTTATCTGCTTTTATGAACTGCCCTTGAAAGAGTTCTAAAGAGGAGTTTCCAAAGGTGGAATGGGTGTATGGCCTCCTTAAATAATCAATTGAGGCATAGCATTCATTTACATGTGAATATTGTTATGTTGGTTAAACCAGTCTTGATATTTTATAGCCACACCATTTATATTCTCTTTCAATTCAATGATCTTCTTAGAGAATAAGTTTTAATAAAATAAGCTAATTGCTAAAACACACATTGGTATGGTATGTGACTATATCTCAATAAAACTGCTTTAAAAAAACAAAAAAACTGCACACACACGTGAGAAAAGAGTTTATTTTTTCTCATACTCATTTATTAAAGGAGGGCTTGCAAAAGGAGAGATTTTGGAAAATAAAATTTATTCTTTGTGCTGGAATCTTGCTGGTGAGAATGTAAAATGATGCAGCTACTTTGGAAAACAGTGTGGCAATTCCTCAAAATGTTAGCTGTAGGGGTCGGATGTGGCTCAACTGGTTGGGCGTCCGTCTCCCATATGGAGGGACCCAGGTTCGATCCCCGGGACCTCCCAGTAAAAAAAAAAAAAAAAAAAAAAAATGTTAGCTGTAGAGTAACCATATGACCTCCCACCTCGGTTTATATCCAAGAGAATTGAAAACAGGTTTACACAAAAACTTGGATACACATGTTCATAGCAGAATTATTCACAATAGGTGAAAACAACCCCCAAAAGTCCATCAACTGATATATGGATAAACAAAATGTGTTATATTCATACAATAGTATATTATTTAGCCATAAGGAGGCATGAAGTACTGATACATACTGCAACACGGATAAACCTTGAAAATATGATGCTGTGAAAGAAGCCAGGCACAAAAGGCTACATATTATATGATTCCATTTATAAGAAATGTCCACAATAGGCAAATCCATAGAAACAGAAAGTAGATTAGTGGTTGCCAGGGGTCAGGGTGGAGAGGGAATGCGGAGTGACTGCTTAATGGGTATGTTTTTTTTTTTTTTTTTTGTGGTGAATTTTAAATAAAAAAATTCTCTACTTTTCTGAATCAACTGTGATGTGGTTGGAGCATGAGGACCTGTTTGCCTGGGCGTGATGGGACATGTGTAAAAGATTTCTTACCTTCTGAGCTTCAAATGAAGCAAAAGATTTGTGGGAGAAGAGAGTAACTTTGTCAGCCTTAACCATGGTAACTGTTCGGTGCCCTGCCACCTCCGTGGGTGGAGTAAGAGGTAGAAGCAGATCAGATAAAGATGGAATGAATATATGTATAACCTCAGCCTTCTGCATGGGAAAATTGTGTAAATCATCCTTGGAATAATACCTTTTCTAACTTCACACACCTTTCTAGAACGTTATACTCTTAGGTGTTCATAGGGGTGGTTGGAATCAACTAAACTTTTAAATAAAAATATATATTATTAAAATAGTTGAGAACCCCTAAAAATCTCTTAGATCTCAGGCAAGTTATTAATACATAGAGACATCTTGAAACATTTTAACCAACCAGGTTCTGATGCTGTTAAATCTGATAGGCTACATACAGTTCTAGGCATTCTGTGTTGGACATGTACCTCATATATCTTAATTAGTGGCTATTAGGAGACAGATGTTTCATAATGAATTGTTATATGAACAAATTTAATAAGTCTTATATCTGTAGAATTAAATGTATTTTTGTTAACTTTGAAAAGTAAATCAATCTAGGTTTCCATCTAAATGTCAGAAATGTAATTTTCACAAATGACATACTTAAGTGTTCCATATTTGCATAAAAAGCTGTCTCTTTTTCTCAGATTGACCTATAACTTTGTGGTGTAAAAGTCCTGATATGTATAGAACTAGTACCAAGATGAGGTGGTAGATTGAGCTATATATATGTTTTAAAAATAAATCATAATTACCACTGAATTGTACACATGAAAGTGGTTGAAATGGGAAATTTTGTGTTGTATACATATTAATGCAGTAAAAAATATGTAAAAAAACATACTGCCATATCTGAGTCAGAGTTCAGTCTTATTAAATAAATGTATAAGAAATGAGAAGTAATAAGATTGGCCTAATAATACTAACAGATAATATACACTGAGTCTTACTATCTGCCAGGCACTCTTGTCAGTGTTTAACATTCATCATCTCATTTGATCCCCATAACAAACTTAATCTTGATTAGAAAAATTCAGTACAATGTACATGTTTTCAATGGTTAACATTTTTTTCTTAAACTATTTTAATGCAACAAGCATTTATTAAATCCCAACTGTGAACAAAGCCTGTACTGCACAGAGCAGTGGTCCAAACTGGAGTGCATGTCGAAGGGTCTCTAGGCTTGGATAGTTTGAAGGAAATAAATAAATTTCCCATTTCTTAACATTTATTTCTACTCTTTCCTAAAATTGATTTGTCTGAAGATGACACTGGCATCCTGGTTATGCTTTCCTACCCTCCCTTTCACCCTGGCTCTTCTTATAGTTTGACAAAAGATTCCTTTTCACGTCTTGAATCTCACCATGGTACATTTTTCTCTGAGGTGGAAAATCATTCCGGGTTCCAACGTAGATAACTTGGTGTTAAGTTTGAAACTTTCTTTTATCAAGGTACATAAATACCCTCCTCCATACATTTTATGAAGAGCTACATTTCCAAAAATGGAAATTGCTTTTTATGTTTAGTTATCAAAATTTATATCTGCACTGTTTTCATCAGTTGTGTACTACTAATATTTGTAACAATGACTCAATCCAAAAGAAATACTTTAAAAAATTAATAAAAAACCTCAATAGTTACATTTCTACTACAGGAAAATATGATAAAAGAAATTATGTTAAAATAAAATATTTTGAAAGAAGTAGAATGGAAATATAATTTCAAGGAGAAAAAGAACTAATATAACAATCCTGATAGGAAATGATTCTATTCTTCTAGATTTTTGTTTTTTTTACTCAAAGGTCAAGATTCAATATAATTAATAATTCTTGGTGCTTCATCAAGGACCATCTTAACTGGAGGGAAAAAAAAGTAATTCTGGAGACTTAAGGAGGAAGTTACTTGGTTTATTTTCATAGCCTGATACTAGTATCAGTTGCCACATTACCAAATTCTTGCAGTAATTTCTATGTAGGAGAAGCAAGCTGACTTATCTTTATATACTTGTTCACCTGACTGAGATACTAATAGCAGGCAACTTTAACCAAAGGCATACTGTGTGTCAAACACCTCTATTCTCTTTATAATAATTTTCTCATTAAATCTTCTCAAAAAATCCTTGAGGTAGGTAGATCCTATTATTATCATCCACATTTAGAACCGAGAACACTGAGGCTTCAAGAAGTGAAGTTACCCAATGGAAAAAAGATAGATTATTTCCCCTAAACATTGATCAAGAATATTGGTAACTCAGGAACCCTATTATTTCAGAAAGAGCATGAATTTATGAAGATAAGACTATTTTATTTTTGCCTTAGCCAGCAGCTGACATAAAACTATCATGACTTTTAAAGCCAACTGTGTTTTTTCCCCAGCCTTTTCCTTGGGTCATGAATTCATATTCAGCTAGCAAGTACTCCAAACCCACCCCCATCCCCCTGAAAGGGTAAAGAAAACAGACTTATTTCCCTTCATAAAAAACAAAGCTGTAATGTAAAGCTCTGAGTTTCACCCAACTACCCTCAGAGCAAGTGGCTTCACCCGTAACGGCTCAGGAAAGGATAGACGCTCTCCTTCCAAATCACTCCCATTGAAGAGCAGATGTGCTTACTAGCAAGTCCAGAGCTTAGACTGGATGCCCTAGAGGAAGAGGAAGAGAATTCTAAGGGTTCAGACCTACAAAGTCTGGCCTCTGAAGGAAAAATCTTAATTTGGGGTAACAAAATGAGTGTTTCAGGACCACTTACTCCAAATTCACAGTCCAAGAGAAAGGCCAAGTACTTGCCTAACCTCAAGGCTATGGGTTCCATAACATACAGCACTGTTGTTGTCTTCAGGTGGAACCGCTTCCCATGGCGAGCTTCTTCTCTGTCTCCTGGGTTAGGCCCAATGGTGCCAAGGCACTCTCACTGTCACTGATAGTCATCCTTTCTTTAAGAACTGCAAACATACTGGTCTGGTCTAATTTTTCTTTTGCATCTAGGTAAGACTGTTCTTTCCCCCAGACCTGTTTTTATACGTTCTAGCCTGGTTTCAAAAACTATATACATGCTGAAATTAAAACATGAAATATAAAAATAACACAGGGACATGGGTTTGAATACAGAAACTGATAGAGGAGTCTCTAAATTAACAAGACAAAACAAAAGAAAACACATACAGGGGCCAAATACCATGGTATGAGGTAGTCAATTGTGTAGTTTATAGTCCAGTCATCTCACCTCAGCCTTCCCAGAGGCTGGAGAAGATTCAGCAGGCTCGAGAGGCTACAAGCAGCCACTGCAAGGCCCCTCCAAAACTACATGGTCACCAGGGTCCAAGAATCCAGTTTGAGATGGCAGCAAAACCAGGACCAAGCTGTGTCGTTCTAGTCATAGGAATCCCATGTGTTTTCTGGAGTAGTTTCTGCCCGGCCCTGTGCTGGGGATGTCATCTCCTCAGCTGCAGTAAGGTTTGCAGATTAATATTGAAAGCTATGCTTTGTCTGGGTATTATCAAGAATCTGTTGCAGCTCCTCATCTTCAAACTGCCCCTCCACGCTTGGAATCAGAGCTTTGGACTCCTCAGCAGAAGCTTTTTCTGGAGCAACCAGCTCTGGACACTGGCCATGGTCTCTCTTCTTGAACTAGCTGAAACAGACTGTGTAGTTGAAAGTCTTCATGAGACCTCTGAGAGTTCCTGCTCATTCTCTGTGCTCTCATTCTGCTGCTTTCTATGCTCTAGCAGCATATGAACCTCTGAATTTAGAAGGGTCTCAGCTGCTTCAAACTCTTTGGGAAAGATGAGCTGTGAGGCGTCCTCCTCCAGGTCGTTGGTGTGTGGTTCGCTGCTACCTGCCACCGTGGCCCCGCCACACGCCTTTATTCTTGTAGTTTTAAAATGGAGGATGGTGGATATTAAATTGCTCAGGTATTTCAGTTTCATTGGATGCCTTTAGAGTAGCGATACAATAGCTTTATTTTTTTAGATGTCAGTTTTAAAATTAGCATATGTTGATATATATATAGGGAAGCATTGCCTTTGCAACTATTTAAGCTTTTGGTGAAAAGTTTTAGATGTCAACTTAAAAATATTCCAGCAGATATTTGTTTTTTTTTTCTCAAATTTGTTTTAGGGGATGGGGTGTAGGAGCAAAACTTTTTGAAGGAGTTTGTTCTAAGGGCGGTGTCCATGGAGAAGAAATAATTTCTGCCCTCAAGAAGCTTCACAGTTGAATGGTGAAACAGGGTCATATACACATGCCTTGACTTAAATAAAGCCTTTATTGTATCATGATAATTTGCTACTTCCTTAACATGGGCATTGTGCCTTGGTGTTGTGGCATGCTTATTAAGATGACCCTTGAATAGTGAGTTAGCTCATATGTGCTCTGTTTCCACATAGGCTTTTGTGCAGAACAGAGAGGGATTGTGCATTTGAAAAGACAGATGGATAGGAAAAGTGCCCGCTGCATTACCACTGATGAATAATTGGGCTTTCACTTGTTGTCTAGTTCCTGTGGTTATAAAGAGCATGAGACTGGGAGTCAGAAGACCGTAGTTCTTGTCCTGACTCTACCACAGGCTGTGTGACCTTGGCCAAATCACTTGACACTTTTAAGTTTCTTCATGTAAAAAATGCTTTAAACTGGATGATGTTCTGTGTCCTAAATTTGGACCCTATCAATTTTCCTACAGCTTTATATAGAGTGCATTCATTTTAGAAGGAATAGCTATAACAAATTTTAAGAAATAGATGCCAAAGTAATGGAGCAGACCACTTGCTTAATGTAATATTGTGGAGAGCTCATTATTTAAACTGAGGTGTGACTAAGACAATCTCTTGTACAGCCTGTCTTCTGTGTTGTGGGTCTCACCCCTGCCCCTTTTATTAAAAAAGAAAAAATAAAATCATTGTCCCTATTTTTTTTTTTTTTTGAGACTTAGAACAAATTCTATATAGGATTAGTACCTGAGAGTCTCAATTTTTAGCTTCATGCCCAGTGCCTCTAGTGAAAGCCACAGTTTTGCAATGTTTATGCAGAATATCAAAATGGATTATGGATTACAGACAACTCCAGGCTTTCGTTTTTATAGGTCAGAGGTGGAAACAGATAGAGCAATTATTGTTCACTCTTGTCATGGACTGGGTTCTGCGGTGCTTTATGGAGCAAAAATGAAACTCTTTGGAACAGTTCCACTAGAATGGATTTTCTGGGGGCTTATGAGGCTTACATTCTGCAATGGATACCCTTGTAGTACAAGAATTACTTCAAACTGACGTGGAATTAGGAGGCCAGAGAGGGGAGATGCCATCTGTAGCTCTCGTTCTTGCAAGTCCCTTGGCTGTTGAACAGAGATGTTTCCCATCAGTAAGCAGGTATTTGGTTATGTGTTGATAAATCCTCTCTGAACAGTTTTTACAGTAAGAGACTCTGCTTCATTTTCATGCCTTTGAAGGCTAAGACGAATATTGAAATGTGCAAAATTAGCTTGTGGTGATTTAACATATATGAATATTATCTATTTAGCTCCTGTCGCCAGGCTTCATCTCCTGTGTTTGTTCTTGCCCGTTGTCTCCGTTGTTTGGGACCAAGAAAGGTAATTGGATAAATCCTTATGGCTGATTTGCAGATGTTATTGTTATTTGTCTATTTATTAGCCTAGATATTCGATAGTTTGACTGATTGCCTTGTTTTGGTAGATGCTTAGATTTGATTATAAAGTTTTAAATTTATTATTTGGTGGCACAAAATGTGGGATGAAGAGGTTTATCTTTAAAGTGACTAGGTTTTAGTGCCTTTTGATGCTGAAGAGGGAAACACTATTTCCTGGCAGACTTTCTTGTGTTTTTGTATCATCAAATCTCCTAAGTCTGCAGTTTACATCTTGTCTGGTAGTATGTCTTGGCTTGTTTGAATGAGTCATAATTAAAATATAGTCACTGGGACTCATAATCTTGTCTAAACAGGAATCATAGTATAGAGATATTACTATGCCTTGCCAAGTATAGAATTAAAATGGTACAAGTCTCCTGTGATTATTAAGATGGATTTATAAATATTAACTCCTTTAGAAGAATTTTAATAGGTTTCTTTCTCACCTACCAAAAAAAGTCTGGAAAGTGAAAATAAAAATAAGTAAAAATAATGTTATTGGTGTTGCAATCTGGAAGTCCCTTTCATCTACTTGAGTTTTTATATTTATTATCTAAAAATGAAATTAGTGCTGTGTTTCCTTTGAAGAGATTCAAGAAATAGAACAATTTTAAAAACAGGTTTTGACATTCCTTTGTTCATTGACAAAATTAACTGATGAAGGTTTCTAGACGGGAGTGCATTAGAGATGGGAGTAGGAAAAACCCAACATTTATTGAGCACCCATGCATTAGGCATTTAACCTCTTGTCTACTTTATGAGGCAAGTCCTGTTATACCAATTTTATAACAAATATTGAGACTCAGAGTAATGAAGTAACTTGCTTCAGGTTACACAGGTAGTAAATGACAGAGTAGGGATTGTAACCAAGGTCTTTCTGATTTCCTCTCCGAAGTTCGCAGAAATGCCACCGGTTGCCTAAGATTAGGAACACTGACTCAGGGCATGTGGCTTCTGATCCATCTCAATAAGTAATATAGCTAATGTTTGTTATGACCATTTAGTAGAAAGTATTTTACAGAGCCGGGACTGTGCTGGGGCAGTAGCCTTCAAGTCAATAAATGTGAATTAAGACTTTATTGCCAAAACAAAAATAAAAAATAAAATAAAAAAAGAATTTATTGCCAGGTACTGCACTCAGTGCTGTGGATGCTGTGCATGCAAAGGTGAACAACACATTATTTATACCATGTTTTGTTCCATAAAGGATTTGAGGTGGCTGGCAAGAAGTAAATATAATAATACTGTAAAATATAACTGAAATTTAGAGCCAGGGAAAATTTAAATTGGATTTGGAGGCCAGGATCTGTTCAAATAATTCGACGTGGGCCCAGGTGCTGAGAAGCTCAGTTTGATGTTGATACTAGTAGCGGCCTATAGAAGTTGAGCTTCGTGATGGCCAAGCTACATTGAGGCATAATTGATGTATTGAGCAGTATTATGAAAAATTGGGGCAATTTTTTGGGAATTCCCATGAAAATGTCATTTGGAGTTGGTTTTGTAGGTGGTGGTGCTTTTGCTGTTTATTTATATGAGATATCAGGTGGATTTTTATTAATTTTCAGTTTCCTTTTAACCTCCTCAAGTGGGCAGTCTAAATACCAAGGCTGAGGAGCTGAGGAGCTGAACATTCCCTTTAGTTTTCTGTGGTAGTGGGTTTTTGTTGACATGATAAATGTGAATTTTAAAGCTGAGATGGAAGAAGTAGAAGTAGTGAATTGCAGCTCAGAAATTGCTCTATTTCTCTTACACGTGTTTTTCTTTTAGTCATTGTCTTAGCTTACCACAGGGCTGCCACTGCAAAGTACCAGAAATGGGTTGGTTTTTATAATGGGAATTTTATTTAGGGTAAAAGCTTGCAGTTCAGAGGCTGTGAAATGTCCAAATCAAGACATCAAGCAGAGATGCTTTCTCAACAGAGTCAGCTGCCAGTTATCCTGGCACGTTGCTACTTGGTGAAGCAAGACGGTGGCCGATTTCTACCGAGGTCTCTGCCTTCCCCTTCAGAATCATCGTCTTAGCTGTGGGCAACCAGGCATAGGGCTTGTCTCTTTCTAGGCCTCTTCTGTCAGTCTCTCAGGGCTTGTCTGCCTTTCTGCAGCTGTAGGTGAACCCGAAATCCTCTCTCACATGGCAGGATCAATATAATATGGCAGTTTCCTTTTTCTCAGTGTCTCTGTTTATATTAGACCCAGCAGAAGGGCGGAGACACAAGCTGGCCCATGCCTCACTGATGTAGTCCAACCAAAAGGCCCCACACCCACAGGAATGGATTAGTTCAAACAAAAACAAAAACAAACTGTCACAGTCATTAAATTTTTCTGTCCTTGGTTTCTAGACTTGGTTCATGGCACCTTAAGGGATGAGGTGGGATGCCTTTTGCTTAATAAAAAACTACTGAGCTTTGCCAACCTCACAGACTAGGGAAACTCATCAGGTAAATAATCTGTAATTTGAATATGGAGGCTATGGACATCTCTTGGTTTTAAAAGGCAAAACAAAAGATTTACTATTCAAAGGGGTATATGAACACAGCTTTATGACAATAAATTGTTGCACAATACATAATCTTCCACTGTGGTAGCTGAAGAGATAACAAAACTGCATAATTGGGAAGCGGCTGTGGCTCAATCAGTAGGGCTCCCGTTTACCATATGGGAGGCCCCGGGTTTGGTTCCCGGGGCCTCCTGGTGAAGGCAAGCCCGCCCTCACGGTGTGGTTGGCTGACCCAGAGAGCACAAGCAGCAAGGGGAGGATAAATGAATAAATAAATAAAATCTTTAAAAAAACAAAAACAAAAAAAAAAAAAACTGCATAATTACACCAACAGTTATTTTCTTTATAGAATTTGGTGGCTACTGAGTAAACAATTTTTTTAGCTTACCTTAATTAGCTTAGTTATGTGCCATTGAGTCTTATGTTTTTCCTTCATGTTGCTGCACTCTACCTTCTTAGCTGAACAGAGAAAGATATTATTTTAAGAGAGGGCTTTGTCCTATAGCATTTTAGCCAGTTGGCTTTCCTTAAGTAGGGTGGTTACTCATGTTTGGATAAAATCTGCCTCAGGAAGAAATCACAATGAAATACTTATTGAAAATATTCAGATAGTCACTGTACAGGAAAGCCTCCTAGAAAGTAAAATTTTGCAAAGTTGTGCTAAAGTTTATTCTCATTTTTAAATTCATCCTTATGTGTGTTAACCATATAAGGGTTTCTGGTTGTGGTGCCGAAGTGTTGGCAGAGGCCTGCGTTGTGTCTCTGGTGCTTCTCCTGGAGGTCTGGCCTTCGAGACCATCTGTGTTTCCTTTCTAACCTGCAAGCTGTGTTTGTTAGTGTAGTTCAAATTTCTGCCAATAGAGTTTAAAGAATGCAAATGAGAAGATACAGGACCTGTGTGTATTAAGTTTCTTTAGGAGAGTCAGCTCCCGGAGCTTGGAGGTCGCTGTTGAGAGTGCTGTGGGTTCAGTGGGAAAGGGTGCTTTGGTGAATGGGCATTATCTGTATGGGCTCAGAAGGGGGGAACCGCACCAAGTGTGCCATGTATCTGCCATCCCTGGTGTCATTTATGTGTGATTGAACGTGATCTCTGATCATAACAGCAGTCCACAGACTCCAGATAATAATTTGAACAGGGATCTGGGAGACAGAAAAAGGATATGAGTACATAGAACAAAACTGGAATAGTAAAGGGAAAATCACATGTGGATGAGAAGAATAGAGAATGGAGAGTGGTATAAAATTGGGAAGAAAAGAATTAAAAAGAAATAGGAAAGGGGTGTGGATGTGGCTCAAATGGTTGGGCGTCCGTCTCCCATATGGAGGGATCTGGGTTCAATCCCTGGGACCTCCCGGTAAAATACAGAAAAATATAGAAGGCACATGGGCTGCTAGGCCCCACAAGTGGGTGCGCCTCCAGGCCCCGCATGCAGGCGAGCCCCCCGGCCCCGCTGAGCCACGCAGCAAGATGATGATGTAACAGGAGAGTGACACAAGAGAGAGCCAAGATGAGACGTGCTGAAAAATCAGGAACTAAGGTGGCGCAGGCGGTAGAACACCTCTCTCCCACATCAGAGGTTCCCAGGATTGAATCCCAGTGAAGACAGGAGGAGAAGGATGAGAAGAGAGGGCAGGAAACAGACACAGAGAATTGCCCAGTGAATGGACACAAAAACAGCAAACAGGGGTGGGGTGGGGAAGGGGGATTTAAAATAGATAAAAATAAATAAATCTTTAAAAAAAAAAAAAAGAAATAGGAAAAATAAACAGGCTTTACCATTCTCATTTTCTGATTAGTAAAGGAAAAAACATCTGCCTGTAAAATTCTTGGGCTTCTTTAGATAATAAAATTAAAGTGAATTCAAATTGTGTTGTTGTTTAGAGTAGATAGTCTTAAAATCTTTGTCATTTTCAAGGTAAAAAACAAAGCCTGGTACTTATGATACTGTCTAAGCTGGCTTGTATTCTGCTTGGGATAAAACAGAATAAGTGGACTTTCATAATACCCTGTGATTTTGGGAAAGTCTTTCTGCAAAATGATTATAGACTCTTGGGACTATATGTTATCTCCTCTCTATTCTCATGCAGGATCATACTTACCCCAGTTTTTCAGGTATTTTAGTATCAGTGTTTTCCAGACTGAGTTCTGTGTGGAATACTGGTCTCCCTTAAAGTTTAAATAGATGTTTTAGGATGAAAAGGATTCTTTCATTAAGTAAGTTTGGAAACTGTTAGGATAAACAAAATTAGTTCCTTCACTCTAGGACTTCTCAGAGCTTTTAAAATGCCGGTGTGCCTCGTGAGCTCCTGAAGATTGCATAGATGGGGGATACTGTGGAAGGCAGGTCCGTCCATCAGCACTGGCTCCAGGCTGTGAGGAGAAAGTACTTTCCTTTTCACCTTCTCAAAGTTGATATTTCTCTAGTCATGCAGTACATTCTAAATGACTTAAGAACACTTAGCAAGAGTTCAGGTGGATGGTGGGAGGAGAGATGCAGGATATTGTGGAACATGTGAACATGAAGGTTCAGTGACAGGCTTGAAACGGCTGCTTTCCTTGTGGGTGGAAAAGTGGTGAGTGCAGGCTTTGGAGTTAGGAGCACCTGGGGAGGTCTTTCAGCTTCTTCATTTATTAGTTGGGATCTTGGGCAAGGTTCTTAACTGTTCTAAACCTCAGTTTTCTCCTCTGCAAAATAATACTAGCTGCTTCCTTAGTGTCCTTGTGAGGATTAAATCAGGTAATCAGGTAAAGCACTTATAGCATTGTGCCTGGCACACATTACGTGCTCATCAGATGTTACAGCAGATTGTATTTAATGTAAAATTAACTTCTTTTCTCCTTTAAAAAAATATTCCCTTTGAATTTGGACCTTCAGTTTTTCACCAGCTAAAAGCACTAAATTGATCCATTGTTTATGACTTTCTTCTTTTCTTCCCTTCTAGTGCCCAGTACTTTATCTTCTGATTTGGGGAAGATGGTAGTCTAAATTTTAGTTTATTTGTTCTCTATTTCATAGCAAATGAGTGAGCGCCAGATTAGGAGTCCAAAACACCAAGTTCCAATATTTTTTTTATTCATTCAGTTCCACTTTCTATAGGTGATGCTGGTTGTGTTACTCAGCCTGTGCTTGCGGTCACAGAAAGCAGTGATTTCCAGTGCTTTCATCACCTCTTTTGAGAAATGTAAAAAACCTCACATCTTACTGCCTTTTGTAATATTTAAAAATAACGCCCAAATAACTTTACTTTTTAAATTAAAGGATAATTATCTGGGAACAGAAAATGTTTCCACTTCTGATGTGCAGGAAGAATTCTAGTGTAGATTGCACCATACATGCTCTACAAACACTGTGTTAGTAGGGAGCATGTCATGAACTGAGTTAATTGTAGGGTTTGTTTGTTTTTTGAATACTTTCTCATTGTTAAGTTCTATTTTTGGTGTTTATAGTATGAAGACAATAGGTATTTTTTTTGTTTTCCAAATAAAATTGATTTTATTCATTGTTTTTTTTTTTTTTTTAAAAAAAAACTAAACAAACACCACCACCCTCCAGAGTCAGAGTCCCCCTTCCCCTGCTCACAATTACTATAATATCAAAGCAGAGCTGAGGTAATTCTGATCTGAGAGATCCTGCATATGAATGAGGGGATATTTGGAAGAATTTTAGCTTTGATTCATTTATATGGAAGTAACAGTAAAGGTAAGTGGAGAAGAGAGTTAATGCACATAAAGACTGTAGCAATTTATTCTAGCTAGAGGATGCATTGATTTGGCTATAAATTATTCAACTTGGTATTCTGTGAAATTTTCTTTGCATAGTTCTTTGGTTGAGCAGGTTCAGATCAGGCTAAGCAAACAGGAAGATTGTGCTTGGAAAGGAAGAAGGTTGTCTTTAGCCAAGGCATGTCAGTAATCCTATAAGGGGAGTCCTCAGACAGGATGTTTCTATTTTAAAAAATATTGCCAGATATGTAAATTCACATATCTGGTGTCACTAATTCTGGCTAAGGTTTATGCTTTCTTTTGATTCAGGAACAAGACAAAACAGTTCTCTGCTTCAGAACACACAAGAAAAAAGAAAAATCATAAAACTTTCAGAACTACTGAGGTGGTATGGTTTTTGATGCATTCAGCACTTGGGAAAGCTGAGTGCAAACAGGGGAAAGGTGTTTAGCCCAGGGATTAACTTGTCTCTTGGCGAGGAACCCAGTGTGGGCACTTGAGTCACTGTCTCTGGCGATGCTGTTGTCTTTTGTGCACATGGGTTTTTTTTTTTTTTTTTTTTTTTTACCATTTCTATCTTGGAAGTTGTCTCTTTATCTAGGGCAATTACCCTATTTACATAGGAGGAAAATTCAAAGCTAGTAGTTGTTTTGTTTAACTAGAACTTCCCTTTGCATCTGGTCCTAAGCTGAGTCACTGAGATTTGTTTTACTCACTTGAGGTCTTGATGCTTGGGAGTGGCAGAAACCTGGAATTCTGTTACATTTCTTTTTCCATCCTTATTTGTATTACTTGCTTAATGCAGATAAAAGGTCTCAGATCTGCATCTGGAGCACGGTAGCCTCCTTTGACAGAGTCAAGACAATGATGACAGGAAAGCAAGCTTAGGACCTAATGATTCTACCTGGAGAGCTCTTGCTCTTTCTGTTTAAGTTCTGTCATTCATTGTTGACACCTCGCTTAAGGAACTGCCCAGTTTCTTCCGACCCACGGTAATCATTTCCTCCTTTGAACTCAAGTAGCCTAGTTGGCTCTGAGTAACATAGCAATAAATCTTGTTTTACTTTGTGATATCTCTTATAATTGACTTTTATTGTTAATGTAGGCTGCTTGAGGGCAAGGGCTGTTGTTCTTCAAATCAAATTCCCATACAGTTCATAATAACTTGAATTTTCCCTAGATTTATCTTGGAAAGTTTTCCTGCTTCTCAAATGGCAAAGGGACCCTTTAGAACATTTCATAAGAACTCTCAGAGTTTTTTTTTAAAAGATGTTTCAGTCCCTCACTGTGTTTGCCTGTGGCCTTGATAAAATCACTTCTGTCCTTTTTTTTCCCCTTCCAACAGACAAAACCAAGGATCTGGATAAAGACCAGGCACCATAGCCTTCCTAGATTAATAATTACCTAGAGTAGTTTTTGTTTGTATCCTTTACTTAGGCTTACTTTCTACTATCAAATATTTTAAAGATGGGAACAATCATGTATAGTAGTTAGTTATGGGGGCAGAGTATAAACAAGCAAGCATTTAAACTTAAGGTTGATTGATACACTGCTCTGAGTTTCCTTTTTAAGGGATTTATTTCTTAAAGAATTATGATTTTCAAATGTAAACGGAATCTGCATGTTTTTATATAATACCCCAACTTTCATCAGAGTTATTTTATGTTTTTCATTGCCCTACTGGAAGTGTTAACTATTTTGTCTGTGAGCCATTTAATATCTTTCTCTCACTGACTTTGATTTGGTTACAAGTCTGGAGAAACTAAAGATATGTCAACACAAGTCGACTGTAGTGGAATAATTACAATAAATATGCCCTTTTTTTTTTTGTTTGGGGAGAAAAGTCTAAAATTCTACTTGAAAGGGGCTGTTCTGAGCTCTTGAGAGGGTATATTTAGATCTTCTTTTTTTACTTCCTCTAACATATTGTGGGGAAAATATAAACCTTGAGTTATTTCCTAAAATATTTCCCATGGTGATTACTACCTTGGATTTGAAGGCTTCTTTCTTCAAGAGCTTTGACTGTTCTATAGGCAGAGTCAGATTGCTGGCTCTTTTTTAAGTGGAGTCCGAGTGGGCCTTCCAGAGCTTTTTATGAGCCCATGAACCCATCATTTGTCCCCTTAACATTCCTTCGCTGTCTCCATAGCTCCCATATTTCCGCATTTCCTTCTGTGGTGGGTATTTGTTTTTTGAGACCTATACTGGTAGTTTTGATGAGGACCCTTGCTACTGAATAGAATGTCTCAACTTTTAGGAAAACATAATTATTTTACATGTTCTTTATATTATGATGAAATGCTATTTACTTATATTATTATTTCTAAAAATTTTGTTCCTTCTTTCTATCTTGTCCAAAAAAGGTTGGCTCTTGGGTTTTTGAAAATTATAGATATATGCTATGTATGGGGCCATAAAAAATAATTTATTTTGTTTTTATTTTCCCTTTTCATTTTGCATTTTTTCTTTGCTGTCTCTTTTCTCTCATGGAATTCCCAGCCTCACACACCTCCTTCTTTGCTAGGATTCCCTTGTTATTCACAGAGAGGAAAATAATTCATTGTCTTTCTTTTGTTTTTTGGGAGGTACTAGGGATTGAACCCAGGACCTCGTACATAGGAAGCAGGCACTCAACCACTTGAGCTATATCCGCTCCCCTCATTGTCTTTTTTCTTCCAAAATGTATTTTTGAAGTATTATTATTCTTGAAAACAAATTTACCTAGAGGCTTTATGTTTTGAGCTTGGGTGATTTCTTACTGTTACCTGTATTAGATATTTTAAAAATTGAGGGTAAAACTACTTCTGATTGCGCTGGTTTCTGGAATAATATTGTGTAGCTGGAATTTGTTTCCCGAGCCCATTCCCCTAGTCAGAGGTTTTACAAATGAAATTTTATCTGAAGCCCCAATAGTGTGATACTAATAAAAATGAAACTTTTAATATAAATTTATTTTATCAGTTTGTCAGATTTTTAAGACAGTCACAGAGACGTATGAGGAAGTTTTGATGATCACAAAAAGAGTTATTGATGACCATACCTGGCTTCTTTTTGTATTTTGTTTTGATTTCACAGTATCCAAAAAAATCCTGGTTTACATAGAAGAGTAGTTGTAAATGGTAGCAATTTTTAAAAACACCTTGCAAGGCATTTTACCAACAGGTATGATAACGGCCACGAACATTTTTGAGACTCTTGATAAGAGCTTTATATATATATATTATTTTCACAACCTTATGATATAGGTAGTTACTTTTGTCTCTATTTTACAGGTGAAAAAACCCAAGGCGCAGTGCGGGAGAGTAACTAATAGAGTAACTAATACACAATTCATAAGTGGCAGAGCTAGGCTCAGGTCTGGTACTTTTAACCACTGTGCTTTATTTGTATTGTTGAGAAAACTTTTCCATTGATTTGATCTAAAAGCTTTAAAATGGAGCAGGAAATGCACATTTCCAAATAGAATCGCTAATATTCTTAATATTCTTTAATTCATACTTGTTCAGCCTGGAGGAAGGGTTGTTGAATAAGTTTCTCAGCTAATTTAAATCTTCATTGTGTATTAGAAAATACATCAATGTCATTTTAAAAAAACAACCCTCATTACCTGTCTCTTTTATTCACTCATAGTTTCAAAACAGATAAACGTAGTTTGTTTATTTTAGTATGTCCAGTTCAAACTTTAAGCTTTAATTTTATCATTGACATTATATGCAGTTATAAAGCATGGTAACATTACAACCTTGCATTGCTAATTTAAAAAAAATATTTGCAGGATATACCAGCAGATGTAGCCATGTTATAATTGAGAAATACTAAGCTAAAGGAGTTTCTTGCTAACCAAAAGTGAAAAAAAAAAGTACAGTGGCTTTGTTTTTTTGTTTTTGTTTTTTTAAATTTATTTACTTTTGGTCTTCTTTGAAATATTTATAATAGAAATTGCTCTTGAATAGCCAAAAAAAATTTCAGTATGAAAGAGTATTCTGGAACTCAGCATATAATTATAAAAACTCTGTAAAGCCTGAAATTTTAAAACCACACCTTAATAAAATTGATAATTTGAGTTATCCTGGCATCTTCTTAATAGCTTATGTTGTCTATGGAGCATGCCATGATTACTTATACCATATTTAGGTATTGTTTTTATAAGAGTCACTACTTCTACAGGTTTTCCTGGCATTGTTTTCTTACCCTCAGTTCAGATTTCATTATATTTTGGTCATCTTTTTTTGAGAGTGTACTAAAATTGATCCAATACTATTATGTGTATCTGTTTCACAAATAATAACTTCTCATCTCTATTTGTATGAACCATATCATTAAAACAGTTTGAGATCTCCTACATTCATGTTCTCTCCTAAAGTGTGGAGATTTCACATAATCTTAGCCTCGCAGTTTTTCAAGTATTATAGATGCTTTCCTCTGGTCTCTGTTTTCACATAATGGTGCTAATTACATTGAAGCAGAAGTGTGTTCATCCAGTGTACTTGTTATATATAGTGTTATTAGTCTTCCAGCCTTTTGCTTCTCCCGTGGCTTCTTTCTCCTTCTGCCTTTCACTCTACATGTAAAGGATTCTAGTAATTCAGATTAAAACCCAACTTGATTCGGTTGGACCGCCCTTAACTGACCTGATTTCCTGAAGAGATTTTACTTACAGTGGGTCTACACCTACCAAAGTGCGGACCGAGACCAAGATGGTGTCCAAACTGGGGTACACCATTTAATCCCCACCAGATACACATTTTTTTTTTACAATAAAGTGAAAAGCTTTATTTTTATGCTTTTATGCTTTCTGTGTTTTTCCCACAAGATAGTGTTATAACTTGACAGGAATCATAAATCAATTTTGTAAAATTTAAGTTTATAAAGTATACCAGGGACATGGGAGATTTTTTTTTTTTTTGGTAAAGGTGATCTCTAGTGACAAATAGCTGTTACCTTATTTATTGATATGAGATTTTTTCATTTCATATACTATTATCAGTGTGTTTGATAATGGTTGAAGAATCAGTTGGTACTGCTTTCTCATAGTAATTATTTAGCCTTGAGCCTAATCAGTCTTGTTAAATCCATTATCAAGTTTTTAAGTTGAATTTCAACATTTTAATCCTGCTTTGATCTAGTTCTTTGAGGGCAATCATTTTACCTTACCACAAACATAAGTTATTGAAGAAGTACTGAAAGCTTAGGATAATGCTATTTTAAATATAAAAGTAGAGCAAGCAAGAAGGGGCCAAACCTTCATGTTCCAGGTTCACCTATTTGGTCACTGCCAGTGCTGTGTCATCTACAGCATGTGCTGAACGCATGTGCCTAACTCTTGCCTGATACTTAAATGGAGTGTGGCACATGTGTGCATATACAGTTTTATGTGAGTGGATATTTACAGCCCTGGGTTAAAAAAATAAAAAATTAAAGAGAACAAATACCATTGCACAGCTAGTTTTCCTAATCAAGGACACAGTTTAAAGAATTTCACATTCTGTCCACTGCAAATACACAGAAATGGTGGGAGAAGCCTTATTTCAAGTCCTGCACAAACACAAGTTAATCTGGTAGGTGTAATTTTCTGTAGCTTGTCTCCTTTATATTAAAATTAGCATATAACATATCTACGTGTATATTTGCTAGTGCAGTCTTAAAACTATAGTTAAAATATATTAAAAGTATTAATATATTGTTATATTAAAGTATATCAAATATATTTAAAATACATTATATTAACTAAAATATAGTTAAATGTATTAAAAAATGAAAGTAATTTAAATGTTTACAAAAGCCCTGAAACCTAATTTTTTGGGACATAGTTTGGAAAACCACTGTCCTTAGCCTAGTTCATTTTCTAAATTCAGGAAGCATAAATTTTCACTAATGAGTCAGAAAGAGGCTATGAATTAGCTTGACTTAGAATGTATTTGTCTTGAGAGAAGTTGCATTATCATTATCAGCTGAAGCATGGGTTTTGGCTGCACAGATTTGTTAATTAATTAAGCATGGTTAAATAGATGAAGTCCTTATTTCTCATTCCATGAAATAGCATTCTACCCTGTAAACCAGCATTAAAGAAATAGGCCAAAATGTATGACTGCACTCAGCAATACTGGGCATGAATGGTTACTGTCATCTTTTAGGTAGAAGATATTATTTTAGCATCTGTACTGGGAACTTAAATACACATGACTGTTAGGTTGAAGTTCTCCATCAAAGGGTCAACCTGAGTGGTGTTGGCATAGGAACCTCCTGGTTAGGTGCAGGAGTCTAATCCATTTATAGTGTTCAGGATCTTCTTTATCTTTTCGGGAATTAAAAAGTATTCGTCAGATATGATGAAAGATTGCTTTATGAGTAAATGAAATCTCAATTATTTGTTTATAGGTATGTAAGGATGGAATATTTAACCATTAAAGGACCTCTCTCACTTTTGAAATGTCTATATTTTATATATTAATACTTCATTTATTAATATTAAATGTGATTAAGATATTCTGTATAGTGAATACTGCTGATAACTGAGTCTTAATGGCATCCTATTGTTTAAACTGCCATTTAGATTATAGTCCCCAATTGGAAACAACCAACAGAAAGATAATTTGTAGTATATTCATACAATTGAATACTACTAATGAATAAAAATGGATGAGCTGCTAATGGACCTCAAAAACATTATGTTGAGGAAAAGAAGCCCAACACACAAGGGCGTATGCTACATGATCCCATTTATATGAATTGTAGAACAGGAAAGCTAGGTTATGGTGGTGAACATCAGAACAGTGGTGCTTCTCTAGATGACATTGACTGGAAAAGGGCAGGAGGGAGCTTTCTGGTAGAAATGTACTGTATCTTGATGGGGGTGATAGTTACATGGGTATCTAAATTTGTCAAAATTCATCAAATGGTATACTAATCTATGCATTTTATTGTGTGTAATGATGCCTCAATAAAACTATTTGGAATAGAAATCTTTCGAAGATGAATAGTAGTAGTAATGGTAGCAGCGGTAGTAGAAATGACTTACAAGTATTGCGCTCTTGTGTTTCAGACAACAGCCTGATGAGGCAGGGTAGTTAGTTCTATTTTACATATAAAGAAACTGTGTCTTAGAGAATATATGACTTTTTCAAGGTCTCAGAGCTAGTAAATGATTCATTCCAAAGACCTATTTGACTACATAGCCAGCGAGCTTAATAGTGACTCTTTCCTGGGTATGTATAGTTCATGTATTAAGTATTGTCCTGTCTTCTTAAACAGCCATATGAGTATAATTTAAATTTATTTGATGACTTAGGGTCATGATTATGAACATTACTTATTGTATTGAGGTGTATAGGGCTCTTTTTTCATGAATTGAGTAAATGAAATGTTTTGTTGAATTTGGTTTTATAATATTCAGTCTCTTCCTTTATGCTAGGTGGCACTTCATTTAGCTCTAACGGATTTGTTTTTCTTCCTCCTGATTACCCCTTTTACTTTTTCCCCTTCTTCTAATGTACTGTGGACTGGAAACTAAGCTTCACGATTTTTGTACAAAAGGATTTTAGTAGCCCTTCAGCATAATGCATGAGGATTGGTGCAAGAACTTCCTGATTTATTTTGGCTTCTCAGAGCTGTGTTTCTCTTTTTAAACTTAAACCTTCTGGTATTTGGTTGTGTTCCAGTTAAAAGCAAGATGAAACTAGAGGAGTAGAAACAGCTTTTGTGTGTGTGTGTGATGACTAACAGCTAGTATTTAGGATTAGCCCATTGTTTATGTAACAAGTCAGTTTGGGTCAATAGACTTTAGGCCTAAAAGAAATCAAACTATAAGTAAGCACGATGCTTGCCAAATATTTGGATTGGGGTGGGGAATTGTAATTCTGCATGGGGTGACAGGTTTTTATTGATTTTGGTTATTTTGACATTTGTAAGGTGAGTGCTTTTATTTTATTTTTAAGTCAGTAGTTTGAAAATAAAATCTTTGGAAAAAATGCTTTAACTAATGGCTTATCCTAACTTCCAGAAAAAGCAAGGGATTTAGTAATTTTTGGGAGGAAGACCTGACTTTGTATGCATTTATATTCTCTATTTTACAGGTTTATAGCATGCCTGTGCAAAGCATAGGGTTTATTTTTTTTAAGATTTTTTATTTATTTATTCATTTATCTCCCCCTTGCTGCTTGTGCTCGCTGGGTCAGCTAACCACGCCGTCCGGGCGGGCCTGCCTTCACCAGGAGGCCCTGGGAACCGAACCCGGGGCCTCCCATATGGTAAACGGGAGCCCTACTGATTGAGCCACAGCCGCTTCCCCAAAGCATAGGGTTTAATACATATAAATTGACTGAATGGAGGCCAGTCTACTCATTTTGAGCCTTCCCCACCTGACTTTGTGGTAACCATGGGAGAGAGAATACTTTAAATGTTTTTATCAGACTAGTAATAGGAATTTTGGCCAGTGGACAGATTGCAGAAGGAATCTGCAAAAAGAAGATGAGTAGTTTTATTATTTTTGCTCTATCTTATGTCTTTAGATGCATTTCCCCCACTTTCATCTAGCCTCCTCCTACCAGATGTGAAAAAGAAGCCCATTTTTATTTTTTGGATGAGACATTTGAGAAGTAGGAAATTCTGTTCTGTAGGTTCTAAAATATCCATCATGCCTAAATGATGGATGTAGTCTATTCTAATTCTTATTTAAGGGTTTGAAGCTTTTGGCCTTAAAAAAACTATATAATAACTATATAATGATGTTATAAAATAGTGACTTAATTCAAGTTTATTTAATGTTTGCTACATTTAAGGCACTCTAGGAGAATAAGAAATGTGTGGCATGGTCTCTGTCATTAATGTAGTTGATAACCTAATTGCCTGAGTTATTCAGATGACCAGTTTAAAAAAAGAAAGTTACTGTGTTGTCTTTATGACCAAGCTTTTCTGGTAGGAAATGTCATGACTGGATTTAACTAACATTGTTAAAAAGTAAAGTATAGGGAGCAGGTATAGCTCAGTGGTTGAGCGCCTGCTTTGCCTGTATGAGATTCTGGGTTCAATCCCCAGTATCTCCTTAAAAAAAAAAAAAGAGTAAAGTGTAGGTAGTTTATCCCACAGGAGGAGATGGTTAATAGGACACAGTACATGTGTTGCCTTGGTAGGTTAATAAGGTGGTTTTTGACTATACATATATATATAAGAGAGGGAGAGATAGAAGTAATTACTTTCCCGTTTATGAGAGGTGAAATCTTTTATGCATAGTCTCAGAGGATCACAATCTTTTTGAGCATAACAACTTCCTCAAGTTGATAATGGGCATCTGCAAAAGACAGTCTTTTCATCAATAAATGGTTCTGGAGCACTTGGATATCCAAAGGCAGGGGGAAAAAAAGATAAATTGGACTTCATAAAAATTAAAAAGTTTTGCTTGCCAAGGAGATGAAAAGACAAGCTACAGACCAGGAGAAAATATTTATGAACCACATATCCAAGAAAGGACTAATATCTAGAATCTCAAAGGACTTTCAAAATTCAATAGTGAGAAAAACAATTCAATTTGAAATGGGAAGAAACTTGGAGATAAATCACTGAAGAGGCTATACAGATAGCACATAAACACATGAAAAGATATTCAACATCATCACCCCAGAGGAGACTGCCAATTAAAACCACAGTGAGATTTCTCTACATCCCTATCAAATAGCTAAAATAAAAATAATGACAATAGCAAATGCTGGTGAGGGTGTGGAAAAACTAGATCACCTATATATTTCTGGTGGGAATGTAAAATGGTGCAACCATTCTGGGATACAGTTTGGCAGTTTCTTTAAAAACTAAACGTGACTACCACTTGACCTAGCAGTTGCAGTCCTGGGCATTTATCACAGAGAAATGGCTTATGTTCACACAAAAACCTGTACATGAATGTTTATAGCAGTTTTACTTGTAATAGCTCCAAACTGGAAACAACTCAGACATCCTTCAGTGGGTGAATGGTTAAACAAATTATAATACATCTCTACCGTGAGAAACTACTACTCAGCAATAAAAAGAACTATTTTTTATTAAAGCAGTTTTATTGATATATATTCACATACCATACAATCCATCCAAAGTGTGCCATCATTGGCTTTTAGTATAATCACAGTGTTGTGCATTCATGCCACAAAAATAGAAAGAGCTATTGATACACATTACAATCTGGGTGGATCTCCAGAGAATTGTGCTCAGTGAAGAAAGCCAATCCCGAAAGGGTATATGCTATATGATTCCATTTATGTAACATTCTTGAAATGACAAAATTATAGAAAAGGAGAAGAGATTAGAGGTTGCCAGAGCTTAAGCAGAGGTTAGGAGGGAAGTAGGTGTGGATATAAAAGGGCAACAGAATGGGGATCATAGTGGTAATACAATGTATCTTGACTGTATCAATGATACTGTCCTGGTTGTGATATTGTATTACATTTTTGTAAGATGTCACCTTTGGGGGAAACTGGATAACAGATACAAGGGGTCTTTCTATATGATTTCTTAAACTGCATGTGAATCCACAATTATCTCAAAATAAACAGTTTAATATAAAAAAGGAAAAATAATACATGAATGTAATTAAATTTGGTAAATATAGAAAAGACTAAAGAAGAAAATATAAAGCACTTGTAGTCTTATTATCTTGATATAACTTCTACTACCATTTTATTGTTGTTTTTTTTTTTAATCATTTTTCTTACTTATGCATTTTTATTTTACATAATTAACTGACTATGTAGGGTTGTGTCCTGCTATTTTCAACAACTTTATGAGTATTATTCCATATCACATAAAATTATTCATGAATATAATTTTAAATGGCTTGTTACTTCATTGTATGGATGTTCTCTAATTTATTTAACCATTCCTTTCTTGAGCATTAGAACATTTAAATTTTGTTGCTGTTATAAATCCTGTGATGAACCTTTTTGCATAGGGGCCATTGTTAGGATTTCTGATTCTTTCCTTAGATTCTTAGATGTCCTTGTATCATTTTTAGATGCTTTTGATAACTATACATTGCCAACATCTTTTTACGGAAATATTGTTTCAACTTATGTCTTCATACTCCCCTCTTCCTTGAATTTCTTCTCTTCTCTGTAGTTTCCCAAACACTTTATCTTTTCTCTCTATCTATAACTCTGTTCTCTTCTCAGTCTTCTGTTGTTGTTTCTCTTTACCCCTTAAAATCCTTGGCTTCCCCAAGGTTCTTACTTTCTCCTCTGTATTTATAGTCTTTCTCGGCTAACCAGGCCCAGACCCTTGTCTTCAAGTACAGCTTATACCCTAATGACTCCTAAATCCCTCTCTCTTCTGAGTTTTAGGGCCCTGTTTCTGACTCCATATTCGACATCTTTACCTTATGCCACACAGACGTCACAAAACTAATAGTCTCAAAACTGAACTCAGTATTTAGCCTCTTCACTGCTGGCACCATGACCCACCCAGAAGTCTGGGAGTTAGTCTAGATTTCTCCTTGAACCTTGCCTGCCATTTCTTGTCAGTCACCAAGTTTTAAGATTCTACTTCAAAATAGCTCTCTAATTTGTTACCTCCTCTTCATCCCTCTTCTCATTGCTTTAATTTAGGCCCTCATGTTTTTTCTATTGTTGAAGTAGTCTTAGCTGTTGTGCCTATTTCTGTCCTCCTATCCTTCAGTTCCAACCTCCACACTAAAACCAGGTTGATTTTTTTTTTTTTAATTAAAGAAGTTGTTAGTTTAGAGAAAAATCATGCATAAAATACAGGACTCCCATATACCTCCCTATTATTAACACTTTGAGTTGGTGTGGTACATTTGTTACAGTTGATGAAAGCACATTGTTATAATTGTACTGTCAACTATAGTCCATGGTTTAACTTAGGGTTCACTGTTTTGTGTAGTGTAGTTCCATGAATTTAAAAAAAAAAATTATTCTAGCAACATTTATACAATCTAAAATTTCCCCTTTTAACCACATTCAAATATATAATTCAGTGCTGTTAATTATGTTCAGAATGTTGTGCTACCATCACCACCATCCATTACTAAAATGTTTCCATCATCCCAAACAGAAACTCTGTACATATTAAGCCTGAACTTACTATTCCCTATCTTGATCCTGTCCCCTGCATTCTAGATTCTGACTCTGAGTTTGCGTATTCTAATTATTTCATATCAGTGAGATTATACAGTATTTGTCCTTTTGTGCCTGACTTATTTCATTCAATATACCTTTTTGGCCAAATAATATTCCATTCTGTGTAGATACCACATTTTGTTTATCTTTTCATTGGTTGATGGATACTTGAGTTGCTTTCATCTTCTGGCAATTGTGAATAATGCTGCTATGAACTTCAGTGTGCAAATACCTGTTCACATACCTGCTTTCATTTCTTTTGGGTATATATACCTAGAAGTGGGATTTCCAGGTCACATGGTAATTCTGTGGAACCGCCAAACTTTGTTTTGCACACAGCAGCACCGTCTTCCATTCCCACCAGCAATGAGTGAGTGTTTCAATTTCTCCACATTCTCTCCAACCCTTGTCAATGTATGTTTAAAAAAAAATTTTTTTTTAATAGTAGCCATTCTAGTGGGTATGAAATGGTATCTCATTGTGGTTTTGATTTGCATTTCCCTGGTAGCTAGTATGTTGAACATCTTTTCATGTGCTTTTTGGCCATTTGTAAATCTACTTTGGAGAAATGTCTATTCAAGTTTGCCCATTTTAAAATTGGGTTGTTTGTCTTTTTGTTGTTGAGTTGAAGGATTTCTTTCTATTTTCTGGATATTAAACCCATGTCAGATATGTAGTTTCCAAATATTTTCTCCCATTATGTAGGTTATTATTTTACTTTCATGTTAAAGTGTCAAGCTGCTTTTGCGTGGAGGGCAAATTCTGGGAGTAGGGGCATTCCAGAGAGGAGTTTCCCTAGTCAGTCTTTCCCATCCAGAACAAGGCCAGGGACCCACAAAGGGAATCCTGGCCTACTCCAGACAACCCTGGGGAGGGCATGAGGGAGGGACCAGGAAGGGTGCCAGGAGCTTCTTCCATGGCTTCCCAAAGCTGCACTTTCTTAACTTGGCACCTGCCCAAACAATGCATCAAAATAGTTGATTCAGATAGTTTCTGCCTATTTAATAGTTGTTCTGATTCCTGAAGCTTCCTACTCTATCTTCCCACGATTCCCTGATTGATCTTTTTTTTTTTTTTCCCCTTTTTTTTTTCTTTAAAGATTTTTTTTTTTTTTAAGATTTTATTTATTTATTCATCTATCCCCCTCTTGCTGCCCGCGCTCACCGGGTCAGCCAACCACGCCGTGCGGGCAGGCCCGCCCCCACCAGGAGGCCCCGGGAACCGAACCCGGGACCTCCCACATGGCAAACGGGAGCCCTACTGATTGAGCCACAGCCGCTTCCCCTGATTGATCTTTTTAAAGTATAAATTTTAGCATCTTATGTACCTTCACTGTCTTTTTCTCCTGTAAAGCAAATTGCAGTCTCCTTGCCATGACATCATGAACCTGGTCTTGATATGACTTCTCCCTCTTTTCCAGCTTCCTCTCTGGCCATGCCTGATATGGCTCCCAATGATACCGAGCTAGTTTCTCCAATGTTATATATGTTTCTCTGACCTTTGTACCTTTGCCCTTGTTAATTTTTCTGAAATACTCCCTCCCGTTCCTATCCACTTGCTAGATTTCTCTTACCTTCCAAAATTCAGGTACCATTGTAACCTCCTATGAGACGGTGTCTTGCCCTCCATAGGAAGAGTTAAAGGCTTCTTTTTTTTAAGGCTTCTTCATCTGTGTTCCCTTTGTGCCACATACCCATTTGTTATTCTGCTTTGTATGTTGATGTTCTTTTAAAAAAAAATCTGTCCCTGACCATTATACTAGACTGTAATACACCCTCTCTAAAGCCACCAAAAGTAGGAACTGTGTACCATTTTTATTTCCTCAGGTTTAGGAAATAAGGTCCAATATGTACTAGATATGTAATAAATATTTGCTGCCTAAATAAGGAAATGAATGAATGAATGGATGGATGAATGAAAGAAAGGTTTAAAGGTGTTTCATGCTGGAAAATGAAAAAAAGTATTTAACTTTAAGGAAAATCACAGAATTTGGAGTCATAGGAGTTGAACTTGAATCTTACTGTGGTTTAATATATTTTAGACAAGTCATTTAACTTCTCTGAGCATCAGTTCTTTTACAAAAATGGAGGAAATAGTAGTACTAATAATAGTAATAATACAAGTACTTTTTAAACAGTAAAGTAATATACAAATTTTAATTAATATTGTTGTCAGTAATAAAAAGCAGCCTGTGTGTGTAGGCTGCATGTGTTTAATGCAATGTCTTCTTTGAAGTAAGAGGAGAACTATAGCCGCTCCGCAATTAGAATTTTGGGTTGACATACCCATCAATTACAAGGTCAGTTTGCCTGGCTTTGCTATTTGGTTGCATTATTGGCTCATTGCTTTCCTGTTGCATTGCCTCACCACATGTTCAGATATTGAGCATGGGTCAGGGTGAGTCAGTTTTAGAAAACAGCCTTTCCTGAAAGTAGTCCATAATACTTATGGTCTATGATGTGAAATTTCCAGGATGATGAAGTATGCAGATGTTAACAAAGTTCCATGTTATTTTCTAATGTGGTTTGACTTTTCTAACTATTGTAAGTGACAAACTTGTGTACTACTAGTCCGCCCTGGTTCCCATGTTTTTTTATACAGAGATATATAGTTAGAGCTGTGATGAGTAATATGTTTTCAAGAAATGCTACTGTAACCTTTAAGTCTAGATGGGTAGATTGAGCATTTAAAGCTGTAGCTTTTGCACTGCATCTGGATGAATGTTTGTTCCTACCAAATGAATCACTTTATGAATATGCATGGACTTATGAACACAATTTTTAAAAAGAATTTCTTGTATTCTGAAACAAAATTACATTGGTAGTATTTTCAAGGTTTTCTGTGAGAAGCAAGTTTTACTGGTCCTTGAAATTCTTGAAATAGTATGTTTGTTTTTTTCCATTCACATTCCGTTTTAATGATGTCCCTGGCTTTATTTTTTTTCCATCCTTTTTTTCCCGTCCAGTTCCTTAATTTCACTATTTTTTCTTCACTTTTTAGATAGGTGAAACAGCAACAGCTCATTTTCCAGACTGATGAATGGGGGAACTCAGTGGCTTTTGGAGACATTGTAGACACTAGAGCATTGAACTGTCAGAATGAAATGTGCCAGCATCTAGTCCTTTCTTTTTATTGTTCATGTAAGGCTTGTAGCAGTCTTTTATTAATGTATAATTTATGGGTTAGATCACATCATCAAATTTTATTTACATTTGACCTGGAGGTTCAACCATATATTGCTTTTGGACGTTTTTAATTGTTAAAAATCATGATTAGATTTTAATCAATGAGTACACCCCCAAGTTATTACTCAGCTGTATCATGGGCTTTTCTTTTTTTTTGAACCGGTCAACACCAGGGTCTCAGCAGCTCAGAATGGCCAAAGTTGTTTCATTAGTGCCTTACTGAGCATCCACAGTGTTTCACATTGTAGAATGAAGTATATCCTTCATGTATAGTTTCCCCTTACAACTTGCACAGGCTGTACATTCTTTATATTTTTATTTATTTCATGTAATCCTAAAGATTTTGTGTTTTACATGGGACCTTTTAATTTTCCCTGGTAGGAATGGTTATTATAGAACCTATGTTTGAGAAGTTGAAAGAAATGGCTTAATATTGAACACAAGTGTTGTTTGAAGTGGTGGAAAAGCCTTGAAGAGGCAGCCAGGAGACTTGAGATCCAGCTCTTGCACTTAACGCACCCTGGCATCTTGGCTAATAACAACCTGACAGTAAAAATAACACCTTATTTTCTGCAGTGCTCTGCAGTTTACAAAGCACTTTTATGTGTACTGTTCAGTGGTATTAATTACGTTCACCGTGTTGTGGGAAATGTATTTTTTAAATAAGGCTACTAGTAAGGATGACTGACCTTGGAGTTAACCTGGAGGTATTTTAAAAAGCGAACATGTACTTTAGCCTACCCTAGTTACCTTGGGTGTCATTTGTGTTTTCTACAAATCTGCCAATGGTTAAGCTTGGAATTTTTATCAAGAAGGACCTTTTTTTTCCTTCCAGAGTAAAGGTATTTTTTATTACCCTCAAAACGGATTTTATATATTTATTTCCAGGTTTGTTTCTGAATAAAATAGACCTGGTGGCTGGCTAAAATATTTTTTTAGAAATTTGCAGATGCAGGTAGCGATTCCCATTTGATAAAATTAGTTAATTTTACTTTAGTAACATTTTTCTTTTACTCACCTGCCCTCTGCCATCTGATAAGCATCTCATTGACAACTTTGAGAGACTAATTTGGGCATATGCTTGTCAATGAAATTTCGAGGCTTTTCCTCTTCTCATAAACTGAGGCGATTTCACAGGGTGACTTTTTCTGTGGTGCCTTTCACACAAGGATGGCCTGTCCTCCCTTGGCTGGTAAATGAGGCAGCTCTGATGGTGAATGTGGTTTACATGCTCACAGGCAGATGCAGGTGTCCACACTGTCCCCAGACCCTTTCCTTTCTGCTTGTGGAGGTTTGAAAGTTCTGTAGGTATTTGATTTCTTAAGAGTTAGTGCACAGAAGTTGAAAATAATAAAGTTGAAGAAAAGAAGAGCAAGTTTTTTTGTTTTTTGTTTTGGTCTTATTGTGGTGTTTTGTGGTGTGATATGGTACTTCCTAACTCAATGGTTTGACTATAAAATAATCAACTTTGACTCATATTTTTAAGTAAAATTTACATATCTTGGAATGCACAGCTCTTAAGTATACAGTTCAATGAGATTTGATAAATGTGTACATCCTTGTAACCCACCACCTCAGTCAAGATATAGAAACTTTCTCTCACCCCAGATAGTTCCTTTGTTCTCCCTGCAGTCAATTCCCCAGACACATTTACTTGTACAAGAAAAGGATTTTTACATACCTAAGTATAAAATGATTAGTCCTTTGTTTCCACAGCAACTGGTAGCATAAATAATATAAATAAAATTTACTTAAACCCAAACTTTCTATGTGGGCAGGCTTGTAAGTATAAGCAGAAGGTGCTCAAAACTGGTTTTCCTTAACTTATTTTTAAATTTTTTATTTATTTACCCCTTCCCCTTGTTGTTTTGCACTCGCTGTCTGCTCTCGGTGTCCATTTGCTGTGTGCTCTCTGTGTCTGCTTGTCTTCTTTTCGCGTCTTCTCTTTAGGAGGCACTGGGAACTGATCCTGGGAACTCCGATGAGGGAGAGAGGCTCTCAATCTCTTGAGCCACCTCAGCTCCCTGGTTTGTTGTGTCTCTCACTGTCTCTCCTCTTTGTCTCTTTTTGTTGTATCAGCTCTCTGCACGGGCCAGCTCGCCTTCACCAGGAGGCCCCAGGAAACGAACCTGGGACCTCCTATATGGTAGACAGGAACCCAATCGCTTGAGCCACATCGGCTTCCCTTCTTAACTTATTAATGAACTTTCTGATAATGGTTGACAAAAACAGTGGCAAGCAAAGCACATCTGCTGTGTTTGACTCACATGTTACAACCTAATCCCTTATGTGCAAAATTGAGAACAGCTTTCTATAACAAAGCAGTAGACAGAGGCATAAGAGTCTTTTTTAAACCCTGCCCTCCATGGCTCTCTCATCTGTTTGTTTGTTATTTTTGCTTGTTGTTTGCGCTTGTTGTCTGCTCGTTGTTTTTTGCTCATTATCTGCTCATTGTCTGTCTATTTTTATCTTTATGGGGCACTGGGACTGAACCCAGGACCTCCCATGTGGGAGGTGGGCACTCAACTGCTCGAGCCACATCTGTTCCCTGCTCGTTTGTTTTTGCTCAATGTCTGCTCATTGTTCGTCTTCTTTAGGAGACACCAGGAACTGAACCCAGGACCTCCCATGTGGGAGGTGGGTGCTCAACTGCTTGAGCCACATCCACTCCCTCAAGAGTCATTTTTGAGTGGACTGTATACCAAGTTAGAGGTGGAGGGAACATTGGCTCAGGGGTCAGGGCCTTGCTTTTTATTTATATATATTTTTAATTTTATTTTTATTTTTACCAGGAAGTCTCAGGGATCAAACCCAGGTCCCTCCATATGAGAGACAGATGCCCAATCATTTGAGCCACATCCACCCCCCAAGGGCCTTGCTTTTTGAATCCCAAAGAAATTAAACAAATTCTAGGTGCTTGACCTTTGATAAGCACCGCTCCCTGCCGGCCTGACTTCTGATTCCATTTTTCTTTTGTGCAAATAGTTCTGAAGGTTTAATGTTTATTTTTCCCTTCACATATGGTAGACTTACTGTTCTTGTGTGGAAATTGCCCAAATGACCATGGATGGCCCAGACTCTTCTTAAGGGCCTGTGCTTTATGGGAATTGGCCAAGCTGGCTGCTTATACTTACTTTTTCTGAAAAAATGAATATATAGTTTCATCTGATTCACTTAGTCATACCTCTGGTTTGAGTGGGTTTTGTTGTTTCTTTTTGTTTGGGTACTGCTATGAACTTTCATGTGCCTTCAAGTCAAAATAGTGTAGCCCTTTATGGCTCAGTACTATCGGTCAATACTTGCTTTATTTCCTCTCCTTTTATTAAGAAATATACAGGGGCAGAAAGTGATTTTGTTCGGTGGCCCTGATATTAGTTATTAAGAATTTCTTTATCTCTTTTCTAATATTGAACATAGTGTTTATCAGTAATTATCCATACACATTTTGGAAAAATTATTTTTATTCAATATTAAGGAAAAAACAACAATCAGTCCCTTCTGCTAAGCTTAAAGTTGTGTTGGTAGAGTAGTTTCAGGTTAATAGATAATATGAGTCTGGTACTGGTAATATATGCCTCTGGAGAGCAAGGTCACAGCAAAATGATACAAATGAGCACAGAAGAATGGAAACGTGATATGAAATTCCTGCAGGCCTCCTCTGCCATCTACCTCTTGTGTCAAGAGAGAAGGAACTTATGTCGTATCTCTGTGCTTTACATAAAGCCTCTGACCTACGATTTCATTGCTCTTGAAATCGGATAGGGCATATGAATCTCCTGTTTAATTGGTTTCGTGTGTGCCCATGGAGAGGTCTAAACCACTTAGATTCAAAATATCAATCTCCTTTTATTATTTGAAAGAATTTTTAAGGGAATTAAAATCCCTTAAAAACACTATTCCAGTGAATTCAGTTTATTATTTTTTTTAAACGTATTTCATAGGTTTAGTCTTTGTATATGTGGCACCTAAATCTTACTTCATGCGACCTTTAATGCTAATTACTTATGCTTTTTGGATCAGTCCAAACTCAAAATGTTAGAACTAGCAAAGTCCATCTCAGCCATTTCAGTAGTTTCTCCTCCTGAAAAGGGAGATGATAGACAATTTACCTATAATTTCTTGGTGTAATTAGCTTCATCCTTCCCCCATTTGACCACCTCTTGGTCAACTTCAAGACTATTAAGTTCCTGGTATAATCTTCTTTTTGAACCTCAGTGATGAAAGCATCAGATTATTTTTTTGGGAAATGTTATTTCCAGTACCTGCCATCATTATTTAGAAAGCTTTGTAACTGCAGGACTTTCCTAAAGCCAAACCTTATTGATCAGTGCTGAACAAAATCAGAATTAATGATAATTTGATCTAAGAGGGGCTAAAATTTACATTGTGCGATCTGTTAAGAAAGGGTTGACTTCTACTCTTAAGCATTGGGAAGGGAGGAGAGATTTTAGTTGCTAATGAACTTTGTTAATTGTGAGTGAGTCTATTTATTATGGGACTTTATTTTGAACTCACTTAGTAATTCTTTCCTCATTAAACTGCCATTTACTCACTGGTCACTTCTACTCTTGGCCTTCTAAGTTTCTTCATTTGTAAAATCCAAATTTGTAAAAATTTGTATTATGATCTTTAGTGCCCATCCCATCTCTGAAATTCTATGAGCTATCCATCTCCGTTAAGGTCCCAGTAATTCAGCTTTTTATTTATTCAGAATTTCTGTTCTCTGAGTGATATGGCCATAGCATTTCTTGCCTTTTTTTGCTTCCTTCCCAACAACATCTGCCTCCTTGCTGTGGATCATGGGTTGACTGCACTGGCAGGGGGCACTTTCCTCTTTCCTGTTTTTCCATTTGAGTTCTTCCTAAAAGCTTCTTATTAAGATTAAAAAAATAGATTAGTTCTTGCCATAAAATACAGTACAATTTAGGGGACTAGGCCAGTGGAATTTAAAGACTGATGTTCTTTTCTGGAACTATCATTTGGTCAGATTTAGTTATTACTGTTATATTTGATATCAGCTGCAGGGTTTCCCCTAAGGCACTATTTGATTTTCACATTATCTGGGATTTCATCCTTTCTTCTCCCATCCCCTCAGATATTACGCCAATTTAGAGGCATCATCTTTTCCCACACCCTAAATGAAAATCAGAATATGAGGTGTTCATATTTTCATGTTCCATAGTATTTTCTCTTCACACTAGATTTACCCATATCTAGAAAAATATTGTGCAATTGTTTACTAATACCATCATACGTTTGGTGCTTTATCACCCACAAATTGCTTTTACAAACATTGTTTCATTTGAACCTCATGATGAACTATTTAGGTAGGTAGGGATTATCTCAATTTGGCAGATGGAGAAACAGATTTAGGGAGATTAAGTAATTTGCGTAAGGTCAAGTAGTTAACATATTAAAATCCACAGTGCCTACCTCCAGGGGCAGTGTGCTTTCTCATATATAGGGTTTATAGATTCTCCTTCTTTAGCTGTAAAAGGGCTACACCTCCAGTCTATTTTCCACTAGGATAATGACATTTTCAATCAGGAGTCAAACAACTTTTCTTCATATGTGACTTCTTCATAATCATAAATACTTTGATTCTTCCAAGGTATGAATCAATGTCACATCAACTCGGTAGTATCTTGCCTTTAAGAAAAAATCTTATATGTTTTATTCAGCATTTACTGTGTACTACGAGGCCTGCACTTAGCACTTATAAAAATTTTTATTTTGAAAGCAAATAGATATACTGGAAAGTGCATTACAAAATAGATGTGCAGCTTAATGAATTGTTGTGTTCAAATTCTCATGTATCCAGCACACAGATAAAGAAATAGAACATTCTTAGCATGCCCAGAAGTCAGCTTTTTTGAGTACTCGCTCCAGTCAACATCTCCTTCCTCTCCCCCAGCAGTAACCCTTGTGTTAATTGTTCAATATTCACTTCTTTGCTTTGCTTTATAGTTTTAGCTCCTAAATACATACCTTTAGGGAAGTGGCTGTGGCTCAATCAGTAGGGCTCCCGTTTACCATATGGGAGGCCCCGGGTTCGGTTCCCCGGGCCTCCTGGTGAAGGCAAGCCCGCCCGCACAGTGTGGTTAGCTGACCCAGCAAGCACAAGCAGCAAGGGGGGGATAAATGAATAAATAAATAAAATCTTTAAAAAAAAAAAAAACAAAAAAAACATACCTTTAAATAATATAGTTTGCCTAGTTTTCAGCTTTATGTAATTGAAATTACACAACGTGTATTCTGTTGTGTCTGGTTTCTTTGTCCAATTTAATGTTTTTAAGATTCATCTGTATCGTTGTGTGTAGCAGTAATTTGCTCTTTTCCATTGCTATTATAGTATTCCATTACATGAATATTGCACAATTTATATGCTCTACCGTTGGTGGGCATTAGAGGTTGTTTCTCGTTTGGGGCTTTTATGCACATGCTGCTAGGAACATACTCACGTGTTCTGGTACATAGTGAGCATACATTCATACTGGGAATATATGCAGAAATGGAATTATTATTAAGTCATGGAATATTCTTATCTGAAAGAAAATACTGTCATACATTTTCTAAGGTTCTTGTAGCTGTTTATCTTCTCACCAGAGAAGGAGGCCTACCAGGATGAGCTAACGTTGAGCTGTGAGAGGGATTCTGTTTATATATGGGGAGAAAAATGGAGAGGGAATTCTAGATAGAGCTATGTAAGAAAAGATCTGAAAATGGGAAAGTTTATTTTAAGGGCAGCATATGAATCAGTTTAGTGGAGGGTTTCTTTTTTTTTTTTTTAAAGATTTTATTTATTTATTCCCCCGCCCCTTGCTGCTTGTGCTTGCTGTGTCCATTTGCTGTGCATTTTTCTGTGTCTGCTTGTCTCCCTTTGTTGGGTCGTCCTGCTGCGTCAGCTCACCACAGCATGCGGGCTGGCTTGCCTTCACCAGGAGGCCCCGGGAATCGAACCCAGGGCCTCCCATATGGTAAACAGGAGCCCTGTTGATTGAGCCACATCCGCCTCCCTGGAGGGTTTCTTTTAAGGTACAGATGAAAGGCCTTTAAACATAAGGCTAAGCACAGACAGCTTTGGAAAAGCTACAAATATGATTTTATAGCAAGGATTCTAGTTCTTCTATAGGACTAGATAGAGGTCAGTGACTTTAGAATGTCTTCAGTGATCTGATGTAGTTGTGCCATCTAGCCCCTGAAAACTTTAAACATTTTTTAAGAAATTATTTGAGGGATAACTGGATTGGGATTATTATTGACAACCACACTACCAGACTAGAAAACCTTAGTTTATTGTAGTTACTTATTTATCCCTTACAGAATTTTATGTATGAATGAATCCTCAGTAAAATCCCAAGCCGCTTCTTTGAGTGCTAAAAAATGGCTGGTAATGATATTGAATTCTTTGTAGATCTCACCAACCTCAACAGAATTTTTGGTTCTGGGGGGGGGGGAAAAAAAGGTAATTTTCTGTTTTAATTTCTGTAGAAAATAACCCCTCGGAAATGATCCGTTCTCTATTATATATAACAATAGACGGAAATTCTTCTCTAGATGGTACAAAACAATGACTCATTCAAAACCATCTCTTGGAATTAAGAATGTAATGATCATAATATATGCATAAATACTCAGATATACATGCTTAGACAGTCCTTCTCTGCCTTCCTTTTTGTTACTCCTTCGCACCCCATTATAGTTTAGCTTGACTAATCTATTTGCAACACATCAATATTCTTAACACAAAACTTTTACAGCTTCAATTTGAATAAAAAAGAAGGGGATAGAGATTTCATATTTTATCTATGGCAGTGTTTCTCAATCTCTCTCTCTCTCTCTCTCTATATATATATATATATTTTTTTTTTTTTTTCTTTTTCCTTTTCCTTTAAAAAACACAGTAACCATTTTGACTCATATGATGTCATTTTAATAAAGTGGGGTTATCTATCCTGGCTTTTCCCACAGGAATGGCAATTAAACACCTTAGGAAAAATGAAAGAGGACAGTGGCCTTGGGGGCAGGGAGTGGGAGCATGACATAGGACCTTAGCCAACAGAAAAGAAAGAAGAGGCCCACACCAAGGTGAGACAACGCTGGTGGTATAATACATGCAGTCCTCAGGGACTGGGAAGCAAGTGGTTTAGGTGGGGAAAAGAGGAAGGTCAGATTTTAGTGCCTGGCAGGCCTTGCACTTCTTATCCCCAGTACCCATGGGAGCACAGCAACCTACCTCTCTTGTCCCTGGCTTGTCAGCTTTCCATGTAGGGGACACCTGTCACAACTCTAACTCCAGGACCTGGAGAACTTATGCTTATCTGACCCGCCCACCCATCCCCTTGCAGAGAAGAATCTCCAAAACCTTCAAAATGGATGTTGAGAGTGCTATAGGTTTGGGGAATGAGGAAGAGGAAAGAGTGTGAGTGCAGTGTAACCTGAATTTACTCCTCTTTTCTCTCCAACCCCCCCTTCTTTCCCTTCTCACAAAGGGAGAAAGACCCTGCCTAGAAATTGGGCTGGTGAAGAGGGGCCCACAATGGGATAATATTAGCCATGTCCTCAGGTTTTTATGAGAATCAAATCAGAAAAAAATATATGAAGTGTTTAGCATGTACATATTTATTTTCCTTTGGCAATCATTTAGACTTTCTTAAGGGTCAAATTGCCTAGTTATTTCGGAATAAAGCCAACTTTTATGGTTATATTTCAGGACTTTTCTTCAAAATCAGCCTTTTTAAAAAATGTGTCTTCCTCCTCTCTTTTGTGTCTACTCTACTTCTACTGCCAACTATCTTTCTATCATATATTTTTCAAAAGTGATATATTATTGAAATGCTAGCAAAAGGAAGCCAGTGTGCATTTTTTAGTGAGGAAGATTGAACAACTTGACAGTACAGTGAACATACACTTTAAACTCTTATGGTTTACCTAATTCAAAATTTTGGAAAAGAAATGATCTAAATCTAAAAGTTATGGCAAGATACAATAACCTAATTGTGAGGCACCTTGGAAAAAAAAACACTTTGCAGATCAGAAGACTACTGGAGAAGCATTAAATTTCCTATAAACGCAAATATCTAAGCGATCCTTTGGGGAAAAAAAGAGAAAGAAAGCATAGCTTATTCAGTTTATTTATATCATATGTATGTAGACAGATTGTTGGGATATTTAAAAAATATTTTTAGAAGGCATATTTGTCAGGAATGGTTTGGGTGTGGCTCTTCCTAAAAATAGGACTGGATGACCTCTCAAAATTCCTTTAACTCTATGGTTCAGTTGCATAGATAGGAAAATGGTAAAATTAAAAAAAATAAAAATAAAAAAATTTCATTTTCATCTCAGGTTTATTTCAAGGTTGTTATTTCTGAATTAAGGAGGTTTCCCCAAATTGTTTTATATATGTTCCATTCTTCCTGTTGTCTTGAGAAGATCTCACCTTGTTTTCATTGAGCATAGTTCTTGTACTTCTTTGAAGTTGATATTTCACTTTGTATGCACTGCATCTCCTTGAGGGAATAGTAACTTTCATGGGGTTTTAATGGGACTGGAAAATATGATCTTTAAACCAGTTTAAATAACAACAGATTTCCACATGGTGAGGAAGGTGGTAGTCATTTTCATCATATCTTTTTGCTTACAAGCTTGAGCCTTTTAAATGGATACATATTTTTTTCTTTTTAAAGGACATTTAAATTTTGATACTCACACCATTATTTAGTTCAGGCCAGAGCTGCATTTCTCTGGGACTCTAGTATTGGCTTCTGAGGGTTAATGTGTAGAGAGCTGAATTCCTCACAGCTGGCTGTGGCCGTGGCTGCCATTCTAAATATTTCCACTTTTGAAGGTGAATTTGCTGAATGGTACTGGGATCTCCCTGGGTGGAGTTGAGAAGCCTGTATAATGAGCACTCAGAAACTGCACACAGTTTTTGGAGCACTTTGGGGTTTCTTATTTTACCTTTGTACCAGTCATATTTGCTGGCCAGGATACACATCAATGAAAGAAAGGCGAATGGCACAAAGAAAAGAAAGAGAAAATGTGGACAAATAATAGTGTGCAGGTTTTTGTTTTTGTTTGTTTTTGATAACAAAATTCTGCTTTAGGGCTTCATTCTTGAAATTATAATCAGACCAATAGCCTGGCAGCTGAACAGGACTCTATGCTCTTGCTCTCTGACTACTGCATCTCTCTCAAAGCCAGATATAGATTTGGCAGGATCATAGCAAGCACTGCATCCTGCACAAAAATCTCTGAAGAGGTCACAGCAGAGGTCTCAATATAGTGTTTTCAAAAGGGGGAAATTTTGTGGGTGTAGCCTAAATGAACTGTTTCTGGAGATGTCTTTTTCTTTTTGCTTGGCGATGTATGCATAGGCTCTAGGGTCAGACTGAGCTCAGACTCTAGGCCCACCAGTTATTATATTATCTGTGTGATCTTGGACCACTAGTTTAACTGCCTGTGCCTCAATTTTCTTATCTGTAAAGGGAGGCTAATAATAGTACCTTCCTTTAAGGGTGGTGTGAAGATTAAAGGAGGTAAGGTTCCTAAATGCAGAGTACTTGGCACATAAATTCCCAATCAGCATTAGCTGTTAGTACTCTTTATTCTAAGTGTTTCCAGAGCTTCATCCTTTGTTCACACTTTGTTTTAATATTCCGTGTATTAAACATTAAAAAAGTAGAGAGTCATTGATGTGGTCTTCTAAAAACTGATCTCAGAGATTCAGTGGGAAAAACATCGGACTGGTATGAGTTCTTGGTTCTAATCCTGGCTCTGCCATTAACTAGCTGAATGAGATTGGGCAAGTCTTATAGTTACATGTAAATTGAGGTCACCGGACAAGATGTCGCTAATGTGCCTTCCAGGGTTCAAGTCCAATGACATTAAGCTTTAATTGGGAAGCTCTGAGTTAGGAACCTCTTTCTTATCTCATAGCCTTTACCTTTGTTTCCTTTCTCATTTCCCAGTGGAAGTTGAATCAGAGTTGAAAGGTAAGGAGAGGAGGTAGTAGTCATACCCAGAGTAAATTGGAATAAGATAACAGGAGGAAAGGAGTGTTCCTGTGTTAATTCCTTTGTAAGATTGGAAGGAAAATGTCAGGTCTTAAGTAATCATGCCTCTGTGTCATTGCCTCCCTTCCATTTATTATTATCTTTTGTCAGAACTGATTGGCAAAATACATTTACCAATGTGTTTTCACGGTTCCTGTATAGTTTCTGTATAGTCCCAGTAATACTGCTAGTTACTTTTATCAACATGTGCCCCTCAAGGTGGATACAGTGACTTTAAGGATTAATTAAGGATAAGCTTCAGTTTTAGTTCACACTAGTAAAATTCAGGGTTGCAGCCTATCAGTTCTGTTTCTAATCAGTGGACAATAGCATGGTATTTGGAGAAGATTTTTAATAGATACAAGATATATGGTGGCATTCTGTGCCTTAATAAATACCTTAGTCTAATGTCTTCCTTCTGTTGCTTCATTCTCCAGGTTCTGTAGATGTCCAGGTGAAGGCAGTAGCACGTGGATAGTCAAGGTTTCTCTTCGTCAGCATTTCTTGCTAATGTGTAGCTTACAGCAGTGCTTTGCATCTGAAATGGGGACCAATCTATACTCCTCATTTATATATTAGTCTATCAATAAGTAGGTTGCTTTGCCTTTTAATTCTCAGCTTGAATTGTTTCTTTTTTATATGCGGGATTTATAACCCTATGTGATATTCTGTTTACCTAAAGCAAATAGAATAGCGAGAGCAACAAAACTAAAATAAACAGAAAACTGTTTACAGAGTGCTTAGTGTGTGCCTGACATTGCTTTAATATATTATTTAATCCTGAAAACAACCCAGTGAGTTCTAGGTACTTTTGTTATCCCCCTTTTACATTAGAAAACTTGTATTTAGAGTTGTTAAGCAAATTGCTCAAAGTGCAGAACTAGTGAGTGGTGGAGCTTGAATTCTACCAGAGCTGCCTGGTTTTTATTCACTGAAGATTTGAACAGAAGGGAGTGAGTATTGGGCAGTTTGGTTAATTCTGTATATCCGGTCAGAGTCAGAATAGTAAAAGTCAAGGTAAATTGTTGAAGTCAATGTAAATTTCTCCTCATTATAAGATATTTATAATGTAGCAAAAATCAATAACCTAGGAGAGGGGATGATAGTGTGGTAAGACAAACTCTCTTCCCCCACCCCCTCATTTTTGTTGTTAGTGGTTATTGCTCTAGCAACTACAAAGGCAGCATTTACTTGACAAGCAGAACACTGACTGCTTTTCATGCTAGCAAAGCTGTACTTTACCAGTACTGGCTACCTGTAAGGAATGTGAGCACGTTGGATTTTAGAACAGGAAAAACACACTTCCACTTCATTTCACAGTGAAGTTCACTTAGGGATACAGACTTTTTGGTGACAGTAACTGGTTACTTCGTGCATGTTATTTCTGATACTTGCATAATGCTAACCTGGTAGGTATTGTCAGATGACAAGCCTTCCTCCTACATGTTCTCCATAAAAAAACTACTTTTGACAAGCATTTTATTATATTGAGAATTCTGCTTGATACTGTTTTAAGTATTTAATTTTGAAGCCAATATTGTGAAATATTCTTTCCTTTTTCTTCTTCCGGAATGTAGTTTTTGAGAGTTTGTTTTTCTCAGTAATGGACTAAGAGGCAATACTAGTGAAAGTAGCTTAAGTATATGTTTTTTTAATGTAATTTTTTATTATTTTTAAAGAAATTTTACATTGAAAATACAGGGGATTCCCATATACCCCACCCCTCCCCTCCCACACTGTCCCCCTTTAACACCATCTTTCATTAGTGTGGCACATTTGTTACAATTGATGAGCACATACTGAAGCATTGCTGCTAACCATGTCTATAGTTTACATTATGGTTACACTTTGCACTGCACAATTTCATAGGTTTTTGACAAAATGTATAATGGCCGGTATCTGTCATTGCAATGTCATACAGAACAAGTCTAGTGTCCCCAAAATGCCTCATGTTACACCTGTTCTTCCCTCACCCTCCCTTCAGAACCTCTGGTGACTACTGCCTTTAAGTAACTTAAGTATTTAAAGACATTCTGCTTCTCTTTGGGAAAATGATCTAAGATGGATATTATTTTTTTAGGGGTGGAGGGAGAATAATGCTTTATCCTAATATTTGCAACTTAAGGTCAGTCTACTCCAGAATCTAGACGTTTTATAGATGTTACTATACTGTTCAAAAGGCAGACTTTAAAAAGTGGGGAAGGGAAGTTAGGGTAGCTCTAAAGACAGGTTTGAAAAAGCATTTTAAGTTCATGGACCTGCAAACGGTCTAGGGCCAAAGCACATTGACATCGATTCTTGTGGCAACGTGGAAGATGGATTGAAGGTCAGGATTGAGATTTATTAGGAAATTTGTAATCAATCAAGCAAGAAATAATCTGAATTAAGGACATTGTAGTAGGGATGCAGAAAAGGGTAGGTTCACTTTATTCATTCATTAATTGAGGAATGTTTGAGTTTCTGTTATGTGTCAGATACAGAGCCAGACATTGGGTTAACAAGGTGAACACGACACAGTTACTGCCTTCAAAGAGCTTATAGTCTAGTGGGAGATTGGACAAGTAGCAGGCAACTGCAGTTGGTCAAGCAGGATGTTTATGACAGCATGTAGAGAACCCTTAAACCCATCTCAGTGCCAGGAAGAAAGCCTTTCTAGGAAAGCCTAGGTAGAAGTCAGCCAAGTGAAGTTGTATAAGATGTAGAGAGGGGGTCGGATGTGGCTCAACTGGTTGGGCGTCCGTCTCCCATATGGAGGGACCCGGGTTCGATCCCCGGGACCTCCTGGTAAAAAAAAAAAAAAAAAAAAAAAAGATGTAGAGGGTAGGTTTGGGGGGTATTGGAAAGACAGGTGTTTTGGCTGAGGAAATAGCACCTGAAAATGGCTAGAGGAGGTGAGAGAAAAACCCTGGTTAATTTAGGGAACTCGAATAGTTTAGTGTGGATGGATTGTGGAGAGCAAGGAAGTGGGTTGAGAGAAATGAGGCCAGGGAAATTAAACAAGAGTTGCTTTATAACCACGGAAAGGAGTTTGCATAAGAGCAAATGAACTCTTTTAAGCTGGAGAGTGTCATGATCAAATTAGAGCTTTAGAAAAATTGCTTTGGCTTCTGTGTGGAGGATTGGGAGAGGAGGAGGAATAGAATAAGTCATAAAGGAGGTGCCAAGAGAGGTAGGAGAGGTTTTTTACGAAGCAGAAGGAAGCATTTAAAGAGGAAAGGAGTGATCAGTTTTGTCAGATACTGTTGGGAAGTTATTAAGATCGGTAAAGAGAAATATCTACTGGTTTTGGTATTAATGGGTCAATTGGTAACCTTAGTGAGAGGAGTTTCAGTGGAGAGGTAGGAGTGGAAGGCAGATTCCAGTGGATTGAGGAGTGGTAGGAAAGGATGGATGTAGCACTAGTGATTAAAGACTCCTCTCTAGGGGAAGACTCAAGCAACTGGAGGTTGAAGAATATCTGCTGATGTGGTTGGTGTAAGGGAAACAATCAGATGGACATTTTGAACACTTATGTTCTAATTGGTTCTCCTACTTGTGCAGGAAAAGTATTATCATAGTTGAAAATTGGAAAAAATCTCTCTGGTTTAATTTAAAGATGTATTTTTATTTATTTATTCCCCCCTCCCCCCTGTTGTTTTGCACTCGCTGTCTACTCTCTGTGTCCATTTGCTGCATGCTTTCTATGTCTGCTCATCCCCTCCTTAGGAGGCACCGGGAACTGAACCTGGGACCTCCCATGTGGGAAGAGAGGTGCTCAATCACTTGAGCCACCTCAGTTCCCTACTTTGTTGTCTCTCATTGTCTTTCCTCTTCATGTCTCCTTGTTGTGTCATCTTGCTGCATCAGCTTGCTGTGCCTGCCCGTCGCACCAGCTGGCTGTATTGCTCGTTTTCTCCAGGAGGCACTGGGAACTGAACCCGGGACCTCCCATGTGGTAGACGGGAGCTCAATTGCTTGAGCCACATACACTTCCCATCTCTGGGTTAATTTAGAGAGAGAGAAAAAGAGAAGAAAGATGTTGAAATTTAGGATTTCAAGACTGGAGCAGTTATGGATTACAACTAATTTAAGAATGGGATTGGGATAACAAAGTATAGTGGAGGTAAAGCTCCTTGCAGTAAGTTCATAGTCATGAACTTACTTGAAGCTGTCTAGAATGATGGTTGTAACTAGATGGAGAAGACAGAGGCCAGATGCTACATTATTCTCTATGGCCAGGAAATTAGTTATGACATGGACATAGATAGTGACATGAACCTCAGAGGAGAGAAAGGTTTCTCTGCTAACCACCCGTTCCCCTGCCCTCAAAGTAAAAGAACTTTGGGGAGAAAAGAATAGTGATCCCATATTCTAGTTCTTATATGTGAGGAATATTTCCACCAAAAAAGTTCACTTTCTTTAGCTGAGCTCCTTTGCTGAGAGATCAATGAGTACTGTTTTATGAATAGATTTGGTCTGTGATTCTCTGTGGAGAAGATTACTGTCTGTTCTTTTCATGTGAATGCATTTGGAAAATTGCTGCTAAGCAGCCTGTTGTCATTTCCTAATGTTACTATAATATGGTGTCAATGACAAATGATCTCATTGGGCTAGTTGTTTCCCCGCCAGCTATGCTGGCATCAGTAAGTACATTAAAGTCTTTAAGAAATGAATTCATTAAAAACCAGGTAATCACTTTGGAGCTGGCTTGGCTATGTCTGAGTTGGACACGTTAGAGAAAATCTTGAGCCTGAAAGCTACTCTGCCTTTCAGGTTGGTTTGGGCAAGATAACAAGAGATGAATCAGTTGTAATTTAATGGGCTCTGATACTACTTTTATAAGATATATCACTTTAATATGATACTTTGTCATTAATATTTTAGTAATCTGACAGCATTAAAGAGACTTGATTTTTCCTCCTATTTTATCATTTCTTGGCTCCATGACAGAACTATGTATTAAAATGCACTTAAGATTTTAAAAGGGTTGTCTAAGAAAGTAGTTAAAAAAACAAACAAATCCCAAGCGGGTTGATTTGACTTATAAATTCTGATAACGTGTAGCTAATTGCAGATAGATTTTATTATTCAAGGTACTGTGTCAAATCCCCTGTGTATACCTGCTATATTGGAGCATAAGTAATGGAGATGTTCTCTTGCCCAAAATTAAGTTTTAGGAAGTAGTTTCCAAGATAGGAATAGCAGAATAGTGTTTGTTTGTTTGTTTATTTATTTATTTATTTTAAAATTTCAACTTTTTAGTCTTTTTTTTTTGTTTCTCTTTTTTTCTTTATTCTTTATTTTTTAGTGAGAATGATGTTATTTTATGCTATACTTTCTCTTTATATATAAGCCTGCTGATATTCAAAAGTGGACAAGAGACCGGTAGAAATTTTCAGCAACAATGAAAAAATACAATTATCTAGTATTAGATATATACCTTATATACATACCATTTGCAGTCACATAAATGCCAGTTAAAATGACATTCATTTTTACTTGCCAAAATGGCAAGCTTTACTTTAAAAAGATAATGCTTAATGTTACTGTAAAGGTGAGGTACTCATTAGGCACATCTTTAATGGGAAGCAATTTAGTGGTATGTATCAACAGACTTAAAATGTATGTGTACCCCTTGATTTAGCAAATTCACTTCTAAAAATTTGTTTTACAGAAATAACCATAGGTGAATAAAAGAATGTAACCATAAGAACATTTATTACAACATTGTTTAGAATAGAAAACAACAACAGCAAAAAAAGGAAATAACCTAAAAGTCCAATTCAGGGAGATTAGTTTTAAATTGTGGCACACTGTCATAATGTAAAAAACTATTTAAAGACATTGAGGGAAGCAGATGTGGCTCAAATGATCGGGCCTCCCACCTACCATATAGGAGGTCCAGGGTTCGATTCCCGGGGCCTCCTGGTGAAAAGCAAGGTGGCCTGTGCGGAGAGCTGGCACAGCAAGATGACACAACAAGAAGAGACACAGAAGAGAGACGATGAGAGATGCAGCAAATCAGGGAGCTGAGGTGGCATAGGAGATTGAGCATCTCTCTCCACTCCATAAGGTCCTATGATCAGTTCCCGGTGCCACCTAAAGAGAAGACAAGCAGACACAGAAGAACACACAGAAAGCAGACAGCGAGTGCAAAACAATGGGTGGTGGGGGGGGAGCTAAATAAATCAATAAAGATTGAAAGATAAGCTGTATGTGGTTCTTAAATGATAAAAACCATATATTTCCATAAGGGTTTGGTTTCCTTTTTTTCCTCTTACAGTTGTAGTGGTTTTATTAGTATTAGTAAAAATAGATTTCGGGGCAAAAAAATCATACAAGGATAAAGAGGATCATTTCTTAAGGATAAAGGGGTCATTTCATCAAACAGGCAAAATTATCTTAAACATTTGTGTACCTAATAAGACAGCTTCAAAATATATAAAGTAACAGTTGATATAACTGCAAGGAAAAATAGACAAAACTACAAATTTAATTGGAAATTTCCATGCTTCTTGATCACAAATTGATAGAAACAGTTGACAGAATGTTACTACAGATATAGAAGACTTGAACACTTCATTCAAGAATGGCAGAATAAACAATAAACATTCTTTTCAAGTACACAGGGAATGCTTACCAACATAAACCATATTCTTGGGAACACAAGCAGCACCAATAATTTGAAAGGATGCAAATCTTATAGTCTATTTTCTCTGATAAAAATGGGATTAAACTAGGAATCAATAACAGAAAGAGATCAATAACATCTGAAAAATCTCCAAATATTTGGAAACTATAGCATCTAAAGGAAATTTAGAAAGTGCATTGAATTGAATGTGGTTTCCTTTATGTAAGCAGAAATATATAAGAAAAAACTTCAGCTACATTAAAGAAATTTAGGGTGAGGTGCTGATAGGTATAATCCAGATGGACCTGAAAGTGGTTGGGATGATGATAACTGAAACATTTTACTGACTTGCTTCTTCAGATCAAGAATTCTTTTCAATTAAATGCTCCTTTAGAAACCAACTCATATGACTCTTATGTCTCACAAGAGTACAGTATACTCTTATTGATCTGATAAGACATACAAATATGTTGAACTTCAAATTGATGGAAAACAAATGGACAAATATTAAGGATCTTAATGTTCTCATTTTAGTATACTAACCTCTTACCCTTTCTTTATCTAATCTCCCTAATATCATTTTCCCCTTTATCTTTTTTCTCTTAAGTCATTTTATGTTTTATCCAGGGTATATTTATTTAAGCTGCCTTAAATCTTTTCTGAGTCATAGTGAAATATAAATAAATTAATAAATGGTATCTCTGCCTTTTCAGTAGTGTCTACTTTCTTTTATTAAATTTTACACCACTAGATTTAATTTTTATCCCACAATAGAGCTAAGTGCCTTGTATATAGTATATAGTGCACAGATGCACATGTGTATTTAGTCCTTTGCATGTTTGTTGAGTGATTGGTACACATATGAGCTAGTCTGCTGTCTAGGGTCTTCTGTCTGCCTGCATCTGATTTGCTTGTCAAGCTGACTGCCTGCCCCTTTGGATCCAGCTGAGCTGAGCTAGCTGAGTATATAACCACTCAGCACACCTCTGCTTATATGCATGGACTTATTCCTACTCCCAGACCCCCTGCCAAGGAGTCAAGTGCATGGCAAGATGAAGGATAGTTAGCAGTGAAAATGTCCCGAGAGGTAATCTAATAATTATGGCCGGTGGTGGTTCCTCTGAGTCTTGTTTCCTCAAGTTGTTAACTTTAGAGAAATGTAGAATTGCTTACATTAGGGTAGACATTCTTTCTTTCTTTCTTTTTTTTTTTTTTTCAGGTTCTGGGGCTAGGGATTGAACCTGTGACCTCGTATATGGGTAGCCGGCACTCTACTACTGAGCCATATCGGCTCCCCTGAGTTGGTTTTTTCATTTGTTTGCTTGTTGCCTTTTTTCTTGTTTTTAGGAGGCACCGGGAACCGAACCTGGGAGCTCCCATGTGGGAAGCAGGCGCTTGACCGCTTGAGCCACATCCATTCCCCATTCTTTTTTGATAATGGAATCAAGTACAAAGGTCTGCTGTGCATGGATGTGAAACTCATCAGAGAACATGAACCTGTCAATTTTAAGCCTGCATGCTTCCACTAACAACTTAATCAAGAATAGCTCTCTATTGTTCATGCTTTTTGTATCAAATGCAGAGAAATGACATTTTTCATCCTGTTATATCTGTACCTTTTCATGTCACTGGATTTGGCCAAGTTTGTATATCTTATATAAGTTATATATAAATTAATGCAAAAATGTCCAAATCAGGGCATCATCAGAGATGCTTTCTCACTAAAGGTTGGCTGCTAGTAAATCATAGAGTCCTGCTACGTGGCAAGGCAAGGTGATGGCTGATCTCTGGAGTCCTCTCTCGCACATGACAGGGTTAGACTGGTGGCTTGCTTTCTCTGTGTATTTCTACTTCCAGTTCTTAGTCTATGTGAGACCCCAGCAAGAGGGCACAGACCCATCTTGGAGCCAGTCATAGGCCCTAAAGTGATCTAACCAAGTGATCTAATCAAAAGGCCCCTTAACTGAATCTAGTGCAGTCAAAGGCCTCACACCCACAGGAATGGATTAGTCCAAAGAACATGATCTTTGCTGGGATTCACAAAACTTCATATCGTCACACTTGTTCAAGATGAGGACGTTAAATAGATAATCTCATTCAGTTACTGAATCCTTACCAAGCACTGTTTGATCTAATCGTTATTTCATTTAAACCTCACAACTAACTGTAAATTAGATATTATCTTCCTTTAACAGATGAGGCTCACAGCTAGGGCAAGCAACTCTCTGGAGGTCACAAAGCTAATAGGAGTAACGCAGTTAGTCTGGCTTTAGAAGCCAGTTCTTAGCCACTCTGCTTTAAAATATTATATTTTTCAGAAAAAATAAAATTAAAGTTATTTTTTTCTATGTAAATTTTTTTTGCATTACTAGTTTCCTCTCTCCTTACTTAGGCTTAAGGGCTTCAAATAGGTTTGCCCATTTTCAACTCTTCCAAACCAGTGACTTGCAAATCTTAACTTTATAATTTCATTTTTCTTCCCTTCTAAACTTTGACAAATCAAAACAACTTTAAAGGCCAGAGAAGGGAAGCTCACTAATTTTACAAATGCATCTGGTTTGCTGAGTTTCTTTACCCAGGTCCTATTATAAATAGTAATGGTACAATTTATACCTGTTTATGGGTTTCAGTTGTCAGAAGATTCATCATGGATTTCTGATTTCATTCCTAGCCCCTCTAATCAATGTGTTTGTGCTGTGGGATTTAGAAAAGGCAGTTGCCTGGTAGTTGGTGCCTTCCAGGTTCCCTTTGTCATTCATGACAATTGGTCTCTTTGCTGTGCCTCTTTTAGTACAAGGAATTGAGCGCATGTAAAAGCATTTCAGAGATTTTCCAGCTAATGATTTTTCCTCTTATTCTTTACCGGTTGGTTTCTCAGGCAACCTGGCCTCCCCTAGCACCCGCTGACGTCTTTCCCGCCCCTCTTCCTCTCTTCTACCCCTCCCATTACTTGAAGGTTTTTTTCCATTGCTTCTTTAGGGCTATACTAAAAGAATATGCATCTTTTCATAAATCTCTGTTCCTCTATGCCTCTCCGAATGTGTTAGAAGGATAGAGAGAGAAAATAAATCACTTTTAGAAGCTAAGTAACCTTATTTTAGGGTCAGTTATAAAAGGATTTTAGCCATAAAAGGATCAATTTATTCCATTGACCCCAGAGTTTGTTTTTTGTTTTGTTTTTAGGTGAACAGTAATAAAGAAAATGTTTTCCAGTAAAACCAGACATTCTGTAATTGAGCTTATTTTAGGAATGTAAGGTATTATAGAAGGAAAAATATTCTGAGAATGGTGTGCATAGTTTGGTTACTATAGGGTTATGCTATGATTTTCCTTTTAAAAAAATCACTTATGTCTGTGCAAAGCCATTTGTATTACTATGGGGGAGGAGAGAGAACAAGTATAGTTCTTATAATCTAGCTGCAGTTTGCGACTGAAGACCCTTCTGCTTCTTGGTTTGTGATATCTTTTGAATTCCAGTCCCCGACCCTGTTAGCTTCACTGAACTACCAGCTAAAGCCCTGGGCAGAGGCTGCCATTTCTGCTATATAAAGCACACTGAAAAGCCCTACTTTTGGAAATACAAAAATGAAACAATTTGCACAATCAATATATGTTGGGTGCCACATGGTTGGTCCTAACTATAGTGCTAGTTGCTATATCATTACTTTTGTATTTGGAAATATTTTACTTTGGCCTTAATGTCTTTTTTTTTTTTTTTTTTTTTAATGCTGTAGAGTGTATGGGGTGTAGGTAAGGAGTAGATTAGAAAGGCAGAGATAAGAACAGAAATAGTAAGAATTACTATGCAAATGCCTTTCCCTGTATATGTATACAAATATATGGGCTTTGTGCATCTAAATATATGAAAAGATATGAAAATCTGATTCTCTTTTCTGGATCAGTAAGTTTGGGGATATATGCATATGGATATATATGTATATGGGTGTGTTTTTTCTAAGTTAGGAAGGAAAGACCTGATGTAAAAGCAAGGGGAGGAAGGAGTTAATTTTACTTGAATAAGTCAATGAAGGTGGCATAAAGAAACTGACTATATAATTGATTTTAGGAGATTGAATAAGGATTATTATTATTTTTTATAGTGGTTAGGAATTCTCAGTTTATATTGAACGCCTACTTCTACTTGTTAGCTGGTGCTCTCACCTTGGATTAGTATTAAGCTTTGGTTTAACTCATTTGTAAAACAGGTATAACCATGCTTACCTCAAAGAATCAATTTGGATTCAGTGAGATAACATGAAGCATAGCACTTGACACACAGATGTATCTAATAAATGGTGGTGATTATTATTTGGTGATTCTACTTTCACCATAGATGAAAATGGTTGGAATGTGAGGAATTAATGGGAGACCTTTGGTAAGTAGATTAATTGGGAAATAATTGCTTTATCCAAACAGTGCTTTTAGGTGACAAAGGAATTCAGGGCATGGGAGGAGGTTTGTCAGGGGGAAAAGATGTACATCTGTTTAATTATAAATGGACTGATTTTGAGATAATGGAGAAGCATCTAGGGGATATCCAGGAGGTGACTGTTGGAGTTATGGATTGATATGAAGCTTGGTGGAGTTGAAGCTGGAGGTACTGATTTGGAAGTCACCACTGTCTGGAAAGAGCAGTCAGTGAGTGGAGGGCTAAGCAGAGAGCCTCAAGGAACACTAAGAAACTGTCTCTGTATGGCTCTAGGGCCACATAGTCTTTTATCCTATATTCTTTAAGAAACTAGGGGCTGAGGGAAATAATATTGTCTTTTTTTAAAATGTACTTCTTATGTACTGCCAATAAAATAGCTTATGGTATTGTTGTGAAGCAGCAGGCTGTGTCTGAAGGCCTGTTACTTAAGATTCGTTGCTTCACTCATTAATGCGTATAGGTTGTACCCAACTTTGGTTAGCCTTCTGACCTTTGGCCTCATTCCCGGCCTGCATTTTCTCTAGTTATCTCTCCAAGGGAAAAGTTCATTCTTTGAATGGTGGAAGCTCTCTGAGCTTGGCACATTTCCTCCTCAAGTCTAGACACTTGGCCTCTATACTAGTTTTACTCAGGAAAGTTCTTGCCTCTGAAATGTAGACTTAGTTCAGATGGGCTGGTCGTTGGCCAGGAAGGACCAGGACATCGAATGGTATTGCTGCATGCCACACTGTGCTGCTGCCGAGAAGCTTGCGTAGCTCCAGTGTTTGCTCGTGGCCTGTTCTTATACATGACTGCACCACTGAAATAGAGTGCCTTGCTGCCCTCGCACAGACCGTCTTCTGTTTCCAGTTTGTGTTTTTCAGAGTGAGAGAGAAAAAAGTCTTTTGATTCTGCCTTCAAACTAAAATTTAAATTTCAGCAGCTTTAGATCTGATGTAACAAAATATTAAGAGGCCCAGAAAATAGCATATTAGAATAGAAATTTCAATTATTTACTTCCCAGTTTATAGTAGGGTTTAGTTACATTTTTGAGTTAAGCTCTCAGAAACTATCTTGCTTAGGTAAAGCTTTACCCTTGTTAATTGCCCTGCCTCATCCTTCCTTGTGTGTCAAAATCTATACAATGAGATTTTTTTTTTTTAAAGATTTATTTTATTTATTTATTTATCCCCACCCCCCCTTGCTGCTTGTGCTCTCTGTGTCCATTTGCTGTGTGTGTTTCTGTGTCTCCTTGTCTCTCTTTGTTGCGTCATCTTGCTGCGTCAGCTCACCACGCCGCATGGGCCGTCAGCTCACCGCACCGTGCCGGCTGGCTTGCCTTCACGAGGAGGCTCCGGGAATCAAACCTGGGGCCTCCCATATGGTAAACAGGAGCCCAACCACTTGAGCCACATCTGCTTCCCCACAATGAGATTTTAATTTGAAGTTCACAGTCATAAAAAGCTGACAATCTAATTTGCTTATTTAATTAGCAGTCTAAAAGTTAACAATTTACTCAATTCCTTCTTTATCTCTAATACCCTAATTAAGGTAACTTGGGTTGCCTTTAGTAGTAACTTATAACTTTTGTTAGGGTTGAATTTATACTGTAGTTTTCTTTTTCTTAGTGGTACTGGAGGTCTCAGGTGCCAGCACTGTTCTTGATTGTTTCTGGGACTTAGGAATGTTGGCACTGGACTGGCAGCATTCAACTTGTTTTCAAGAGGCAAGTGGCAGAATGCCATCAGAGTGGCAAGTTTGCCCACACTTCAAATAAGCAAGTGTATGGTGAGCTACACATTTACAATGTTAGTTTCTGGCCTGCCCACATTGTTTCCAAAGTTCACTTTGCATTTTAAAAGCAAATGTAGAAAATTGCATGGAAACACAGTTCATCTGAGGGAGGGTCAAACTTGTTTTAAAAAATGACAGTAGATGAAAAGATGCGGCTACCTGGGCATTATAGATTAGAAACCTGCTTTTAAAGTTTAAACTTCTTGGATAAGATACCCTATTTCTCTAGTTTATCCTTATATTTTTTTCTGATGTCCCTTGCCACGGAACTTCATAGAAGAATATTTTATTTATTGTAGTAGTTTTTGGAAGAGAGACTAGAGTATAGATTATTTAGGGTAGAACTGAGATCTTTTCAATATTAGGTCTTTCCCTTTTTGGACATGGTGCATCTCCCTTTATTCAGGTCTTCTTTTAGCTCCTTTAGTAAAGTTTTTTTTATTCCTCCAAAGAAGTCACACATTTTTGTATTTTTTGTATTTTTGTATTTTTGTGTGTTTTTTTCCTGATAGTTTGTGACTATTGTGAATAAATGTGCTATTTTAAAAATGACAAGCACATTTTCTTATCAGTTAATGCTGGTATATTAGAAATATACTAAGATATACTAAATTTTTGTATGCTAGGATCACATATGTTATATTATACTTAAGTTTTACTTATAACCCCTCTACCCTCACCCCCACACCTCCATTTCATCATCTGTAAAACAACAGGGCTGGGTTAGAATAAGGTATTTCCAAGGCCCTTCCTCCTCCTAACATTAAGTGGTTCTGTGTGGAGATGAAGTCCTTCACCTACTTTATTACATTAGTGGTAGTTGTACTACTCAAACTACATACAGATCAGTGCTATGAATAAAACCAAACTTTAGCTTTGTACACATAACATGTATTTGCATTTGTTTTAAGGCATTCTATTCTCTGCATAGTGATTCTTTAACGTCTTGTGGTAAAAGAGTGAGGATTTAACACTTTAAAAATAAAATTCAGAAGTGCAGATCCTTATTCTTGTTGAACTGGTTGACTATTATCTCCTCTCTCTAAATTTTAGTTTGTTACTATGTTAGTTTTACTGCATATTTTCCCTCCCCAAAATAGATGGTTTTTATCTAAACCATAGTGTTTTTTTTTTTTTTTTTTTTAACAAATATTTACATCTCAAGTAAAATTTTTCCTAGAACATGAATTTCATTTGGTGAGTCTCATTAGAGCAGGCTATTTCAAGAGAGCTTTCTGGCACATGTTTATTCTCTTTTATACCTCAGTCTTAAGGACTCTATATGCAGATGTCAGAAGATTCCACTGGGAGTTTGAGTGGTATTCTTGAGTTATTATTTTTTAAAATTTATTTCTGCTGGGGGTAAGGAGCTTGTTTATCCCTGAGAATATATTCAATCCCAACTCCAGAATGTGCCTCAATAACAGCCTATCTCTGTGACTCTTTAAAAATCTCGTATACGGATGGGTTATGTACATTTCTATCCAGATGTTTGTGAAGAAATCAGTGGGTTCTAATCCTAATTTGAATAGCGTTCCAGAAACCGCAGTCAGGACAGAGGTGGGCGGTGGGATTGAGAAGGCACTGAGATGGTGCCAGTGGTCATCTTTTGAGAACGTGACCCTCTCTGTGCCACTTGAGGGACTTTGAGCATGAAGAGCAGTCCTGGAGCACCTGCAGCCACCTCCTTAACTGCAGGAGGGTTGATAGCTGCCAGCACTGGAATGACAGCAGCAGCCAGTCTTCTGGAATGTGGATTTGGGGAATTGCTATTCTTTTTGTTTGAGGAGGGGGAGGATGATAATAGCTAGTGATGAACATTTATTGGGCACGTGCTACATGCTGAGGATGGAGGAAAGGCCTGCTGAAAGGGAAAAGGCCAGTTTGGGTGCTTGAGGATATATGGAGACCATAAAAGAAGTTGTTGGAGTTTTCAGTTTTCTCTCTCAAGCAAAAGGCGAGGTCATCTACTGAAAGTTAGAGGTCCGAGGTTGGTGAGAGGGCTTGAAGAAAGAGAAGTTTGGAATTACCAGGAAATGGGGGAGGAACCTGATCAGGGATAAGTAGGATAAATATGGCAGTGATCTTAGTAATAATAGTAACAGCAACAAGGAGCAGCGATAATATCTATTCATTATCTGCTCCATGCCAGCTATCATTCAGGCGCTTTATGTTTTAACCCCAGCAACCTTATTAAAGTAGTTCTAATACAGATAAGAAACTATGTGTTGGAGTTAGGATTCCAATTTCATTCTCTTGGCCCAAACCCGGGCTTTTCCCTCTTTCTACACTGTTAATTGCATTCAGAGGCTCTCCCTGACATGGTAAGCCAGAAACTTAGAGTGTAATTTTTAAAATTGTTTTTTAGAGAAAGGAAGAAGAATGGCTGAAAACAACAAAAACGAAAACACAGCTGTTTATAGCCGAAATAAAACAAATCTGTTGCTGCCCTTGATGGATTGTGCCACTAAGTGAAGTGAGCTACCACAGTCCAGTAGAAACCCAGATCTGGCTTTGTGACCTAGACAGTTAAAGGCATCTGAAATGATAAAGTGATTTTCTCCCTAAAGCCAGTATGTCTGAAAATACTGGATTGAGGTTAATGCTAGTAACGTCTTCAGTTTCTAAGCAGGGGGATATCAGTTGGTATTTGTAATTATTCTGTTTATTTAACAGACATTAGTTGTTTCCTAATTTGTACTAGGAATTGTGTTAATTAAACAATAACATCTTATTTTTCATGTTCTGCTCTAGATAAAGGCGAAATTTTAAGAGAAGAAAAACCCAGTCTTCTTATAAATGCAAGCTTAAATTTCCTGTTTTTAGTTTTCATTTGACATATATAAAGGTGCTTTCCAAAGACACAGGTGAACAAGTGAGGGCCAAAAAAGTTTGATGTAAAGCATTCCAAAGCAGATTGAATGATATTGAACCTCTGTACTGACTAGCAGTTTAATGCCCAGATGGACAAGCAGGTATTTTATTAATTAACAAGGGTAAACTCAACTGGTAATACCAGTTAACTTCTTGGCTTAACAAATACACTTATTATCCAGATGGGAAAATTCTTTGCTGTATTATGGATTAGATTTACATGACCTAAAACTAGAATGTAACTTTGCCCCTCCTACCTACCAATAAGTCTTCACATGTCAGAACATTTATAATTAACTCAGGTTAAGCATTATACCTGTTTCAGGTTTAAGGTTTATCCCTTTTAAACTTGGTCACATCTCATTAAGCTAAATGTTTCCTGTGTACTCTATTCTCTACCTTATTATGATGACCTAACCCTTAGATTTTAATATTAGGAAAAGAACTACTCTATCAATAAAGTATGAGGTGAAATGCAGTGCAGATGAATGCTGGCAACTTGGTAAACCAGTGAGTACAAACCATTACTCAATAGAAATTTGTTGTTGCAGACTCTCTTCGTGCATAGAATCTCTTGCAAAAGACATTTTTGAAGGTTTGTTGTGAGGAAAGATTGCCTATGAATGAAAAGAACCTTTCATAGGCCCTTGTTGAAGAGTCTGGTAACTGGCACTTTTGGCCTTTATACACAGATCCAAGGCTGGGAGACTATCTCAGGGTAAAGCTATCTTAAATTTTGTATCCCAAGCTATTAGTTTCTTCAATTATAAGAAACCACAGATTGCATAATGGCTTTGGTATTTTGTTGGTATGGAGAGAAGGGTGATCTCAGAAGACTTGCAAGCTTGTGTTCAGAGGTGTTTTTTCTGAATTTAAAAAATTCAGCAGTCTTAGACACATTTATGAAATTATTGGCGCCCTAAATTAGCAAATCCCAAATGAGTGCACAAAGCAACCATTTTTTTGCCAGCACCAAACACATACTTTGCTGAGCTTTCTAATCTGGGCTCCAGAGTTTATACATAGCAAATTCCAACATCTGCCAAGTTCTGTTTTGACCCAGAGGGGAGTGGAACAAAGTGGGTTGAGGAATCTGGAAATGCATGCTGCCTATAGGGTAAATTGCATTTTGGAATTTGCTTCCATGTGGATTTTCTCCTTGTGTACTACTGTGATGTTTAGCAGGCTGGGCCGGAAAGGTCATATTACACAAGATGAAGAACAATAAATGGTCTGTTCAGTGACTTGCTATTAAGCCTCCTGCCAGTGCAGGCTAATAGCCATAATAGCCATTTCTCCTTTGGGATGCAAGATTTTGGCTGTCATCTTTTTCAGAATATGGTAATTTGTAGCCATTGCTTTCAGGTTGGTAGAGAGATCTAACATTTAAAGGCTCTTATCCCAATGACTTATAGTTCATCAACTGCTGCTTTTTCTTTGGCGTCTTGAATGCTGCCATGGGTTAATTATAAAATTACAGCAAGAATATATATCTCAAAGAAATGCATGTGAATATTAAATACATTTAATTAAAGAAGATCCTGTTTATTGATTTTAATTTTGCCAAAGAGATCTTGAATTTCTATCTTCTTTTAAGACATGGCTTCTTCCTTTTCCTTTTTTTTTTTTTTTTTTTTTTTTTTACATTGGCCTTAGAAATAGTTTGATTTTTTTTTCTTAGCTTGTGATGCAGTTTTAAACCATGTTTAAAACATGTGCAGGGCATAGACCTTAGTAGGGTTGTCCTGAGTATGACAAGGAGCTGTATAAAATGACAGCTTCCTGCTGAACTGAGATGGATATGTTAGACCAAAGAAAGACTCGGACACTTCCAGCTTGGCGAGTAGTGAGCATTTATTTAGGGGCGCTCATCTTCAGTGGCAGGGGGAGAGATGGCATTTTCCAGGCTCAATTGTCCATGCTCACTGCAAAATGAGAGGAGTGGTTTAAAATGCATGTTGAGGTGTAGATGGGGAAGGCACGTGTGGGGCAGTAGGACTTCTAAAGAATGCAGTTGTTGCAAAGATTTGCTGATCAGCCACAAGTTAGCATCACTAACACTTACCAATGCTTGCCTTTTAACTAGAAATGGAAAGTTGCTGTGAATGGAGGGGAAAAGAATTGGAAGGGCTGGGGAAGAAAATGTAAAGTTATATATACTACAAGAGTTTAAAGGAAATTGTACTTCTAATAAGTTTAAATTTCCTCAGATTTGCTTTATAGGAAGTTTATTAACTAAGGACATTTTCTAAAGCATCCCCAGCTAAGTGATATATGATATTTTATATAGCTGCCTTTAAAAAATATAGATGTATTCCTGAAATTATCAGTTTTTAATAAATGAAATAGCTTTAAATGAATGCTAATAATTTCTTTTTTAGCAATATGGTAAATTAGATCTGCAAAGAAACCCCTTCTGGTGAGAGCTCCTAAAAATGAAACAGTGGGAGAGGGGGGTATGAATACATATGAGATATATGTAAAATGCTGGAGCTGGTGTGAGAAAATTATTTGAAGGTGGGAAAGGACTAGAAGGCATGGTTTCAAAAGATAGAATAAGCCCTCAAGTTGGTGTTTGTGCTGAGGGGTTCTTATAGGATTAGAGCAAATGTAAGGGACACAAGCACTAAAGAGTGGTGGTGCCCAAACAGAATGAGAGGTTATGTTGGAGACCACTCTACATAAAACTGGGACCAAAGGAGTAACTTCCTCAGTACATGAGTAGGATACTTGCCTGTTACTCTCCTGGATCAAAGTGGAGTAGAAAAATAAAAAAGTTCCCGATGAAACTGCCTAAGCACAGCCTGTACTCCCATAGTTTGCAACCAGAATTCATACTACCTATGAGACCTGAAAATCTCTAAGCCAAAAACTTAGTTGAAAGTACTCCCAGTTGCTTGTGATCCCTTGGATATGGAAGAATCAATTCAGATCTCTGTAGAAACATATTTTATAAACAAGCCTCAAAGAATTTTTGTAGACAGAGTTCCAAGAAATGTGACCTTGCACAAGAAAAGAAGCCACCATGAGTTAGTCAACTATAGCAGATTTTCCCCCTAAAGATGGCTGTAACAATATTTCCTGCCCCATGTGCTCTTCTAGAACCTTGTTACTCTACCACCAAGGAGTAGGTTCCCCTTTCATTGAACCTGGGCAGGCTTTTGTGACTACTTCAACCAACACAGTATGGCAGAGGTGACGCTGTGTGATTTCTGAGGCCAAGTCATAAAAATGTCATGCATTTCTTCATAATTCTCTTGGGATGCTTGCTCTTAGAACCTGTCACGTGATTGTTGTTTTAATCCACTAAGTTTTGAGGTGGTTTGTTACACAGTGATAGATAACCAAAACAGCAGCAGTCACAATCAGACATGTAAAGATTGCAGATGTTTAAAGAAATTTAAAAAGGTATTGAAGAGACTCTCAAGATTGATGAAGAAGATGGAAAAAAAACCTCAGTAGGACTTCTATAAATAAGTAATATAATGGAAAGGTGATACAGATTAGATAGAGTTGAAGAGTGAATTAGTGAACTGGAAGACAGATCTGAAGAAAATTTCTAGAATTCAGTACAGAGCAAGAAGAATTAAAACATAGGAGAGGTTTAATGACATAGAAGATAGGAAAAAAAGCTTCCACATGTCTGGTTTGGCTGTTCTCAAGCTTTTTGATCTTAGGACCCCCTTCATGCTCTTAAATATTGAGAATCTCAAATAGCTTTTATTTGTGTGGGTCATATCCATCAATAAAACCACAGTTTGTCTATCAATAGTCTTTTTCAAGTAAAAATGGTGTTCCTTTAAGAAAAGCAGCTATTTCCAGCTTTCAACTCATTTGCACAGGAGCTTTTCTTGGAGACAACCATTGTACTTAAATGCAGCAAAGGTGCGTTATGTGTATTTTCCATTTTGTCACACAGAATATTGAATACATATGCTCAAGGGTCAAGATTTAATAAAATAAAATTATTTTAATAAAATTAAATAAAGGAAATTCTTAAGTGAAACTGGCCCCTCCCTCCTGTGACTGTATGGTGGGGAAGAATGAAATGACTACCTTTTTAACACTTGGGTGTCATGTCTTGTCTTGAATTGTGCCAAGGTTATAACCTCCAATGCTTTAGCAACTTCAGTGCAAATGCTAACACAGCGAAAAGAGCAAATTATGCCTTAGTATTATTATAAAAATAGTTTTATCCTTATGGACCCCCTGAAATAGTCTGAGCATCCGCCAGGGGTCCATGGGCCATATTTTGAGAACCACTGGTCTAATTAAAAGTTTCAGAAGACGGGGGCGGATGTGTTTCAAATGGTTGGGCGTCCGTCTGCCATATGGAGAGACCTGGGTTCGATCCCCGGGACCTCCTGAAGGCATGGGCTGCCAGGCTCTGTGTGCAGCTGAGCTGTCGGGCCCCGAGAGCCATGCAGCAGGATGATGACGTAACAGGAGAGAGACTAGACGAGATGCTCCTGAAAGCTCCAGAAGCCAGGAGCTGAGGTGGCGCAGGTGGCAGAATACCTCTCTCCTACATTGGAGGTCTCTAGGATAGAATCCTGGTGAAGACTGGAGGAGGAGGATGAGAAGAGATGGCAGGGAACAGACACAGAGAATTGCCCAGTGAATGGACACACACAAAAAAAACAGCAAAATGGGGAAGGGGGGATTTAAAATGGATAAAGTAAATAAATAAATCTTTAAAAAAAAAAAAAAAAGTTTCAGAAGAGATTAAAGAGAATGGTGAAGAGATTAAAGAGATAAAAGCTGAGAATTTTCTTGTATTTATGAAAGATACTACTTTTCAGAATCAGGGAGTTCAGTAAATCTCAAGCAAAATAAATAAAAAGAAACCTTGACTTATCACAGTGTAACTACAGAACAAAAATGGCAAAAAGAAGCTCTTAAAAACAGCCAGGTTATCTGCAAAAGACCAATGATCTGACCAAAAACTAATTTTACAGCAGCAGCAGTGGAAGCCAGAAGTCAGCATAATACTGTCTTCAATTTGATGAGGGGAAATAGCTGGTAACCTAGAATTGTATTCTCAGCAAATTGATCATTCAAGAGTAAGTGTGAAATAAAGACATTTTCAAACAAATAAAAATGGACAGAATTTACTTCTAGTAGACCTTTACTAAAGGAAATTCTAAAGAATGTACTTCAGAAAGAAGTACATAATTCCAGAAAAAACGTCAGAAATGCAAGAAGGAACAGTGAACAAAGAAAATGGTAAACTTGAGGGTAGATCTAAAGAAATTTTAATTTCATAAAACAACAAAAATAGAAATGTTTGATTTGTGGGGTTTAAAAAATCATGATAGAGCCAAGATCCAGGAGAACAGTAGCAGATAAATCGGGAAGGAGTAATCAGAGTTAAAGTTTTCCAGGGTTTTTGTATTATTTGGGAAAAAGAGTAAAAATACTGATTTAATGTCTACCTTAAGTTAAATAAGCATGATGAAATTTTTTAGGGAAACCGTTAAGAAGTAGAAAAAAGTGGAATGACCTGAAAAAAGACATGAAAAGAAGAGTGAAAAGTGGGAAACAGAAAAAGCCAGAAAAATATATTGCACAAAATAACATGGTAGAAATGACTCTAAATAATCATGATCATACTGTATTATACGCAAAAGCCAAAGACTGACAGAATGGGTTTAAAAAATAAATCCTGCCCTATGTCATTTATAAGAAGAGACCTGAATTATAATGATGCAGAAAAGTTGAAAATAAACTGATAAAAATATGTAAAAATAAAAAGCTGTTATAGCTATACCAAACATTATAAACTTTTAGGAAAACAGCATTATTAAAGATTAAGTGAATTGCTAAATGTTGAGAAAAGTTCAACTAACCAAGAAAATATAGCAAGAAATTCAGTCAGTGTATAAAAATCTTCCTGCAGAGAAAATACCAGGTGTAGGTGGTTTCATAGGCAACTTCTACCCAATATTATAAAAGCAGATAATTCCATTTATACCCAGATTTGTTCAAGAAAACAGAAAAAGTGAGATAACCTTGAGACTTATTTTTTCACGCCAGTGTAATCTTAGTCTCAAAACCAGCAAGGGCAGTATAGAACAGGAGATTACAGGCTAGTCCCCCTTTGAAGATATGTCAGAAATTGTAAATAGAATCTCAGTGATTTGAATCTAAGAATTTATAAAGTGTCCAATACTATATGACCAAGTGGGGTTTATTCCATAGATGCAAGGTTGATTCAACATTAGAAAGTCTATTAATGTAATTCACCACATTAACAGATTAAAAGAAAATAATCATAGGTTATAATTAGCTTGGTAGGTATAGAAAAAAGACTTTATAAATTTCAGGAACTATTCAGAATAAAAACTCTTACGCAGTCTTAATAAAAAAACAAAAACTTGTTTAACCTGATAAACAATTACTTACAAAACACTTAGAGCAAATATCATATACATTTAAAATGAGGAATAATATGAGGGTACCTGCTATCTCCTCTTTATTCTGGAGGTCCTATCAGCCCAGAAAATCAAGAAAAAGTATAAGGATTAGAAAAGAAGAAAGGTAATAAGGTTGTCTCAGCAGAAAACCTTAAGGAATCTACTGACGCATTATTAGAATTAATAAGAGTTTAACAATGTCTACGAGTTTAAAAAAATCAGTGTGCAAAGTCAGTTGCATTTTTATACATTAGCAACAAACAGAGAGTGCAATAAAAAACAAGCAATGTACAATGGCTTTTTTTTTTTTTATTAACAAACTAAGAATAAATCTTACAAAATATGTGCATAACCTTTATTTGGAAAAAAAAATTACTGAAAGACATTATCAAAACCTAAATAAACGATGACGTATACTATATTTGTGAATAATAGCAAGACTCAGTATAATCCTATTATTAAATGAAAAAAGTTCTTGTGATGATTTCCAGATTCAATTAGATTCCAGTCAAAATCCCAGTGGATTGAAGGAACTTGGCAAACTAATTTTCCCTATCAAGTATCAAGACTTTTTAAAGTTGTGGTAACTAAGAGAATGAGCTATTGGTTCAGGAATAGACAAAGGAAAAAATGAAAAAACAGTTTAGAGAACCCAGAGACAGACCCATGCATATGTGGAAATCTCATATAATACAGAACTGACATGGCAGATCAGTGGGAAATGAGTGAATGGATTATTCAACAAATGGTTATCAATTTAGGTAAATATAAAGATGGCTCCCTACCTAACACCATACTCAAAAATCAATTGCAGATACAATTTAAGACTGAAATGTGAAAGGTAAAACTTTAAAACTTTTGAAACTTGGAAGGATTTAAGATGCAGAAAGTGCAGCCATAGGAAAAATATAATGAAGTTTAATACATTAAAATGAATAACTTTTTATCTCTTTTTCATTGCGAGTGGGAGGGTATATTGGAAAACAGCTAGGCATTGCCTTTTAAAGTGCCTCCTAAAGTCACAGCAGTTCTACTCTGAGAGATACCCAAGAGAAACTTTTGAATATGTACATCCAGAGATAAGTACAATAATATTCATAATAGCACAATAATAAAAATCTTGGAGGAGTAGATGTGGCTCAAGTGGTTGAGCGCCTGCTTCCCACACGGGAGGTCCTGGGTTTGGTCCCCTTCCTCGGTGCCTCCTAAAAACAAAAACACAAACAACGAAAACAAACGAAAAAAAAACCAACTCAGGGGAGCTGATGTGGCTCAGTGGTTGAGCACTGGCTTCCCACATATGAGGTCTGGGATTCAATCCCAGGCCCTGGTACCTTTAAAACAAAACAAAACAAAAAAAAACTTGGAAACAACCCATATGTTCATCAGTGGAAGAATGAATGCCTAAATTGTGGTATAGTCACACAATGGAATGTTATCGTCAAAACACATGAACTTTAGGGATATGTGGCAACATGAATGAACCTTAGTGATATATTATGAAATGAAAAAAATAAGCCCCAAAAGATTACATACCCTTTTTATAAAGTTAAATATAAATGAAATTTTAAAAAATGCTTTTTAAGAATACATGAAAATGTGCTAAATGTATTTTTTGTTTTTAAGGCAAGAGAATGATGAATACAGGATAAGGTTATTTGTTAGGGAGTCAGGGAAATGGACTGGTGTGTGAGGTTATTTTTTGTTTTGTTTTGTTTTGTTTTGTTAAAAGATACCAATTCATTTTGTGTACATTTTATCAAGCTGTATACTTAAAATTTGGTCAGATATTTGTATATATGTTATAGTTCAATTAAAAAGTTACTTTTTAAAAAAAAAAGACCCCACAAAAAGAGTGAAAAGATTAGTCACAACTTGAGAGAACATGCCCTGACAAAGATTTGTTATCCAGAATATTCAAAGAACTCCTAAAATTAAAAAAAAAATATATAGGAAAAAATGGAAATAGCAGAGTCATAAATAAGTATTTCACAGAAGTAGAAACAAACATGAACATATGAAAAGATCATCCATCTTTTTTGCAAATCAAAACAGTGAGAAATGCCTCTACTACACTGGGAAAAAATAAAAATAAAATAACAGTTGTTGGAGATGATGTGGAGCAATGGGAAAAGTCCCATTGTTGGGTACAACCATTTTGGAAAACAATTTTCCTTTACTTAGTGATTCCTAGGTAAATAACTTAGTGAAATTCTTGCACTCATGGCCCAGGAGACATATATAAGAATATTTAGAGTAACATTATTCATAATAGCTAAAATGCAAACAGCTCAAGCAACTGTAAAATAACAAAAATGTTAGTATATTCATGAAAGAAAGACTATTTCACATGAAGTGCTGCTACATGGATAGGATATAACTATAACAGATTTTTTAAAAAGCCATTAAGAATAATGTCATTCTGTTTACATAAAGTTTAAAAACAGTCAACTCTAAAGAACATATCATTTAGGGATACATATATATGGTAAAATTGTATGTAAGAGAAAAGGAATAATTAACATAAACTTCAGGATAGTGGTTATCTGGGGAGGGGTGTTGAAATGGAAAAATACATAGGGATCTACTGAAAAATTTCCCTAAGTGTGTGGTTAAAAGGAACCCTACAGTGATTCTTTTTCCAAGGGAAAGAATTTTGGTAATGCTAATATTAGTTCTTAATTAGTCTCTTTGGTAGGTGTTCTTGCTCATAAAATTTTTTAGTAAATATTTTTGCAAGGTTTTTTCCTGTCAACCTTGTTAAGTAGAGAACATATCTAGAAAGAAAATGAAACTAGTAAGATCCAGCCACAAGTTCCAGTTCGATGGTTGTAATCTTAGAATGAGAAATGAGGCCTTTTTGTCCTACCTGTCTTAAAATTTCCTTCATGTATGGTTTACTATTGTCAAATGCAAAAGACTGTTTCTTAGTTTGTATTTTTGGTCAGCAGAGGCACTCTTTTGCCTCTATCCTTAGCTGGAGCCTGCTGTGTGTTAATCTCCATGCATTGACATCTCTTCTTTTCTGAAGGAATGTGAAACCCAATAATTATACACAGACCTGACCTACTTTGGAGAAACCAGAGGACAAAGAAACCCTAGTTTTCTTCATCCTTTTTTGGTAAAAAAGCAGAGATTATGGGACATGAGGCCAGAACGTCCTATGTCTATTCTTTGGAGAGCCCAACATAGTTTGTCCCTTTCGTAGACATTAGAAGTTTCCCCATGTGTGTGTTCTTGTAGACTAAAGGGACTTGTTGCTAAAGAAGGCTTTGTGTGTCTGCTGATCTGGAAATGTTTAGCCATTTCACAAGGCACTATGGCTTTGAGAAAATAATGATGACAGAATCTATTTTTTAAAATTATCTTATTTTACATGTTTGATTTTGTAAACACTTCAGTCCCTGTTTTAAGATGTAGTTGGGATCTAAACATATACCCTTATCTTAATGAATTGATCAGTTGGGGTAATAGTTTGGACTAGTCATCCCATTTAGTTATCGTTGTTGATACCTATCTATCTTAGTTCTATTTCTCTGTTGTTATTTTACTAAGTTAGTAGGTTATCATTATCCCAATTTCTAATATTTGCTTTATCCATTGGATTTTTTTCCTAATAATTTTAAAAATCCCCCTAAACCACAAGCAGAAATCTTTTTGGTTTGGTTTGTTAAAGGTTACTAAAACAGAAAGAAAGGGAAAAAAAGTTACCAAAACACCATTATTGGGTTCTGGGTCTAAGGTCCTGTATTCGGTACTTAAGACTTTACTAAACACATTGTTTTGTAAAATAAACACCAACCTTAACAGAGGAATATGAAAAACTAGAAGACACACACTATAGATCAATGGACTAGAGTTGAGAGTTCAGGAAATAAACCCTTATGTTTATAGTCCATTGAGTTTTGATAAAAGAGTCAAGACAATTTAATGGGCGAAAGAATCATTTTTTCAATTCATGATGCTGTGATAAGGGGATATCTGCATGCAGAAGAATGGAGTTGGACCCCTACCTCATACCATATACAAAATGGATCAAGGACCTAAATATAAGAGCTAAAGCCATAAAACTCAACTAATTCTTAAAAAATCAAAACAAAAAGCAAACATGTGAAAGAGACATCTGGAGACTCAACTGGGAAAGAATCTGCTTCTAAGATCATTCAGGTTGTTGGAAAATTTTATTTTCTTGTGGCTGTATGACTGAGGACCCCAGCTTTTTGCTGGCTGGAGGCGGCCCTTGGGTCCTAGAGGTTGCTCACAATTCTGAGAGGACAATCACAGTTTCTTTTTCTGTGGGTTTTTCCAACATGGTTGCTGACTTCACCAAGCCCTCAAGAAGAGTCTGGAGCTCTAGCTGGCTAAGAGAGAATTGTATATAGTGTAGTGGCAATCATGGGACTGACATCCCTTCCACCTTTACCATATACTCAGGTCATGCCTTTACTCAAGGGGACGGGATTGTTTATAAAGGCCTGAGTATGTGTGTCTATATGTGTGTGTGGGAGTCATTGGCATTTGATCACTTTAGGGTCTGTCTGCGACATATAATATGACTTCTGTGGAGAATATTAAAAAAAAAACAAACTTTTTAAAAGAGGTGCTAGGGATTGAACCCAGGACCTCATTCATGGGAAGCAGGCACTCAACTGCTGAGCAACATCTACTCCCCAATGAAAATTGGTCTTTTCATTTGTTTGTTCATTTTTAGGAGATACCGGGGATCAAACCCGGAATCTCGTATATGGGAAGCAGGTGCTCAACCACTTGAGCTACATCCACTAACTGAGAATATTTAAATTTGAATAGGACTATATCCAGTGAGTCTGTCTTGATGAAATTTGCCACAGAGTACCCCGAAATGTTAGTTTGGCCCAATAGAGCTGGTTGTAGTGACAGAATAAACCTTATGATAATTGGCATTAGGCTCAATGAAGGAAGATAGAGGTTTTCATGGAGTGTGCTGGCAAAGGATGAAGGAAGAAGTTGGAGGGTAGGTGAGGCACTATGATAAAATGTCCATGTTTATAATTTTGCTGATGTGTTGTCATTCATTCCTTTATTAGTCAGTTTTCTATGTTTTTATTTAGGAATTCATTACCATAAAACCTAGATTTGAGAGGCAGTAAAACATAGTGCAGTTCAGGGCTCAGGGCATTAACTCGACTGAGCCTTAATCCTGCTTCTGCTACTTAGTATTGTCTGACCTGGGTAAATTATCTTATTGGTGTGTGCCTCAGGAAAATCTATAAAATAGGAATATTTATAGTACCTACTTTATAGTGTTGTTTTGAGGATTAAGAGTTATGGCTTGCAATTATTGTTCATTTTTTCTAAGGTATGATGATAATACCATCATGGTTATGTTAAAAAGAGAGAGCGAGAGCGAGAAAGAGAGAGAGAGAGAGAGAGACGGAGAGAATATACTTTTAGTGGTACGTATTGAAATATTTACAGATGAAAGGATATTTTGGAGGAAATTGGTAAGGTATAGATGAAAAAAAATTGGCAATGAGTTGGTAATTGTTCAAGCTGATAGATGGTTTAATTATATTATTCTATTTTTGTACATATTTGAAATTTTTTATAATAAAACATAAAGTAAGTGCCCCGGCACATGTAAAGTTCTCAATATATTTTAGCTAGTCTTACTATGTTTATATTTAATATTTTGGAATTGACTGGTCTAAAACACAAAGAAATTTTTAAAAAACTAAAATTGACAGTTCAACTTTCTCTTTTCTGAGATTCTTCTTATAGATGGAAACTTCATCAAGTAGCTGTAATAAATACAACATTTTTAGATTTGAATTTTTGGTTCTGTTTTAGCTCCTTCCTTGTTAAGTTGTAATTTATGGCTTAATTAGTTTTACTTAATTGCAGCCTGCTTCACATTCCATTTAATTTAGTCTACAATTGTTTGTTCTATAAGTGGGATGGAAATTAATACCAACATCATTGATTATTTAATGTTACTAAAATTAACAATAGGAGACATTGATTTTACCAATAGTGAAAATATTAGCAAAAATGCAAAGGCTTTCCTAGGTAAACAGTGGTTTAAGATATTAAATTGTATGATTTAAATAAGAAAGCACACTTAAGGCCTTATTCACCAAGGTTATCTCAAAAGTGGTAAATATATTATTCCACTTATTATCATATATCCCTACATTATATAGCACTATAAAATTAGATGGCTTGGGGAGCAGATGTGGCTTGAGTGTTTGAGCTCCCGCCTCCTACATGGGAGGCCCCAGGTTTGGTCCCCGGTGCCTCCTGAAAAAATAAAAACAAACAACAATGAAAAAAATGGACAAAAAACCCAACTCAGGGAAACATATGAGGGTCCTGGCTTCAATCCCCAGCACTCAGTACCTAAAAAAAAAAAAAAAAAAAATTAGAATACTTTCATGGCTAAGGTTGAGAATTATGATTAATGATTCTGATTTATTTTTTGTGAATGAATCTGAGATAAAAAAAAAAAAAAAAAAAAGGTAAGCAAAACCTAAACCTCCCATAGTTTGAATTAGGAATTGGTGCAGTGTGAACCTTATCTTGGTAACTGTTTTTAAGTCACATTACAGGCACATCTTTATTTAATAGCTGAGGATATTGAGAACCAGAGAGGTAAAGTGACTTGCCCAAGTTTCTTAGAAACAGAGCTGGAAATTGAACTCTAGAATCTCGACTCCCAGTCCAGTGCTCTTTTTGCTGCTTCAGTGATCTCCAAACTGTTCTCCAGAGCCTTAGCATTCTAAGAAAGTTTTGTCAGGCTCTGGGTCTTTTACCCAAGCTTACCATAGTAGATCCTCTTTTTTTCTGTTTTATGTGTTGGGGGTTGTGTGAGATTTTATTAAGAGGGAAAAAGGTTCTCCTGCAGTATATATTTTTTGTGTGTCTTCTCTACACTGAACTCTTGATCTTGTTCCATCTTCTATTCAGAAAAGTATATACAGATTTATTGGAGGATTTTTTTTTTTTTTTTTTTTTTTACTTTGTTTCAAAGAATGCCAAAGAAATCTGTGACCCAGAGACTTCAGAAAAATTTACAAGGACTTTTAAATATGGAGGGATAATTATTTTTAGTATGAAGTTATTATCAACATTTTGATTCCTTCCAGCTCTCTACATTCTCCCTTCATTTTCTCATCTCATAATTCTCATTCCTTGTGATTTCTATGTGTTTCTCATGGTCTGTTTTTTTTTTTAAAGATACTTGTGCAAATATGTGTCTTAAATGAAATTATTTCTTATCCCTGGGTCTTTTTGTCAATGAATTTAGGGCTCCTGTCAATTTGATTAAAAACAGTATTGTCCTAAGAGGTGGAAAAGAGGGCCTAATAGTTTAATATAATAAGTTGAGTTTTCCTTAAATTGTGGGTGCTTTTTTTTTTGAGGTACTGGGGCTGGGGGATTGAACTGGGACCTGGTATGTGGGAAGCCAGCACTCAACCACTGAGCCACATCGGTTCCCCTGAGTTGATTTTTTCATTTGTTTGCTTGTTGTTTGTGGTTTTTTTTTTTTTTTTTTTTTAATTTTTACTGGGAGGTCCCAGGGATCGAACCCAGGTCCCTCCATATGGGAGACGGACGCCCAACCATTTTGAGCCACATTCACCCCCCTGGATGCTTTTAGTGATTTAAAAAAATCCCTACCTATTATTCACTATTCTCAATATCTTAATCTATTAATTTATAATTGTGATAATGTACCTTAAAGTAAAATCCTTGGTCCTACTTTAGTAACTTCTTAAAACTTTAGACCTGTACTGTAATGTTAATTTGGGACTACCATAGAAGTTCAGAATTTAGGATGCATATAATCCTGCTAAGGGAAAGGACTAACAGTCTAGTTAAATGTTAACACACTTATATTAAACACATACTTCATGTAGCTGTGTCTTGACATTTATATGGTTATATCTAATCCATATAATAATGAATTATATTTATTGGAACAGTTTTACATCTTTTCTATGGCAGTGTTGTTTATCACCCCCCCACCCCCACCCCCACTTTTAAAATAAATATCAGAAATTTGAGAAGTGATTAAGATTTACCATCCCTTTTCATGGGAATATTTAAATTACTTAAACTTCATTATTCATATGAAACACATAAACATTGATTATGGAAATTTGTTTGCCTTGAAAATGTGATGATTATTAAATATAGGGAACTCATTGAAGCTGTAGTAAATGCAAAAAGCCATCTCACAAAAAGTTCCCATTTTGATGGATTCCCAGAAGAGGAATTATCTATTAGCACTGGTGGTATGCAACTGTCATTAGGAAAGCCCCTCTGAAGGTAGTTGGTACCGTGTTGGCATGGGCAGGCTGGTTCTTTAATTCTTGCCTGCCATGGGTAAGATAGCCCATTAACTTAAACATTCAGATTAGAAATCCATGATTTGATGAAGATGCACCTACCTCTTTTATTTTTAAAAATTTTTTTACTTATAACATTTTATTCTTTGATGAACATGTCATATCTTTTTTTTTTTTTTTAACAATTTATTGAAGTATATCATTCATACGTGAACATACATAAACTATAAGTGTTCAGTAAACATCATGATCTTACAGAACAAACATGCATAACATCATCCAGGGCTCCCACACATCCCCCCCCACAAACACCCCGCATTGTTGTGAAACATTTGTTAACAAATCATGAAAGAGCATCGTCAAAGTATTACTACTAACTATAGTCCATATCTTCCTCCCCTATACCTTTTTTTCCTAAGGATTTATTTGTTTATTATTTGTTTGTTTATTTTTATCCATTTTTACCCCCCCCCCCATTTTTGCTGTTTCTGTATCCATTCGCTGGGCAACTCTGTGTCCGTTTCCTGCCCTCTCTTCTCATACTTCTCCTCCTGTCTTCACTGGGATTCAATCCTTGGAACCTCCGATGTGGGAGAGAGGTGTCCTACCGCCTGCACCATCTTAGTTCCTGGTTTTTCGGTGTGTCTCATCTTGGCCCTCCCTTGTGTCGCTCTCCTGTTAACCACACATGCATGGTTTCTAATTTAGCAAATGTTTAGCCTACCCTGATTATCACAAAATCAAGACAGCGAGAATATTCGCAATGCACCTACCTCTTGACAAACAATGTATTATCTCCTAGTTCTGACATCTAAGGATGCAGGACAAGTGTTTTAGTTTTCTAGGCTGCTGAAAGCAGATACCATAAAATGGGAGGGCTTTTAATAGTGGGAATTTATTAGCTTAAAAAACTTACAGTTGCGAGGCTGAGAAAAATATCTAAATAAAGGCATCATCAGGAGATGCTTTCTCCCTGAAGACCAGCTGTCGGTGATCTTGGACTCCTCTGTCACAAGACAAGGCACATGGCAGTGTCTGCTGTTCTTCCTGGGTTCATTGCTTTCAGCTTTTTGCTTCTGTGGTTTTCTCTCTTTACTTATCCCATTTATAGAGGATTCCAGTAAGAGGATTAAGACCCACCCTGGGCCAGGCCTTAACAAAAGTAACCTAATCAAAAGATCCTATTTAGAATAGGTTTATACCCACAGGAATGGATTAGCTATAAGAACCTGATTTTCTGGGGTACATACAGTTCCAAACCACCACAGCAAGTAAGAGTTTCAGAAATAGGGAGGGTACAATGATACCTGGTAATGGAAGTTGCTTTCTGTTGTTCTTTAGTCTTCATTATCAAATAATTGGGAGGTGTAAAGATGTGATGAATTAGGACAGGTTTTCAACTGTTATTATGTTCTCTAGATTCAGTCAGCCTCCTCAAACTGCAGGCTATGTTAATATGGGGCATATTAATATAATTAAGACAATTTAATATATATACTGCTGCTGACTTGGCTCACCAAGAACAACACTACTGTTCTAAGATTAGCAGGCTACTGAGTGTGATAAATCTCTGTAGGAGATGTTTAAGAAAGTGATGCTATCCCAGCTCTTTTTCTGCCTGGTGCTTTTAAAAGTTATTGAGTGTTCTAGGTGCTTCTTCTAAATGTGCTTAACAGTACACAGACTGTTTGACAAATGCTGTTCTTGAGAAGAGCACAATCTTTCTGTGAGTCTGTGTTATTTTTACCTATGAGTTGGCACTGCAGGAAAGAGTAGCATGTACTTCATTAAGAAGATTCATCTTGAAATTCATTCAATTAACTGCCTCCTTCTAACCTCACATTCAGGCCATTGCCAAGTTCTCTCCCCACATCCCTTTCTTGGATACTGTTCTTTGGTAGCTACTTTAAACGATTAGCATTGCCTTATTAAGCCAGTTGGCTGTTACCCCTTCTCCTTCCCTTCTCTCTAATACTTTTCTACCTCATCCCTCTACTCTATGCAAAGCATCTCTTCTCTGCCCTCTAGTCTTCTTTCTCTTCCTCTTTCTGGCTCTTCTCCCTCCTGCCTTCCCTTCAGAGCTTCAGGACATCCTTTTAAATAACTCCCTAACGTTAGAATTAAGCTATCAATCCCATTTTAAATCTCCCTCTTAAACTTCTGAGATTTGGTCAGTGTAAAATAAGCAGCTGAAAATGGAAAATTGGGTTCTGATATTTTGTAAATAATTCTTACCTTACCTTCATTGTTATTGTCAACTCCACCATCTCACACCATCCCTTCTCTCTTTTAGGGTCTTTGTCCAGTTCATTTAGGTGCTAAACCTACAGGCCAGGAGTTGATTTAACATTATACAGAGTGCATACTAAATGTTGTTGGCACTCTGTAAATGTTAAAATAGCAACAACGATAATGTCAGTTCAGCTGAGAGAGATGCCTGTAATGTTAGACAGTCCTGGACTTCTGTTTTCTGAAGGGTAAATGTTAACCAGATGGGGATTCTTGGAACTGATAAATCATTTTCTTTTTGTCTAAAATTTTTTCCCCTTTCTATGCCTTGAATTTCAATTAATTATCAGAAAATGTCCCTTGCTTTAGACAGCATTTATTTATTATGCACAATATACTATGTTCCACCTTAAAAATACCTCTAAGAATCATACGTGTTTCCTGGTATATTTTCCCACTTTAAGTAAGCTTAAATGCTTGAACTAATTTATATTCACCATTCAGTATAGCCCAGAGAAGTATAGAAAAATATAAGTTCAGCTGCTCACCTAAAAAATGTTAGATATTTTAAACTATGGTTAACTGCTACTTTTGGACCCTTATCTTTGATGGGTGCCTTGAGTCCTCCAGTCTGGAACTGGCTACTCCCTAGCACACCCCAGCCATTCCTTAGGCTTGACAGCTGCATTTTCCCAGGAACAGTTGTGATTGGTGCAAACTGAAGAGAATAATGGGTTCTTTCCAAATATGCATCTTTGCTTTGCCCTTTAGTACTTGATTTGACTATTTGTTACAAACTAAAATATGGACTCCATGTTAATTGGTTCCAGTGCAGAGGTCAGGATCTTCCCAAGGATGTGGCCAGCGGAATCCTGACTGTGGCCATGTGGCACGTCATTAATCATGGCCATTTAGTGCCTGGCACTAAACATTTAGCCCAAGAGTCTGGCTTGTGTAGCTTGTGGTGGTTTGGGGTTTCTTTAAACCTGTTTTCTGATGACAGTTACTTCTGTTTTCTAGTAAGTTTAAAAGAAAAAAGTTTTTTCATCAAGGCTGATTGCAAAGGCTAAGTTCCTTTTCTAGCCAGCCATTCTCAGCTGGGTTCTGTGGAAGAATTAAGCCCTCCAGAAAAAGATCAGAGAGACTCCTTAGTTCTCACAAGGATGCTACCATTCTACGCCTAGCCGAGAAGTTCATTCATTGCATATAGTGATGCCTGAGGACAGTTATTTTTCAGAGTTTGGGCCAGGGACCCCTAGTCTCCCAGACTCTCAGTGGGTCAAGGTCAGAACTGTTTTCATAAAAATAGTAAAGCATTATTTGCATTTTTTCATTCTCATTCTCTCATGGTTATATACAGTGGAGATGTTCAGGCACTACATCTATATATGTGTATATTTGTGTAGAGTACGGATACTACATGATGTGTGATATGATTGCTCTGATGACTGGTGGAACCAGTGTGTGTGTGTATTCTTTTTTTTTTTTTTTTTTTTTTAAGATTTTATTTATTTATTCATTCATCCCCCCCTTGCTGCTTGTGCTCGCCGGGTCAGCCAACCACGCCGTGCGGGCGGGCCTGCCCTCACCAGGAGGCCCCGGGAACCAAACCCGGGGCCTCCCATATGGCAAACGGGAGCCCCACTGATCGAGCCACAGCCGCCTCCCCCTGTGTGTGTGTATTCTTGTATTTAAATTTTTTCTATTTTAATTTCTAATTTTATTGTAATTTAATTTCTAAGTAAATATTGACAGATACAGTATACATAAAACTTCTTTAGGGGTCTTCAGTACCTGGTAAGAGAAGGAGTCCTGAGACCAACAAGTAAGAGAATCTCCATCTTAGGGCTTTAAGACTTAATTCTCTCACAGAACTCCTGTTGAGAAGGGCTGCTAATGAGCTGCTCAAGGGCAGTGCCTTAAAATAATCAGTTGCTCAATAAATGTTTTTTTAATGTAATTAAATCGAGTTCTTGCAATGCATCTTTTGAGGTTTTACTTGAAATTCTCTCCAAAGGCAGCGGTTGAGCATTGAGTGTCTTATAATCTGGGCCAGCTGTCTGTGAGATAGGTAACTGGCATGCTCGATATCGAGTCTACTGTTTCTGAATCATTTCCCTGGAACACCTGCTTTAACTGGTGGGCTAGTTACGCAGCTTATTGGCATCATCTAGACTAGTGCTATGCAGTAGGATGCGTACCATATAGAGACTTTTAGACTTTCTAGTAGCCATATTTACAAAAATACAAAGAAATAGGTGAAATTAGTTTTAATAATATACTATATTTGACCATGTATATCCCAAATATCATTTGAATATGTAATCATTATAACAATTCTCAATGATACATTTTACATTCTTTTTTTAAAATCTAAGTCTTTGCAATCTGGTGTGCATTTTACGTTTATAACACATCTCTATTCAGACTAGGTGCATTTCAAGCACTCACTAGTTATATGTGGCTGGTACTACTGTGTTGGACAACTCAGACCAAGGTCATAAAATAATTCTAGAACTGAGCTCAAAGTGAGCTGGAGACAATAAGCTTTTTCATAGGGATAGAGAAAAAATTCCCTATAGAAATTTAATGGAAACCTATAGAAATAGTTTCCTATTAACCTAGAAGTTAATATAAAAACAGAACCCTGTAGAAAATAATTCAAAATAGCAAAAAGTTTGACATCTGCCTAACCTCTAAGACATTCCAATGAGAAGTAGAGCTCCCTTCCTTAAAAGGATATTGAAAAAATAAACTTATCTCTATACTGTCACTTTGTCAGTTTTCTACCAAACTGCCAGGGACTCTGGGGTTCCTGGACCAAAGTTTGAGAACAAATGCCCTAAGACTTGTTTCCCCCTTCTTCTTTTTTTTTTTAAAGATTTTATTTATTTATTCATTTATCCCCCCCTTGCTGCTTGTGCTCACTGGGTCAGCTAACCACGCTGTGCGGGCGGGCTTGCCTTCACCAGGAGGCCCCGGGAACCAAACCCGGGGCCTCCCATATGGTAAACAGGAGCCCTACTGATTGAGCCACAGCCGCTTCCCTCCCCCTTCTTCTTAAAAGCATACAGTCTGTTTATTTTATTCTATGAAATTATTGCACATGCATCTGCATACCATTTTAAGGGAGTGCTTTTTCTCTTTTTGGAGGAATTTCAGCACTTACAGTCTTTGCAGTTTCCTCCTAAGTAGTTCCTTTCATTAACTGTTGCCATTTGTCATAGCATATACCTAAATGAAAAGACCTACTTGGGGGGATTTATTTCTGAGGGGAAAGGGGGAGGAAGAAGGGCAGTTTGTTTTGATCCTAATACTAAATCTTTGGTTCATTGGCTTTTAGTCTGTGAATGTGGTGTCAGGATATGCAAGTGAATTATTACCTGTTGTGAAGAAACTGCTATTTTTTTCCAACGTCATTCCCTATAAATATTATGGTGCTTGCTAAAATGAGGTAAGAGTTAAAGGAACTGTGAGGATTAAAGTGAGAATTAAAAGGGGAAATGGCTATTTTTCTCCTTTTAGAATAAATAATAAAGAACTATTACTTTAAATTTGGCACAATCTAAACTTGGGTCTGTTCCCCCCCCTTAACACATGCCAATAAAAAAAGATAGAAGAATTTGTTGAATGGAAATATCTTGAGCAGGAAAGTTCTTCAGGATTTCCAGTCTGTATCAACATATTTGATACAATTTCAAAGCCATGTTTAATTAATATTAGAGTATTAATTCACAGAATGCTTTCTGCAGGATAAAAATATTCTCTTTGGAGCAAGGTAACTTAGGAAAAATATGGTCTTTTGGTAATGTGTTGGAGGTTTCCTTCTTTATTGTCAAAATTTTCATGTATAAGTATGTCATTCATAGATTTCCAGCACCAACCTAAACATATTCCTTGAGAGTTTGTCTTTTTTTTACCTACTTATTTACCTTTTGCCCTGGACACATTTGATTTCTCAAGCAATTGGTGTGTGTGTACTTTATGCTAAAACCTTTATTATGCAGCCTCCAGAAATCTAGCTGTGAAATTTCATGTACATTCATCTCTTCAGGTATTAAAATAATCATACCTGCCTGCCAACCACCTGCCCCAAACTTGGTAGTTTCTCTTGTTTTATCAGTATTTTTCTGCTTTTTAGAAAATTCCTGCTTTCCAATTTGCAGCTAAGGTAGGAGCTGAGCACTCAGTTCTAGGATGTTGTCTTCACCTCTAAGTCGTCCTCTTTGGATGTTGTGCCGTTGCCAAGTAGCACAAGGGTCCTCCTCTCGAGTGTTAGCTAGTTAGTACAAATGGCAGAGGAGCCTGGCCTGCTGTGAGGAAGCAGACCACTTTCTCTCTGCCACAGCCCTCAGGGTCAAGTCTTGCTGTGGCTTCCATCCTGTGGCTCCGTGTGATGATCCTGAATGGAATGCATTTTTTTTCCCAGCTCCCTTCCTTCCATATTCTTCCCACATCAGCTGGCAGCAGACAGTTGGTTCTGAATGCTGCCCACGAATTGTTAGCTCCTTTACTTCTCGACCCCCCACTTGGCCCTTGAGTAAGGAATTGATGTGTTTCAGACCCAAGATTATGTTACTTAGTGAAGCAAATCTAATCCTTGCTTAAGGAATGCCTAAAATTTAAGGCTTGATTTCAGAGAAACCAAAATAATACCAACAGTGGTACCTGTAATTAGTGTGTATTGTGTATTTACCATGTACAGGCATTATACTAAGATTGCACACATTAATTTAGTTAATCCCCAACACCCCTTACCATAGTGACTATTGTAATGCCATCATTTCATGGATAAGGAGTCACAGAAAAATTAAATAACTTGCTCAAGGTTACACATTAAGGGGAAGGTCCAAGATTTTGAACCCAGGCTTGACTCCAGACTCCTTGGTTTTGACCACTGTATTTGGCTGCTAGGCAGAGATTTCTCATGAAATCTTAAATCTCACTCAAGAGTATTTCATTTGAAGCGTCTCTGTATCTACCTCCTAAGAACAGGTTCTAATTAATGCAATTTTCCCTGAAAAGATAAGAATATATTTCATAATATAGAGGTCAGTCTTTGACCATATTCCATTTATGTGAAGTCAGATATACTTGTTACGAAATGTAAAATTATACCTGTGCTATACCTATATCTTTATTAAATTAACAAATATTTATTAAATTTAAGGTATGTGTTATAAGATCTAAGCCAACTTTGTTCTCATAGGTGATTAGATTGGTTTTCTCTACCTTTATGAAGGTCCTCTTGCCTCAGAATGCAAATGAAATTCAGGGGGAGTCCTCTGGATCAGGGAGGCCCCATTGTATGACACCCCTAATTACAGTGTGGCCCAATACTCTCTTAGGGGTGAAAAAAAATGCCTTGAAGGCCCTCATCCCTGTTCTCTCTCTTAAATTACTTTGTACATGCTACCAGGAAGTAGGCACTAGAGAGAGGTGGGGGATTTCAGGCACAATCCTTGCATAGTTGATGTCCCCTGTTGTTAAAATCAACACATCCTAGCAGTGCTTCCTAAACTTTTGCACATCATAGCACACAAAGAAACTGATAATATTTTCCCTGGGGTAAACAAATGAGGCTGCTGGAGGCTGGAGGTGGTCTAGTACCCCCTACCCACGGCCTTGGGCACACCTATGACCCATTTCCAGCACACTGGTTGGGATGCTCTGCTATGGGTTTGTGAGTTTCTATGCTTGGTATTTATATGAAACCACGCTGTAAGTGATGATGTGCCATTCACGTGTAAGATTTTAATAATAATAACTGTTAAGGCCTTGGTTTTGGTTCAAAAAGGGGCATTGCTGTGCTTTTGTTTTGTTTTGTTTCGTTTGGGGAGCTATTCTGAGAGAAGCAGGAGCAGTTGCCAGGCCACTTGCTGGCTTTGAGGTCCTGTATGTGATGTGGCACAGTAATGAGAAGTAGAAATGCTAGTAGTGGTCAAGGGTCATAGGACTTGAGACTGCTTATAGGGGAGCAAGCAGCTGGTGAGATTTGCTGATGACTCTGCTGTTTTTCCTCATGAAATTCTCTGTCCTCCTCTCTGCCTATCCCAATTCTTCCCATTCTCAAGTTCTGCCTTTTTTGTGAAGTCTTTCCCTACATCTGTCTTCTTCTTCTCCCCCGATGAGGGTCATTCCCCATCCTCTGTTTTACCATTATTCCTTGCACATAGTTCTATTTATTGCACTTCCAACACTGTAGTATGTTATCTGTTTCACCCATCTCTTTCCCCTACTAGATTGTGTGCTCCTTAAGGAGAAGGCCTGTCTGACTAATCCCTTGGAGTTCAAGCTACGTCCAGCTCATTTCATCACGCAGCAGGGCTAAGTGTTCTTTGAATCAAGCTGAAATTAGTCTTCCTGTGCCTTTCTCCTGTTAGTCCTCATTCTCACACCTGAAACAACTCCGTTACTATTATGCTATTCTTTCATACAGTTGAATACTCTATCTTGTATAGTTCCATACAATTTTTATCTCTCTGGGCTGTAAACGGTTTTAGAGTTGACATTTTGCTTCCCAATTTTTCTTTTTTTTCCTTAGTAAATAGGTTTCCTTTCCCTCTCCCAGTATATAGAATCATAGAATTTTAAGAAGTAGAAGGGACTAGAGTTTGCCTAGTCCAGGCCTTTCAGTAGATTTATTCATTAAACTAAATTTATTTAGTATGTACTGATGAAGTAATTGAAACTGAGATATAGAGATATTTTGGGGCAACACAAGTTGAATATTTTACTGAGAAAAATGAATAAGTTCAGATTTAGTAGATTTTTAAAAAGTCCTCGACTTTCATTCTTCTTTAAAATGTATGTGCTGGGAAGCGGCTGTGGCTCAATCAGTAGGGCTCCCGTTTACCATATGGGAGGCCCTGGGTTCGGTTCCCGGGGCCTCCTGGTGAAGGCAAGCCCTCCTGCACAGCGTGGTTAGCTGACCCAGCGAGCACAAGCAGGAAGGGGGGGATGAATGAATAAATAAATAAAATCTTTAAAAAATAAATAAATAAATAAAATAAAATGTATGTGCTGCTGGGTGTCTAATAACAATAACAAAATAGAAATGTTTTGTACAGAAGCAGTATATGTTTAATATAGAAAGATCTCCACATTTTTTAGCATATCATTAAGAATTTGGCTTTAGAGCCAGTCTACCTGGGCTTCAATTCTGGATCTGCCACATATGGTATTACTGTAAATTACTTAATATTGGGTAAATTAATCTCTGTGCCTCAGTTTCCTTATTTGTAAAACAAGGTTAGTAATAGTGTGGGGTTACTGTAAGATTTAAATGAGCCAGTACTCATAAAGTACCAAGAATTACGCCTGGAACCTTGTAAACATTCAGTGTATGGTAATTGCTGATGCTGCAGCAGCCGCCGCCGCCGCCGCCATCTTAATATTATTGAGTTAGTCAAGCACCTAGTGAGATGTGAAAAAAGGCCCTGTTAGATTTCTGGTGGAATCTTAGTAAAGCATCCTGTTTTTATGATATAAGCTTCTTGTCTTAATGAGAAGTCCTATATACTGGTTTCTATACTGAAGCATGATTTGACCCAGACTTTAACCACATCTATGGAGTAATTAAGTGTTTTGTCATGGGGTTTTACTGTAAGAGCGATTTAAGAAATGGCAGAAGACCCATTAGCTTTTGGAGTCTGTTCCTTTGAGACCAACTTGCTAGGAATCTATTTTTTTTCTTTTTAAAAGAGCACATTCATTTTCTTCATTGATAGTCTAAACAAAATACTGGCGGCTTTGCGTTTAAAGTGGATTTAATTTTCCTTAGTAAACAGCTTTTAAAAATGCAGCAGAGTAAATAGGCTTTTTCTATTGTCAGGTCGCTATCAAGATCATAGATAAGACCCAGCTGGATGAAGAAAACCTGAAGAAGATTTTTCGGGAAGTTCAAATTATGAAGATGCTTTGCCACCCCCATATTATCAGGCTCTACCAGGTAGGATCACCAATATTGTATAGCTACAAAGAACCCCAAACGACCAGTTGTATCTGTAGCTCCTTTAAAAGAATAGGTGGGTGGGTGAACATCTTCAAGTTGTCTGTATGTTCATATGTTCATCTTAACTGTTTTCCCCATCCTTCTATTCTGTTACTCAGTACCTAGAATCTTCTTGTTTCCCACGGCCACTTACTAGTAAGGTCTGTCCTACCCAGGTAGGCTTTGGACATTTGTTCATTAAGACATTGACTCCATTCTTAGTGAGAATTTAAAAAGAAATTATTCAGAAGATGATGAGAACTTTGTTACTTTATTTAGGTCAGAATCCTAAAATTGGATGGGAAACCCAAAAGGAATTGGCAATTGTGAGAGGTGAAAATCTAGAGATGAATATAGCATTATTTAAATTTGAGTTTCTGTGATCATGCTATAAATTTTTTATGGCAAAGGTGTTTTAATTATGGCTTCTTACATCAATCAAAACCTATGTCTCTTCTAATTCTGGTAGGATCCTGGACTTAGTTTTCCAAGGTAGTATTTGATTATTTTGATAAGCAAGAGACTGATTATATGTCATGAGAGAAATATCTATTCTAGTTTTCTTATCTTCCCAAACAACATGCATACTTCATGCCATTGTCAAAATGATTCCCTAACCTTAATGTAAAAGCAAAAAATCTGATGGCTGGAATTTCAAGCCAGATAGGAGGGGAGGACCTTGCCTTAGCAGCAAGCTGGTGAAAGATATTTTGGGAGAGGTGGGGCTTTGTGGTGCTTCTCAGATTGCAGTGTGTTGGCAGCCATGGGCTCTGCTTCTGCACAGGCCAGTCCTGCTCACTGCTTTCTGCCAGTTCATTTGCTGCTGTTAGTCTGTAGTATATGGTTCCTGGTCCAGACACGGGACCATGTGTAAGAGTGGAAGAAGCACATCTAAGTCACAATAAGTGGACTTTTGTCATCTATTAATTTTTAAGAAAAGGCATGTCATGACGTTAGGATGTGTGCTTAAGACCACAGCGGTAGGGGAGCGGGTGTAGCTCAATGATTTGAGCACCTGCTTCCCATCTATGAGGTCCTGGGTTCATTCCCGGTACCTCCTCTGAAAAAAAAACAACAACAGAGACTACAGCTGTAGAGCCCTTCTTTGGCATCACCTGATCACATAAATTAAATGAATTATGTCAGTGGGAACAGACCTTTTGAAATTTATCTGAATAAATTATGTTGAGCCACACCCACATTCTGCCCCAAAAACAAACCTGTGAAAGCATCCCGGCGCTGCCTGAAGACCTGAATCTGCAAACTTGCAGGTGTCCAACTTTGACTTCTTTCCTATCCTGATAGACTGAGTAAACTTTTAGACCTTACTTTTTAAAGAAAAAAATCATGTTTAGATAAATGTAGGGCTTAGGAGGGCCTTTCTCAAGAGGTTAACTTGTAGGTGTTAACCTTATAACTGAATTCAGCAAGTTTACCTATCTCATCTAAGATTTCATTGGCCTTTAAGAATTTTCATGCTTCTAGCCCTGACTTTGAACAATGCCCTCTTTGAAGCTTTAATTATAATCTTTGATAGTTGGTACTGGTAATGGGAAAGCCTGAGGTGCCAAGGTTAATGGCTATCAAATTGTCATCATATCAAGGTAGTTTTCAGGTCATTTGCTGAAGCTTCAGTCTTCTCGGATTTATAGCGTGAGCAAATAGAGGTAACCGTATAGGAAACAAAAGTTTTTGAACTTCTGAAAAGCTTAATAGTAAAAAGAACATTTGCAGTCCATGAAAGGCTTGGGGGTACCAAGAAGATATACAGTATGACATGTATTTATTTTATTTTCTAAACACTTGCATATATATAGAGCGCTTACTTTTGAAGGTATAAATTGACATATAGAGAGCTCAGAAGCAATACATATAACAAACCAATGGGCTAACGTCATCAGCAGACAGATCCTTTAAAATTCAAAAAGAAAAACCAACAGGTTTATTGGCTTGGAAAATTAAATTAATGTGCACTCATACAATAGGATACTATGAAGCCACTACAAAGAAGAGCTAGGTCTATTATTGGAATACCTAATACTAGTCTATAGTATTAATGCATATAAAGATGTCTAAGAAAAAGTAGCTGGGAACTAAATAAATGTAATCATAAGGTATAGTGAAAGCCTAGGACTGCGCAGTACAGTGTGCTAGCCGCTAGGCCCATGTGGCTGTTGAGTACTTGAAAGGTCGCTAGAGTAACTGAGGAAGTGAACTTTTAATTTTATTTAATTTTAATTAATTTAAATAAAAAAAAAACAAAACTAAAGAACTGTACAGTTTTTAAAAATTGTTAAAATGATAATATTTTGGCTATATTGGGTAAATAAGATATATTACTAGAATTTCACCTTTTCTGATTACTTTTTTAATGTTAACTCTAGAAATTTTTTAATTATATATGTGACTCACATGATATTTCTATTGGAAAACTGCTTTAAACTATTAATATTTCCTCTGGGAGTGAGATGGAGAGAATTTGGAAGAGGGAAACATTTGGCCTTTTCTGTATGTACTTAGGTATTTAAAGTGTTTACAATGAGCATATGTTACTTTTTAAAAATGTTTAAAGAAAAATGTTTAAAGAAAAAACTAAAAAAACTAAAAAAAGTTTATCACAACTAATGAAAAAAAAGTGGCAAAGTAAGGACCAAGCCAAAATGCAAATGAGTAATTTATATTACTTGAAGGGTTGGCTAATTTAAATTATTGTTGCCATTTTTGAATAAATGGACAGCGTATAGAAAAGTTGTCATTCTATTAAAAAAAAAAGCCATATACGATTTCTTAAGTGATTCCCATTATTTGCCCTAAGGCTTTCTTTCCTTTTTTGGGGGGTGGGGGGCATTTTTGAGATTCAAGTGATTGATGTTGAATGTGGTTCTTAGCAGCGTCTTTGCTTCTTAGTTTTACATAGCTGAAGAGATTGAAGAGACCTCATGAAAGAACAAAAGGACTGTCTCAAGTAGTAAATGATTCTTTCTTTTAAGAATTTTCAGGAATACCTGTTTTTTTTTCCCTTTCTTCTTAATAACATTTATCTCTGTTTCCCCCCAAAATGTTTTAAGTTTCCTTTAAGCAGTAGTGTTATGAATATTTCAAATAACAAAAGAGGAGTCATTAGTTTCTCTTCCTATATCAGCCTGTCATTTGTGTCACTGTCTGTCACTTTCCTGCCTTTGCACCAGGTTATGGAGACAGAACGGATGATTTATCTGGTGACAGAATATGCTAGTGGAGGGGAAATATTTGGTAAGTACTTTACTGCATTCTTTAAACAGCTCTTGAGCCCACTATGGTAAACCTAAAATAGATGCTCAATGACTTTGTCTCTTGAGGATCTGTCACTTGATGCTGTCCTTCAGTCCTGTCATGTGCTATCAACAAAGTCATTTTAATTTTCTTTGATTCACCTATGAGAATCCCTTTCTCATCTTTGTGTTTCCTTAGCCAAGATGTTTCATCTATTTCAATTAGGTGTTGACAGTTGGAATTGAAGAGCTCCAAAAACAAAACATCCCTTCTGAATATGCTGCTAGGGGGTCTTCGTACTTCCAGATCTTAATTAAGGCTACCAAGTGTGACAGCACTTCCACAAGTGTGTGGGCCTCTGTTGTGTGAGAAAGAGCCACTTAGAGCAAACACAGTCACCCTGATGCATTTTTAAAACTTTGTTTAAATATAACGTGCAACTATCTTCCTTACCATGTGTTCCCAGTTCCCCTTGATAATTCTTGTAATTCGGAGGTTTTGCCTTCAGTAGCTATTTTTTTCCTCTCACACTTAGCTTTAGCACAACATCAGAAATAAGCAGGAGAATTTGTTGCCAGGAAATCTGACTTTTTGAGGTGGTAAAAACTGGCCAAGAAATTTTTTTTTTGTAACAGTGATAAATAGAACCAGGTAAAGGTAAAGGTAAAACTTTCAATCATAGATTGACATGTATGTCTTTATTTTTTTTGTAGTTAAATACAGAAAAATATTTCTTCTTATACTTTAGGTTTATCTACTTTCTTTACTTTTTGGATTTTGTTTTGGTTTAAATCTGGAAGATAAGAATTTTTAAATTAAAAATAAATAAACATGGGTACTTTATTAATTTCAAATATATTTATGTATTTCTTATGACTGGTCTGTAGTAGCTTCATGGATTTTTTTGTTGTGTTAAACTTACCCAGATAATAGTGTGTTTTTTCCTTGTCTAAGCATCTTTAGCATAATTGCTAGTCCTTTTTAAAGGCAGCATCATTTGTTAATTTTATTGTTAATTGGTTTCCTATTTGTGTTTATTTCATGGTAAATCTAATGGTTATGGAATGAAATTTATAACCAGAATTTAGTGTTGGAGGAGAACTTTATTTCAAAGAAATGGAACCATTTGGCATTGGTATAACATTGTATGTCAAGAAGGTATAATAGACTTTTTTTTTTTTACCGGGAGGTCCCAGGGATCGAACCCGGGTCCCTCCATATGGGAGAAGGACGCCCAACCATTTGAGTCACATTCGTCCCCCTAGACTTTTAATATTTATGATATTTATATGCCAGTCATGTATCCTGGAGAGGCTGACCCCTTTAAAAAATTGTTTTTCCACTCCATGAGCTCATGTTACAGAAGAAAAGGCAGACATAGAAATAAACATTACATTAAGCACAGGAACTGAAACTGTAAAACCATAGGTGAAAGCAGTAGTACAGATGACAGTGTGGTTGTCTCTTGGAGCATATCAAGGAAGTCTTCCTGAAGGGCATGGCTGTATGGAAATCAATGAACTAGAAAACAGAAGTATTTGGAAAGAGAGAAATAGCAATTATGTCATTAGGGAAGTGTGCCAAGCCTGACATGCCAAGCAGATGTTAATGATGAAACTGTTAATTCTGATCACAAATGTATATAAAGGCGAATGGACAATTTGTACTTTCTGGACACCATTTTAGAAATTGTATTCTATAAAAAAGCAAAATGTCTCCCAAATCCTTGAGCTAGAAGGACATTGATTGGTGAAGAAGCCATGGGAATCTTGAGAGAACAGTGACCTTGTCATCCAAATGTTTATAATAATCAAGGAAACAAACACGGTGCACATCCAATCTACCCTGTTCTTTAAAAGCAATTTCAAAAGTACAGAAAAGAGGGGAGTGGATGTGGCTCAAGCAGTTGAGCACCTGCTTCCCGTATGGGTTTGGTTCCCAGTGCCTCCTAAAAGCAAACAAACAAAAAAACCAACTCAGGGGAGCCGATGTGGCTCAGCAGTTGAGCGCTGGCTTCCTACATACGAGGTACGGAATTCAATCCCCGGCCTCGGTACCTTAAAAAAAAAAAAAAAGTACAGAAAAGTCAGCAGTCCCCTGCATATGGACTTTGTGGAAATGTCCAGGAATGGTACTTCTGATAATATTATTATAAGAGATCCAGATGAGGAAGGCAAAGAAATTATTGGGACTGCATAGGAAATTAAGCATCTGATGTTCTGATTTTTCAAAGGATATCTGTATATAGAAGAAAGGAGCCAGGAATATGGGCTGTGGAGGCTGTTAGACCTGGCTTTGAATCAGATCTTTGCCTCCTTTTTGCTCTTTTACTTGGAGCCAAGTACTGCTTCTGGGTCTCAGTTTCATGGTCGGTAAAAGAAATATCCATAATATCTCCCTCACAGTTGTGAAGATTAAATGAGATAGCATATATAATAATAAAACCCCTAGCACGGTATTTCTTTTCATCTTCATATGAACAAATGAATGGCAGATTGAAGTCCAGCATGACAGCCTGAGTGCCACTGACCTACTCCCCAGTGGAAGTAGTGAAAACTATAAAAACAAAACAAAAACAACAATTTAAGTCTCTGGAAAAGGTCGTAAGGGCAAACAGCAAACATCTACCTATTCAAGAACACCTATTGAAATTCAGTAAGAAAGGCAAGAGTCTGTGGTATTTGAACCAAGACGGATCCCCTTCTTCCGTCTCTAAACTCAGGGAGGTGGAGACCCCACTCGAGACTGCTGTAGCCAAGACCAGAGAGTTCCCTCTTTCTGCAGCATTCAGATGTAGAGCTGTCTTCCCGGGATGAGAAGGAAGGACCCTGCTCCCAGCTACCTGTTGCTGAAGCCCCAGGCGAGCCAGGGCTCTCTGAAACTGAGGCTTTACCTTGGATGCTGTGCACTGAGAATACTGGGGCTCTAATCACCCTGACCACACCAGAAGAGGCAAACTCAGAGGACCCCAGGTTGCTGCTTCCCAGTGCTCAGCTCCTGGGGGATAGAGGAGTAATCAGTGAGAAGCTCACCATTGTCTCCACTCCCAGCTCCTGAACCCTGGCTCACAGATTTCTGTGAGGAGAAATAGGCCATACAAACCAATAGCTCCTAATCTCTTCCCAAAGGAAGTCACTTCATTTGCAATAGAAAGTAAGGGAGTTCATGCCTAAAGGTGCTCTTAAGAACAGTGGAGATTGTGGTGAGAGACACTTGGGAGGAGATTCAAGATACAGGCCAAACTGTAGGCTGACTACTTTGCCTGAGAGAACCAAGAACTAAGACAGCTGAAAGGAGTCCTCCTGGGGTCAGAATAAAAATCTTGACATCAGAAACTTGTACCTTGAAAAGGTCCAGAATTTGCTTGGGTTACTTTGTAGAGCAATTTATGCCCCAGGGCATTGTTGAAAACAATAGAGCAGTCAGCCTGCAATTAGGAGAGTTTAACAGCTGAGTATGGTCTGGGAAAGAGAGGAAGGGAGCCCTACCAAATCCACTGTCACGGCGGGGTAACTGTGGGAATACCCAAATCTGTGTATCCCTGAGGAAAGACATCAGAGACTGAACACTTCGGGGTGGAGGGTAGATGCCTCTAAAATAATACAGTCATTAAACAAATAAACAAGCAAATAACATCAAGTCTGGGGGGAGGGGGGAACAAGTACCCAGAGTTGCTATAATATATTATCTAAAATGTCCCATTTTAAGGCATGAAAAGTAACAGGAAAGCATGGCCCATACAATTAAAGCAAACAAACAGCAACCAAAAAACAAAAACAGGCAACAGTAACTGTCTATGAGAGAGACTAGATGTTGGATTTATCCTAAAAACTTTAAAATAGCCATTATAAACATGTTCACAGGACTAAAGGAAACCATGATTAAAGAAATAAAGGAAGGTAGGTATGGTGACAATTTCAAATAGAGATTATCAAAAGAAAGATAGAAAAGAATCAAATGGAAATCATGAAATTGAAAGGTGTAATAATGGAAATAAAATACTAGAGAGATTCAACAGTAGCTTTGAACTGGCAGAAGAAAGAATGAGCAAGCGTGAATATAAAGCAATTGATAGAGATTATGCAAGCCAAAGTACAGAGAGAAAAAAAGAATAAAAAAAAAAAAATGAAGAGAATCTCTGAGAAATGTAGGACAACATTAAGTGACCAATATACACCTAGTGGTAGTACCAGAAGGAAAAGAAAGAAAGAAGAAAAAAATACTTGAATAATGACCGAAAACTTTTCAAATTTATTGAAAAACAATAATGTACACATTCAGGAAGCTCAGTACCAAAAGACATGAAGCAAAAACTGACAGAAAGGGAGAAATAGACAATTCAATGATAATAATTGGAGACTTTGTTACTGAGCATATGCAGGATCTTTCCTCCTGATGCACTTTAAAGACCAGTTTCTGAGACACTGGGGTTTCAAAGAGAATGTATTTGCTTGCACAATAGCAAAGGAGGACAGTGGCCTAAGAGCCCCAAAACTGCCTCCCTGAACTGCAATAATCCTGATAATTTATAATATCCAGGTTTAGCAGTTTATGCTAATGGTAATTGGGATGGGCCTGGCTCAGATTCCATCATTAATTAACATTAAAGGGCTGAACAGGATGGGGGTTGGGTACAAAACCGGGATGAATCACAAAGTTAATACAGTCATAAAACAATCATCAGAAATCATGGCATCTGGGTTTAGGAGGTACAGAATAGGAGTCAGTTACAAGGTTTTTCTTTTGTATTTCAAACAGAGGAGAGTGGAATGCTTACCATTTCAATAGAAATGTTCATATACAATGGTAAGATCAGTCTGGCATAATCATCACAATGGCAGGTTTTTAGTTGGAAATGACCACATCCAAATATCCAAAGGGTGAGGTCCATCTAGCCAGTTTCAGTAATTCCATATATTAACTTTTGACTATTTTATAAAATACTAGAAGTAAAAGGCATCTATATAATGGTTTAGTAATCATAATTATTTGTTAATTCTTAATCCTTGATTACAATTCCAATACTTCAATTTTAATAATGGAAAGGACAGACATAAAAGCAAGAAAGATGTAGAAGACTTGAACGCTAGAAACCAACTAGATGTTAACACATATCTTTAGAACACTCTACCCAACAACAGATTATATTTTCTTAAGTGCACACAGAACATTCTCCAGGATAGACTATATGCTAGGCCACAAAACAAACCTCAATAAATATAAAGAAGAGAAATAATACAAAGTATGTTTTCCAACCACAGTGGAATAAAATTAAAAATCAATAACATGAAAAATTTTGAGAAAGTCACAAATGTGTGGAAATTAAACAACATACTTCTAAATAACAATGGATGAAAAAAAGAAAAGGGAACTCAGAAAATACTTTGAGGTGAATGAAAATGAAGATAAAACATACCAAACCATATCAGATGCAGCTAAAGCAGTACTTAGAAGGAAATTTATAGCTGTACATGCCTGTATTAGAAAGATATCAAATCAATACCTAAACCTTCCACCTTAAGACACTGGAAGTGAAAAATAAACTAGACCTAAAGCAAGCACAAGGAAGGAAATAATAAACATTAAAACAAAAAATAGAGAATAGAAAAACAATAGGGAAAATTAGTGATGGCCAAACCTGGGTCTTCAAAATCATCAAAACTGCCAGATTTTTAGCTCAAAAGCAGTGAAACCTGGAAGAGAAGGGAGAGACCATCAGATGTCGCCAGGTGCCTTGCCATGTGCCAGAGGAGTTCAGGATCGCCAGCAGGCATTCTTCTCGTCTTGGCGATGCCTTTATTTGGACATTTTCATGGCTTCAAAACTGTAAGCTTGTAAGCCAATAAATTCCCATAGTTAAAGCCAACGTATTTTATGGTATCTGCTTTCAGCAGCTTAGCAAACTGAAACATACCCAGATACCAAAACCAAAAAAAGATATCACACAGGAAAAAAACAAAAACAAAAAAACCCCTACAACCTTTATCTATTATGAGTATGGATGCAAAAATCCTCAATAAAATACTAGCAAACTGAATCCAGCCACTTGGATTATACAGCAAAAGAATTAATGCACTATCAATTAGAATGTATCCCAGAAATGCAGTGTTGGTTCAGCATCCAAATATCAATTAACTTAATACAGCATATCAATAGAATAAAAGACAAAGATCACACGATCATTTCAGTAGTCACAGAAAAGGAATTTGACGTAATCCAATACCTTTTCATGATAAAAACATTCAATAAACTAGAAATAGAAAGGCAACCTGATAAGTAGCATTTACAAAAAATCCACAGCTAACATTATATTTAATAGTAAAAGACTTTTTCCCTAAGATCAAGCATAAGCCAAGATTTTCTGCTCTCATCACTTCTAGTCAGCGTTGAGTGGAGGTTCTAGTCAGGGAAATTAGGTATAAAAGGTATTCAGGGGGCAGATGTGGCTCAAATGGTTGGGCGTCCATCTCCCATAGGGACCTGGGTTCGATCCCCCGGTAAAGAAAAATATAGAAGGCACGCGGGCCAGCAGGCCCCACGAGCGGGTGCACTATCAGGCCCCACGAGCGGGTGAGCCCTGAGGCCCCGTGTGTGGGTGCACCACCAGACCTCACGTGCAGGCATGCCAGGCCCCGCCGAGCCACGCAGCAAGATAATGATGTAACAGGAGAGTGACACAAGGGAGAGCCAAGACGAGATACGCCAAAAAAAACAGGAACTAAGGTGGCGCAGGTGGTAGAACACACATCAGAGGTTCCCAGGATCGAATCCTGGTGAAGACAGGAGGAGAAGGATGAGAAGAGAGTGCAGGAAACAAACACAGAATTGCCCAGCAAATGGACACAAAAACAGCAAAAACGGGCAGGGGGGGTGTTTAAAAATGGATAAAAGTAAATAAATAAATAAATCTTAAAAAAAAAAAAATGGTATTCACACCAGAAAGGAAGAAGTATCTCTTTTTGCAAATGATATGATTTTGTGGATAGAAATTCCCAAGGAATCCACTAAAGAACTATTAGAACTAATAAATGAGTTCTGCAAGGTTTCAGGGTACAAGATCAATATACAAAAATCAGTTGTATTTCTATATATTTGCAATGGACAATCTGAAAATAAAATAAACAATTACATTGACAATAGCATCAAAAAGAATACTTAGGAATAAACTTAAACAGAATGTAAAACTTATACTCCAACAACTATAAAACATTGTTGGAATAAGTTAAAGTAGATTGAAACAATTAGAAAAGCATCCGGTATTCATGGATTGGAAGACTTTATATTGTTAAGATGGCACTACTCCTCAAACTGGCCTATGGATTCAACACAATCCCCATCAAATCTTAACTGATTTATGTGTAGAAATTGACATGCTAATTCCTGAAATTAATATGGACTTCCAAGGTACCCAATATAGCCAAAGCATTCTTGAAAAAGAACAAAGGAGGATTCACACTTCCTGGTTTTCAAAAATTACTACAAAGCAGCAGTAATCAAGATAGTGTGGTATTGGCACAAGGGTAGACAATGCAATAGAATTGAAAATCCTGAAATTAACCCTTACATTTATGGTAAACCAATTTTCAACAAGGGTGCCAAGACCATTCATCCAGTAGGGAAAGAACAATCTTTTCAACAAATGGTGCTGGGAACAACTGTATAACTGCATGCAAAAGAATGAATTTGGGAGAGTTTGGAGGATTGTGGGAAGATGGCGACGGACTGACAGGGCTGAATGCTCTCACAAAAACAATGGAGAAAGAACCAAAAGCTGTCTGGGGGACCTGCTTTGGGGGTTAGCAGACAAGGACAGTGCTGCACGACTCCCAGGAGGGCAAGGGACAGAGACGAAGAAGCTGAAAAGATAAACATGAGTTATCAAGCCCCCTTGGCAGCTGGGAAGGGCTCCCCTCCTCTACCCCCAAGATACTAACCTGGGGTAAAACCCCTCTTTCTCTGTGTTCTACTAGAAGGGAACAGATATCTTCCTCCCTAGCAGCTGTTTCAAGGGAAAAGGGAGGGGAGGCTGGGGTGCTTTTCTTCAGTGAATTCGGCCAGCAGAGCACGCTTTGAATCTCTGATCTGGAGAGTCAACACAGGAACACAGGAAAGCCTGGACAGAAACACCTCCATGGAAAGGTGCGTTGACTAGCGCCATCTGCTGGCCTGTCCAGAAACTGCATGGACAAAAACTGCTCACACACTCTGTATTCAATTCCTAGGAGAAAATATGTGCCCCATAGTGAGTCCTTGACCTGATTTTGAAAACTTAAGCTGGGCAATTTTAAAGACTGAGAATAAGTTGAACCAAATATCAAAGAAGACCTGTGGGGTAAAAAAAAACACAATAGGCAAGAGAGAGAAATTAGCCATCAGAATAAATACACCAACATATTCAGATGCCTAGATATCAGCAAAAAATTATAAGCCATACTAGGAAACAGGAAGAGATGGCCCAGGTAGAAGAACAAAACAAATATCCTAAAGAGATACAGGATTTAATACAATTAATCAGTGATAATCACACAATTCTCCTAAATCACTTGAAAGAATTTAAAGAAAATATGACTAAAGAAATAAAGGGATATTAAGAAGACACTGGGAGAACAATTGAAAGAACAATTTGAAAGTCTGCAAAGAAAAGTAACAGAACTTATGGGAATGAAAGACATAATGGATGAGATTAAAAATATATTAGAGGGAAGCGGCTGTGGCTCAATTGGTTGGGCTCCCGTTTACCATATGGGAGGCCCCAGGTTCGTTTCCTGGGGCCTCCTGGTGAAGGCAAGCCAGCCTGGCGGCGTGGTGAGCTGACGCAGCAAGATACTGAACAAAGGGAGACAAGCAGACACAGAAAAACGCAAAAGCAAATGGATGCAGCAAGGGGGGGAGTAAATAAATAAATACAAATCTTAAAAAAAAAACAAAAAACAAAACATTAGAGGCACATAAGACAGATTTGAATTGTTTGAAGACAAAATTAGTGATTTCGAGGATGGAACATCTGAACTGGAAAAGACGGGAGAACAGAAAGAGAAGAGAATGGAAGAAATGGAACGGAGTATCAGGGAATTGAATGACAACGCAAAATGGGCAAACATTCGTATTATTGGTGTCCCAGAAGGAGAAGAGAATGGAAAAGGGGCAAAAGGATGTTTGAGGAAATAATGACTGAGTACTTCCCAACCCTTATGAAGGAAATATATATCAATATCAAATAAATGAATATCAAGCACCCTAAACAGAATAAGTCTGAATAGACCTACCCCAAGATACCTACTATTCAGAATGACAAATATCAGAGCTAAAGAGAGGATTCTGAAAGCAGCAAGAGAAAAGCAAAGCATCACATACAAGGGAAACTCGATAAGATTAAATGTCCACCTCTCATCAGAAACCATAAGAGAAGAAAGTGGTATGATGTATTTAAGGTACTGAAAGAGAAAAACTGCCAGCCAAGAATTCTGTATCTGGCACAGCTGTCCTTCAAAAATGAGGGTGAGTTCAGAGTCGTCACAGACAAACAAAAACTGATAGAATATATTACCAAAAGACCAGCTTTGCAAGAGATACTAAAGGGGGTGCTACAGCCTGAAAGGAAAAAACAAGGGTGAGAGATTTGGAGAAGAGTTTATCAAAGTCCGATGAAAGAAAATGCATAGCATGAATTAGTTGAATCTGTCTTTTTTGATTATCATTTAAAGTTTTAGACACAGAGACATTTATTCTGAAGAAACAGGGCAAAACTCCTGTTTGTAAGATAAGTCTTTCAGATGAAGCACATAAATCTAAATGGTAGCATTATTGTATAGTATTTGAACTATGCTTTGAATAAGTTATGGTTTATACTTAAGGTTAGAATTCTGAGCATGTTTTTGATGTATAAATTTAATTTAATCCAAATATATAGATGGTTTTAAAGACACAACTTGAAAAGCAAATTCTTGAATAGAAAATAATTGGTCAGTGTTATTAAAATGTTGACTCATTGACTTTTGTTTTATGATAAAGGAAATAAGTGATTGCTTTTTCTCTTAGAAATATACTACTGTTACTATTCACTCTGTTTTCCTTGCTTCTGTAGAGTACATTTGTCACAAGCCTTAAATGGTTTTAATATTCATTTTGATTCAAAGTTGTGGTTTTGTTGTATATTGAATCTTTGAAACTTCAGCCAGAAATGCATGCAAATGTGAACATTCTGAAGTTTCTCTTAATTCTGATTTGTGCTTAAGTTTTTGGCTTTAAAGAAGTTATAAATAACAATGGTAGTTGCCTCCTTCAGTATTTGTTAGATGTGTGAAGTACTGATAAATGTCACAATGATGGTTTTATTTTTTAGATTATCACTGTAGGCACAAGTGAGCCATTTAAAAAAATGTACATTTTTTTTAATGAGCGGATTTTACAGATATAGTATATATATATAGTATAAAGTATACTACTACATTTTAAAAATATAGGAGATGATGTGGGAGAGGGAGAGGGGTACATGGGAATCCTTCATAATTTCTGTGTAACTTTTCTGTAACCTAAAACCTCTTTAAAAATAGAGTTTATTATATTTGGACCCTTACCTCACACCATATACAAAAATTAACTCCAATTAGACCGAATGCTCAAATATAAGAGCAAAACTATAAAACTCTTAGAAGAAAACTTAGTGTCTTCATAACCTTGTATTGGGCAAAGGATTCTTAGACATAACACCAAAAGCGAGAGCAACAAAAGAAAAAATATATTGGACTTCATCAAATTTAAACACTTTGTGTTTCAAGGGAACCCATTAAAAAAGCATAAAGATAACCCACAGAATGGGAAAAAGTTGGTGTAAATCTATATCTGATAAGGGACTTGTATCTAGAATGCATAAAGAGCTCTTGTAATTCAATAATAAAAAGACAAACAACCCAATTTAAAAATGGGCCAAGGATTTGAATAAAAGTTCTTCAGGGAAGATATATAAATGACCAAAAGCACGTGGAAAAGATGCTGTACATCATTAGTATTCAGGGAAGTATAATTCAAAAGCACAATGAGATACCACTTCACATTCACTAGAATGGCTAGAATCAAAAAGTCAAAGAATAACAAGTGTTGGTGAGGATCTGGAGAAATCTGAACCTTTATACCCTGCTGATGGGAATGTAAAATGATCTAGTCACTTTGGAAAACCGCCTCTAGTTCCTCAAACAGTTAAGCAGAGTTACCATATGGCTCAGCACTTCCACTTCTAGGTATGTACCCAAGAGAAATAAAAACATATGTACCACAAAAACATGTGTGTGAATGTTTATAGCAGCATTATTCATAGTAGCCAAAAAGTGAAAACAACCCAGATGCCCATCAACCGACAAATGTACAAACAAAATGTGATATATCTATACGTGCTACAACATGGATGGACCTGGAAAACATTATGTTAAATGAAAGAAGCCAGTCACAGAAGACCACATGGCATATGGTTCCATTCACATGAAATGTCCAGAACAGGGAAATATATATGGAGAAAAAGTAGATTAATGGTTGCTTAGGGTTGTGATAGGGATAGAGACATAGAAAAGTGATAGCTGATGAAGGGTATGAGCTTTCTTCTTGGGCTGATGAAAATGTTCTAAACTTGACTATAGTGTCTGTGGAGTTACTACAAACCATCAAATTGTACACTTTACTTTTTTGTTTTTTATTTTTTATTTTTAGGAGGTACTGGGGATTGAACCTGGGACCTCATACTTGGAAAGCAGGCCCTCAACCACTGAGCTACATCTGCTCCCCAATGAGAATTGTTTTTTTTGTTTGTTTGTTTTTTTTTTTTTAGGAGGTACTGGAGAAACAGGCACTCAACCACTTGAGCTACATCCACTTCCCAAATTGTACACTTTAAATGGATGAATTGTATGATATGTGAATTCTATCTCAATAAAGCTGTTAAGAAAAAGAATGAATAGATTTGTATGAATCATACCAGTAATGCTAAAAGTAGAATTGGATCAGGGCTTATGAAAAAATCCTAAAGACAAAAATTTGTGGTGGTTATTTGTGAAGCAAGAAAAATTGGAAGAGAGTGGGCTTTCTGCTTGAAAGGTATGGTGTAAAATCAACAGATTATGGAGAAGTAAAAGAACCAGTCACCTATGTTTTGGAAAACAATCCTCAAACCAGAACAATTGGAGCAAGCATGGGTAATACATAATTTTTTTTTTTTTTTAAGATTTTATTTATTTATTCATTTATCCCCCCCTTGCTGCTTGTGCTCGCTGGGTCAGCTAACCACGCCGTGTGGGCGGGCTTGCCTTCACCAGGAGGCCCCGGGAACCGATTCCGGGGCCTCCCGTATGGTAAACGGGAGCCCTACTGATTGAGCCACAGCCGCTTCTCGGTAATACATAATTTTAAACACAGGTAGGTAGGAAGTAGTAAGAGAAGACTTGCTTTCTCCTGTCCCTTGCCTTCTCTCTCCTTCTCTTTCTCTCTCAGTCCCTGCTCTTTTCTACCCCTTCCCCTCTCTTCTAGCTTGGAGGAATCAGCAAAATTGGGCCTCAGGAGAATGAAGAAGGTGTGGGGAGCTTTAGGGAGGGGCATTGGGATCCAAGGATGCAGCACAATGGGGGTGGGATGGAGAGAGCTTCAGAGGGTGTTCAGGTGATGGGGGAGAAGCAGGACGATCCAGGCACTGAATGGGGGAAGTGAAAGTACATAATCAGTGCCCAAGAATGTAGGATGCCGAGAGGTGATAAGGACAGCAGCACAGGACCTGGCGGTGGCTGACAGAGGAGATGACCAGTGTTGTTGGTAGATTGTTTATTTTAAGGAAATAAACACATTAATTGAGCAATTAAATGTATTGCACAAGTAAATATATTGAGGATAACAAGAGCCAGGTTTTCCATTGTGTGGACTAGATCAAGCATACCAATATATTTGTAGTGGGAATTCCATCCTTAGAAGATAAGAGGTAGTATCTCCATTTGGACCAAAACAGCAGGTGTTTATTCTTTGTTATAAAATACTTGGGTTCCCTAAGCTCAGGGTTCCTCTTCTATAATGCACCCCATTGTCTGTGCAGTCATTCTTTGGGAATTGGGGCTTGGTGAATTGAAGCAAATATGTTGATGCTCATTGTGGCGGTTTGATTTTAGTGAATCCCAAAAAGAAAGATTATGTTTGTGGACTAATCCATTCCTGTGGGTGTGAGACCTTTTCAATTGGATTAAGTCAGTGAGGCATGACTCAGGTTGAGTCTCTGCCCTTTCGCTGGGTCTGATAAAAACAGAGACACAGGAAAAGGAAGCCACCATTTTTTATCCTGTCATGTGAGAGAGGACTAGAGGATTGCTTAAGCATGAAGTCCCAAGAGGCTGGGTCCTGGAGCAGCTCAGGAGACAAGCCCTGCTATGTGCTTGATAGCTTACAGCTGAACTCAGGAAGAAAGTGGAGCAGCCGAGACTGATAGAGGAGGCCTGGTAAAAGACAAGCCCTATGCCCAGTTGCTCACAACTAAGCTCTGGCAGCTGGGTTCTGAGAAATAGCCTAGAGGGGAAGGCTGAGACCTCAGCAGAGATCAGCATCTTGCTCTGCCACATGCCTGGACAATAGGATCAACAGTAGATGACTTTGGTGAGCTAGCACCTCTTATGGTGCCTCGATTTGGACTTCTAGCAGCCTTGAAACTGTAAGCTTTTACCCCAAATAAATCCCCTTTATAAAAGCCAGTCCATTTCCAGTACCTTGTATTGGCAGCCCTTTGGCAAACTAAAACATTCATGCAGCTTATTGTGCTGTGAGTAATAAAGTCCTTTGTCTCTGACCCAGGGGTCTCATGTCTTCTGCCTGCATCCATGCAACTGTGGCAGGCTAAATTATTAGTCTACTAGTAGAGTAAACTCTCAGACACTTCACAGTACTTGACAAGGATCAAGGGGGAGTTTTATTTAAATATGAGACTTTATTATAGTTTGAGGTTTAAGATCCAGTAAGAATAAAGTTGACAAAAATCCATATGGCTATCCACTTCCTTGTTGGATCAGTACAAGATCCATGAGGAGTAGGAAGTGACTGAGCTATGAGTATAGTTGGGGGGATTATTAGTCTTGCACAAGAGTGTGACTGGAACTAAGGCACTTCATGCCTTTTGTCTAATGTTCTGTTGGAAGTAGGAGGCTGAGTCATCAGTTCAGAGTTAAGGGTGTGTCTTACTGGACTCCTGGAGGACTAGTTTGCTAGGGCTGCTATAACTAAGTATCACAAACTGGATGGCTTAAAACAACAGAAATCTATTGTCTTATGGTTCTGAAGGCTCATGAGTCTGAAATCAAGGTGTTGGCAGGGCCATGCCTCCCCTGACATCTTCAGGGAAGAATCTGTTCTGTGCCTGTTTCCTGGCCTTTTGTGATTTGGAGGAATCCTTGGGCTTCAGTCTCTGTCTCCATCATCACATGGCTCTCCTCTTCCTATCTTTGTCCCAGTTTCCAGTTCTTATAAGGACAGCAGTCCTTGGATTAAGGGCCCACCCTACTTGAGTACGACCTAATTTTAACTTGCCTAATTCCATCTGTAATGATCTTATTTCTAAATAAGGTCATATTCTGAGGCACTGGGTATTAGAATGTCAATATATCATTTTGGAGGGCACAGTTTACTTCATAAGAGGGTGAGAGGATAGGGACCTGAATGAGGATGGTGAAAGAGAAGATAGTTGCTGGGAGGAGTGAGAAAGGGACCCGATCAAGGATTTAAAATAATTGATTAAAGGAACTTATTATTCCATTGTACATGATTGAGTGATTTTTAATGATTGTGCTCAACTAACTATATAAAATGGGGGAACAGAGAATTGGAGTGAACCAGTTTGGGGCTTATAGAACAAGTGCAGATGGAAGAGACAGGAGGCAAGGGAATTGAAGCCACCAGCAAGAAAATACTTAAATGGTAGACCATCGGGTATAGGCTGAAGGGGGGATGAGGGGATTAAACAAGTATGAATGCTCTTAAACAGGAGGAATTTAAAAAAATGAGGTCTAGATGAAGTTGAGAAGCAAGTGTGCTGGTCATAAGAGAATCGGTGAAATAAAAGTCGAAAACTGCACTGCCCAGATTGGTAGCCACTAGCCACATGTAGCTCTTGCATATTTGAAATGAAGCTAGTGCACCTGACAAACTGAATCTCTAACTCAATTTAATTTTTAATTTAAATTTTAAAACTGAGGCAATGTAAGACACTTTTCCATTAAATACACCTCTATTATCTTGCTATAACTGCATTTCACTTTTTTTTTTTTCTTTTTTTTTCTTTTTTTAAGGATTTATTTATTTATTTACTTTTATCCATTTTTACACCCCTTCCCCCTCCCCCCCGTTTTTGCTGTTTCTGTGTCCATTCACTGGGCAACTCTGTGTCCATTTTCTGCCCTCTCTTCTCATCCTTCTCCTCCTGTCTTCACTGGGATTCAATCCTTGGAATCTCTGATGTAGGAGAGAGGCATCCTGCCCACGCAACCTTAGTTGCTGGTTTTTCAGTACGTCTCATCTTGCCTCTCCCTTGTGTCACTCTCCTATTATGTCATCATCTTGCTGTGTGGCTCGCGGGAACTGGTGGTGCGCCCGTGCACAGGGCCTGGCGGCCCACGCACCTTCCATATATTTTTTAAATTTTTACCAGGAGGTCCCGGGGATCGAACCCAGGTCCCTCCATATGGGAGATGGACGCCAACCAGATATAGCCCCCTGCTATATCTCTTAAGGTTGACCAGAGATACCTAGAGTTACAGTCTTTTCCCATACAGGATGGACATATAATAAATCAGGCTTAGTTTATCACCAGCACTCTAAAAACCAGACCTAGGGAGGAAAACGAGGTCTGGGGACACATGCATGGTTTCTAATATAGCGAATGTTTAGCCCACCCTGATTATCACAGAATCAGGACAGTGAGAATATTCGCTTTGCATTTCACTTTAACTGTTGACAAATTCGCATCTAAATTGTGATGTAAAATATATACCAGATTTTGAAGACTTAGTATGAGAAAAAAAAAGGTAAACTATCTCATTGATAATTTTTATAATTTTAAAATATTGAATTTATTATATTTTTTATGTAGTGGATTAACTAAGATAAATTATTAAAATTAACTTTAAAAAGAGATTCTTTATACTTTTTAATGTGACTAGAAAAATTTAAATTATATATATGTGTATTATATTTCCATTGGACATCACTGATCTAGAAGGTTAGGATAAGAAAGGAGAGAGTATACTGTTGGAGTTTAGGATTTCAAAGGTTGAAAAGTCTCAAAGGCAAGTCCAAGGTGTGGCCATGAGAAGAGTTGCTGAAATTTGGTAGAGTTACAGATCACTGGAGAAAAAGAGGGTTCAAGGAACTATGAGGTTAAGTTGTCAAGTAGGTTATCCTCATGGATATTGAAATTGCCTAGGTGACTGATAGAATCCGGGTAGAGCAGTAGACTGTGAACTGAAGTTCAGTGGCTTTGATAAATGTCAAGGCAAGAGAAGTAGATGCCTAAGAATATACTCTCATAGTCTGAGGCTGGGGGGTGGGGTGGGGGGTGGGTCAAGGAGTTTACATAACTTCCTAATCCCTCGTGGAATATTGTCTTGTTTTTCCTTCAGGAAGCTCATAAAGGAGTTGCTAGCCTCAGAGGAATTGGTTGGAAGGATGATTATCAGTACAAGGTGTCAGGATACAAGATACAAAAGGCCTGCTATCCTTCTTTGCCCTATTAGTTCCAACTCTACTTTCACAGTCCATCTCAAATGCCCTTGGTGAACTCTGTCCTGATTTTGCCAGAGTTAATTGCCTTTTCCTGCTGGCATTGAACATCTCTCTCCTATAGCACTTTTTATAATAATTTTTTTGCATTTCTATGTCTATCATTTACTGAGATTAGACTATATAATTTAGATTTTAGTCCCTTCGTCTATAACTTTTCTTATTGGTGTTTTTTTCCCCCAGATCTTCCACATCTTCCTGATCACTAAATGATGTTGGAGAGCTCTTGGACTCAGTCCTTGGATCTCATTTCCACCCCCTGCATCTACTCCCTAGTTGATTTTACAGACCTATAAAACTTTTGGCTTCCAAATTTTAAATTTCCTACCCCAGCCTTTTCTCTGAACTGTAGATTTGTATCCAGCTGTTTACTTGACATCTCCACTTGGATAGACATCTCAGTCTTAACATCATACAAAATTGACCCCTTGATTTCTACTTACTTTCTCTTTTCACCAGTCTTCCCTATCTCAGTAATGTTGCTCTCATCAACAACTTCAATAAATCCTGCTTGGTTTCTCTTTTTCTCTCATACTTCATGCCAAATGTACCAGTAAATTTTGGCTATTCTACCTTCAGCATGAATGCCAGATTTGATCACTATCACTCTCTCCATCACTACCAAGCCACAGTCGTCTCTCGCCATGATGATTGCAATAGCCTTTTTTTTTTTTTTTAAAGATTTTATTTATTTATTCATTTATCCCCCCCTTGCTGCTTGTGCTCACTTGGTCAGCTAACCACGCCGTGCGGGTGGGCTTGCCTTCACCAGGAGGCCCCGGGAACCGAACCCGGGGCCTCCCATATGGTAAATGGGAGCCGTACTGACTGAGCCACAGCCACTTCCCTGCAATAGCCTTTTAACCAGTCTCCCTGCATCTGCACTGACATTGCAGCTGGAGCGATTGTTTTAATAAGACAAGTGGAATCTTACCACTCAAGCTACTTCCACTGGCTTCCCATCTTCTTCAGAATGAATCTAACACCCTCACTATGGCCCACAAAGCTCCATGTAATCTGGTCTCCATCTACCTCTCTGACCTCTCCTCCTAGTACTTTTCCCCTTTCAAGTCTATGCCTCTTTCCTGTTCATTAAACCCTCCAGTATGTCCTCACTTTAAGGCCTTCATATATTCCATTCCTTTTTCCTGAAATACTCTTCTCAGAGATATCCACATGGCTCACTCCCTTATTTTTTTCACGTCTCCTATCAAATAGTACCTCATTAGAGAGGTCTTTGCTAGCCATGCTATCCAAAATCTTACTCCTGTTGGCTCACCACTCTGTATCCCCTTCTTTCCTTGATTCTTCTTGCTTTATTCTTGTTTATTGTCTCACCTCACTAAATTGTAAGTTGCATAAGAATAAGGACTTCATCTCTTTTGATCCCTGCCAAATCTCCAGTATTTAGAATAGTCTGGCAGAGAATCCATGCTCAGTAAATATTTATCAGTTGAATGAAAGACTAAATGAAGGAAAGGTCACTAGATTGTGGCAGTTAAATCTGAGTTACCTGTGTCTTCATTGTTTAAGCAGTGTTAAACATAGTAGGCACTCAGGAAATTTATTTCATGTTTCATAATGAAGTACATCCAAGTCAAGCATGAAAATTTCACTTTATTCCATAACATACTTTAGATAAATTAATTTTTTAAAATTCTATTTATTTCTCCCCACTCCATCATTGTTTGCATTTGCTGTGTCTGTGTGTTCTGGTCTTCTTTTTTTTTTTTTTAAGCGGCACCTGGACCTGAACCCAGGACCTCCAATGTGGGAGGGAGGCACCTAATTGGTTGAGCCACCTCTGCTCCTTGCTTTGTGGTGTCTGTCTTTATGTTTTCTTCATGTCTCTTGTTTCGTCATCTTGTTGCGTCAGCTCGCCGCACCTCCCCATTGCGTCAGCTCACTGTCTTGCTCGTCTTCTTTAGGAGGCACTGAGAACTGAACCTGGGACCTCCTATGTGATAGGCAGGAGCTCAGTTGCTTGAGCCACATCTGCTTCCTGATAAATGAATTTTTTACATTAGTTTTCTGAGTAACTGTGAAGAGAAAGATATATTGAAGATTTTTAAAAATTTCTTTATTTTTATAAGAGAAGTATAAAACAATTATCCATAACATGCAGAATTCCCTTTTATCACCCCACCACCAGCGCCTTGCATTGTTGTAGAACATTTGTTACAAAGTATGAAAACATCATCAAAATATTACTGCTAACTGTGGTCCAAAGCTTATATCTGGTGTAATTTTTCCATAAGCCACCTAGATATTGAAGATTCTTAATTCTAAGCAGTGTAATAGCTTCAATAAATCGCTATTGCATGAGCATTTATTACATTCAAATAATTTATTGAACCGTATATTATAAAGGGGCAGCCATGACATTATGGGCCTGCTTAACTTTACAAACATAACTGAGAAAGTTATTAATTTTGTAAACCACTAAACTCTCAATTTTAAACTTCCACTGTATGACTTCTTTAGATATACATCCCCAAACTTCCTGTTAGAGACCACCAAGTCATAAATCCAGCACTTTATCAAGAAAAGTTTCCTGAATATCAGGCAGGACTCATGGACAATTAAAATAAATTTCTAGTTTAACAGAGTCTGTTGAAGTGTATATGTTTGATTTTGAACTTTCTCAGTGCCTTAAAAATAACATTTCTTAATGGTACCATGTATGGAACCTAGAACTTCTCATAAAGCAACTAATGTACACTATAAGACACTCAAAATTTGACTCATAGAGCAGGAAATGGGAAAGGGCAGAATTGTATAACCACTCTGTACCAGATAATGTATTTTGCACACATTATTTCATTTTGCAACGCCTAGATGTTTAGGAACACTGACACATTTATTGTGTACATTACTGTGGGCTGTTTATTTTCCATTATTTTTCTTATTTAATCATCCATCACAACATTCTATATATATCTTTGCAACTAAAATATATTTATTTGCCCACTAAATTATTTACTCCCCTTGACTATAAAATTTTGCTAGTTTCTAAGGCTTTACTGACAGAAGCAAATAACTGTTATCAGTGAACTTCATTTAGTCACTCTTAGTCAAAGCATTTAACTTCCATCACTTCCCCCAATTAATTTCCCATTCATTATCCTCTACTTTTTTGTTTTATTTTCTTAATAGCATGCATGACCTTGACATTTATATATGCAACCTGCCCAAGCCACTTGTGCTTTCCATGTAAAAACTTTCACTTTGATTACCTAACCTTACTGCTAAATATCCATTCATAATTAAACAACTAACAACTATAATCCTATAATCCTATCAGTTATACCATGACATGAAATAAATACCCCAGAAAATGAGCCAGATATTTTTCCGGCATTGAGTAGATAAAACCCCAAGGGTTTTAAAGGATTTTTCTGAAGCTGTTTGTTTTTTTTTTTTAACCTGCTTTGGAAAATATAGTTTCTCTAACAAAATGATAAAATAACTAGAAAATTTAAAAGATAAGCATAACACATAACACTTAGAATATTTAGCTTATATAAAGATTTTTTTACAAATCAATTTTATTGATGCATATAAATGAAGCATACAATTCATCCAAAGTATATAATCAATGGTATTTGGTGTAATTACATAGTTGTGCATTCATCTCTTCAGTCATTATTAGAGCATTTTCATTATGTCAATAATAATATACAAAGTTTTTAATCTCATATTTGGAATGAGTGCATTTTACTTTGAACTTTGATGTCCTGAAGATGCTTTCTGGCTTGGGGTGTGTGTGTGTGTGTGTGTGTGTGTGTGTGAGAGAGAGAGAGAGAGAGAGACAGAGACAGAGAGACAGAGAGAGAAGGAAGGAGGGAAGGAGAGAGGGAAAGAGAGATTCCATTTTTTAAAACTTTTTATTATAGACATTTTCAAACATATGTTAGAGGAAAGGGAATAGTGTAACGAACCCCAGTGTACCCATGACCCAGTTTTGACAGTTATCTATATTTTGACGTTTTTGTTTATCCTTCCCCTCAACTTTTCATTTTTGATAAAGTATTTTAAAGCAAATTCAAGATACCATAGAATTTCACCCATATATACTTAGTATTTTCCCTAATTATATATAAGGATTAAAAAATAACATTTGCAAGGTCATGAATCCTGTCTTTTGCTGTGTCCAGTTGTCAAACCCATACAATAAATTTTTAATTTCAGCTATTTTGCAGTTTTAGAATATACATGTGTAGATTTATAGGTTTTAGAAATTCTGATTCTCTTTTGATTATTCTTTTTGTTCTCCCAGTACATCTTTTTCTGTGTTTTCTTTAATATAGTAATCATTGTTATTTTGAAGTCCTTCCCTGTTAACTCAAATATCTGAAATCATCTGTGGGTATGCTTTCCATTGACTGTAATCTCTTGATTACTGGTCACTTTTCTTGCTTTCTACTTGTCTAATAATTTTTCATTATATGCTGGATACTAAGCATGATGTGTTGTAGAGACTTTGGATTATGTTGTCATGTAAAGGATTGAGATTGTTTTGGCAAGCAGTTAAATTACAGACAGATCACTTTGATCCTGTCTAGATTTGATTTAGGCTTCGCTAGGGTAGTTCTTTTTCAGTTTTGTCCTTACTCCTATGGTGTAACCCCTTACTTCTAGGGCATAGTCTTCTGAGGTATCAACTGAATGTCTAGGATGTTCAGCAGTGTCTCTCCTTTTAGGCTGAGCCATAACACCGGTATCTCCTGAGCACTGTGTAGCCTCAGAAATTTTCTCTTTAGCCCTTGGCTGTCCAGCAGTTGCTTTCTGCTTGGCCTCCAAGTGTCTCACTTTGCATATATACGCAGGTTGGGACGTGGCCAAGGACCTGAGTGGAATTGCTCTGCTAATTTTTGATGCTCCTTCTTTACTTCTGTCTCTTTCTCTGCTACCCTGCCACCCAAATTTTAGCTGCCATAGCAGTCCCTAACTCTGATCTCTGTTTCCTCTACCTAACCTGCTCCTCTTTGCTTGGGCTGTTTCCTGAGGCTGTGGTGGTTTGGGGTGAATATGGGGATCACCTCATGTGCTATGTTCTCTGAAAGATTATAGCCCTGTGTTGGTTATTGTCTAGTGTCTGCAAACAGCCCAGCTTTTATAGATGTTTAAAGTAGAAGAGTAAATCGAATACCAGGTATTCCATCATAATCAAAGCTAAACTCCACGTGCCATTCTTCCATCCAAGAAAATTAACAATAATTCCTTACTATCTTCTAATAGCTAGGGAATGTTTCGCTTTCCTCAGTTATTTAAAGATATCTTTTTTTAATGGTTTGTTTAGAGCATGATCCATCAAAGTCCATACATAATGTTGAGTTGATATATGTCTTAGAATTTTTATAATCTGTACAACTCCCTATACCCACCCCCACTGGCAAGTACATATGTTTTTTCCATGCAATGTACATATTTTTTTAACTTTATTTTGTACATTTAATAATTGAAAACATAAACAATTAAAAACTAAAAAGTAAACACAGATGAATAAATACAAACATTTCTCAATTATATGTAATGGATACATGTAAATTTTTTTTTTTAATCAAACAATATATTACACAATATATTTGTTTCATAGTAATGCATTCATACAGTATTTGTCCTTTTGTGTCTGGCTTGCTTCACTCAACATAATGTCCTCCAGGGTCATCCATGTTGTCATATGCTTTATGACTTCATTTCTTCCTACAGCTGCATAATATTCCATTGTGTGGATAGACCTCAGTTTGTTTATCTGTTCATCTGTTGATGGACACCTGGGTTGTTTCCAGGTTTTGGCAATGGTGAATAATGTGGCTATGAACATCGGTGTGCAGATGTCTGTTCATGTCACTGCTCTCAGTTCTTCTGGGTATATACCCAGTAGTGGTATTGCAGGGTCACATGGCAAGTCTATATTCAACTTCTTTAGGAACTGCCAAACAGTCCTCCACAGTGGCTGTACCATTCTGCATTCCCACCAACAGTGAAGAAGTGTTCCTATCTCTCCACATCCTCTCCAACACTTGTAGTTCTCTGTCTTTTCCATAATGGCCATTCTGATAGGTGTGAAATGATATCTCATTGTAGTTTTGATTTGCATTTCCCTAATCATGAGTGATGTTGAGCATTTCTTCATGTGTTTTTTTGCCATTTGTATTTCTTCTTCGGAGAAATGTCTATTCAAGTCTTTGGCCCATTTTTTAATTGGGTCATTTGTCTTTTTATTGTTGAGTTGTAAAATCTCTTTATATATCCTGGATATTAAACCCTTATCAGATATGTAATTTCCAAATATTTTTTCCCATTGAGTTGGCTGCCTTTTCACCCTTCTGACAAAGTCCTGCGAGGTGCAAACGTGTTTAATTTTGAGGAGGTCCCATTTATCTACTTTTTCTTTTGTTGCATGTGCGTTGGGTGTGAGGTCCAAGAAACCACCACCTACTACAAGGTCTTGAAGATGTTTCCCTACCTTTTCTTCTAGTAGTTTTATGGTCCTGGCTTTTATATTTAGATCTTTGATCCATTTTGAGTTGATTCTTATATAGGGGGTGAGATAGGGGTCCTCTTTCATTCTTTTGTTTATAGATATCCAGTTCTCCCAACACCATTTGTTGAAGAGACTGTTTTTTCCCATCAGCGTGAGCTTGGTAGGTTTGTCAAAAACCAGTTGAGGGGACGGATGTGGCTCAAATGGTTGGACGTCCGTCTCCCATAAAGAGGGACCTGGGTTCGACCCCCAGGACCTCCCGGTAAAAATAAAAATTAAAAAAAAAAAAAAAAAAAAAAAAGTGTTAAAAAAAAAAAACGGTTGACTGTATAGGTGAGGGTTTATTTCTGGATTCTCAATCCTATTCCACTGATCAATATGTCTATCTTTATGCCAGTACCATGCTGTTTTGACCACTGTAGCTTTGTAATATGTTTCAAGGTCAGGCAGTGAAATTCCTCCCACATTGCCCCTCTTTTTTAGAATACTTTTGGCTATTCGGGTGCACTTACCCTTCCAGATGAATTTGGTAATAGCCTTCTCTAATTCTGTAAAGTAAGCTGTTGGGATTTTGATTGGTATTGCATTGAATCTATAAATCAGTTTGGGCAAGATTGACATCTTCACGATATTTATTCTTCGAATCCATGAACACGGAATGTCTTTCCATTTGTTTAGGTCTTTTTAAATTTCTTTTAGCATTGTTTTGTAGTTTTCTGCATATAGGTCCTGTACTTCCTTGGTTAAATTAACTCCTAGGTATTTGAGTCTTTTTGTTGCTATTGAAAATGGAATTTTCCTCCTGATTTCCTCCTCAGATTGTTCGGTACTAGTGTACAAAAACATTACTGATTTTTGCGTATTGATCTTATATCCTACCACTTTGCTGAATCAGTTATTAGTTCAAGTAGCTTTGTTGTGGATACTTCAGGATTTTCTAAATACAGGACCATGTCATCCGCAAACAGTGAGAGTTTTACTTCCTCTTTTCCTATTTGAACGCCTTTAACTTTTTTGTCTTGTCTAATTGCCCTAGCTAGAACTTCTAGTACAATGTTGAATAACAATGGTGACAGTGGGTATCCTTGTCTTGTTCCTGATCTTAGGGGGAAAGCTTTCCACCTTTCCCCATTGAGTATGATGTTGGCTGTGGGTTTTTCATATATGCCTTTTATCATATTGAGGAATTTTCCTTTTATTCCTATCTTTTGAAGTATTTTTATCAAAAAAGGATGTTGGATTTTGTCAAATGCCTTTTCTGCATCTATTGAGATGATCATGTGGTTTTTTTCCTTCAACTTGTTAATGTGGTGTATTACATTGATTGATTTTCTTATGTTGAACCAGCCTTGCATACCAGGAATAAATCCCACTTGGTCGTGATGTATAAGTCTTTTGATATGCTGTTGGATTCGATTTGCAAGTATTTTGTTGAGAATTTTTGCATCTATGTTCATGAGAGAGATTGGTCTGTAATTTTCTTTCTTGTGGAATCTTTATCTGGCTTTGATATTAGGGTGATGTTGGTTTCATAAAATGTGTTGGGTAATTTTCCCTCCTCTTCAATTTTTTGGAAAGTTTAAACAGGATTGGTGTTAATTCTTTTAGAAATGCTTGGTAGAATTCACCTGTGAAGCCATCTGGTCCTGGACTTTTCTTTGCTGGGAGATTTTTGATGACGGATTCAATCTCCTTAATTGTGATTGGTTTGTTAAGTTCTTGTATTTCTTGTTGTGTCAGTGTAGGTTGGTTATGAGTTTCTAGAAATTTGTCCATTTCATCCAGGTTGTCTAGTTTGTTGGCATATAGTTTCTCATAATATCCTCTTATGATTCTTTTTATTTCTGTGAGGTCATTTGTAATTTCCCCCCTTTCATTTCTGATTGTATTTATTTGCATCTTCTCTCTTTTTTTCTTTGTTAGTCTAGCGAGGGGTTTGTCAATTTTATTGATCTTCTCAAAGAACCAGCTTTTGGTTTTGTTGATTTTCTCTATTGCTTTTCTGTTCTCATTTTCATCTATTTCCGCTCTAATCTTTATTATTTCTTTCCTTCTTTTTGCTTTGGGATTGGTTTGCTGTTCTTTTTCTAGTTTCTCAAGTTGTTCAGTTAAATCTTTGAGTTTAGCTCTTTCTTGTTTCTTAATATAGGCATTTAGGGCTATAAATTTCCCTCTCAAGACTGCCTTTGCTGTATCCCATAAGTTTTGATAGGTTGTGTTCTCATTTTCATTTGTCTCAATATATTTACTGATTTCACTTGCAATTTCTTCTTTGACCCACTGAATATTTAGGAGTGTGTTGTTCAGTCTCCACACATTTGCATATTTACTTTTTTCCTGTTATTGATTTCTAGTTTCATTTCATTATGATCTGAGAAGGTGCTTTGTATAATTTCAATCTTTTATATTTATTGAGAGCTGTATTGTGACCTAACATGTGGTCTATCCTGGAGAAAGATCCATGGGCACTTGAGAAGAATGTATAACCCAGTGTGTTTGGATGCAGTGTTCTGTATATGTCTGTTAGGTCTAACTCGTTTATCATATTGTTCAAGTTCTCTTTTTCCTTGTTGATCTTCTGTCTAGTTGTTCTATCTAATGATGTGAGAGGGGTGTTGAAGTCTCTGACGATTATTGTAGAAATGTCTGTTTCTCCCTTCAGTTTTGCCAGAGTTTGTCTCATATATTTTGGGCACCCTGGTTAGGTGCGTAGGTATTTATGACTGTTATATCTTCCTGGAGGATCGTCCCTTTTATTAATATATAATGGCCTTCCGCATCTCTTATCACTTTTTTGCATTTGAAGTCTGTTTTGTCTGATACTAGTATAGCTACCCCTGCTCTTTTCTGTTTACTATTCGCGTGGAGTATCTTTTTCCAACCTTTTACTTTCAGCCGGCTTGTATCCTTGTGTCTGAGGTGAGTTTCTTGTAAGCAGCATATGGATGGCTCATGTTTTTTTATCCATTCTGTCAGCCTGTATCTTTTTTTTTTTTTTTTTTTTTTTAAAGATTTTATTTATTTATTCATTTATCTCCCCCTTGCTGCTTGTGCTCGCTGGGTCAGCTAACCACGCCGAGGAACCGAACCCGGGGCCTCCCATATGGTAAACGGGAGCCCCACTGATTGAGCCACAGCCGCTTCCCAGCCTGTATCTTTTGATTGGGGAATTTAATCCATTCACATTCAATGATATTACTGAAAATGCACTATTCATTTCCTCCATTGTATTCTTTGGTTTTCATATGTCATCTTATTTTTGTCTCTCTTTTTACTCTTTTGGTTATCCTTTCTGCTATACTCTCCTCCAAGCCTCTCTCTCCTGTCTTTTTCTTTCAGGTTCTAAGGCTTCCTTTAATATTTCCTGCAAAGGTGGATTCTTTTTTGCAAACTCTCTTTGTTTCTGATTGTTTGTGAATACTCTATACTCACCTTCATATTTGAAGGACAGTTTTGCTGGATAAAAAATTCTCGGCTGGCAGTTTTTCTCTTTCAGTTTCCTAATTGTATCATACCACTGTCTTCTTGCCTCCATGGTTTCTGAAGAGAAATCTGCAGTAAGTCTTACTGGACGTCCTTTGTACGTGATCGCTTGCATCTCTCTTGCTGCTCTGAGAATTTTCTCTTTATCTTTTACATTTGACATTCTGAATAATATGTGTCTTGGCGTAGGTCTATTTGGATTTATTCTTATTGGGTACAGTGTGCTTCTTGGCCATGTAAGTTCATTTCTTTTGTGAGTGTATTAGTTAGCCAAAGGGGTGCTAATGTGAAATACCAAAAATGGGTTGGTCTTTATAAAGGGTATTTATTTGGGGTATAAGTCCACAGATACCAGGCCATAGAGCATTAAGTTTCTTCTCTCACCACAGTCCATTGCCATGTGTTAGAGCAAGACAGCTGCCGGCATTTGCCAGGGTTCAGGCTTCTGGGGTTCCTCTCTTCCCGGGGCTGCGTTTCTCTCAGGCGAAAGGCTTGCTTCTCTTCCCCTGGGGCCTTCTTTCCAACATCAAAACTGCTTCGCAAAAGACTACTTCAACTGTCCTTTGCCTTGCCTTTAATATTCAATTCCCCACCCACCAAGGGGTGGGACTCAACGCCCTAATCCTAACCTAATCATGCCCAGATTAACAGATCAGTTTACAAGCATGATCCAATTATATTTTTGGAATTCATAATTACATCAAATTCCCCAACGGTTACAGTGAGAGTTGGGAAATTTTCAGCTATTATTTCCTCAAATACTCTTTCTGCCCCTTTTCCTTTCTCTTCTCCTTCTGGAACTCCCATGACAGGTGTGTTCTTGCGTTTTGTGTTGTCATTCAACTCTCTGAGCCCCTGCTCAATTTTTTCCATTATTTTCTCTCTCTGTTCTTTTCTCTCTTCCATTTTAGCTGCTCTGTCTTCAGTATCACTTATTCTTCTATCATTTTGAGTCTGCTGTTGTATGCTTCAAATGTATTTTTGACTTCACCTATTGTGTCTTTCATTCCCATGAACTCCGTTACATTTCTGATCAGGGTTTCAAATTCTTTGCATTCGCTCAATGACTTCTTGATGTCATTGATCTCTTTAACTATATTCTCTTTCATCTCATTAATTTGATTTTGGAAATTTGTGCTCATCTCACTGATTAGTTCTCTCAAATTCTGCATCTCTTCTGGGACTTTGCTGTATTCCTTTTCTTGGGCCATGTCTTGTATTTTCTTAGTATGGCTCGTAATGTTTTTGTTTTTTTTGTTTTTTTTTTTACCGGGAGGTCTCGTGGATCGAACCCAGGTCCCTTCATATGGGAGACGGACGTCCAACCAGTTGAGCCACATCCGCCCCTGGCTCGTAATCTTTTGCTGGTGCTTAGGCATCTGGTTAGTTTGTATTTTACTTAGATGCTCTATCTCTTTCTCTTTTATGGGGTTTTAGTGGCATGAGGCTGTGAGTTACCACAGCTCTTTGATTTTTGGCTCAACCTTGATTATTAGGATTGTTCTGCTGGTTGTTCAAAACTGGGTACTGGACCCAGTAATTGGTTGTAGAGTCATTTCCTAGGGCCTTGGGCAGGGAAGCTATAAGGGCCAGGAAAAACCTCTCACTTATTAATTTTCTTATGTGCACTTCCTTGGTCTGCCAGCAGACGGCGCTTGTTGGCAGCTCTCAATTCAATGCCTGGTAGGAGTGTATTTGTTGTGACACAGGCCAGATCAATGTGACAGAGCTTCCTGTCTGGGGACTAGGAGCCCTGTGATTCAAACTTTCTGAGACAGTACTCCAGACTTCTCTCGTAGCGCCCCCCTTTTCCCAGCTAGGAAATATTTCCACTCCCTTCTGAATCCTCAACAATCAGTCCCTGTTAGTAGAGGAGGAGATTGGGAGGTTTGTATATCTTTAGCCCCTTGCAGGCTCCAAGGCAAACAATGGCGCAGCCCCACCTGGCCTGGAAGGACTCTCAGGACAGGGCAGACCAAATGTGGGAGTCCAAAGCAGGGTCAGCCCCAGGCTCTCTCTCCCCTCTCCCGTGGAGTCCTCAACAATTAGTCCAGGCTAGAAGAGAGGGAGGTTGGGAGGGTCGGATTTCTCCAGTCCTTTCCCGGCTCCCAGGGCAAACCGCCGTGTGGAAGGGACCGTGGGGCTCCGCAGCCCAAATTTCAGGTCAGAACCGGAGTCAGCGTAAGGCTGTGTCCCCTTCTCTCCCCTTTCCGGGAGTGGCAGATCCCTGAAGCCCCCTTTGTCTGTGGTCGCAGGCCCAGAGGCCCGAGAATTCTGAAGAGTGTGGGGGAGGGTGCTGGCAGCAGCGGAAGCTGCTACTTGCAACTCACGGTTCTGTTGTCGCGATTTCCCTCTTCTGTCCCTCTCTCCTCTGGGTGGTGTGCAGCCTTCACCTGCTGTCCTAAACCCTAGAACGTCTTTTTCGGGGCTGTTTTCCCCATGTACATATTGAAGAAACTGGGTTCTTTGTCCTGTAAAACTTCCCACATTCTGGATTTGGCTGATCCTTCTGGTACTATTTAACATGCTCCTCTAGCTCATATTTCTTCCAAACTGGTAGTTATATTTAGGGTTTTAGTTAAGTATGGGTTCAAATTTTTTTTTTCGGGCAAGAATACTTCATAGTGTTCATATTGCATTATATCAAGAGGCATATAATGTCTGTTTTCCCCCACTTTTGTGATATTTAGAATACTGTGTAGGTTTTGGTATTGTTCACCTAATCCATCTCTAATAAATTTCACCATCAATCTTTGCCGTAATATATTAACCACCCTTATTATTTAGTTGCCTAGATACATTATTTCATAGGAGTTGCAAAATGGTGATATTCTAATTATTTCATTCTTTCAACTTTTACTACCTGTAATTCTTCTTTTAAAAAAAATCTTTGCCTTATAAATTTTTTTGGAAACTGCAGGAAAGGCAAAATAAATGCTTGATTCTTTTCCTTTATTTATCAGTTTTCAGAATAATGATTTGGTAGCCTAGCAATCTTCAGTGGTAGTCAATGAAGTTGATGGTATTTATTTGTTTTGTAGTATGAACTCATGTATTTTAATGTATTTGCTGTGTTTCAGTCCATTGAGCTCATTTTTCTTTGGATGCTCAAATTATTCCACTTAGCCAGTGGTAGCTTCTTCAGGTTGACTCCTGTGTCCTTTTGACATGACCCAATAGTCTCTAATAGCTTCCTTTCTTTCAGGTAAGATGTCCTAGGCTTATCTTGAACATTTCCTGTCTCAGACCTAGAATCAGACATTTCTCCAAGGAGCTCTGGTTCCTTCATGTGAAAAATGGTATTTAGAGACCATAATCTGGATACTGAGTAATAATTGCTTATAGGCCTTTTGAGGGACAGAGCCAGGAAATATGTATTTTCTTAGAGAGAGAAAAGTAAACCATAAGTTATACTAACATTGCCCATTAAAATTTAAGATTTCAGAGTTTTTATTTCTTAATTATACCTTTACATAGCTTTTCTCTTTCGCTAAAAATTGTGTTTCCAATTGACTTTAACATAGTTACTTATTTGATGTGAGAGAGCAAGGCAGAGATTGTTTCAAAATAATTAGCAATACCTCAAATAATGAGGAGATTACTGTTTTTGTTTTTTTTTTAATCTTTGGGATATATCCCATTAAGGATGAATGGGCAAGATACCATGTTTCAAAAAACTCTTCTCTGATTAATTATGCTACCAACTTATATCAGTTAGTTTCATTTTTTTTGTCCAGTTTTTCAGTTTTTAGAAATTACTTTTTCTTCTGTTTGATTCAATTCAGAATTGTTTTACTTATGTAAGACATTACATGTTTCCAAAGTTAAAGCTATAAAATAGGGTACATTCAAAGAGGTCTAGCTTCCATCCCTTTCATCCCCCTATGTAAGTAGCCATTTTAATCAATTTTTCATTTAACATTATTTCTTTTGGAAAATAAAAGCAAGTATACAAATACACACTTTTTTTTTCTTTTCTTTTCTTTTGAGGTACCAGGGCTGGGGAGCAAACCTCGGACCTCATGTGTGGGAAGCCGGTGTTCAACCACTGAGCCACATTGGCTCCCGAGTTGTTTTTTTCTTTTAGCTTATTTGCTTGTTGTTTGTTTTTTTGTTTTTAGGTGGTACCTCCTGTGTGGGAAGCCACTGCTCAACTGCTTGAGCCACACCCACTCCCCACATATTTTTATTTTCCCTTTTTTCTACACAAATGGAAGCATATTTTATATATATATATGTTTCTATATTGTTCAGGGATTCATAGGTAGAAAGTCCATCTGTGGACCGAGAATTCCTGGTCTGCAAGGGACACTTGTTAAGAAATAACTATAATGCAGTGTGTTCACTGATATAGTAGAGGAATATAGAGTAAATGCCATTAAACACAAACTATGGAGAGTTTCTTCTAAGGGCATGTGAGCAGGTTAGAGAAAGTTTCAGAGAAATGAACTTTGAGAGCTTGGTTTTAAAGGGGGAAGAGCAGGGAAGCGGCTGTGGCTCAATCATTGGGGCTCCCGTTTGCCATATGGGAGGCCCCGGGTTCGGTTCCTGGGGCCTCCTGGTGGGGGCGGGCCCGCCCGCATGGCGTGGTTGGCTGGCCCAGCGAGCGCGGGCAGCGAGGGGGGTATAAATGAATAAATAAATAAAATCTTTAAAAAAAAAGGGGGGGGGGAAGAGCAGAAGTAAAAGCTTGAGCAAAGTGTGTGCCATATTGGTAAAACAGTAAGCACAGTAAAGTATATTCAGGAGTTAGAACTGTATTTTGTAGACAGTGGGTTTTGGTTTTGGTTTTGGTTTTGGTAAGATGAATATTTATTTTAATGATAAAGAGTACTTTATAAAAATAATGTTTGTACCAGGCACGTGATTTTTCTACATTTTAACTTCACATTTCAAAATAATTTTCCATGTAATGTTCATAACCATCATTTTAAATTACTGCATAATAGTCCTTTGGGCACTATACCAAAATTCACCATAATAGTATATTATATAATGTACGATTAAGGTTAAAACTAAAAAAAAAAAAAAAATCCATTCAAGGACCACCTTATTACATTTAGTTGTCATGCCTCTTTAAACTTTTATTCCTCCCTTTCTTTTATTTTTCTCTTTTCTTGTCTTTCATGACATAACTTTTTTAAAAAAAGATAAAGCCAATTGTTTTATAGAATGCCTTTAAATTTGGATTTCCTAATATTTTCCTCACTTGTGTATTATTCTTAATACATTTTGGAATCCTTTTAAGTCCCTGCCTCATGTCTGAGCCCTCTTACAAATTCATTTTTCATTTTTTCATTTTTCTTTTAGTATCCAAACATTCCGGTTGCCTTGTGTTTGTCTGTGAATGTGGTTAAAGTAAAACTTGTGTACCTGTGAAAATTTTTCTTCATTTGAGGGATATGGCTGACTTTTGCAGAACCCACTGCTACCCTAGAGTATGCAGCTTTGATAATAGGGCAGTGGTAGTTTAATGAAGATGAAGCAGTATTTTAGTGTTTAAGTACTGAATGTTAAAGTCCTCTCTTCATAATCTTCCAGCTTAACATGCTGTTCACTTTTTTGGTATGTGTTTCTAGCTCATCTCTTTGGAAGATAAGATAGGGAGCTAGGGATTGCAACATTTTGAGAGCAAATGTCAAAAAACAGGTACCTATGTCTTGATTTGGAGCCTATAAATTATACTTGAAATCAGGGAAGAACCTCTGTATTACAAAATTAGCCAGCCAGTCTTTGCTAATGCATTGGTGTTTAGCATGAGAAACATTTGCCCCACATCAGAAAAGTCTGAATAGCATTCTTGAAAGGCCTTTTTCTAGGAATGTGTGGCATCCTGTTTCACAGGCTGCCTGGACTTACGCTTAGTCTAGAAGTATTTTTTAAGAAGCCATAAGAAAACAAATCCTCCTTTATGCATTGATGTGAATGGACTTGGTATCAAAAGGATAGCTTATTTTCATAAAGCTCTTCAAAACATCCTTAATTTACAAACCTTGCTTAGTGCAAAATGAAGAGAGAAAAATGTGGTTTTGTAACATCATATAGTCTTTTCTCTGATGATACTCCTTGAGTTTATCTACAGTTGTTGACCACCCATCATATGCAGAGCTTTTTTTCTTTTCTTTTTTTCCCATATAATAAACTTTATTTTTAAAGAAATTTTAGAGTATAGAAAAGTTACATAGAAAGTATAGGGGGTTCCCATATAACCCACTCCCTCTCCCTCTCACATTTACCCTATTTATAACATTTTACATTAGTGTGGTACATTACAATTGATGAACAAATATTGAAACATTCATACTAACCAAGGTCTGTAGTTTACATTATGATTTCTACTTTGCAATGTACAGTTTTATAAGTTTTGAGAAATGTATAATGGCCTGTATCCATCATTGCAATATCGTGCAGAACAATTCCAATGCCCTATGTTCTACCTATTCTGCCCAACCCCTCCCTCAGAACCTCTGGTAACCACTATTTTTATATCAATGTTACAAGTTCTTCTGTTACTACAATAATAATAAGTCTACTTTGATCCATGGTTGCATTCCCCCCTTTGTTTGTTTATTCCTCAATCTTGAGGATTTTGGGATGGTGCTGCCCTCTCCGCTTCAGATTGAGAGGGGGCTTAGATCTTATGGGGAAAATGGAAGGAATTGTTTTGCTTGCAGTTGTAGATACTCTTTGTTTTTTGGGATGGGGGTTTTCCATCATCATCATTTTGTTAGTTGTTTTCTGGGTTAGTCCGATGATCCTGGAAAGTAGATGTTGGCTGCAGCTCTGCTTAGATTCAGGGCTCAACTGACTTATGAACAGATAGAAGATTTAAATCTCTGGGACATATATTGAATGGGTATAGTGCTAATTATAGGTTCAAATAAAAGGGGTAGAAGAATCATGTGTAGGGAAATTATAAATGAATCTAACTCTGTTAACATTGGGGAAATAGGTTGTCCTATATTCCAAGGTAAGGCCCACCGATGGGGTGTTAATTTCATGGAGTTGTGTGCCTTGCCTATAGTGCCTGAATGTCTCTAAAGCCCTCAGGAGCACTCCTGTTTGAGGCTTTGTTTATCGTGGTAGTGAGATCCACCTGAGATGTGCATAAGCTTAATCTCTGAAATGACTTCCTGACTTAATATGAAATCTCTTTGCTGTAAAAACTCTTTCATATTTAATGCTTCCCCCTTTTGGTTAAGGTCTTTTTCCATATGCATTGCTGGTTGGCACTTGGTTTTAATCCCTCAGTGCCAGGGAGGTTCATCCCTGGAAGTCATGTCCCACACGAGGGGAAGGTAGTGAGTTAATAAGCTGAGTTTATCTTAGAGAGAGGCCACGTTTGGGTAACAAGAAGGTTTTCAGGAGGTAGATCTTAAGCAATAGTTATTAGGCTAAGTTTTAATTTTACATGGATAAGGGTGGTAAGTAAAAGCATTAGTATCAAGGGCTTGGCATATTTGTCGGTTTCCTTTTATTAGGGACTGCCTGTGTTTTCTAGAGATTCTTGCCACTCTATTTGAAAATGCAACATGATTCCCCAGGATGGGAATTTAATATTTTGTTGGTTATTGTGTGGGTCTCCACCCACTGAGATAGTACCCTGTGACAACATGAACACATTCATATTCCATAGAAGCTTGCCCCAGGTACACCCTTCCCTACATATCCGTCCATCACTGACACCCTGCATCAGTGACCCTCCCCTGCCATAGTTGCCGAAAGAACACTCCTACAATTGTGTTTTCACCAGTCTTCAGCCTCCCCAGAGTTCACCTGTTCCTTAAACACTCCAATCAAAACACAGATTGGCAAAATGGATAAGAAAATATGACCCATCTGTATGCTGTCTCCAAGAAGCTCACCTTAGACCCAGGGACACAAACAGGTTGCAAGTGAGAGCTTGGAAAATGATTTTACATGCAAACAGTAACAAAAAAAAGAGCTATACTAATATTGGACAAAATAGACTTTAAATGAAAGAGACAAAGAAAGACACTATATATTAATAAAAGAGGTAATCTACCAAGAAGAAAGAACAATAAAAAAATATTATACTGGGGAGCAGATGTGGATCAAGTAGTTGAGGATCTGCTTCCCATATGAGAGGTCCCGGGTTTGGTTCCTGGTGCCTCCTAAAAACAACAACAAAAAAACCACAAAACAAGCAAACAAATGAAAAAACCAACTCAGGGGAGCCAGTGTGGCTCAGTGGTTGAGCACTGGGTTCCCACATACAAGGTCCTAGATTCAATCCCCAGTCCCAGTAACTTAAAAAGAAAAAAGAAAAAAGAAAAAAAAAAAAAAAAAGCACCTAAGAAGGGAGCCCCAAAATACATGAGGCAAATACTGGCAAAACCAAGGGGAGAAATAGATCCCTTTATGATCATAGTGGGGAACTTTATTTAAGACACCATTTTTTACCATTAGACAGAACATCTCAACAGAGGCTCAATAAAGACATAGAGACTTGAATTAATATGTTAGATAAATTAGACCTACTGGACTTATACAGAATATTACACCCCAATATACATTCTTTTCGAGTGCTCATGGATCAGTCTCCAGGATAGACTACATACTAGGTCATAGACAAGTCTCAAAGAATTTAGAAAGATTGAAAATATACAGAGCACTTTCTTTGATGACAAAAGAATGAAGCTGGAAACCAATAAAGGATGGAGAACTATAATAGGTACAAAAATATGTAAATTAAACTACACACTCTTAAACAAAATCAGTGGGTCAAGGAGGAAATGGCCAGAAAAATCAGTAACTACTTCAAAGTGAAAGAAAATGAGAACACAATTATCAAAATTTATGAGATGCCGTTAAATCAGTGGTGAGAGGGAAATTTATAGCCCTAAATGCCTAGAAAGAAGAAGAAAGAGCTAAAATCAAAGACCTGACTGCATACCTGGAGGAACTAGAAAAAGAACAACAAGCTAATCCCAAAGCAAGCACAAGGAGGAAATAACAGAGATTAAAGCAGAATTAAATGAAATTGAGAATTGGAAAAAACAAAAGCAAACACACATTAGAAAGAATTACCAAAACCAAAAGCTGTTTCTTTGGGAAGATCAATAAAATTGACAAACCCTTGGGTAGGCTAACAAAGAAAAAAAGAGAGAAGATGCAAATAAATAAAATAAAAAATGAGAGAGGGGATATCACCACTGATCCCACAGAACTAGAGTATCATAAGATGACACTTTGAAAAATTGTTTGCCAACAAGATGGTCAATTTAGATGAAATGGACAAATCTCTAGAAACATACAAGCAACCTGCATTGATGAAAGAAGACATAGAAAAACATAACGGACTAATCATGAATAGTGAGATCAAAATTAGCCATCAAAAACCTCCCAAACAAGAAAAGCCCAGGACCAGATGGCTTCACAGGTGAATTCTATCAATCATTCAGGAAAGACCTAATACCAGTCCTGCTCAAGCTCTTCCAAAAAATTGAAGAGGTGGGAACATTGCCTAACTCATTCTATGATGCCAACATCACCCTAATACCAAAGCCACATAAAGACACTGCAAGAAAACTGCAAACCAATCCCTCTTAATGAACTTAGATGCAAAAATCTACAACAAAATACTTGCTAATCGAATGCAACAACACATCAATCAAATTATACACCACGATCAAGTGGATTTTATCCCAGGTATGCAAGGATGGTTCAACATAATAAAAGCAATGAATATAATAGAGCACATTAACAGCTCACAGGGAAAAAAACACATGATCATCTCTTTCAATGCAGAAAAGGCATTCAACAAAATATAGCATCCTTTCTTGAGAAAAACACTTCAAGAGCTAGGACTAGATAGAAATTTCCCTCAACATGATAAAGGGCATATATGAAAAACCCACAGTTAACATCATACTCAATGGTAAAAGGCTAAACTTTCCCTCTAAGATCCGTAGGTTGCCCACTGTCACTACTCTTATTTAACATTGTATTAGAAGTATTTGTGCGAGCACTTAGGCAAGAAAAAGAAATAAAACACATCCATATTGGAAAGGAAGAAGTAAAACTTTCACTATTTGCAGATGATATGATCCTATATGTAGAAAGCCCCAAAAAGTCTACAACAAAGCTTCTAGAGCTGCTAAACAAGTTCAGTAAAGTGGCAGGATATAAGATCAGCACCCAAAACCCAGTAGCGTTTCTGTACACTAATAATGAGCAGTCTGAGGAGGAAATCAAGAAAAAAATTCCATTTATAATAGCAACTAAAAGAATCAAATGTCTAGGAATAAACTTAACTAAGGATATAAAGGACTTGTACACAGAAAACGATACAATATTGCTAAGGTAAATCAAAGAAGACCTAAATAAATGGAAGAATATTCCATAGTCATGGATTAGAAGACTAAATATCATTAAGATGTTGATCCTACCCAAATTGATTTACAAATTCAATGCAATCCCATAAAAGTTCCAACAGCATTTTTACTGAACTGGAAAAGTCAATTATCAAATTTATTTGGAAAGGTAAGAGGCCCCAAATAACTAAAAACATCTTGAAAAAGAAAAATGAAATTGGAGGAGTCACACTACCTGACTTTAAAGCATACTACAAAGCTACAGTGGTTAAAACTGCATGGTATTAACACAAGGATAGACATACTGACCATTGGAACCGAATTGAGATTTCAGATATAGACCCACGCATATATGGCCAGCTGATATTTGACAAGGCCATGAAGCCCACTCACCTGGGACAGAATAGTCTTTTCAACAAATGATGCTTGGAGAACTGGATATCCATATCCAAAAGAATGAAAGAGGATCACCATCTCGCACCCTATACAAAAAGTAACTGAAGCTGGATCGAAAACCTTAATATAAGAGCCAAGAACATAAAGCTCCTAGAAGATAAAATAAGAAAGCATCTATGAGATCTTGTAGCAGGAAATGGTTTCATAAACTTTATAGCCAAAGCACAAGCAACAAAAGAAAAAATAGATAAATGGACCTTCTCAAAATAAAAAATGTTTATGCTTCAGAGGAGTTTGTCAAGAAAGTAAAAAGGCAGCCTACTCAATGGGAGAAAATATTTGGAAACCACTTATCTGATAAGGGTCTAATATCCAGCATATATAAAGAAATATTACATCTCAAATGAAAAGACAAACAACCCATTTTAAAAATGGACAAGAGATATGAATAGATACTTTTCCAAAGAAGAAATACAAATGGCTAAAAAGCACATGAAAAGATGCTCAACCTCACTAGCTATTAGGGAAATACAAATCAAAACTACAATGAGATGTCATTGTTCACCTATTAGACTGGATGCAATTAAAAAAAAACCAAACAAACAGAAAATCACAAGTGTTGGAGAGGATGTGGAGGAATAGGAACACTCATCCACTGCTGGTGGGAATGTAGAATGCTGCAACACTCTGGAGGATGGTTTGGCAGTTCCTCAGGAAGCTAAGTATAGAATTGTCATATGATCCAGCAATCCCAATACTTGAAATTTACCCAGAAGAATTGAAAGCAGGGATGTGAACAGATACTTATATATATGCACACCAGTGTTCATTGCGGCATTATTCACAACTGGCAAAAGTTGGAAGCAACCGAAGTATCCATCAGTGGATGAATGGATAAACAAAATGTGGTATACATACAATGGAATATTACTCAGCTGTAAGAAGGAATGAAGTGGAGTGAATATAGCTCAAGTGGTTGAGCGCCTGCTTCACATGGATGAGTTCCCGGGTTCAATCCCCAGTACCTCCTAAAAACAAAACAGACAAACAAACAAAAAACCAACTCTCATTGGGGAGCAGATGTAGCTCGGTGGTTGAGCGCCTGCTTCCCATGTATGAGGTCCTGGGTTCAATCCCAATACCTCCTTAAAAAAAAAAGTGGAATGAAGTATTGAGACATGACAACATGGATGAATCTTAGAGACCCTATGTTGCATGAAGCCAGTCATTAAAGGACAAATATTACATGATTTAAAAAACAAACTGTTTTTTTTGAGATATATTCACACACCATACAATAGAACACTTTTTTTTTATGTAGTAAGGGGGCATAGTAAACAATAATTTTAGGTCAAAAATTTCAAAAGTTAAGCAAAACTTATAGTCACAAGTATTTCACAGTGAAATTATGTTTTCTCAAAAATTCTTAAGGAAAATGTTTATTTTGTTTGGGAGAGATGGAAGAATTTTAGTGTGCCTTTAGTGTGTTTTAATACCTAGTATAGACTCCTAGAAGTATAGTTAATAAGTAAATGTTAGTATGCCTCTTTGGATTATTTGGGAAGACTCCTTTAAGTCTATTGAAGTGAGCAGAAATATTTAGTTCAGCATTCATTTTGCTAATAAAATCCAAGGTCAGAAAATAGTTTTAAGAAGCCAGGATAGGTATTCATTTGGTCATTCTTTGTTTTTTTCAGTAGATAATTTATTAAGTACCTAATATGTGCATAGTACCAAGTACTGTGGATACAACAGTGAGCAAAATGGACAAAAATCCCTGCCCTCCTGGAGCTTACTTGATAGTTGTGGAGACAGACAATATACAAACTAAATAAGTAAGAACATGTAATTTTTAAGAGAAGGTAGAGTGCAAAGGGGAAGCAGGTATGAAATATCGGGGGGAGAGTTGACAACCAAGAGATCTTGTAGCAGGAAATGGTACAAGGTGATGTTTTTGTAAAAGATCATGCAGCCATCTGGGAGAAGAGTGCTTCAAGCAGAAGGAATAGCAAGAGCAGTGGCCCTGAGGCAAGAGTATGTCTGAAATGTGGTACCTGAGAAATAGTAAGGAATGTTATATAAATACTGTATGATGCTATTTATATAACATTCTCAAAATGACAAAATTATAGAAATGAAAAAGATGCCAGGAGTTAGAGGTGGTAGGGAGAAGGGGAATGGGTGTGACTCTGAAGGTGTAGCATGAGAGATCTCTGTGGAGATGGAATAGTTCTGTCCCTTGTTTGCAACGAGAGATCCACAAATCTACACATGAGATAAAATTAGCTAGAACCATACATACACATTGTCCCAATGCCCAATTCTGAGTTTTGATAATTGTACTATAATTATTTAAGATGTAAACCATTGGGGGAAACTGGGTGAAGGATACACAGGAATGCTCTGTACTATCTTTGCAACTTCCTGTGAATCAATAATTATTTCAAATAAAAAGTTAAAAAAAAAAAAGAGTATCATTACCCTGGCTGCTGTTTTGAGAGTAGGCTATAGGAGGCCCAGGGCAGAGTTAAGGAGACTAGTTAGTAATGCTAGGAGGCTGTTGGAGTAATCCAGGAGCGATAATGGCCATTGGACTAGGGTGGTCGCACTGGAGTGGGGAGGGCATGGCGGAGAGAAATGTTGAATTCTGGCTGTCCTTTGAAGGTAAAGTCAATAGAATTTGCTGATGGATTGAATGTGGGGTGTGTAGAAAGAGAAGACTGAAAGATGACGCCAAGATTTTTGGCCCGGACAACTGGAAAAATGAAGAAAAGAGGTGCTAACTAGAAGCAGCAACAAGTAAAGAAGCCTGGTATTGAGGTAGCTGGAGTCAAACCCTCTTCCTTTTGTTGGTGGCAGCGTGAGGCCTGGCAGTTAGAGGACAATATGATATTGAAGTGAGTGCACACTTGGTAACCCGCTCACAGGCAGCTGAGTTATCTTGGCCTCGCCCTGGCTCTTTTGGAAAGAAGCGTTTGTTTAATAAACAGGAAGTCGTTTCCATGGGTGTAAGAAGACCAAATGATAGAACGGAGTGGCAAAGCAAAGAACTGCTTGCTGTGGTTGGCTTGGAATTGGCAGCAAGTTTTTCAGGTAGCCTCCCAAGATTAGCACAAATGTTGCCTTTTCCTCATTCTGAGCTGGGGTGTTTCTTCATCATGAGAAATGAAAATTTCTGCCCTGTTGGTTGACCTGCTGTCAGGGTGTGTTCATTTTCAGCCAGTGTTTTTAGATAAGCTGTGAGTTGTAGCCTTAGCAGACAAATGGAGACTCTGTCTGTTTATAGTGGAAAAGTGACTTATTTTAAGAAATGTTGGCTCCCCACCACTATCCCATTAGTGGCATACCTCTGACACTCCAGTAAAGCCGGTCTAGGGAAGCCAACACTGCCTTATGTGTATTTTTGCTCTTTGAAAGGTTAGAACCTAAATGTACTACAAGATATTTCTTTCTGAGCACGGTTGGGACAAAATTGCGAACAGTGAATTCTGAAGCAAGCCTTTCTTGCTTGTTCTCTAATACTTTTGAAACTTGAGGATTCATTCCTTCCACTTCTAGTAATATTACTCCTAGTGGGGTATATAAAGCCCTTAATTTTATTACTAATTTGATTTTTACCTAGGAGGAAGAGCAAATAAAAAAATTAAGAAATACAATGCCATGTGATTTATGGTAATTGGAAAATTAGAAAGATAACTAAGACTCCTTACTTTTTATGAGAGCTTGAAACAGGAGACTGTTTTCTCCTTTGTCTGAGAGTCCTTTCACCCCTGCCTGGGTTGGGGTGGTTGGGGCAAAGTTGTGGTAGAAAAAAACTTAAAATTTGCTCCAGACCTATAGTGGCAACTAAACACAAAAGAGGTTAATTGATGGTGAAAATGATGGCATTTACACAGCAGGTGTCTAATTGAGGATTATCTTGACCCCTGGGGGACCCACAGGAGACTAGGGTTGTGGCTGTTGTGACATGATTGGGACTGAGGATATGGGTGGTATTTGTAGTCCAGTATTTAGGAGAAGCTAGAATTCTTTGCAATTGGAGCTTGGAGCTTATCCTAACTAGGCTTAGGATATATTTTACTTTGAATATTGAGAGAAATTAGGAGCTATTTTGTTTCAGTAGACTAATGAAAGTACCCCAATGTTTATTCAAATGTTGTGACTGTGTGTTAAGTCCAGGGCTGGGTTCCTGCTCTGGATATCTTTACTGAAAGTTAAATTTCACATCTGAGCTTGAAGAATTTTTGTTGCCTGCCTCAAAGGCATACATGAACATAAAGCAGCCATTTGTCCGTGGGCAGCTGAAGGGCGATTTTCAGACTGCAAACCACTGCAGGCTATGGCTTTCCTGGCACACCCACCAGACCCGAAGGTTTATGCTGAAAGCAAACCAACGGGGTTTTGGTGGGGAGGAGGGCAACAAGATGGGCAAAAATAAAGCAGAGGCTAAAGTGTGAATGATTGAGCCATTAAGATGATTCTGTACATGGACAAGAGCACAGTATTCCCCAAAGCATTAGAAAACATCTAATATCTGCATCTGATACCCCCCCCAAAAAAAAAAATTTGCATGCAGATCAAGAGGTGGGAGCAACTGGCAGTATAAATGATTTGTCCAAGGACAACCAACGTGTCATTGTAGAGATAGAACTAGGCTGTGTTCTGCCAGCTCCTGGCCCGTGTAACAATTTTGAGAACTTTCCAATCGTTTTAGGAAAATGAGGTACTTAGAAAATATAAAGGTTTTTTTTTAAATAAAAGAAAATCACTTGTTTTAGAAATTACAAAATTAATCATGCTGTCGTATTTAAGAAGCACTTTGATGTGTTCTGGTAATTAGTATTTACTGCCAGACAAATGTCTCTTGGACATTTAAATTAATGGGTGGCTTGGCCAAATGAGCTTCTGATGGTAAACCTTCATAAGGGTTTATTTTTGTGTTTCTCAAGAATAGCTCTCTCTTCAAAGCTCTTTAATTAGACAAAGTTTAGCAACCTAAAACATATTATTAGAATAATTAGGCCTTGGGTTAAGAGAAATAGGAGGTCAAAGGAACAGGTGCTGTTAGAAAATGGCCTCTTGAAGTGAAACATAGCATTCTGCATCTGCTGGATCTCCAGTTCTTTAACAGCTTATGTTAAGTCACTATCCCTAGTTAGGGACTTTGTGTCGTTTAAGAGATCTGTGTGACAGATCTCACCAGAAGCCTAAACACCAGACTGCGCTCATTTATCACCATCTCTAAATGCCCATGGAAAGCTGCATTCTCGGCCTTTTAACTTCTAAGCTGCAGACTTCTTATTTTCTCCTTTTTTTCCCTGTTAAATTGGTAATCTTGGCTATAATAATAATTTTTTTTTTTTTTGAGGGAAATGCTTTGAGGATCTTGTGTGTGGTAAAGGAAAAAGGAAAAATGATAATTCTTTTGAGGGGCCTTTCTTAAATTGTCTACTTACAAGATACAGTTCTCAAAATAACTAATATTTGCACTCCAAAATGTTATATAATATATTCTTTTTTTTTTTTTTTAAGATTTGTTTTATTTATCCTGCCCCCCACCTCGTTGTTTGTGGTTGCTGTCTGCTCTCTCTGTCCACTTGCTGTGTGCTCTCTGTGGCTGCTTGTCATCTCTTTAGGAGACATCAGGAACCAAACCCGGGACCTCCCATGTAGAAGAGAGGTACTCAATCACCTGAGCTTCCTCACCTCCCTGGTTTGTTGAGTTTCTCATTGTCTTTCCTCTTTGTGTCTTTTTTGTTACGTCATCTTGTTGCATCAGCTCGCTGCGCCTGCCCGCTGTGCCAGCCCACCTTCTCCAGGAGGTACTGGGAACTGTACCCGGGACCTCCCATGTGGTAGGTGGAAGCTCAATTGCTTGAGCCACATCTGCTTCCCATAATATATTCTTTGTGGTCAGAATACAGTTTGAATTATTTCAAAATCTGCTATGTAGATGGATAGTCCTCTAGCTCCCTTTCTTCACCCTCTTCCCTCATTTCTTATTAAATTGTCAATCTTGGCAGTCATAACTAGTAATTATGTTTTAACCTAAATTTCTTTTCGCATGAAGAAAAGATATACCTGACTGTTCCCTGGGGTGAGTGAAATATCTCTCAAATCAACACCACCACCTTTATCTATACTGTCAAATTTTTCACTTTTCTGCTATCTTAGGTTGCTTATTCTTATGATGGCAATTGTGTCCTTTTCCTGGCTTGATCAGCTGGTTAAAGGACAATGTTAATGAGACTATTGGAAAATTCAAACAGAGCAAAAATTGTATCATGCTTACATTTCTAGTCCCATCAACTATCGTGACCTGTATAGGCTGTTGGTTAGATGAAGAACTGGATCAAGGCTAGGTGTGCCATTGGTTCAAAATAAACCTACTGCCACTATTGGAAAAAAGTGTTCAAAGAACTTACTGTATTGATTATGGATCAATCAAATCATTTTAAATATAGAAGATAGCTTGATTTATAGTATTGCAGAGTTTATCACAGGAAAATTCTTTTGATATACCCTAGTTAGCAACGTAGCCAATGAAATTTCATTTAAGCTGGAAGAAACTTCACTTGATTTTATACTGATGTTATCTGTGCACATTAGTAACATAGTTTTAAAAGTATTTGGTAAGCCCAAATAATGCAGCTATAAAGATACAAGCATATTATTATGCATTCTGGAGAACAGTGACCAAATAAGTACATTTTAATGTCAAATTGTTAGAACTTTGAGAAAACAGAATAGATACTAACCTAAACAGAGTCCTATTAAGCAGTGTTGTGTTTTGTTTTGTTTTCCTTAGCAATGGCTAATTTTTATCTACTCTTTCCTGAAATTATTACTGTGGCTCCCCTTTTTTACTTACTGTTTAACACAGGAAATATTTCTATTTATGTTCATGTATGTTTGCCCATGTATATATAATCTTTTGCAATTTTTTTGGTCTTTAAAAAGTGCCATTTTATTCCTCAGAACTCTTTCTTATGGTAAGGCATATTTAGGCATAAAGTAGTTTAGGTACTAATTATTAAAGAATTTTTATAGGTACAAACAAGCTAGGATTATAAGCGTGTTGTTTTCCTTTTGTTTATTGCACTTCTTTAAACTCATTCATTCGGTGCCCCCCTTGCATCCTTCTTTAAGTTTACCTTTTGAAATGATCCCACTGTCCAAAATAAGCACTGGCTGTTTTTCTTCAATACAGACCACCTGGTGGCCCATGGTCGAATGGCAGAAAAGGAAGCCCGTCGGAAGTTCAAACAGATTGTCGCAGCTGTCTATTTTTGTCACTGTCGGAACATTGTTCATCGTGATCTAAAAGCAGAAAATTTGCTTCTGGATGCCAACCTGAATATCAAAATAGCAGGTGAGAAGTGTGCTGAGGATGTGAAATAGGGACTGAAGGAACTTTTCTTTCAGAGTTCTAAGAACAAGGGATTATCTATTTCTTTCTATTCAGAAAGAAGTATTAGAAAAAATAAGGAAAATTCAAGATTTTTTTTTTTTTTGGTGTGGCCTGAAAATTGATAATCTTTCAAAATACAATTATGTTATTTTTTTATGTACTATTAGATAGAACTAGCCTGGGGAGAAAGAAGGGAAAATTCTACCATTTTGATCAACAGATATATCCCTTTTCAATAATAGGGAATAACATATAGTAAAGAGTAGCAAGGAAAAAATGTTAAAATCACATGACCCCTCACCTTTAGTTGCGAAAGTTGATTTTTGTCACTGCTAACAAAGAGCATGCTTGTTCTGAAGGCTGTGGTTTTATGATAATCGGTAAGAATAGATCTTATAGAGATTACAGGCAGCCCAACCTTTTGTCTCCCTAAATTTCACTTGTCTGCTCATCTGACAGAGCCTATAATGCACTTTTCATTGCCTTAATCTGCTCATGCTTCAGTTTTAGTAAACTATCAGTATTTTGCCTAATCAATACAAGCTCACCATCTATTGATTGAAGTAAGTGACTGCAGTTTATACAGACAATAAATATGAAAATAGCCGTTTTTGTTTTCTGGCAGTTTCTAGTATTATTTGCTTCCGCTTAAGAAGGGAGGGGGGCTTCTTATATAGAAAATTAGGGTATAGCTAGAATATAATTACCTTCAGAAGCCGAGGTAAAAAGCAATACTAAAGATTTCTCTCCTTAATAGGGTGGGAGTTGAGAGTTCAGATTTATATCATATTATAGGTCAAACTACATAAGCATACCCCTACAGACTGGTGATACTGCTGACAGTTTCTTTTGTGTAATAAGTCTGTTCACTTTCCAAGCTCTACATCTTGGAATGGCATCGAGTAGCTTTTTATTTATCTAAGTTAGGCTGATGGCTGCACTCTTGTTTAGCACTTTCACATGGTTTATTAGCTTTTTGAGTCCTGTACTGGCTCAGTACATAGTAGATAAGAATTAAATGCTTTCTTTATCTTCCATAAAATCATGTTTTTCCTTGCCCTTATATCTTTTATTGTCTCCAAAGCTTTCTAGATGGTGGCAGTTCCCACAAAGGTGGGTGGCATGGAGAAGCCTGGCAATTGTATTTCAAACCCTCTTTTGTAATTATTTCTTGTAGCTTCAATTAATAATAATAATAACAGCTACTACAACTCCACAATACTTAAAAGTGTAATAAAATATTGTATTAATTTCCTATTTGCTGCTGTAACAAATTACCACAAATTCAGTTGCTTAAAACTACGCATGTTTATCTTAAGTTCTGGAGGTCTGAAGAGGCTCTAGTCTTCCAGTGTCACACTGTCATAGTGCTGGTTGCTCTGGAGACTCAGAGGGGAGAATCCATTTCCTTCCCTTTTTAGCTTCCTTGGCTTGTGGCCCCTTCCTTGCATCACTACAGCCTCTTGCTCCCATTGTCATCTCCTGCTCCTAACTCTGATCCTCCTGCCTCCCTCTTATCAGGACCCCTGTGGTTACATTGGGCCTGGACACTCTGGGATAATTGTCCCATTGCAAGATCCTTAATTTAAGCACTTCTGCAAAGTCCCTCTTACAATGTAAGGTAACATAATCACAGTTTCTAGGGATTAGAACATGGAAATCTTTGGGGCCATTATTCACCCTATCACAAATGTCATCGTAAGGGACTTTGGATTATTAATTAGGAGGTTGAATTTAAAAGGACCCTCTTTCTATCTCCGCTGACCCAACTTTAAAAAAAATTTTTTTTAAAGCTTCCTTGTTTTTTGTTTTGTTTTGGTTTGTTTTGTTTTTAAGGAGGTACTGGGTATTAAACCTGGGACCTCATACATGGGAAGCAGGCGCTCAACCACTGAGCTATACATGCTCCCCGCTTCCTTGGTTTTTAATTTTCATGTAGAACCATTTTGATTTAGTTAAGGGAAATGCCTGTGACTTTAGTTTTTACATAGAGAAACCAAGCATAAAAGCAGTGGTCAGTGGTCACTGAAATTGGAAACTTACAAATATTTGGTAAAGAGATTTTTAAGTGCTTTTCTTGGTTAAAAGTTAAAACACATCCAAGTAGTCACAATAAGATTCTCAACCTGCTGGTATGTAATTTCAGACTCCTAGGGTGCTGGCAGCCAGCCTTGGGTTCTTTATGTTAACGCATATACCTTGGCAGGATTTTTAAGTTCATTAACACAAAGTCTGCATTTTTATTATTTGTTTTCCGAGCAAAGAATAAATGAGCACCTCTGGTTTTGTGGCAATCTCTAACAGTGTCTTTGCTAGAGCATTTGTTCTCTTATATGCCTTCATTACTCAGCTTCTCCGGCATTGCCTGAACTTCCTTTCTTGCACATAAATTAGGTAGACTTCTCATTCTCACCTGCCAAGTGAGCTCAGTGTGGACCCATGAGAGAAATGCTTCTCGTTGAAGCCGATTGAAACAAAACTAAGTTTGGAGAGGTAGCTTGAATGGTTGGTTGTAGGGATAAAGTCAGATGGGTAATGAAATTAACTTTATATTTTAGGAGCTATAAGTAACTTTCAGATACCTGATCATTTTAGTGGTCTTTTTGATGATGATTATAAATCCCAGCAAAAGAACTACTGTATATGAAAGAAAGACATGAGAAATAAAAAGATATTTTTTTGTTTTATTTAAAATACATGGGGTCGGATGTGGCTCAACTGGTTGGGCGTCCGTCTCCCATATGGAGGGACCCGGGTTCGATCCCCGGGACCTCCCGGTAAAAAAATAAATAAATAAAATAAAATAAAATAAAATAAAATAAAATACATTAGTCTTCTTTTAAGCAGCTTATCTTTAAAATCATCGTATATATTACAGTAGCAAATGAACTTGGAACTAATAAAAATTCAGATTAGAAAATTTAAGAAATTCGTGTTTTCCTTATGCCAATGTTTACCTAAATGGTTTTGATGGGAAAAAAATATGCTTTCTTGTTCAAATGTAGATAATGAATAAATTGTTTATGTTTGCATTTATTTATTTTTACTTTTTGTATGAATTAATGTGACATTTTATATTTGATACTTGATACTATAAGATCTAGTAGTATAAAAGCCCATGCTAACCCTCTCTGAGAGAATATGTGTTCCCTGGACATAAGGGGCACAGGCATTATAAGATTTGACCATCAATCCATATTCTAAGATTGTGTGTGTGTGTGTGTGTGTGTAAATTCTTGTCTAATAAATTCTTATTCTAGTTCTATTTCTAGAGAGAAATGAAGCTCAGGGTAAATAACCGTGGTGTTTTTTTTTTCCCCCTCTGGTTTTAGATCAAAAAAAGTTCTTAATGGTAATAGCAAGTGTGTCTTTTGTAGAATTTTTAAAAAGATGTTTCTGTCTTCAGTAATCCAGAATAAGCATTGATCATTATCAGAGTAAAGAATTTTACTTCTAAAAGGCAAAAAGTTACTAAATCTAGAACTAAGAATTTGTGGTGGTTATCTGGACTCCTATCTGTTGTTTAAAAAGGCTCTATGCTTAAGTGGCATGGAAGAGAAAAGAGTATAAACATGTCCCCTACCCTTAAGAATTTATAGACTATTTGGGCAGCAAGTGTATAGACCTTTGAAAAGTTAAATAACACCAAAATTAGGTTTTACATATATGTAGTACTTTCCAAAAACATTTTCATATATATCCTTTAATTTCCTCAAATTTGGCACATAAACACTTTATTTAGTAAACGTAAAATACTTTCCCCTCCAACACATTTAACTTTACAAAACTTTGGATTTCTGATAAAAAGTATCCAAGCACATTTCCTTCTCATGGAGATTTAGGGCTGGGGAAAAAATAGCATTCTTGGCCTCTGCCTTTCCCTTCTCATTCCTCAGGTGTGTGAGTCTCCGCTGAGGAGCAGATGAAGGATAGGGAGGCACAGTGTGCTCTCTGGGCAGAGAGCCCGCGTCCCTGGGTGGCAGCACTTCACAAGGCACGTCCCGGGTCATGATCACATTAGTTGTGCCGGCTAATTACCTTAGGAGTTCAGAGGATGAAGAAACCCTTTAGTTTCTAGATTTCTAGTAGGTCGTAAATTCCACAGGGACTAAATCTATATCCTGTTTACTGTTTCGCTCCAGGGCACGGACTTGTTCTCTGGTAGGTGCTCAGTAACTTTGTTGATCTGAGTGTTAGGCAATGATGATGAGGACATAAATACCCTATTGTTGACATAAGCTTTGTGGTGAGTCCTCAAAAGGAGAGTAGAATTGGTATATGTAGAGCAGAGAATTCTAGAGGATCAGTCATTTTACCATAATAAATTCAGGTATTTATGTTCATAAAGCACCTGCTACGTGCAGACACTGATCTAGGCATTGGGAATACAGCAGCAGATAAAATAGTCCCTTGTAACTAACCTTCTGATGAGGAAGAAATAGACGGTAAACACATAAACTGATAAGCTCTGTTGAGGGTGGTGAAAAAGATAAAATCGAGTAATGTGATAGAATGACTGGGAGAGAGATCCTGCTTTTAACCAGGATAGTCAAGAAAGTCCTTCTGACACAGTGATGTTTGAGTTGAGACCTAAACAAGCCAAAGGTGGAGCATCGCATTTCAAAGAGCCATCCAAGCTCCAAGGAAGACCAGTGCAAAGGCTCAGGACAGATGAATTTAACATATTTGAGGGATGAGAGAAAGGTGAGCATGGCTGGAGGTAATAAGGGTGACAGGATGAGAGAGATGGCAAGGCCCCAGATCCTGTGGGGTCTTATGCACATGGCGAGGATTTGGAATTTTATTTTGCTTGCTATGGGAAGCCAAGTTAGAGAAGCCTGAGCAGCAATAGAAGTCGCGTGGCATATTTGCTGAAAAGGTGAAGTGGCATTTAGGGCAGTCATGCCTAAGAAAGTAGAAGAGGTAGGTATTTATATAGATTGTGAAACCATTTGACACCAGGCTTACTAAATCAGACTCAGAATTGATAAGAAAAAAAAAAAAGATGGGGTAGGAGGGGCAGGCAGGAAGGCATTAGGAAGGCCAGTTAAAAGGCTGTGAACTGGTAAAATCCCACAAGAGGATAGTGGTAGTAGACATGAAAAGGAAGAAAAGGGCAAAAGCTGCAAGAGAGAAGAATTCCTAGGAAGAATGTCTAGGACCAAAGAACTGAAATCTGGGCCAACAAGAGGGAACAGTCAAACATATGTTTAGAAATAGAGAAATCAGATTTTCTTATTGATGTATTATATTTAGCTATCAAAGAAAAATGGCGTTGTCTTACTTAGTTTTTAATGGTTGATGCACTCCTATTTGAAAGTAATTTTAATCCTTATCCCTAAAGATTAAGTAGAGAAATTTCCATATTTAAAAAAAGATTGCCTAGGAAAAAGCCTAAATGTAACTAACTGGCTTTCTCCCTGAAGAAAAGTTCTTTCAAATATTCAGACATTATGAGAATGTTTTGAAAATTGTGGAAACTTTTTTTTTTTAACCTAAGGAAGTTGGAAACTTTTCTCTTTAAATGTCGGCTCCTGGAATGGTCGCCATGAGATAGTTTCCACTCCGGTGTTATTGTTTTAGTTGGCAATCAGTCGACTGCAAAGATCTGAAGTGCAACTACAAAAAAGCCAATATTTTGGAAAGAGTTTTCACAGTGCATGGTTTTAAGGTACTGTGGAAAATTTTGACCCTAATGCAGTGAGATCTAGACTATTTTGCTTTTTATTTAAGTGAGAAATTCAAGCATGAATATACTGAGATACCATCATATAGGGGAAAAAAATAGTTGGAAAACTTGGATTTCTGAAAACCATTCCACAATGTGGTAATTGAGAATATCCCTAACTGGCCACAGAAGGTAGATATGCCGTATTTATCAGATCAAACACCAGTTTTATTTTATGGTCCTCATACCCTTTCTTTAAGTAATTATTCAGTACACCTACAGGTCAGTACATTGAGACCCAGCGAAGCGATGTGGCTTTCCTGCCATCATGGCGCAAGGGAGCCTAGGAGACTTCACGGTCCAGCCTGTGTTCTTACCATGAAGTGGTGTATGACCAACTCAAAGGGGCTGACCACCTTTAATAAATCTGTGTTGACCCTTGGGACCACAAAAATTAAAAATGATCACTTCTGAATCCTATCTAAGACTGGAGCTTTACAAATGAAGAATTAATGTACCTTCATTCAAAAAGCATTTTGGTGACATACAGTTGATTTATTTTGTGATTAAACCAGCTAAAGTTAAAATTGAAGTGGGCAGATTTTTGTAAATCATTGGTTCTAAGTTAAAAGTGAAGGCTTATTGATCCTGAGAAGTAATTGCAGTTTACTAGGATCAAAAACCATTTTCTATTTCTAGGCCCTCACTCACAAAGGCTACACTACCAGTACAGGAACATTGCTTCTCCGATTTTTCCCACCTCGGTTTCCCTCACAGCACAGGGGAATGAACTCGAACAGGGTCGGGGGTGGGGGTGGGGGTTAATTACATAGTCTGAAATGGCCCATTCTAAGTATTTTTAATCACAGGATTTATCTGTCAAATGCATGCACGTTTTGGGTCACATCTATATTTTTAATATTAAAATTATTCAACTTAATTTAACATAGGAAAAAAGTCAATGTTCCAGGAAAATGTATCCTTTTTAGCCCATGGCTTCACATAACTCGTGGCACACTGCAGCATACCCCCTGAGAATGTATAAACATAGACCTTTGGAGAAACCGAGGATAAAGAATTTCTTCCCTAACCACAGGTTCCTCTCAAACAGACTTAGTTTGCGCACACTGACTTCTCTATAACTTTTCCTCAACCTCAAGCATTTCCGAGCCAGTATCTATTAATCACAAGTAACTTATTTGGGGGATAATTAGAAAAAAAAGGGAATTGGAAGTTAGGAGTAGAAAAGGGAAGGGAAGCAGAGGACAGAAAAGAAATGGAAGCTTTTGCTTTAAGGCCTTGGGCAAAAGGAAAGACGCTGTGGGAAAGGAAACCGGAGCCTCTGAGCTTCCCTCCTCCCTTTTTGGGGAGAAGGGGCTGAGATGAGTGTTAGAGGGGTGGGTGGCAGGCGCTTTTGACCTGTTAGCTCCTCTTTATATTTCAAATTTCTTTGTCTTTGGTACCATGTCGGGAACAGCATTTAATAAAATTTGGATAAGTGATGATTCAAAGCAAAAGTTACATCTTAAATCACATAATATTTAGAACAAAGAAAAATAAATTTACCACTTCACTGAAGCTGCAGAAAACAATTTTGAAAAATTTCTAGAAACGAAATGATTGAAGGAAATTAGGTGAATGCTCACTCACCTGGAATGTCTATTTCAAGATATTTTAAAAACTTTTTATTATTCTAATTATTTAGAGTATTGTTTTTATTTTATTAGTGGTTGTTGAGTTTATAGATCTTACATAAGTTTACCCACTACTATGTTTTCCCACTTCTATTTTTCTCACAGGATATCATACTCCTCAGTCACAAGTTGATGTTGGGGAGGGACTGAAAAAACCACCGGAGTGCTCCTTCACTGAAGAAGTCTTTGTGTTGTGTGAAGTGTGATAGAAACTGTTAAAATTAAGGAGCTGTCAACAAGAACGAGACCTATTTCTTAGGCCGTCCTCTCTAGGTGGCAGAATATTAGTAAGATTCCCCATAGTTGGGAATCTGCATTTTTGTAAATCCTGAAACATACTTTTATCAGTTCTCTTGAAGTCATAAGGGAATAAGTATAGTAGTTATATAACTGCTTTCTTAATGTGAAACTGAAACTCAATTTATTAATGAAAGGCAAAAGATTCGAAACAAAAGGAGTTGTAAGACTCTGAAGTATATTTCACTTGGTTTTTAAAAAACATCCAGATATGTGTGCACTCTGGCTTTTTGCTCAGGCTCTACACAGACCACCTTTAATTTAACACCTCAGGTAGTGTACAAGGTCTTTTCAAGTTAATGAGGATAAAAATAATAATTATACAAAACTTCAAGACAAATTTCACCAAGTTCATGACTGGCTCATTGATCATGGTTCTTATATAGCATATCAAAATATTTCTAGGACTTCAGAAACCAAACAGATACACACATGCATAGATTATATATCCAGGTTTATCCAATTTGGTTTATTGAGGATAAAGATTATCCACATTCATAGTGTGTTATTTACAATGAAATATTTATAAATAGTGGTCTAAAACTTGCTAATCCATTTCATCATTTAAAAACAAAACAGGAAAATTAAAATGTAAGCATTCAGAATACTAGATCATGGGAAGTTTTTGTCTATTTTAGATGTTATAATCTCAATTTATATTTGTCTTCCAGACTAAACATGATAGGTCAATTTTAAATTAATGCTTTTTCTTACATAATTTAAGTAAGTTAAATATTGTAAGCCACTTATAAAATGGTAAAAAAAAATGTTTATCTTAAATAATATTAATAGTGAACTTTTAAATCAATTTTAATAATATACTAATATGAAATAAAATATTTTACTTACAATTACTTCTTTATCATAAACCATGCAAAATGACAACATTATTTTTAAATTTTCTTCCTTCCTAGGGTTTTAAGATAATATACTCCTTTGAAAGGAAATTGTAAGTCAAAAAAAAGCTAGTAAATAACAAGCAAGAGCCTAATTAAATAAGTTACAGATGTATTTACATTCTAGTCCAGCTATAATCTTGGATTTCTCCATCAGATCGAGACATTCTGTGAACTCTTGAAAGGATCTTTTTCCGGAAAGCTCTTCTTTTTTGTTACATACCAGTTGCACCATGTCTGCCTTGTTCACCTTGTGTTGTTTTCAGAACGTTAATGGTCCCCACCTCCCCACAAGCAGAATACCCTATTCCTATTATTAGGATATTTATGTGTGACCTTTTAGGTGGGTTCCTTTTCAGATTGCTGCTCTCCTTTGAATTATGTTAATTCTATTAGCTTTAACTTAAGAGGGCATTTTCTTACCTGCTCTTAATTTCTAGGTGACACCCTAGAGTTTCTAATATGATTATCATACCTTCTTTTCTCCATAAGTTGGCTTCTGCTTATCAGACCTTATGTCTTAATTTTTATTTTGGGAAATATTGTTAGTGTACCTATATACTATATTCCCATTTGGCATCTTTAGTTTCTATTGAGAATTTAGGGGGACTTTGATTCCTCATAGTTTAAAAAAACCACTCTCAATTTTGTACGCATTGTTTACCTATCAATATTTAGAAACTTACCTGATTGAATGATGGGTTTTTATTGTTTTAAGTGTTATGATTTAGAATCATGATTATAATAGTACGTGTTTTCAAGGATTCCATTAAATTATCTGTAGATCTTATATAAAGCGTCTCATTACAACCCTTTCCTTTATGTATTTATGCAATACTGAATTTGATGGAAAGATCCTATGTTGTGGAGGGCTAGTTGTTTTTTGTTGTGGTGGTTTTTATGAGGAGGCTTGGGGTAGTGCTATCTATAATAGAGTATAGGAGAGGTAGGAGAGTTGTTTATTAACTCATTAAAAAATAGCCGTGTTTAGTGATCCTAATAGCTAAGGTATTTTAAAGGTGTCGGGGGGGAAAATGATAAATCATCTACTGAAAACACCAATCTAGGGCTGGGCTAGCAACTTTTTTTAACTTTCATGTTCCACAATGATAGTGATCATACTCTATAGTCATAGTCCCAGGGCGTTGGGGAGGGTCGGGAGATTTCTAAGATGAAGTGACGGGCGTGGTGCAGCCCCATATATGGTCTAATAGCAGCAACTGCAACAAAATAGTACTATAATACCTCTCTACATATCTTTCCAAAAAAGTAGATTTATTCTTTTAAGTTCATGGCTGTTACCCTCCCCCCTTCAGTTCTGACCTCCCCTGGTTTCTTAAACTAAACCAAAACCCCCACCCTGAAATAAGCTGATTACGTGGTTTTTTTCTTTTCCCACGAAGGAATTTTCTCTTGTATGTAAATGCTCCAGCTGTGAGTCAGTAGTCTTTGGCACTTCTTCTCTATTAGCTCCTACTCAGGAAGTTCAGCCAGGGGTTGAAGTGATTGCTAAACACTGAGGACTTCCCAAGACCGGTTTTCAAGAGTGAGCTAGTATTCTAACTACTGGGAACTTTGAAACTCATTCTTCATCACTACCGTAATTCTGAGATCCACACAGTGGACTCTTCTTCTGTTCAATAATGAGCAAAGCTTTTGGGTCACATGCTTTCTAGGCCAGTAATATCGTGTTGGAAAAGCAGAATTAGTTCCTTATCTGCATCATATTCCACTTTAACAGTCTATAATAACCGTCTGAAACCCAGTTACATAGTGTTCTTAGGCTGGTATTGATCTTTGGTTCTTTGAATCATTTCTAGCGAGATCACCTGACAGCTTGGTTTTTCCACCTTTTATTCCATTGAGAAATTAATCAAAGAGCCCAAATTATTTGTGTTCTTGATCTCTGTCTCGAATTGTAAGTGCAGTGTTGAGACTATGAGTCCTCAGAAGCTTTCGGATTTTAAAATATGAAGGATCTTGTCACGGTGTTTTCTGGTGAGATTGTTCATTTAGGAAAAATGTTTTCCCGCTTCACTTCTTTCTCCTGCCCACTCCCCCACCCCACCCCCCATTTCTGTTTCCTTACTACAGCAAGGAAGTGAAGCACAAGTACCCTTGGTGGGGAGCACAGGCTGATTGGGTGTCAATTGCAGCAGTACTGCATTGCCTTAAAACTGAACATTGGACCTGGCTGAAAGCTGTGCCTAATCTGTTCACATCTGCTTTGGATTGCTTCTTGGTCAGCCAAGAAAGAAGCCAAGGGTATCGTTCTGAAGTGGTGGACCAAATAAGAAAATTTCCTGTTGCAATTGGCCTGAATTTTGAATTAGTGCTACCCGCTCTTCCTTCTTTCCTCTTACCACACACACATACCCAGTTGATGATATACTTACTTTTAGGGATACAATATCATTACACTATAAAGCCCCAGGCTCCTGATCTGCTAGAACAAAGAATTTCATGTCTGGAAAGTGATAGTAGAGCTCTGGTTTTTAAGCCATCCCTGGAAGACAGGCATATGATTCAAATTAGAATCTGCTGCTCTGTATTAAAAGAAAGGGATGTAAGTTGCCGTTTCAACCTGCAGACAAATGCTAACCAACCAGGGTGTTGGGGGTTGGAAAAGAGACTTAAATTATGTTAGGAGCCACTTTTGTGTGGAGGAATAAATGACCAGAGGCTACATGAAGAGAACACCGCCATCGTATAGCTTCTGTTGTGTGGTTATGAGTATCCATCCTTTCCAGTTTCTTCTGTTGTTTCTCCCTTTATTTCTGTAACTCTTTAGAATATTCATCATTTTAAGGTTGAATCTGTAGATTATAAATCTTTTGCATTGCCAATAGACAGACAGTACTGATCTTTGTACTGATATTTTTCTGAAACAGTAACTGCTCAATGTTTTAGGTTCTTATTCAAGATGATGTTTTGAAGTTTTTATATTTAAAAGTTTCTTAATATAATCTAAGCACACTATAGGAAATTTAAACAATAGCAACAACAAAAAATATTTTCAAATATTCAGACTACAGTCTTACCTGTAAAACTGTTAGCATTTTGAGTGCCTTTTTCCTTTAGTATTTTATCCCATATATGTTTTCCATAATTATAATCAGTACATATTTAGTTTTATATGCTGCTTTTATCCTTTATATTAAGAATTTTCTCCATGCTGCTCCATGAAATCGTTTTTAATGATTGCATATCAAGTAGATAAAACATAATCTACTTACTTTACCTCCTGTTGTCATAAAAGGACAGTAATCTTTTTTTTTTTTTACCGTGAGGTACCGGGGATCGAACCCCGGTCTCTCCATATGGTAGACAGACGCCGAACCTCTTGAGCCACATCCGTTTCCCAGTAATTCTTGTTAAGGCTTTGGTGTTAGCCACCCACCCTCCTTGGCATTTATTAGTGCATTTCCAAAGTGCAAAGTTTGTTTACTTAACCCTTTGAACATACACTGTGAGTCTGAGCTCTTCTTTGCCTAAAGTTTCAGTTTTATTCAGTTTGTTCTTGCTTTGGACTTATATTGACGTCATCACTCATCTGTTTATTTTCCTTTATATTGCTCCAGTCCTAGGGCCCATCGTGCTCTTCATCCTGAGCTCTGTGAACTAAACTTTAGCTTATAATAGTAGAGTTTAGTTTACTTGCATTCCCAGAGAACCCAACCAATTAGAGTGACCACAAGTGTTCTCTCTCCCAGGCTGACATTGCAGCACCCTTAGGTCTCCGCTGTTCTGGAATGCTAAAAGAGGAGTGTTAACTAATACAAAGTGCCTTTAAGTTTAAAGAAATGGTTAGGGGCTGTCTGTTGGCTGCCTTGTTACCTATGGGATTTGAATAATTAAAGGGTTATAATCAGAAAAAAATACATTTTCTAAAAAATATTGAGCATTAAGATTATTTATCTAAGTTTCTCAAAATCAGTCAACTTTGTTATCCAGTTTTTTGTTTTTGTTTTCTGTTTTAAACTATCCAGTGTTTTAATTTTGTTCTTCTTTCTTCTGGCCATCCATGTTTTCTGATTTGATAATTAATCAATCCTATTTACCTTAAATTGGACACATTGAAGGAAAGGAAGGGAAATCTAAATCTCTTTCATGTTGTTCTTTGCTAACATAATAGATATTGTTAACATCTCTGGTTCAAGTGGGGGAGCCAGTGATACTGTAGACAAATAGAAATTTTAAAATAATCTGTAAGCTTTGTTTCTTATTAATTTGGCTTATTGAGAAATAGTTATTTTATAGGTTTTATAAGAGCAAAACTAGTAGTTTAATGATGCAAACTGCTTATCACTTATACTTAATTACTATTGTACCAGGACAGTGATTATTCATGTCATTAAAATAAATGGTATTTAACAACAACTGTAAACTTTATCACTGTTACATTATATAAAGTCTTCATAGTTTGCTGTTCTTCATATAGAATTATTGCTGTTTTCAACAGAAACTTCAGTGGGATCCCTGTTTTATCAAATAGCTCTCAATTTCTTTTTTTTTTTTTTTTTTTTTTTTTTACCGGGAGGTACCGGGGATCGAACCCCGGTCTCTCCACATGGTAGACGGACGCCGAACCTCCCGAGCCACATCCGTCTTCCCAGCTCTCAATTTCTAACCTCTTAGCTGTTCACTAAGAGCTGCTCTGAGTTTTCATGCCTTAATTTCCTTTTTCATGTATCTCTGTCTTTTCCCCCTTTTCTCCCTCCCTCTCTGATCTTAATTTAATTAGCCAGGGATTCATTTGTAAAATATTTGCGTGCCTTCTCTTCTGTCAGACAGTGTTCTAGGCACTAGGAAGTCCCTGGTGAAAAAAAAGGACCAGGTCTCTGCCCTCATGAGCCCTAATGATAGTGGAGCTTATATTCTAGTGAAATGGCCCCTCAAAGGCAAGAAAGAGAAGTAGAGGAGAAAAAACTCCTACTCTTTTATTTTCCCTACATTTCTTATGAAATCGTATTTATGTATTATATGTGCCTTAAATATCTACCTGCATTTTAATGAATTACTATAAAGTGAACTTACATGTAATTACCACTTAGGCCAAGAAATGGGACACCCACCATTTCTTCGAGGGAGCATCACTGTCTGGATTTTGTGCTAATCTTATAGTTGCTTTTCTTTACAGTTTTGTTTTTTAATAGTTTTAGCCCCTATGTAATGCATCCCTCAGAAGTTTTGCTCCAAGGGATGCCATTTTTTTTTTTTTTTTTTAAAAAAAGATTTTATTTATTTATTCATTTATCCGCCCCCTTGCTGCCTGTGCTCGCTGGGTCAGCCAACCACGCCATGCGGGGGGGCCTGCCCTCACCAGGAGGCCCCGGGAACCGAACCCGGGGCCTCCCATATGGCAAACGGGAGCCCTACTGATTGAGCCACAGCCGCTTCCCATGGGGGATGCCATTTTATATTGAATGTGGTGTGCCATGGGCCCATCCTTAAACAGTATAGTTTTGCTTTTTAGTTTTTCCTTGAACTAGGTATGAATGGAATCATATTGTTTATATTATTTTGTGTCTTATTTCATGCAGCAGTATATTTGTGAGATTTGTCCCTGTTGTTTTGTATAGCTGTGATTTATTTCTTTTTATTTCTGTATAGTATTCCATGATATGAATATACCATAAGTAGTTTTTCCATTATATCTGTTGGTGGATATTTGGGTTACTTTCAGTATGAAGCTCTTGCCAACAGCTGCAGTGAGCATTCCTAAACATTTATCCTGGTGCACTCTTAAATATTAATGTACATTCTTAATGATTTAAGAGGATAAACCTAGGAGTGAAAATGCTGGCTTGTACAATGTGCCTTTTTTCAGCTTTTACTCAGTAATGCCAAACTGGTGTCCAGCGTGTGTGCGAGTTCTCCTTGCTCCTTGGCCTCGCCTGTGCTCAGACTTGTTACGCTTTAATTCTTGTCAGTGTGGGGAGTATGTAATGGCTATCTCATTGCTTTAATTTTTTGTTTTTTCTTCAATAATGAGGTTGAGTTCCTTTTCATGTCTGTCTGGCCTCTTTAGTGAAGTGCCTGCTTAAATAAGTTTTTCAGTCAGTTTTCCTATTTGGTTACCTGTCTTATTCATTATAGGGGTTTTTTGTTTGTTTGTATTTTAATAGTCTGGATACAAATCCTTTGTTTTATATATTATAAATGTCTTCTCTCACCTTGTGGTTTCTCATATCTTTCAAAGAAGAAACATTTTAGTGTAATTTTAATATAACCAAAATTGCCATGTTTCCCTTTATGATTAGTGACTTTTGTTTGTTATTTAAGGAAGCCTTCCATCCCCTGAGAGCATAAAGGTATATTTCTTTATTGTTTTATTTTTTAAAATTATAGTTTTGCCTTTCACGTTAGGGCTATGATATACCTGGGACTGATTGGGGATATAAGTGTGAAGATGTCCTTTTAAATTTTTTTTCATGTGGAATTGTCCCTATGCTGTGTATTGAAAAATTCATCCTTTCCCCTCTTTACGCAGTGCCTACCATTCATTTCTATTCACTGTTTTTAAAGAAACTTGTAAACACACAGTATTCCTCAAGTACTGTATGCCTTTGGGAGTAGCATAAGCAAATTAGAGGGTTGCTAGTCAAGAATAAGATGAAAAACAGTAGACTGTAATAGCTAAGGAATTTGGATGTTCTAATAAAAATAGTCATAGTGTAATAAAAACAGTATAAATATATCCTTTAATATAAACATATACATGACTCTAAAAGCAGTGAGGGCAGTGGCTTTGAGGGCCTTGAGATTGGCATTAGAGGCTGGGTCTAGGCGTTGTTAATTGTTTAGACTCAGGCATACCACTTCACTTCTGAGCCTCATTTTCCCAGATAGAAAACCAGAATGATGCTCATCTCAGTGAGGTGATAAATGCAAGATGCTACAGTACAGCACTAGACCAAGATGCCTTTTAAAACATCTGTCTTATTACCTGTTATTCAGAGTACTGCACAAATGGGAAAACTGTTGTACTGAGAGAGATGGGTCAAGGACTAACCACTTCTAGATATTCCCAGGACACCTGGCTCCTTCCAGGGTTCTTGGCACTCAACTGCGTGGCCAGGTTGTTCATTTTTAAGTACTATGAATGAATTTCCCAATAATTTAGGATTATTTATTGGTTGTCTTCAAACTTGGTAAGAAATGCCTTATTTTATTCACAGCATGACATTCGAAATGATTCAGAGTGAATCTAGATTATGTTCACACTCCATTCTGATGACTTATCCTTTCTTTAAACCAACAAATCTTCTGAGGGGAAATAATTCCATTTCTACCCAGAATAATTATATTGTCATGGTCTTCCCCAGATAAAAGTTGCATAGTGCTTAGATGATCTTACGTGAATGCTGCAGACTACTTTTTCCTTTTTGGAAATGCTTTTTTCTTTTCTTAGCCTCCTTGTTATGAAGATATTTTTCTGATTTTCTTCCTGTGCTCTCCTTGCTGCACCATTTTTGTATACTTGCTACCTATGATTGTTTCCTAAGCCCTAATTCCTGGTCTTCCCTATTCTCTATTTGTACTCATTCTAAAAATTTTATCGGGGAGTGGATGTAGCTCAGTGATTGAGCGCCTTCTTCCGTTGTATGAGGTCCTGGGTACAATCCCCGGTAGCTCCTAAAAAAATTATTATTACAACACACTATGTCCTCAAAATATCCCCACTTGAATTTTTTCATTTAAAAATTTTTATTGAAGTATATCATTCATATATGAACATACATAAACAATAAATGTATAGTAAAAGTTGTGAACTTACAAAACAAACTTGAAAGTTTTTTTTTTTTTTTACCATTTTCTCAAATTCAAGATGTACCAAAAAAAAAGTCTTTTTCTTTCCAATTCAACTTCTTCCCTCTTCCTTAGGTCTGTCATCCCCCCAGTCATGCCCTCTACTCTTCTCCTCTTCTGCATCCCATGTGTTCAGTCTGTTATCAAGTACACTCTTCTCTTGAAATATTGTTGAATTGTTTTTTTCATTTTCACTGCTCCCACCTTTTCCTAGGCCTTCTGTTCATCCCACACCTTCACTAATCTTGAGTTCAGGGTAATTTTACCATTCACCTGCCTGTTCCAAAAGTCCCAGTAACTCCCCATTTGCCTGTAAGAGTGGTTCTCAAAACTCCAGAAAGAATCACGTTTTGTTTGTTTTGTTTTTTAATATTCAGATGGCTTTGCTATTCTCAGGAAATTCAGTAGGTCTGAGGTAAGGTTTGAGGATCATTCTGAATACAGTTTTAAAACTCCACTGGTGATGCTGATACACAGGCAGGGTTGAAAATCAGTGGTTGGGGGGAAGATAAGGGGAAGGGTTGGATTTGCTTATGGTTAGATGTAGGTAATTATCAAGATATTATAGTTTTTATTTTGGATGGTAAGTTCAAGGATACTTGTCACGTTATTAAAATAATAACTGCTCCTAGAAGAAATCATAGGACGAAATCTTTGTGACCTTGGATTAGGCAGTGGTTTTTTTAGATTCAACACCAAAAGCATAAGTGATAAAAGGAAGTATAGATAGATTGGAGTTCATCAAAATTTAAAAATTTTGGTGTCAAAGGACACCATCAAAAAGTGAAAAGGCAACCCTCGGAATGGGAGAAAATATTTATAAATCATATCAAGGCACTTGTGCCCACAATTATAATTCAATAATAAAAAGACAATCCAATTTTTAAAAATTGGCAAATGATTTGAATAGACATTTCTCTAAAGAAGATATACAAATGGCCAATAAGCACATGAAAAGATGTTCAACATCATTAGCCATCTGGGAAATGCAAATCAAAACCACAATGAGATACCACTTCACACCCACTAGGATGGCTGTAATCAAAAAGTCAGGCAATAACATGTTGACAAGGATGTGGAGAAATTGGAACCCTTGTACATTGCTGGTGAGGTTATAAAATGGTGCAGCCACTTTGGAAAACAGTCTGGTGGGTTTTCTTCCCAATCAAGATGGCAGAGTAAGAAACTTCAGGGCTCCATCCCCCACAAAAGATTTGAACAACCAACAGGAACTGGCAGAAACATTTTTATCAAAGCTCCAGAAAACAGTTAAAGGACTGTAAGTAACAGGATAAGTGCCAAATCAAGAAAAAAGGCTACTTAAAAATGGTAGGATCTTGCAGAATCCTCACTGGTCCTCCCCTATCCCTTCACCAGCTTGGTGTGGAACCAGCTCAGGCTCCCAGTGTGGATCCCTGGTCCTGGTTCAGACAGAGCAGAGTAACCCTCGTGCACATACTGCGAGCGTGTACGTTTGGCCCAGTCTGTCTGGCGATGGCCTGTAGGACTCTGTTCCTGAAATTGCCCTGCATGTAGAAGGCAGCATACAGAGCGTACCTACAGAATGCTGTGGGAGAAGTCAAGTGGCTGCCAGAGCAAGGGATTTCTGGCTGTAGGACATACAGTATAAGTGCCCAGGACCATGAGAAAACTGTTTCCTAAGGAAGAGAGGACATTCGTATCTGTGTAACAGGGGAGGCCTAGATCCACGTATGCTGACCCAAGACAAGATGCATGTACAGAAAGGATCAGGGAGGCAGACCTAAGCTTAAGAGCTTTGTCCTAGAGCTGTTCTCTAAACTCATTGTATGGATAGCTCTGAAGGCTCTGAAGCTGAGCACTTGCATAGGGTTAATCTGCAAAGACTAAAATATAGTCGGGCAGTTCCTCCAAAAGTATAAACATTGAGTCACCATACTCTATAACCCAGCAATTCCACTCCTAGGTATATTCCAAGACAAATTAAAACATAACAGCCACACAAAATCTTACATGAATGTTCATAGCAACATTATTCGTAATAGCCAAAAAGTAGAAACAACTGATGAATGGATAAATAAAATGTGGTATAGCCATGTATTAGAATATCATTCAGCTATAAAAAAAGAATGAAGTACTGATACCTTCTATAACATGCATAAACCTTGAAAACATTATGCTAAGAGAAAGAAGCCAGTCACAAAAGACCATATATTGTAAGATTCTATTTATGTGAAGTGTCCAGAATAGTCATCCATAGAGACAGAAACTCAATTAGTGGTTGCCTAGGGCAGAGGGGTTGGTGTGAAGGTTTGGGGGGACATGGGGAGTAACTGCCAGTTGGTATGGGGCTTCTTTTTGGGGTGATGAAATTTTTCTAAAATTGATTGTGGTGATGGTTGCACACTTTGTGAACAGATGAAAAACCATTGAATGGTATACTTTAAATGGGTGAATTTTATGGAAAGTGAAATATGTCTCAATAAAGCTGTGTGGGGGAAAAAAAAAACCTAAAAAGTAGGCCATCAGTGGAGCAATGATGAGAATGCCATGAACTCAAGATTATAACTAATTCATTATCAAGTTCTGTATATGTGTAGTCCAATGAATTTTTTTAATTTGGGGAGAAAAGAAAAGGAAAGAAAGAAAAGTAGTGGCCCACTGGGTGAAGTCTAAGGTCCTTGTCCTATCACTTAAAGCTGTATTTTATCTGGCCTGATGCTACTATGCTCTCTTATTTCTTACCACATACCACAACAAACCCTATGCTATGCCCAGGTCTAGCTCTTTAGTGTCCCTTGAACTTAGCAAGCTAATTCTAACTGATCTGCTTTGCCCTTCCCCAACCACCACTCGGAATACCCTTTCTCCCTGACTCCCACTCTCATCCCCACCCCCACCCCCTCCTGTCTCCATATCCTGGCCATTCAACTAAGTTCCACTTCTTTCTTGAGTCCCCCCCTAGGAACATATTTTTATACCTTTTGGTTCTTTCCCAGGAACTAACACATTTCTGTACCCATTGCAAGGGCTCCATAAATACATGTTAAATAAATGAGCAAAGGAAATGGAGGGACTTGTTCAGAGTCTGTGAAAGAAACATGAATAAGAAACTTTAAGAAATAATGAAAGACATTGTGAATAAGAACAGTTAGATGAACAATCACATTGAATGGAATTATGGTTTTCTAGGTTCAAGGTAACTGATCATGCTTCAGTTAGTTTTAAAACCTCTTCTTTCTCTGCTTCCTTGGCACTTTCTATCCAAGTCAGCAAGAATTCTTCCTCGTTCTTTTCTCCCTATTGATTTAAATTTTGCTTTGAGAATTTTCTCTTCCAGATTGTGTCATCTTTCAATTCTTTCGTTGTCTATATGTGGAGACAACTAAAAACTGGCAGAATCTTAGTGACCCTCTTCCAGGTCCATCTATTCCCCACTGCACCCGTCCCACCTGTTTCCTGCCACATACCCCAGCATCCCCCTAATCCTCCCCTAAACTACCAACAGAATCCAAAATAGACTTGTTTGAGTTTAACTACTTTTATTTGTTCCTTCCAGCCTCTTACAGGTGTAGCAACATGTAAGCAAAGGCAAGCAGCTAAGAGAATAAAGAGGAGGTGTTCTCCCTCCCAGTTTTTCAGTCCCCTAAAGTGTTAATTGGAAGGACCTGAACTTTCAAAATGAGCTTCAGATTTAGTATATATTCATAACTTAAGGTGTCTCTCACATGGATCATTTGAAATTTCAGAAAACAAGTTATATAATAGCTGAATGGACAATGAACTTTCCAGAGTTTTAACTTACAAAATTCACAGCAGTATTGAAGATTAAAGTGAAATACTTGTAAAGGGCCATTAGTAGGGAATACAAGATAGCAATATGCTTTCAATGAAACTGTCAGTTTATGATGTTATGCATATTGAAGGGGGGCTGGGTCGCATCCTGTTGGGTTTGGTACATTAAAGATGGATTGGGATACCCCAGGATTTTTCACTAGAGGAAGAAAGAAAATCCGTCATTGTCACCAGAAAGAAGCAGATTTTGCTTGAATGTATAATACCTTCGAGAGTCAGGAGTAAGAACAATACTTGGAATGATTATAGGAGAGACAGGTTTACAGAATTAGAGGATTTTGCTTGGAAATAAGAGCAAGCAGGGAAGCAGATGTGGCTCAAGCAGTTGGGCTCCCACCTACCACATGGGAGGTCCCTGGTTCGGTTCCTGGTGCCTCCTAAAGAAGACAATGAGCTGGTGCGATGGGCAGGCATGGCAAGCTGACTCAACAAGAGACACGAAGAAAACTTAATGAGAGACACAACGAAGGAGGGAGTGGAGGTGTTTCAAGCGGTTAAATGCCTCCCTCCCACATCAGAGGTCCTGGGTTCGGTTCCCGGCTCCTCCTAAGGAAACAAGGAAGACTAACAGACACAGCAAGTGCAAACGATGAGTGGGTGGGGAGAAATAAATAAATAAAATAAATCTCTTTTTAAAAAAAGAGCAAGCGGGTGGTTGGTTTTTTGGGGTTTTTTTAAAGAGAGAAGTTATAGGTTTACAGAAAAATCATGCATAAAATATGTGAAATCAGAGTTTCCATTTACCACCCTATTATTAATACTTTGCATTGGTGCAGTACATTTGTTATAACTCATGAAAGGACATTTTAATAACTGTACTATTAACTGTAGTTCCATCTTTTGCAATAGGGTCCACTGTGCTGTACAATCCTATTCTCTCTTTTTTTTTAAAAAAAGATGTTTACTGAAATCTTGTGATCATTGAGTCTAGCTGTTGAAGCCAACTATTTGGCTGTGGAAGCAGGTGATCCCATTGTGGCTTTCTCTAGTCCAGCCCTGATCATATCATTCATTCTCACACACTCATTTCTCCGATAAACACCTTATAGCAGTCTAAGTCTGCAGCCATCTGTGAAGCTGGGGTTCCCTTTGGTATTTTTTTCCTTTGTAAAGATTTCCTGTTTTGTGTAGATATAATAAACAAGTCTATGCTACTAAGTTTATGCCTTCTCCTCCCTGACAGAATAAAAGAATAGAAAAGTAAATAATTGTAGATCGAATATTTGTTCTTCAAAATTAGATGTCTCCAATATTTTTTAATCTGCTTATTGGGAAACTATTAAATCAAGTTCTTTATTTATTTATATATATTTTTTAGAGTAAATACAAAAACCTTATGTTTTATTAGATTTCTAATACATTTTTAATCTCATCCACCATGTCTTTCTTTCCCATAAGGTCTGTTACTTTTCTTTGCGGGGTTTCTAGTTCTTCTTTTTTTTTTTTTTCCCTTTTTTAAATATTTTTATATTTTTCTAAAAGATACTTAGATATACATAAAATGTTACAAAAAAATAAATAAATAAGGGATTCTCATATGCCCACTCCCCATGCCTCCCTCTTTCCCCCACATTAACAGTTTCTTTCATTAGTGTGGTACATTCATTCAATTGATGAATATGTTTTGGAGCATTGCCACTAAGGATGGATTATAGTTTATATTGTAATTTACATTGTAGTTTACACTCTCTCCCAGTCAATTCTGTAGGTATGGCAGGATATATAATGCCCTGTATCTTTTGTTGCAATGTCATTCGGACAATTCCAACTCCCAAAAGTGTCCCCATATTACACCTCTTTTTCCCTCTCCCTGCCTTCAGCACTTCCAGTGACCACTGTCTCCACATCAATGATATAATTTCTTCCATTGCTAGAATCACAATAAGTGTATAGTAGAATACCAGCAAGTCCACTCTAGTCCATATTTTATTTCCCAGTCCTGAGGATTCTGGGACGGTGATGCCCACTCTAATTAAGAGAGGGCTTCGATCCCATTTGGCTGATGGATGGGATTCTCTTGCTTGCAGTGGTTGTCCATCCTCACCTCCTTGTTAGTTGTCCTGGGTGAGTTCAGTGAACTGGAGAGTAGGTGTTGCAACTCTGCTGAGGCTCAGGGCCCAGCTGGCACATAGACAGCCCAAAGATTCAAGTCACCTTCCAACTCCAGCACCAACTATAGGTTCAAATAGAAGGGACAGAAGAGGCATGTGTAGAGAAGTAAAAACTGAGTCTAAATTTGTCATACTCAGGAGCACAAACTCCAAACTAGGGCCCGCTGGCAAGGCACCAAACTCTAGAGCTCTCTGCCGTGACTGTAGGACCTGAGTATCTCCAGAGCCCTCAGGAGCCCCACTATTTGGGGTAGTATCTACTTTGGCAGTCTATGAGATCCTGCTGAGACGTGTATAAGCTTTACCTCTGGGATGACCTCCCGACTCATTTTGAAGTCTCTTAGCCATATAATAAACTCGTTTGTCTTTACCTTTTCCCCCTTTTATTCAGGGTCTTTTTCCAGTTGTATTGCTAGTTGGTGCTTGGTAGTAATCCTCCGGTGCCAGGGAGGCTCATCGCCAAGAGTCATGTCCCATACTGGGGGGAAGGTAATAGATTTATATGCTGAGTTTGGCTTAGAGAGAGGCCACATCTGAGCAACATGGAGGCTCTCAGGAGGTAACTCTTCGGCACCCTACAACACTAGGCTAAATTGCAATTTCAGGAGCAAAGGCTCATAAGCATAGTCGTCAGTATCAAGGGCCTATCAATGGACCATCCTTCTTCACTAGCCATTGCCCCTGTACTCGGGGGATTGTTGTTATTCCATTGGAGAATGTGGCAGAGCTCCCAAGGATGGGAATTCAGTAGTCTTTTGGTTATTGTGTGAGTCTCTAATCACTGTGACAATGCCCCATGAACATTTGAACACATTTATATACCTTATATGTATGCCCAGGTGAACTTCCTCCCATGTATCACCCATCACTGACACCCTGAACCAATGATCCTCCCCTGCCACAGTTGTAACCCTTCTGTGGTCCAAAACTTCTATAAGAATGAACCAAGAATATCGCCAAATACAAGTAATAGGAAAATGAAATAATAATGATGGGTTTAATCAGAAGAAATAAAATACACAATAATTTAGAAAAACTAAAATTAAATTAAAATAATTGGGATATTAAAAAAATAATGAAAAATATATTTTTTTAAATTTTTTGACATTTTGCCTTTCATCACTGTATTATCTGTTATCCTGTATGTACAGTGACATTTTCTTCCATTTCTTCCCCAGTGTATTACTTTTTTTCATTTTGTCTTCAGAGAAGTTTTAGGTCACAGTAAAAGTCACATATAGAATACAGGGGACTACTATATACCCAACAACCTTCCTCTTTTCCCCCTTCCCTTATTAATAACCATTTTATATGTGGATGGCACATTTGTTACAATTGATATACAAAAATTGAAACACAGCTACTAACCATGGTCGGTGGTTTACATTATGATTTACATTTTTGACCCTATAGTTTTATAAATTTTTACTGAAATTTAACGTGTCCTGTATGCAAGATCATGCAGAATACTTCCATTGTCCCCTAAACAGCCTCTCTTCCATCTATTCTGTTCCTTCCTTCCCCTCCCCTCAGGGCCCACAGCGACCTCCAGGCTTCATGACTTGACAAGATTCATAGTTACTTGCAACAACACTGAGGGCTTGAAACTCTGGTCTGTCCTCTCCTATTAGAAACTGCCCATGCTCTCAAGAGACACCCACCCTTCTGTTTGAGAGAAAATACGGAACGCTTCGCGAGTCATCCTTGCACATGGGCCATGCTGATCTTCTCTGTATCATTCCAATTTTAGTATATGTGCTGCCGAAGCAAGCACCCAAGTTCTTTTAAATTCATTGCTTGGCATATTAAATTCTCCATTCAAACACAAACAAAAACCTCCATGATTCTGTCTTCTGGAATTTGCCATCTCATCATGCTGCCGCAAGAGCCCATCAGCATTTCTCCTCTGCACTGTAGAGAAGAAGGCAAAACATGGAGAAAGATCTGGGTGAAGATCTTTGCAAACCAATTAAGAAAAGAAAAAAAAGGGTCTTCTTGCTATAGTATTCCCAAAGACATCTGACTTCCTGAATCTCATTTGTTGGGATTTTTAGCGACCTATCCCTACTGTCTTAAGAAAATGATATTTGATGGGTTGAGTGCATGCAGACTTTAACTTGCAAATAAAAAATTTTTTTTCCAAATGTTGCAGGTTAGTTGGTAGAACTTTAAATGCTGTTTCATCAAAGTCAACATTTATTTAAGTGCCCAATATGTTTAAACACTATGTTAGGTTGATGTGAGAGAATCAGAGATGAATATGATATTATTATTTTTTTTTTTTTTTAAGATTTATTTATTTATCCCCCACCACCACTCTGCCCCCCCTCCTTGTTTTTGTGCTTGCTGTGTCCATTCGCTGTGTGTTCTTCTGTGTCTGCTTGTATTCTTTTTAGGCAGCATCGGGAACCAATCCTAGGACCTTCCAGAGTAGGAGAGAGGAGCTCAATCTCTTGCGCCACCTCAGCTCCCTGGTCTGCTGCATCTCTTATTGTCTCTTCTCTGTGTTTCTTTTTGTTGCATCATCTTGCTGCGCCAGCTCTCTGTGTGGGCCAACACTCTGCTCAGGCCAGCACTCCTGTGTGGGCCAGCACTCCATGCAGGCCAGCTCACCGTGCGAGCCAGCTTGCCTTCACCAGGAGGCCCCAGGAATCGAACCCTGGACCTCCTATATGGTAGATGGGAGTCCATTTGCTTGAGCCACATCTGCTTCCTGAATATGGTATTCTTAAGGAACTAGAGTGAGAGGGTAGATATATGTTTCTAAGGAACTAGTCTTTTTACTATTTTGAGTATTATTGTTTATCCCTATGAATACTGCTTTAATCATATTTTTTTTTTTTTTTTTTTTTACCGGGAGGTCCCGGGGATCGAACCCGGGTCCCTCCATATGGGAGACGGACGCCCAACCAGTTGAGCCACATCCGACCCCTAGTCATATTATTAACTTGTTATAAATATAAATCTCAACTCAGTGGATTCCCTGGAGAAATCCTTGCCCATATTGACAGATTTCCATACTCAGATTCCCATTCCATGCTCATTCCCTCTCCTAAAAGCCTTACAAAGCAGATGACCATATCACTCACTCAGTGATACCAAACCATTTCTGACCTTGCCTTACTTTTTTTCTTTTTTTTTTTTAATTTATTTTTATATGATTGTTAAAAGTTACTCAGTTAACACAAGATAATAACTACAGTAAAAGTAAATCTGCTTTAGTCAGCAATTACTTTCCCCCTTATTATTGTTCTTACTCAGTCATGAGGGATTTGGGATGATGTCCACTCTGACTATTTCAGGCTGAGAAGGGACTGAGTTATTATGGGGCAGAGGAATGGAATTGTTCTGCCTGCATTTGAAGACCCTCCTTGCTTTTGGGATGGCACTTGTCCCTCTCCATTTGTCTTGTTAGTTGTCCAGGGCATATCCAAAGAGAGTAGGAGCTGGCTGCATATCTGCTGGGTTTCAGGGCTCCACTGGCATAGGATGAATCTGAGGGCTTTAAGTCCCTGGGAAGTATACTTACCAAGTATATTGAAAATTATAGGTTCAAATAAAAGAAGTAGAAGGATCGACCCACAAATGAGTATAACTATGTTATACTGGGTAAATAGCTTTCCATATATTCTGGATAGAGCCCTCAGAGGGGGTGTTGATGTCATGTGGCCATGTGGCTTGCCTATGGTGACTGGGAACGAGTCATGCCCCACGCCGGGGAAAGGCAGTGAGTTGATTTGCAGAGTTTGGCTTAGAGAGAGGCCTCATTTGAGTAACAAGGAGGTTTTCAGGAGGCAACTCTTAGGCATTAATTATAATTAGGCTTAGTTTCATTATTACAGGAATAAGGTTCATAAATGCAGTCATTAAGATCAAGGGCTTGGCATATTAGCCTGTTTGCTTTTATTAGGCAAGGCTTACATATTCCAGAGCTTTTGGCCATCTTATCTGAGAAAGTAGCAGGACTTCCCCAGGAGGGAAGTTTAATATCTTGTTAGCTACTATGTAGACCTCCATCTATCCAGAAAACCTACCTATGGCAACAAGGATGCATTTATATTTCATGGAAGTATGTAGCTGTATAACATTCAGGCTGTTTAAAAGGCCCTGCCTGTCGATGTCGAGCCACCTGTAAAGCAGTATAACTTACAGGGAAATGTGGTTGTTTCTGTGACATAAAAACATTTTCAAAGAATAAAATATGCAACGTTACCATACCCCCGCCCCCACCATTGACACTTAACATTACTGTGGTACTTTTGTTAAAACCGATGCAAGAATGTTAAAATATTACTGTTAATTATAGTACATATTTTTCTTTAGGTCCATTTTCCCCCATATACCTCCCTATTATTAGCACCCTGTACTAGTGATATCCTTTTGTTTTAGGTCCTGAAAGAACGTTTCTATATTTGCATTATCTTACACAATCCTCATCCACCAAAAGGGGTGTGTTATACAATCCCATGTTTTATCCTCTAGCTTTCCTTCTAGTTATATATATGAACCAAAACCTCCCCCTTGAACCATGCACACCCACATGCCTCAGTGCTGCCAAGTACATTCACACTATTGTACTACCCTCACCCCTGTCCACTGCCAAACACTGCAATCAACCTAATTATAAATTCTGCACAGATTAAGCATCAGCTCCCCCTTCTCTACCCCCATTCTATCTCCTGGTGACTTATCTTCTGGATTCTACCTTTATGAGTTTGCTTATTATAATTACTTCATATTAGTGAGATCATATAGTATTTGTCCTTTTGTGCCTGGCATATTTCACTCAACATAAGGGCCTCGAGGTTCATCCATGTTGTTGCATGCATCAGTGCTTCATTCCTTCTTACAGCTGAATAGTCTTCCATTGTATGTAAGTACCACGTTTTATTTATCCATTCACCTGTTGATGGACATTTGGGTTGCTTCCATCTTTTGGCCATTGTGAATAATGCCACTTGGAACACTGGTGTGCTACGTATGTTTGAGTTCCTGTTTTCATTTCTTCTGGGTGTATACCGAGTAGTGGGATAGCCAGATCAACTGGCAATTCTATATTTAGCTTTCTGAGGACCTGCCACCGTGGCTATACCAGTCTACATTCCCACTAGCAGTGAATGACTGTTCCTGTTTCTCCACAGCCTTTCCAACACTTACAGTTTTCTGTTCTTTTAATAGTGGCCAGTTTAGTGGGTGTGGAATAATATCTCACTGTGGTTTTGATGTGCATTTTCCTAATAATTAGTGATGTTGAGCATCTTTTCTTCTGCTTTTTAGCCATTTGTATTTCCTCTTAAGAAAAATGTCTAAGTCCTTTGCCCATTTTTAAATTGTCTTTTCATTGTTGAATTAGGAGCTCGACTTTTTTTACCAACTTGATACGGGAAACGAGGGGGAGAAAGGACTTAGAGGTGACTCCAGTGTTCCTGGACACTGGGATGGCAGTGCCACGACTGAAGAGCAGATTTGGTTTTGGCATATGGTGGTTTTGAGGTGCCTCTTCCCAGGCAGTTATTGGAAGATCATGCAAGGAAGGTAAGGGCCTGAGTCATAAATTTGGGGACTTATCTCCAAAGAAGTGCTAGTAGAAGCTGTGGATCAGAAGAGTTAGGCCTGAGAAAATACAGAATAAGAAAAGCAATCCAAATCAGGAAATGCCTAATAGAAAACATCTTCTTTGGAGGATAGAGAGAAAAAAGCAAATAGAAAAAGGGGACATTTTATCAATAAGAGAGTAAAAATTAGGAAAGAGAGGAAAGAGTTTCAAAGAGTAAGGTAAGTACCTAGCATTTTCAGACACTGTGATTGCAGGGAGTGTGGTATGCCCTGGGTAGGAGGGAGTTTCTGTGGAGGTGAGGGAATTCTAGCCTGTCATACATATGGATTCTTCATAAACCAAAGGGTTTATAGGTCAGTGACACTCTATCCTTTGCCTGGCCATCCTTACCTATTTTTTTAGTATTCTTCCTCCAACCTCATCACTTCTGCCTCCCACTTACTCCCTCTGAAAGCAGTTGTGGGGGGGGGAGGGGGGAGTGGAGAAAAGGGGAAGTTGAAACCCATAGGGAATTGATGTTAAAATGTAAATGTTCTTAAAAGGGGCTTCTGTCGTGAATGGCACACTCACCTCGCTTGCTTTTCGTGCAGAATCGACATCAAGAGATTTCAGAAACATAATTTTTGTTACTAGGGCAGCTGGCAATCCTTGGCCCCAGTGCCCCTTCCCCCCAAAAAAATGCAAATGTTCTTGGTTCAATTTGTAAATAAGTTGCATAATCTTTATTTTGAGTAAGCCATTCTGATGATAATATCACTTTATCTAATTTGTAATTCACTGTGTCTCTAGTGGTCATAAATGTGTTTACCATACGAAAGAAAAATAATTGGGCAGTTCTGGATCTAATTTGGTAGGCTGCATGTATTTACCAGTTCTCATGTGGTTTTAACATCAGTCGGTATCTGCTTTAAAGGAACAAGTCCCACCGCCTTCCTCTGCCTAGGTCTCTGAATGTAACAGTGCAGTTTTTTGCGGATGTAAGCCAATCATGTTTACCTTGAGTTGCCTTACAGCTCATCTATATCTGTATTTCACTCTTACTTTGAAAGTTTAAGTGGCTGGCTATATAGTTTCTAATCTTTTTCTTTTCACTTTTTGTATTGAAGCTTAAAGATTCGAACCTTTACTCTAGTGACTGGCAACTAGTGTTTGGTGGTTAAAATGACCTAAATTATGTCCATTTGCCTTCCCAGATTTTGGCTTCAGTAACCTCTTTACTCCTGGGCAGCTACTGAAGACCTGGTGTGGCAGCCCTCCATATGCTGCACCAGAACTCTTTGAAGGAAAGGAATATGATGGGCCCAAGGTGGACATCTGGGTAAGTAATGCCTTCTTTTGCTCTCCATAGCCTTGGTTACCCTAGATTGATGGTGACTACCCTCATGATGGACACACATAATGCTGCATATGAATTGAGATATTGGTCACCTATTCTTTCAATTTCCAGTTCTTTGTGCAGATTCTTTCTTTGGGCATTCATCAGGTGGGCTGAGCCACAGGTTTCAAATTCCCCTTTGCAGCTGCAAAAGAACCCCAAGGGCCAGCTTGGATGGGTGCCCTTGCCAAGAATTGAGATTCTTTCTAGTATTGCCACTTGCCTCCCTGTTAGAGATTGAGTACTGAGAGAAATGCAGGATATGTTACACAAAATTAATGTCTGGAAGCCAAGAAAAGCGTTAAATATTCTGACGATGATTGGTCTTGACAATGCCCCACATTATTTCTTATAAAAAAAGAACAAAGTTTGTTCCATTATCTTGTGCATGACTCACCATCATCATCGTAGGCACTCTATAATGGCCTCTCTTGTATCCTTCGATGCAGTTAATTGTGTGCACTCTCTGTTTGGGTTGCAGAGCCTTGGAGTTGTACTCTATGTGCTTGTGTGTGGTGCCCTGCCATTTGATGGGAGCACACTGCAGAATCTGCGGGCCCGGGTGCTGAGTGGAAAGTTCCGCATCCCATTTTTTATGTCCACAGGTAAGGGAATTACCAGCACACAGCCATGACTGAGTTCATGGGTAGATAGACATGCTAAGTAATCTCAGGAGTTTAGTGATTGAGTATAAATGCTTCATTTAACAACCCTACTCAGTTCTAGCTTGCTGACTTGACCCCTCTAGGAGGCAGGCATTATAGGAAGTGGAGTACAGGCTTTGGCATCAGATAGCCCTGCCTGGGTTTGAATCTGGGCTCTGCACATTAGCTACTAATGATATGTGATGGATTTCCAAGTCTTTTTTTTTTTTCCTGTGCCAAAACCCGGGATTCTAAGTCTTTTGAGTTTTAGTTTCCTCAACTATAAATTGAGAGTTTTGTGAGGGTTATTCTTATAGGATTAAATTACATAATGTATGTAAAGAGTCATTAGGCCTATCACATGGTAGCAATGCAATAAAAATTCCTGTTTCACCCCTGTCTTTTACTCCCCCACCCCTTTTCAGGATAACATTTCCATTTACTGGAGCTGCATTGAAATGTAGTTTTAAATGCCAAGGATAAAGCAGGTTTTGCATCTTAGTCTTGCTACTTTATTTCCTACTTCTATGACATTTATCCCCAAGAGTCATATTTTTTAAAAATTAAAGACTTTTTTTTTTAATGAGTGGGCAGTGGGTTAAGTAACTCTTGGAAGAATGTAATACTAAAAACATTTACCAGATGCCCAGAATCTGGAGTTTTTATCACATAAGAGAAAACATTTTAGATACAATACAGAAAGTAGTATACTTAGTTTTGCTTAATCATCTATATTCATTTTAAGGAAGAATAAGCAGAGTATATGTCCACTTGATTGGCTACAATGGGAAATGCATTGTAGAACAAATAGGTGAAATTAGGACTAGATTTAAACCTCCTTTGAATTAATCACTTAGTATTATATCAGATAACGGTAAGTGCTATGAGAGGAATAAAATGGAGAAGGGGTTTAGGGTTAGTGTGTGGGAGATTATTTTTTAAAGTATGGTCAGGTAACTTCTTCACTGAGAAAGAGACATTTCAAGAAGGATTTTTAAAGGTTGAGGAAGCGAGCACTCTAGGAGAGGGACAGCAAGTGCAGAGGCCCTAGGAAGGGAGTAGGCTAAGAGTTTAAGGAACAACGAGGAGCCCTGGATGCCGAAGGGAATGAGGGACAGGGAGTAGAGAGGTAAGAGGGAGCTTACTTGAGGGCTCAGTCAGTGAATATAAAGACTTTAATTTTTACTCTGAATGAAAGGCAAATATTAGAGGGTTTTGACAGAGGCCTGATGTAAATTGTCTTATTTTTTTCTGAATGTTATTATAAGATTTTCAAACATAAAACAAAAAATGAAAGAATTTAACAGTAACATTTTTTTAAAAGGATTTATTTATTTTTTAAATCTTTTGTTTAAATCTTTTAAATCTTTTAAGATTGATTCATGGCAGGTACTTTTCAAATCATTTTACAAACATTAACTCATTTAATTATTATAACAGTCCCATGAAATACTATCCCAATTTTCCAGCTGATAATACTGGGTCCAGGAGAGGTTAAGCAATCTGCCCCCAGATAACACAGCTACTAAGCAGCTGAACTAGCATTTGAACCCAGGAAGTCTGACTCTAACACTTAGCATTGGATTTGATGTGAGGGAGAAAGTAGTTAAGGTAACTCCCAGGTTTGGCTTGAGCAACTTGAAAGGTGGAATTATTGCTAACTGAGATGGGGAAAACTAGGGAACAATTATTACATTTTGGAGAGGTGTTTTGGACATGTTAACTTTGAGGTGCCCATTAGACATCTAAGTTGAAATAGTGTATAGGCAGTTGAATAGAGAAAGCTGCAAGTAAGGGCTAGGAAATCATCAGTGTAAAGACAGTATTTAAAGCTATGAGATGAGATCATTTTAAGGTCATGAGTATAGAGAAGAGGTCCAAGGACTAAGCTCTAGAACACACTGATATTTTAGAGGTCAGGAAGATGAAGAGGGATCAGCAAAGAAGTGGCTAGTGAGCTAAATCAGAGAGACCACTGTTAGAGAACAAGTGGAGATGTGTTAAGGAAGAGGAAGTGACGAACTGACTGGGGTGCTGCTGATAGGCCAGGTTAGGTGGCTGAGAACTGAATATTGAATTTAGAAATGTGGAAATAACTGATAACCTTAAAGTGCAGTTTTGGTGGAGAAGTGTAAGCAAAAGCCTGATTCATGTGGATACAACAGAAAAGGAATAGAAGAAAATGGAGAAAGAAAGTAGAGACAGTTCTTTCTAATTTTACTGTGAAGGAGAGCAGAGAAGTAGTACAGTAGATTGCTCTGGCCAGGATGACCAGTGATATTGTCATTAATCAACTGGCTATTCCTTGGTCTTTATCTTCATGACTGCCCAGCAGTGTTTGGTACTTGACCACTCCTTCCTTTTTACAGCCCCTTCCTGAGCCATCTTATTTCCTGCCATGGCGCCAGTGATCTCTGTGATGATCAGTCCCAAATTAATTCTTTGGTCCAGACCTCTTCTCTGGGATCTAGGGCTGTATATACAACCAGTTGCTACCAATCGTCTTCACTTTCATGTCTTGAAGGTACATCAATGGAAGCATTTTCAAAACTGAACTTAACTTCCTGTTCCCCAGATTTGCTCTGTTCTGTGTCCCCTATATAAGTGAACGATACCATCATCCAACCAAGGCAGAAACCAGCGTCGATTCCTCCCCTTCTCTCACCATCTCCACAGCAGATCAGTTACTCAATCTTGTAGATTCAAGCCTCCATTCCTATAGCCATTTCTGTAAACCATACTATCTTCCTCTTGCCTAGATTTCAGCAGCCAGCTATATGGCTATATTGCAACTATATTGCAGTCTTGTCCCTCTCTAATCCAGTCTCCATATTGTTGCATGAGTATGAGTAATCTTTCTAAAACGCAGATAAGAAGACAATGCACACACACACAATCATATCATTTTCCAGTTTAAACTTTTCAATGGCTTACCATTGCCAATAGGGTAAACTTCACTCCTTAATGTGGCTAGAGCAGTGACTTTTTAATAGTTTTGACCATGGCCATAGTAAAAATAATAAACTTTACACTGTGACCCAGAACACACATTTATGCAGACATCTGAACAAAAGTTTGTTGTTGTTGTTGTTGTTGTTGTTGTTTTTAAAAAAAGCAAAATTTACCTTTACTATGTGTGGCACAGTCCAGTATATTTTATTCTATTCCGTATAAAAATGCTAATTATAACCTACTAAATTGATCTCATGATTGAAAAACACTGGCTCCTGCCTACCTCTTCAGCCTCAACTGGTCACCTTAATTTTCTTCTACTTCCCTGAACAAATTGTTGTTCTCTGGAACAGTTCTCTCTGCCTAGAATACTTCCCCCCCTTCACCCCCACTTCCATCCACTCATGTATTCTAGACTCTAGAATAAGAAATTATCTGGAACGTAGGTAATTTCTACCTATTCTTCAGGACTCTGTACTTTCTCTTAGGGTTCTTACCAAACTTGAGTATGGTTATTTCTTTCATTGTATACCTTTCACACCAGATTGTGAGCTTAGAAAAAGCAATGACTATAAACACGTCTTTTGTCACTGTAGCCTAGCACAGTATCTGGTATGTAACAGGACTTAATGGGCGGTAAATCTGATTGTGCCATAGTCCTGTTTAAAACCCTCCTGTGGCTTTACATTATCCTTGGAATAAAATTCAAAACATCCTTATTATTATGACCTACAAGGCCCAAGTGTGATTGGCCCAAACCCCCCTTTGATCGCTTTTCCTCTCACATCCCGAGGGGAACACATTCTTACTGTGTGTCACACTTGCCAAGCACACACATTCCTGTTCCCCCAGATCATTCTCTTCCCCTAATTCTGCTTTCTTTTGCTTCATAGCACTTAACACTACAAACATTATTTTGTTTCTCCACCTCCCACCCCTACCACCTCTTGACTGTAATAAGCTTTGCTTTTGTTCATTATTGTATTCCCAAGGCTTAGGGCAGTGCCTGGGTCCTAACAGGCACTCAGTAAGTATTTGTTGAATGAGTGAACAAATGCATAGGTTTGTTAAAATGCTGACTACAAAAACCCTTCCAGATAATATTATATATTCAAATAATAACATCAATATAATAATTTTACATTTCATTAGGGCTTTTGAGTTTACGAAATATATCCTTATACTTGATCTAATTTGAGCTACATAAGGATACTCAGATAATTAATGACACATATGATTTTACCATTTTGCAGCTGAGGAAGCTTAAGTGTAGAGCAATTAGTTGACTTGCCCAAAGTCACACAAGTAATGCGTGACTAAGTCAGTACTTAAAATTGGTGCTTATTCTGCTGTACCACATTATTGCAAGAAAGGGCAAGAGGAACAAACCACGCCTGCTGTTCCAATGTCCACAATATTTCCTGGGAGTAGCTCAAATCCCCTCTACCCTGCACCTCCCCATTCCCCCTGCAACATGGCAAAAAGTTCTTACTAAGTTCTTACCAGGGCTGGCTTCAGCAGTGGATCCTGGTAAAATCCTGACAGCCAGCCATACTGTCAACCACATTGTCTATTAGTCTTTAGAATAAACTATATAACATTTTAACTGCTTAGAAATAACTAATATTTGTAATATTGTTGTAAGTTTACAGGAAATGTTAAAGACTCAGTGAAAGCTGGCATGATTTTCCTAAATGTGGGCCCAGATATGCAATTTCCCTAAGTAGGAATGAAAGTTTTTGTCTGATTAAGTTTAGAAAATGAGAAACCACCCATCCTAGGAAATGAGTAGATAATTGCTGTTACCAATATGATCTCGCCTGCCCTCAGGGACATACGTGTCATAGGCCTGAATCCCAAGGCCCATCAGAGAATGCTGTCAAAAGGATCAGGCATAGAAGAAAATGAATGTGTGAGACTGTTTACTCATTTCTTGGTTTAGACATCCTTTGAGTACCATGGAGTTTTCAAGTTCATATGAAGGAAACCTAGAGTCTATCCCCTAGACCTTCTGGGCACAATTGTGCATCACTAGATCTAGAGATAATTCTTTATGTGGAGGCAAGCACCAGCTACTTCCCAGCCTGCTAGGTCTGCCATCTCTGTACTACAGAAGGTAATGTGATTGAGGGAAATCCTTTAGAACAAGATCTTTTCTTTCCTCAAGATGTTGTCATAGACTTAAGCTGAGTTTATCCATTTTTTTCTGCCATAGGATCTAGAAGCTCCAGAGAAGTGGGATAGTTTTCTAAATTAACATTTGGGAGGCAGAGAAAGGCCTGTCATCTGTCTAGCTTCTTTGTCCCTCCAGCCAAGTTGAATTCCAGAGTATCTGCAGCTGTGGAAGGCCATGCACTATGGCATGTTAGTTCAAGAATTCCAGGCTTCTCTTCATTGTCAGTAATGTGTGGAACAAAGCATTCTCACTCACAATTAGTGGGTATTTCTAAGCCTAGTCTTGTTTGACATAAGCGTTCCTTCCTGGGCATACCTGAGAAATAGTAGAGATAACCTTTCAAGTTGGAATGACAGGGATATTCATAAATTTAAAAGGGGATTTATTTGAGGCTGAATTGATTTTCTACCACCTAGCATTATAGTTATATATATGTCTTTCACCCTTCCCTTCTAGAATGTAAGCCCCTTGACCAATATCTTCCATAAAAACTAACAGTGCCTGGTATGGTATAAACATTCAGGAAATATTTTTTAATGCTAGATGGAATCATCACCACATTTACCTATAGAATCTTACCTCAGTCTTGTGTTATATTTTTCAAGTGACTAGTGATCTGAATTATGACTTAAGCAGCAAGCCATCATTGGTTTTATGCACTCCTGTTACACAGGTCATTATGAAGAAGATCAGGTCAGGTGACTTGTAGTTTAAAAGGGTGTTTTTGATCTAATATAAAGTTGGCTTTCTAGGTCTCAAGTAAAATAAGTTGGTCCAGACCAGTGCTTTTGGGTTAAACTTGTCAGTATCCCAGGAGCAGTTAGGGAAAACCCTGATCCTAGATTACAGAAAGATCAAAGGTTGAAACTTGCTGTTTGTTGGAGCTGTTGCAGATAATAAGAACTGGCCCCACATGCCAGCAAGGGCTTCTTCTCAGTCCTCCCCCTCCCAGTGATGGAAACCAAGAACTAAATTTTTTTGAGCACCAAACTCATTCGCTAACAATATCTATTTTTACAACCATCAGAAGCCTACTTCTTAAAGCCCAGTTTGCCTTATTCCTGTATTATACCACCTGCTGGCAAATATAGTAAAATCAGTTATTTATTTAACTGAAGGAAAATTAATTTACAATGAAAAAACTTCAGTGATGGAGAGAGATCTCTTGTGGACAATATTTTTTGAATCCTTATTGATTAAACTTCATTGTGACTTAATTAATTGTAATACTGCATAAGCATTTTATTCTGGGAATGCAAGACCCAGGCTTACCTAATGTTTCTGATGGAGAATGTACTGTGCAGCTACTGCCAAAAGGCTTCCACTTAAAGGCAAATGACTCTGTCCTGATCGGCATACACATCAAGGATCACATAGCATCTTTTTTGGGCTAAAAGCACTTTGTTTAGAGAAGATGGAGCAGGGGCTAAAAGCTGTCCCATCAGTCTCCATATATGAATGGACGTAGAGACCTCAGAGAAGTTCTCTTAGACCTTTGGAGGCATGCTTACCACTAGGGAGAAAATCCGAGTAACTGCTTTCATGTGAGTGAATGCAGAAAGCACAAATGATTTCAGTTTCAAAAGAGGCTAGAACTATTTCAGCATGAAGCCGGCTTCCCCTGACCATCCCCAGGATTTTACTTAACATAATAGAATAGGCAAAGTATGACCACTGAGTTCAGAGCTTTTTCCGCTCGCTTATGGCAACCCTGTACCAAAAACTAGAGGAAGTTCTAAGTGGAAGGACTCCAGAGATTTGGATGCTTGTTAACATTTACTGAACTCTTTCTATGTATGGGCACTTGTTGAAGTAACTTATTTAATGCTCAAAATAATCCTCTGAGGTGAGCTATTATCATCATTTGATAGACAAGAAACACAAAGGTTAAGTTACATACCCAAGATTACCCAGCTAGTGAGTGACAGAGCTGAGATTTGAATGCTCACAGTCTGGCTTCAGAGACCACCTAACCCTCTTTGATTGTATTTTCATTCTCAGTAAATACATATCTGGCAAATTATTCCAAGTGTCAGGAGTGTCCTGGAATAGATATCTTTGTCCATCTACATCTGAATTATTTTATGAAGAAAGAGTTAGTTATCAGCATTCCCTGGATTGAACCTTGGACTACGACTGAACCAGAATTTTGTTCTAGTATAATGATTGATATTAGGATTCAGAAAAATATATGAACAATGATATGATTGTATAAGCAACAACTTTTTAAACTGAATTGCAAAATAGCCTCCAGTGTGACAGTGTGGCAAGCCAGGGTCTTTTCAAGGTTGGGGCCAGAGGTAAATGTTGGCATCCCTAGCCTTTATTCAGGGTCTCTTAATTCTGGCAGCATTAAGACCACTTGGAAAAGCTGCTTGAAAATCAAGAAGGTTCTATAAATAGGTATTTCCATGTAATTAATGGAAATATATGATCAAACACTGCCCCCCCCCGCCTCAATTTATCTCCTGCTGATAAACCGTTAAAACAGAAGAGGAAAGCCTCTCAGCCTAAGTTTATTGGTTTCTAACAGAAGCTTTTCCTATCAGCTCTATCTTTATTTGCTAAATTTTTCCAAGCCATCCCTCTATGGCCTGTGTTTAGCCACTGAACGTGCCTTATAGGATTTAGAGTTACAAGGAACTTTATTTCTATTACAGAATGTTCTGAGTATAGTAATTTATAGAAACCAGTAGTGTTGGGATTTGTATTTAAGTCAAGAGTTCTCCACTTTCTTGCCCATCTATTGCTATTGGAATATCCTTTCAGGAATTTTACTGAAGTAGTCCAGTTGTATTTTTCTCTCCCCAAAAGAACTGAAAGCAAATGGTTTCAAAACATTTCCCCCCTCAGGGCCAGTGTGTTAGAGGAGCTAGTCTCAATGGTTATTTCTTAAGTTAAATCTTACTACAGCCAATACTGTTTGTTGTAGATTAAGTTACATTATAATTAATTCCAAGATTGTATGTATTTTTGGTTGTATAAAACTATGGTATTGACTGTTACTTTAAATAAACAAGCCCTGAATTTGGGATTTAGAAAGGTTTGTGTGTTTCAGTCGTGGCAGTAATGTATCAAAATTTAATTTATAAACTAAAAGATTTCCAAGCCTTTGAGTGCCTTTGTTCTAGCAGTATCCAATATAACAAAATTTCATTTCACCAAAAAAAAAAAAACCCTTTGTATTTTATATGATTGCATTTAACATTTATGCTATCTCTGAATGCATCTATAGGGTAGCACCTTGAGCATATGCTATTTTTATATACATTTGTCCACTTTGTTTAGATTTCAAAATAGTAACTATGTAAAATAGTAACTATGTCAGCTTTGACCTTAGCTGACAGCTGATGATGACAGTTTTCCTTGGGCATATTAAAAAATGTCATTTCCAGGGCTTAGTCCATAAGCAGAATGAGGATTCCTAATTATGATCAGCTTCTTACCAAAAGAAGGTACCTTGGCAAAAAAAAATGCCTGTGGTTTCTTATCGCTTTTGCCTTTTCATTTTTCTGTAGGCATCATGACATTGCAAGATAGTCACACTTTATCCATGATATGACAGAATCAGGATATTAGGAAGGATTTTCTTTTCTTTTCATTAAGGAAAGAAAAGTCTTGTGTGTGGTTTTTCATTTTGGAAAAGGCAGCAGCATTTGCAAACATATGTAAATCCAGAACATATAGAGTAAAGGGATAGATTTTAATCAAAGCCGTGTTGCTCTGACCTGAGATTCTCATTGCAGACCATTCACCAGTCTTGTTCTGCTGTTATAGTATTAATTCTTCTCCCTAGACTGGTATCTGCCCTGGACAAAATGAATGGATGACCTAATCAGGCAGTATAGCACACAGTATCCTTGTTCTGAAAAAACAAAGTTTAAGACTTAACACTATTTGACTTTTTTAAAAAAAATTTATAGACAATTATTCATTTCCCATGGAAACAGAAGTTTTGGAGATTTAATGGCCTGTTTATTTTTGCTTAGTCTTTGGGATTTTTTTTTTTTTTTTTTTTTTTTCCTTTCTAAAATAGAGCCCTCTTTGAAATTTGAATTGCTTTGGTCAGTTAAACATTACTGAGAAATTTGTTAAAATTATTGAAAATAAAGAGCTCTTGGGCTGAAAGCTCTGGAATTACCTTTGAACATACCTAGTATTCATTGACTACAGGGTGCATGAGAAACTAGACCAAGTACCTGAAAGAAGCTTGAGTTTCCTGGGTAACAGCACCATCCTTGCACTCTTCCCATGCCTCCTGGCACACAAATGTCTTATGTTCCCGTCAGCTCAAAGCAGTTTTATGTGGCCAGAAAGAATCTATGACTCGATTTCTTTCAGGCCACTCCTCTGCCCACAGAGCTGAAAATGATTACTTTGCCATGCCCAGTACTTTGGCACTGCATGAAGGGTTTAAGGGACAGTTGGCTTTCCCGCCATCACAGGATCAGCCTCAAGAGCCTGATGATTCAGTTCCCTAATTTCTGCCTAATCCTTCCTTTGGCCTATGATTCCTTGATGGGAGAAACCTCTTGTTTCTAGCCTTCCTTGTGGTTTTCCTGGCCTTGCAACAACCAGAGTATATAAACCACATTTGTTCTTCTGTAGTGTATGGAATTTTTAACTGCAAAATTATTAGTAGGACAACCATCACCACACCCCTTAGATGTTACATTCCTGCCTTCTCAATTTGCTTTAATCCAATTTGCCACTGCTCCCCTCCCACCCCCAGTTGTTTTCCAGCTAGCTAGCTAGCTCAGAGCCTGCTGACCAGGAATTTGTTACCCAGCCTGTTTTTTTACTAATTTGGCTTGTTAGAGTCTGTAGTGATGGAACCTGTTGAGATTACATGGCATTTGCTCTGTTTGAAGTGGGAATGAAATTGCTTTGATATGTTTTTATAAAGCTAGGCTGGCTACTACCTAAAACACCAATACAATTAATTTACTTTGGGCCCTGTATGATTTAAGAACTCTAGCTTTGAGATAAGACTGACTAGATTTGTATTCTGGCTCTGTCTCTTATTATCTGGATAAATTTCTTAACTTTTCTGATTTTCAAGTTCTTTTTTTTTTTTTTTTTTTTTTTTTT
>JAKSZT010032012.1:21776519-21830643 GCA_026826555.1 Tolypeutes matacus | reverse complement strand
CTATTTTTTTTTTTTTTTAAGATTTTATTTATTTATTCATTTATCCCCCCCTTGCTGCTTGTGCTCGCTGGGTCAGCTAACCACGCCGTGCGGGCGGGCCTGCCCTCACCAGGAGGCCCCGGGAACCGAACCCGGGGCCTCCCATATGGTAAACGGGAGCCCTACTGATTGAGCCACAGCCGCTTCCCGAAAAATTTCTTTTTTTTTTTTTTTTTTTTTTTACCGGGAGGTACCAGGGATCGAACCCCGGTCTCTCCATATGGTAGACGGACGCCGAACCTCTTGAGCCACATCCGTTTCCCTCAAGTTCTTTATCCATAAAAATGGAGACAATAGTAATACCTAGTCATAGGAGTTGGTATTGTGAATTAAATACATAAATTAACTTTAAAGGTTTAGTTCTCTGCCTAGCATGTAAGTGCTCAATAAATATTAGTAATTATAAAATAATATTTTTAATGAAGTGCTTTATTAATCTTTCCTTCCCTCCCCTTTTGTGTGTGTGTGTGTGTGTGCTTTCCTTTGTGCTTTTCTCTCACTGTCTCAGCATGCTAAAGGGATATAATGAATACTTTCACTTAAACCCACAGGGTTTGTGGAATAGGCTTACCAGCCAAGAGGTGTTTGGGGTTTGCTCTGTCCTAACTTTGCTGCTATGGCTATGCCCACGTGCAGAAGTGGTAATCTGATTTACAGATTATTCTGTATAACCTCAGAAAAGATGAGTGAGTATGGACCCCTTGAGTAAGACAAAGAACTGTAAAGCTACTAGGGGAAACCCTGGAAATACTGATTGAGGCTTTTGCCCCGCTGGCAATGCCACATCTTAATCTCATATAATAAAATAGTAGTTTTCTGGGTATTCCCATCTGGAAGCATGGAGAATGCCATGCTAGCTATTCTATTGTGGATTCTCAGAATAGAATATTAAAGTTGTTGGAAGGAATTGTAGCTAGCCCAGTGTTCCTTGCAACTGTCATTTATTGAGGGCCTACTGTGTGATACAGAACTGGGAATCAAAACTCAGTCTTCCTCCCTCCTAATTCTGGGAGCCCTTCTCATGATGTCTCAAATGCCAGCCTCTGACTGTACATTTCCAATGACAAGTTCACTACTTCAGAGGACACATCATTCCCTTTTCATAGTTACATAGTTTGGGGAGTTGGAGGAGACCAAGGAGTTCATCCTATCTAATTGTTTCTAGAACACTAATCTGTAAAATAGAAATAGCAGTGCTCTGGGTTTAGCCCTGCCTGCTTGGCTAGCCCCTTTCACTTCCCTCTGGGGCCCCTCCTCAGATCCCTAGGACCCCGAGCCAGTAATTTGGATCAGTTCTGATAATTAGAAAGTTTTTCCTGCATTGAACTTGTAACTTCCTAATTATACCGAAACCAGGCCCTTGGAGCAGCACAGCATAAATCTATTTTGTCTTCTTTGTAAAACCCTCCAGATATTTAAAGAACACCCAGCATGCCCCTTCCTGCTCACACCTTCTCTTCTCCAAGATAAATCAGCCTCAGTCAGCTTTTCAACCTGTCTTCAGGTGGCATGTTTTCAAAGTGTTAATCAGGAAATTCTTTCTCAAGTTATTCTATTTTTTTCGTCTAGCCTTTGAAGATGAACACTGGAAAACAACTTCTGTTATCTGTCCTTGGTGAACTTAAAGTTAATTTTTAATTCCCTTCCCCCATCCTTTTTTTTTTTTTTCCTCCCCTCGGCTAAATACTTTCATCCTTTTAGAGAAAACTTGTTTGTTACCAAGGACAGAAAAAAAGAAAAAGGATGTTAAAGATCTTGCCTTCTTGGATGGAACCACACTGGCAATCTCATTTTCCATTTTAGGAGCCTGCCTCTACGGCAGTTCTCCCTCCACAAAGCATCCAAGCGCCTGACAGCACAGCAGGCCAGGGCCTGAGCTCTGTGCCCTCCAGTTAACGTTCTGCTGGCATATCGGGTTTCACCAGCCTTCGGTGATGTTCACTGGCAAGGAGCAGATGAAAGCCCCCCTCCCAAGGGGAGCCGCTCCTTCGGCATCCAGAAGCAGGAGAGCGGCATCCGCCCACGTTGCCCAAAGTGCTTCGCTCTCATTCAGTATCAGAGACTCTGCCTTTTGGGAGAAAACAAGTGATGGAACTACTTTAGACATTGAAATAGACTACTTCTTGGCATCTGGAAAAGTTGATATTTTGTACCCTTTGATCTGAGGCCCCATTTTCTTTCCACTCATTTAAATGGACTATTCTGTGGTTGATTGTATTATTAGGTTTGAAAGCAATGCATTCCCTTTGTTTTCACCCTCTTTCCATATTTTATATAGAATGTATGTTTAAGTCTAGTTGGAACTTAAATTAATGAACTCTGTAACACTTAGGAAGTATGAGTTAATGATAATCTCTTGGCTTTCTATATTCTGCTGTATTTTACCATCTGCGCTCCAAGTGAAAAGTCTTGGCTTTCTGTTCCTTCGCCTGCTGGTTATTATGTAGGACATAAAAGATACAGGACCTTGTCCTTTGGGTATTGACACTGTAACCAGGGGTTCTTAACCTTTGACCTGTAAATATCTAGGGACTCTGTGGGGAGCTCTTGGGCTCCTTGAGCACTTGTATGCAAAAATGTATGCATAAATGCTTGTGTGCGTTTTTCTGGAGATTTTTCAAGGCGTACCAAATAGCGGTTAAGAATTACTGAAGAGAGGTTTCAGCATCCTGAAATTGAACTATATATGTCCTCTAATCTGAACTTCTTATGGTGGCATTGATTTTTTAAAGAAAATTGTCTTGAAAATTCTCTGCTATAAAGTAAGCCTGTAACTGAATGTCAGTCTGCCTTGGGCATCTGATTCAGGACTAAATTCTATATGGAAGCAAAGGAAAACAGAAGAGTGCCATCTAGAGGTCCTGATTTCGCAACTTTCGAACCAGGCCCAGGCTTTAGTAACTTTCTAAATTAAGGGCATATTTTTCCCTCTCAAGGAACTGCAAAGCGTAAACGTGTGTGTCGATGATATTTATATTTACAGATGTGACAGTGGTGAGGGCTAGCCTTGTACCCTGGAAGCATTTTAATAACAGCCTAATATTGTAGATGGCATTTACTCTTATTTTCTAGGGATGTAGGAACTACAGTCTTTAGGATCCACACTGAGTTTGAATATACTTTTAATCATAAGACAAGAACAAACTTTTGATGCCTGTTGATACAGAGCCTTGGCTTTGTTGAATTTTCTTTTAAAGTTAGAATGAATTAAAATTTTAGCTTAATTACTCTTACTGTTTATTTCAGAACAGTGATATGGAACGGTGTTTGCGAAATGGTGGGGAAATCGTGGGTATTGCAGAGTTGAATTCATCCTGGAAAAATAGATCAAACAGAATTTATATCTATGTGAAGATACATAACAGGGTAATCAAGAGTGTAGCTTTGAAGGCCCAGCTCTGCCATATATTAGCTTTGTGGTGTTGAATACATTATCTAACTTCTCAAAATCTTGGTTTCTTCATTTATAAATGGAGCTAATAATAGTATTTAACTCAGGGTTGTTGTGAAGCTTAAATGAAATAAAGTTGGTAAGCACAGTGCTTAATATATAAAAAGTCTTTAGAATGACCAGTTTTTTACTTATTTATTTATTTTAGTTTTATTTTTTTCTTTTATTTGTTTTGCAGTAATTTATTTTTGTTGTTATTTTTACCACAGACCAGTTTTGTTTTCAGGAGAGTTGTAATGAAGTAGAATCATACAATTTAAAAACCTGTATCTTACAGAGAATTCCATAATTTTAAAAGCATTTTCACAAACACAGTCTCTTGATTAGAGTAAATATTCTATGAACATTTATTCACACATTCAGTATACTTCTTCAGCTCCTGTTGGGTATAATAGCAATTTTTGGTGTTGAGGATTTGGTATTAAGTATAGCAGTGAAAAAGACATGGGGCGTACATGTGGGGGAGTTAGACAGCAAACAGGGACGTAGACAAGATGATTTCAACATGGTAAGTGTTGTGAAGGAAATTCAAAAGTGTGATATATTAGAGAGTGACTGGCCACCTCCTTTAGATGAGGTGGTGAGGGGGAGCTTTCTGAGGAAATGACATTTAAGCTCTTACCTGAATGACCAGGAGCCAGCCATGAGGACAGCTGAGGCACAGCCATTCCAGCTAAAGGAAATGGCAGGTGTAAAGTCCACTAGGTAGGAGTGTGTTGAGCATGTTCAGAGACCACAGAGAGTACCAGTGTGGCTGGAGCTTAGCAGGCAAAGGGGAGAGTGGTAGGAGATGACGGCAGGGAGGTGGGCGGCACCTTGTGGGCTCAGGACTTTGGATTTTATTCTGAGGGTCATGGGATGACATCGGAGAGTTGTGGGCAAGGCAGTGACACACTCAGGTTTATGTTTTAGAAAAATCCCCTTTTGCTTTTCTGCGGAGAACAGGTTGTAATGGAGTATGCGTAGAAGCAGAAGGACGAGTTGGGAGACTTTTGCTGTAGTCTAGTAAGCAAGAGGTGCTGATGGCTTGGATGAAGATGTCAATTTCATGGTTGAGGGATTCAGCCCCAGCGGTCCTGTGCAGTATGGAGGCAGTGTGGCCTGGTGGGTGAGAGCACCAGCCAAAGAGGAAGGCTGTTTCTGGTTGGAGATCTGGCTTAGAAACCTTGGACAGGTTTTTTCTTAACTTCTCTGTACCTAATTATTACCATCTGTAAAATGGAAATGATGGTGCGGCTTCCTCCTAGAATTGCTGTGAGGATTAACGACATAGTAGTAATTGTAGAGTGCTCAACAGCGTTTCTGTTGGTGCTGCTGTTTTTATCACCATTGTCACCAGCCCTACCACAACTACTATAACCATGACACGTCATCCCCAATATCCTCAATTTGCAGATGAGAAAACTTAGAGATACAGGGTGGTTTTGAAATCAAAATATAAGTCTGTGATTTTGCAATCCACTGCTCCTTCTGCAATATAATATGTAGTATGAGCTCCCAGAGCACAATAATATATTGTTCTCAATCTGTGTAGCTCACAGCACAGTTTAATGCACCTGTGAATGCTTAAACAACATTGAGAAAATGGTAAACCAAGTTAGCTGAATCCCAGTATGTGAGAGGGAGGGATCTTGTGCCTCTGCCACTCTCCCTCAACCCCTGTGCCATCAGAAATGTCAAGTTCCCTGGCTTTCAAAGGCAGCTTTTGGACACCTAAGCCTAAAGTATTACTATGCACTTAGTTCATAGAGGAGGATGGAACTGAATATTTTGAGGACCTTGTAAGATACTGAATCTCTGTAGAGGCCATTCACCTCTTCATTAATTGTGTTAAATGGAGTCACGCATAAAATAAAGAAATGAAATCCATGGGTTATCCCCAGACTTTTTCTGGTCAGACTTTTAGTGAAGGTGTTAAATCAGACTACCAGATTTGCATTTCTCTTTTCTTCACCACTGTCTGCCATCGCCTCAGCCCTTCTGGAGTAAGCAATGAGATGGGTAAGGAGCAAAAAGGACAAACTAGAAGCCAGGAGCTTGAGAGTCCTTGGCTTCTGGCTCCTCAGCTCCATCAGTGCCTCCCCTCGCCGAAGCCTGAAGGGAGGGCTGTCTGTCTGTTGCAGAATGTGAGCACTTGATCCGCCACATGCTGGTGTTAGACCCGAATAAGCGCCTCTCCATGGAGCAGATCTGCAAGCACAAATGGATGAAGCTAGGGGACGCGGATCCCAACTTTGACCGGGTAAGCTGGACACCCCTGGCCTCAGGGAACGAACGCCTCTTGGAGCTGCTGCCATCTCTTTTGCATGTGATTGTAATCAGGCCATGACTTGGCACTGGAAACAAACTCTTGTGTAATACTAAAGCAACAAGTGAAGCAGGAAGGAATTTAAAATCAGCTAAGCTATTGGAGAGCAGTCCTCACATCATAGTCCCTCCCTGGCTTTTGCTACAGTGCAGCCCACAGTTCTGCAGCTCAGCCACCATGGGGATTTCTCCTTCCTCTTGTCTTAGTGTGCTCAGTTGATCAGCTCCTATACAATTTCTTTATTTAAACCATTAGTGCAGGGGTTCTTAACCTTTTTTGTTCCACGGACCCCTTTGCCAGTCAGATGAAAACCATGGGCCCCTTACTAAGTCTACACTAGACCGTGTATTATTTAATAAATATATCACACCTGCACCAACACGTCCCTACAAGAATAATGGTTTTTTTAAATTTTCAAGTCAAGCTCACGGACCCCTTGTTAAGAACCCCTGTATTATGGCCATCCTAGGTGCCCCAAGGGGCTCAAGAAATAGGTGGATCTCATCTGCTCACAAGGGAGTACCCCAGGACTATCTTGCTTAAGGCTTTGTCTGAGGCCAGACAATCTCAAGTCAGAGGGCAAGGAACAGCTGGGTCTTTGTCTATGATCTCCCAGGTTGACATAGTTAGTTGGGGGTTTGACAGTTTGCTTCTTTTTATGATTTACAGTTAATAGCTGAATGCCAACAACTGAAGGAAGAAAGACAAATGGATCCCTTGAATGAGGATGTCCTTTTGGCCATGGAGGATATGGGGCTGGACAAAGAGCGGACACTACAGGTATCTCTAAAAGAGACGAGAACAGAGTGAGGTGTAGCAGTACTCCTTCTATCCTGCTTTTTCCATTTTTCCTCCTTCCTGGGAACTTGGTTCTTTGTGTTTTCCTCCTATTTTTCTTCCTGCCCTTCCCTGGGCCTTGGAAAGAAGGTGCTGTGGTCTTCCCATGTTATTATTCAAAGAGTTTTGGTCATTGGCATGCCATTTCACCAGGGGTTTTCACTCTCTTCCCTTCTCTCTTGGTAGTCCTTAAGATCAGATGCCTATGATCACTATAGTGCAATCTACAGCCTGCTGTGTGATCGGCATAAGAGACATAAAACCCTGCGTGTTGGAGCACCTCCTAGCCTGCCCCGAGCCATGGGTTTTCAAACACCAGTCAACATCCAGGTGGGCAATAACTCCAGAGACCTGATTCAGGACAAGTAACACCAGGGGGAAGGCTGAAGGCTTAGCCGTTGCTCACTAACCCTGACTCAAGAGGGTTTCTGATTCCTCCTTACCTCTGTCCCCTCCCATCTGTCATCTCTTCCTTTGTCAGAAGTCAAGCAAAGATCTGAACCTTTCTTTAATGGAGAGGATGGAAGGGTCTTCCAATAACAATAGTTGCCTTTCATTTTAAGAAATAGCAAATCATTGGGAGAGACGGTGCTCTCTAAAGAATGCTTCCTTGTTGTGGCGTCTAAGGGCAGAGGAACTGAAGAGTCAGAGGTAGAAACGCAGACTTTAGCGATCAAGACTATCGTTATTTCCCTCTAGCGCCTAAGGTATGTTTGTGTATTGTGTGTATTGCTTCCCAGGCGGAGCAGGCAGGTACCGCTATGAACATCAGCGTTCCCCAGGTGCAGCTGATCAACCCAGATAACCAAATCGTGGAGGCAAGTAGCAACTTCGGATAGTTGTCAGCTGAAACCCCTTTCTCTTCCATAGCCTTGCTTCCTTCCCTTACATCTTCTGATTACTCTTATTTCTAATTTGATTGTGTTTCCCTCCACTTCAGGCCGATGGGGCAGTGAACTTGGACAGCGACGAGGGTGAAGAGCCTTCCCCCGAAGCACTGGTCCGCTATTTGTCAATGAGGAGGCACACAGTGGGTGTGGCTGACCCACGGTGAGGAGTGGGCCAATAACCCTGCTTACCACCAGGGCAAGGAATTCCCACCTGCATTCCAGTTTCTACCACAGCACATTTTTCTCTCTTCATTGAATCGCCCAGATGAGATCTAATCCAGTGGCTAAGACAGAATTTTAATCCAGTTCAGGATCTCTGATAGATCAGACATGACATAGCTGAAGCATTGCAAAACTGTCCTTAGTAGATTGTGGGCCGTTAGCCACCAGCAGGCCAATTAATCACGATACTTTGGTGAAGAGCATGATAGTATCTTTGCCCAAAAGATTAAGATCCAATTATCTCTGTCACATGAAAGTCCCTTTTAAAATTCATGAGTTTGATAGCCTTTAGAGATGTTGTTTGCCACATGCTCCACTGCAAGACTAGTCCAGATAGTGGGGACATATGATAGTGATGTAATTTATCTATGTCGGCAATTAAAAATTAAGTTAAGTGACCAAGGATCCAGAAACACACTGAACAAGTACCAGTTTCCCAAAATGTTTTCCCAAAACAGTACTTCAGGAGGTTCTCTGGTGCCCTCACACTGGGGAAGTAATCTCTTGTTCCATGGTTGGATGTTTTGAAGGCCAGCTCTCTCCATTTTTGTTCTACAGTTGAAGTCTCTCAACATTGAGAATAGCCTTTCCTCTTTTCTGGATATTTTCTTTGCTGAGTAGGAAAGAGAAGGTTGTGGTAAGAGTTCTCTTGAGAGTTCAACTAGGGGCAGAACCCGTTTTCTTATAAACATCTCTTTTCTCTGAGTGAATTTACAAAAAAAAAAAAAAAAAGCCTCCCATGCCAATTTGTTTGCTTTACATTTCTAGTTCTCGGCCTACAATCAAACAGGCAGTAGGGGAATATTCTGGCTCCAAAGACTGTGTCAGCTGCAAAGGGGTGGAGCCCTGTGTCGCTCTGGTAGTGGAAAGATCTCTTATTTTAAAGTATGCTGTAAAACCTACTGTTGTAGCCTGACAGCCCTGCACATCCAGTACTTATCTGTCCTATCAGCACTGACAAGAGCAATTGCATTCTTTCCCTGGTGAATCAGTTGCTGCTTCGGGCAGCCATTGTTTTAGCGGATAGCCTGTGTCCTCCAGAAACTTGCTGTTCACCTCCAGGCTTTGAAAACCTGAACTGGACTGATGCCAGTATTTCCTCTTGGCTCAGAGCTGCTGGTTTTACATGAGTGATCAATGGCAAATAGTGATCCCTAGTTCCAAAGAGTAGGATGACAGAGAGTAAAATCCCATACATTTTGTTTCTACTTTGCTCTGAGATCATAGAAGGAAATACAAATTAGGGGGGGAGGGAGGGATATAGAAAGAAAGAAACGAACTTGGCATCATCAGTTTTGGGACATGAGCACTTTTAAGTAAGAAGTAACCAGACTTCTCTGTCCTCCTATTTTCTGTCAGCACGGAAGTTATGGAAGATCTGCAGAAGCTCCTACCTGGCTTCCCTGGAGTCAACCCGCAGGCCCCGTTCCTGCAGGTTGCCCCTAACATGAACTTCATGCACAACCTGTTGCCCATGCAAAATTTGCAACCAACTGGGCAGCTTGAGTACAAGGTACCTGGATATGGAAGAGGGCTTGCTCTTAGAGGGCTTCCTTTCAGAGGCTTTGAGACCTTCCCCAGGATTTAAGGTTTCCTTATAGAGAAGGTAGATTTCTCATGCAAAGCAGCTTGGGTGAGCGGGACAGTTTCTCTAGTCTAGACCAGGATCAAAGAAGCCCTCCATTTCAGTAGATTAGAGTCCTGCTCTTCTCTCTCCTAATCCCCCCACCTCACCAGTCTGTCCTTCCCACTCTACCCCGGGCAGGAGCAGTCACTGTTGCAGCCACCTACCCTACAGCTGCTCAATGGAATGGGCCCCCTTGGCCGTAGGGCATCAGATGGAGGAGCCAACATCCAACTGCATGCCCAGCAGCTGCTGAAGCGCCCACGGGGACCCTCCCCACTTGTCACCATGACACCAGTAAGTAGCAGCACAGAACAGCCTGGAGCTTACTTTCCCAAAGAGGCTTTCAATGAAGAGGTTGTGGGCCTAATGTTGAAAACCCAGAGTCTCCAGCCTACACTTCTGAATTTCCACTTTCTCTAAACATATGATGCTCAATATATGTTTTCTTCAGGCTAGTAGAATTTTCCAGACTTAAATCTTGGGCAAACTTCTTTATTTAACCAAATAATTTCTGTACTGAACCCTACTCCTGGAGCGCCTCATCCTCAGTGGGCCACGTCTCGGCCCCCTAATTAAGTTCACCTGCATTTCTGCCTGCATCTAGGCAAAAGAGCAGTTGTCTGACTCCTGGCCTCCTCAAAGAGAACATTTCCCTGCCAGAAGGCAGTTGGATCCAACAGTTGCCTCTGTATGCAATTGCTTTTTAAATTAGTGTCCAAAATTACCTTCTCACCAACTCTTTCTTTCTGCTTTTTGATCAGCACCACCTTATATCTTTGGTACAATCTAGAATCACAAACTCTTCCCTAGTCACTTGGTGTTTATGACAATCACTTTCAAAGATTTTTTTCCTCCCCCAGGTTCTGTTTATTTCTGGTTACTTTCCTGTCAAAAGTACATTCATTCATTCATTCATTTTAAATTCACTTTTTCATACCATATCCATAGCCCTTACAAGGTGTTTTAGGGCAATGCTTCTCAAATTAAGACCCATTTTTTTTTTCCCTTCAGCCCACCACATATTAATACTTCTGCAAAATGACAGTAAAAGTGAATTATTAGAAAAATAAAATTTTAGAAACATAAAAAAATGCAATAAATTTTTTAATTACTTCAACAGGCAAAATCATTCTGTTAAAATGCTATAAAGTTTCTAAAAGCTTACTCTCAATTGCTGTAAGTACCTTAGCACAGATTGGTAACAAAACATTGTTGAACTGGCACAGGGCCATGGGCCACACTTCCAGTAACACTGTTGCCAGGAAAATGAAAGAATTATATATCCTAGCTCTTGGCTTCACCAGGCTTATGCTATGGGAAGACAAGATCAACATTTGTGAAGTACTTGAATCATAGGAAAAACCATTTGTGATTAAATGCCAAAGTGAATAACATGGATTATTAGTGACAGTCATTCAGGGAAGGGCAAGATCAATGTAGGGTGATTTGGAACAGCTTTATGGGATATGGGGCGACCTACTCTGTCCTCTATAACTGCTTTTGCCAAGATAACTGACAAGCTCTTATTGATAAATCCATTGGTCATTTTTCATCTTTATCATTTTGGACCTCCTAACTATATTAGTCACTGTTGGCCATTTTTCTCCTTGAAGTGTTTTCTTCCTTTGACTTCTGTGACACCATTTGTTCTTTGTTTTCCTCCTGCCCCTTCTTTTTAGTCTCCCTTTTAGGCTCTCTTTTTGCTTGTTCCTTGAAGTTGGTGAAACCCAGAGTTTTATCTTAGGTCTTGTTCCCATCTCACTTTACATACTCTCTCTGGATAACCTTGTCCACTCCCATAATTTCAGTTCCCATTGAGTCTCCAGCCCTGAATGCTCTTTTGAAGTATATACACACACGCACGTGCATGCCTACCTACTGGACAGATTTAGTTGATTATCCCACAAGTGCCCACAATCTTAATTCAACCTGTCCCAAAATGAACTTATACTGAAACCTGTACCACTCCCTGGGACAGTGAATGGCACTGTCATTCTCCTGGGTTACACGTGCTAGAAACATGGGTTTTATCTTTAACTCCTCCCTCTCCCTTATTCCCCGTATCAAATCAGTTATTCACCACCTGTGAATTAAATATCTATCTCCATCTCCACTGCCTTTTCCTTCCCTCAGACCACTGTCATCCTTGGCCTAGATTAACACGATGGCCTCCTAACTGGCTTCCTTGCTAGTCTCATCTCCCAGTCCCCACTGCCAGCTGTTTTCACACTGTAACTGTAGTGAGCTAGCTTTCTAAAATATACCTCTTAAAACATCATGCCTCTGCTTAAAATCCTGTAGTGATTCACCACTCATTCCCTCAAAATAAACTTCTTAATGTGGTGTTCAAGGCCATTTATAACTGGCCACCGTGTTTCTCTCCTGCCCCATCTGTAGCCACTTCCTGCCTAACCCTGTTCACTCCACCCTTATAAAACTGTAGTAAAGGATCTAGCAACCCTTGAAACATTCAAACAAAAGAATTAGTCCAAAATTTGTTGTGTTTTTTGTTTTTCCCCTTTGCTTTGTTTTGTTTTGTTCTGTACTGATCATCCATTTTTAAAGTGTCATTTTGTAAAACTTGAGGTCTGATTTTTGCCGTGGTGCGTGAGGCTTGGTGATTCTGTGAGCCCCCAGGCTGTGAGTAGCTAGCCCTCAAGGATGCACAGCATTCCAGTCCATGTGGCGATGGGAAAAAAAGGTGACAGTGATGCATGCCTGGGGGTTCTCGTTTCCCATATGTGCTTTGGTAGGTAATAACTATTTTTGAATTGAAATTACACAAATATTTGTTATATGCTAAAATGTACTTTAAAAAATCATTTTGATTTTTTGGAGTTGAGACATTTATTCTCTGGAAAAAACCTTCATGTGAAACAGGTCAGTTCCTAGACATTCCAGGTGAACAGTCTACTACTACATCTTCTCATCCCCAAACACCTGCAGGCTTCTCTTTTCTCTAAGCCTAGAACATGATGACCCCTTTCCCTCTTTGCTTGGCCAGCTCTTATTCATCCTTCAGGTCTCAGGTTAGGTGTCATCCCCTTCAGGATGCCTTCCTCGATTCCCAAGCACCCTCATTAGAGGACTTGGTTGTGCTCTTTTGTAATTGCCTGTTTACTTGTCTCTGTCCTCTGCTAGAATATAAAATGAGGGCAAGGACTATCTCTGTAAATTCACATTTTACATAGTAGGCATTCAGCTATTTGTTGGATGAATAAATGAATGAAGATGAATAAGAAAATTGTGATTATAACCTGAACAAGCGAAAAATGGGAAAATAGAAAGGTATAAATGAAAGTTCTATATGACCCAGCATCCTAGAAAAGTTTTGCAAACAAGACAGTTAACAGAAGGGCCTGCACCAAGTCCAATTTCAGGAACAAACCACCACCTTGAGCCTTTCCTTCCTGTCCCTCTGCAGGCCGTGCCAGCAGTTACCCCTGTGGACGAGGAGAGCTCGGATGGAGAGCCAGATCAGGAAGCTGTGCAGAGGTAATGTGACATCTGGCAGTGCTTGCAGAAAATCCTTGGGCAGGCTCCCCCTGCAACCAACGAAAGGTCACCTCTGCCCAAGGAGGTGGTACAGTGCAGCTTCAACATTTGTGTGGTCTCTTTGCTCAAGCCAGATGGCATGTTCCTCCCCACATGGAAGTGTACAGAAGACTACCCAGAAAATTTCATTTCTGTAAGCGCCACTGGAAGTCCCCTAAGTGACAGCAATAACCATAAGAACTTTTTCTCTCCTCCCTCCTTCCTTCCTTAAATCCCCTGCCTTCATTTTGCAACTCTGATAGTATTCACAAGGCACAAAGCCTGATCCTACCTGCCGAGAACTGTTTACTGAAAAGGAATTGACGATTTGGGATGACAGTGATCCTAGCTAGTCTGGCCATGGACCTCTGGCATGGACTCTTCCTTTCCAGGAGAATGAATACCTCTTGTACTGTTTGCTGTGTGCTTCTTCCACCCCTTGTACCAACAAAAATATATTGACAAACAAAAAGGAATGTGGGATTTGGGATTTGGGATTTGGGCCAAGGACAGATGCAGAGATCCATTGTTTGCAGGACCTGGTTGAGAGATGCCCAGTTCATAGGCAATAGCCATGACCATGGGGCATGCAACCCTGTTCCCTTGCCCCCATGCTGGTAGCCATGGTCCTCAGCTCCATGCATGCTCTGTGTGGGAGTTGTCTTTCTTATTTTCAGGGGAGGGGGTTTGACCAGAATCCAGCATGTATTTTCCCAGAAACACAGGTGTTCTTCAAAATTATATGTTTTTCCCTTGAGGGAAGTTGAAATAAAATGGTTTTCATGGGCTCTTGGGGAAACTTTGGGTGTCTTTATCAAATGGATATTAAACCACTAATGGCTTACTCTTTGGCAGGTTTACTTACCACTAATTGCACTGTAGTCTGTTAACTGTTTTTAGCTTAAAGGGGCAAAGTAGTTAAAAGAATGAAATGAGAGCATTTTTTAAGACTCTAATGGTTGCTGGCCAGTACTCTCTTCCTACCCCCAGCAGCCCTGAGAGCTGCTATTTAAGAGGAAGCTGGTCTCCAGTGCAAAGAGGACAGTTCAGCCCGAGGGCTGGTAGCAGGTGGGCCAGCTCCTTCTACAGCTTAGCCAGTAGTAGGAGACTTGCAGTGACTTTTTTTCCCTTGGTGCTGTTGCTGCCATAGTTTGCTGATCACGGGGTAAATAAGGTTCCACCTGGGCCCAGCTGGTGTCATGAAGATCAAAGAAACGAGAAACTGGGTCTTCATTGCCTTCCTAACTTAAATCAACAGCAATTATTTGTTTTGGATTTTACTTCCTCCAACTCTACCTTCTTCATTAGACCAACATTTAAAGGATAAAATGTCCACTGGTTTTGACATAATAAGAAGTAGAAGAGCAGCAGTGGGGAGGGGGGCATTAACCCGACAAAGGGGACTAACGTCTTATCAGTGGTATCGACTAAGTGATGGATCTGAAAGATCTTCATAATAAAATTCATCAGCTTGGAGAACTCTTCAGCTTTTGAAACTTCTGTTTTCTTGCCTAGCCTCTTCCCCCCTAAAAAGAATTCTACCCATTTCATGTGGTTTTCTTTCTTTATTCTCTAGGGAAAGTTGGTTTCCTGGGGACATCAGGTTTCCTTTTCTGATGATTGTTACCATCATGGGGCAGGAGGGAAGGGGTGGTGTTGGAACTCGCTTATCCCCAAATGGAGGGATCTCTTTTTCTGGGACCTGTAATAGTGAGGAAAGTCTTGGAACTGAGGCTTGTGGGGTCAAGAGACGTGTGGAATCCTGCTGACTGTCTCCCTCGGTCATCTCCAGGAACAATCCTTAGGGCTCATTTCCTCTGACTTAGAGAACCATCTTGTATTTTAGAAATTTGGAGGAAAAATAGGAGGAAAATTAATAAGCAGACAAGAAATCTGTTTGTTCAATGGAATTAAGTAGGGAAAATGATTCTCTTATCTTTGTGAGCTAGATCTGCATTCTCTCCTCTTCAGTGGCTGCTCTTAAGTTCAAAATTCAGCCACTTCAATGTGAAGCCAACTTTTGTTGGTCAGTTAGACACGTTTCACTTTCATCCAGTCAGGGATCTGTTTGTCATGAGCCCTTTTGAAGCTCTGGCACTGTTTCACTCTGAGTGCTTTGGATTAACGTCTGATGCTTCTTGCTGAGGAATATTCCTGTCTGTCTTTTTTACTATGAAATATGCTCCTGCTTGTTGCAGGTACTTGGCAAATAGGTCCAAAAGACATACACTGGCCATGACCAACCCTACAGCTGAGATCCCACCGGACCTACAGCGGCAGCTAGGACAGCAGCCTTTCCGTTCCCGGGTCTGGCCTCCTCACCTGGTACCTGATCAGCATCGGTGAGTAGCCACATGAGCTGTGTGAGCCTCTTAAGGCTCATCAGACAGGCTCCCTTCTGACTAGTCTTGCAGTGATGGTGACTAGCATCAAGGCTCTAAGTTGAAGCCGGCTGCCATCCTGAACTTCTATCTGCTCAGCACTCAGTGACGTGCAGGGCAAAGGTTTTCTGCTGGGCCCTGGAGCAACAGGAGATTCTACCCTCTCATTATCTTGCAGACCTGTTTATTGTCTGCGGTTAGTCCCCATGCTTGTAGACGTTGACTCATAGATGAAATTAAACTTGAGACCTGCAAGCGGGTGAAGTGCTTGCAAGGCCAACTGGGAATAGGAGAATTTGTCACCATATCACTAGACTTGACCTTTAGTATTCCATTGCCTTTAAAAGAATGTGCATTTCATACCATGTTACCATTGAACAACGAGCTTGCATCAATGGAGGAAGATACATCCCTTTGCAAATGGCAGAGCAGGGATTCTGCATCCTCTTGAGTTCTGTGCTTGAGAAGTCATTCTTTCAGTATTCTGATGACAAAATCTTTTTGCTTGGCCTCTCTGATATTAATAATTCATTCTCTTGAAAAAATAAAAACACATTTAACCTTCCTGACCAAGGAAGCGTGACGAAATTGAATCCAAGTAAGCCGGAAAGCAGGGGGGGAATAACACTCTGCTAAACTTCTGTGAATACCTTGGTGACGGCAAATCTTAGCTCTGTCCATTCTTAAGCTATCCCCAAGCTTCTGGACCATACTTTCAAAACCCCCACTGATTGCCAGAGTTTATTTTATTTCAGTTTGGGGGAGGGGGGGACAGTGAAAAACAATCCTAGTTGGGAAGGTTGAAAAGCAGCCAGATTTCAAGGAAATCAGATTTAAAAGTGTGCTATTGGTGAATCTTGCCACCAGCTCACACTGGCAAGTGTGGCTCAATTGTTTTATTGTGGCTACTTAACCACTGAGCCTCGATGTCATCAGTTGAGGCAGGTGAACTCTGAGCACACTGAGACTTGGGTGCCACGTTGGAACTCTGCGAGAAGGAAGAAGATAAGCTTAGATAAGTGACCCCGGGTAATTCCATCAAAACAGTCTGCTAGCAGTAGCAGGAATGAAGACTCACCACTAAAACGCTGATGGCACAGAAAGAACTATTTCTTCTGATGAAAATCTCTCAGGACCGCATTGTTCATTCATATCAAAGGGTACTATGAGTAACTTACTGAAGAGCTTTTTTTTGTTTTGTTTTGTTTTGTTTTGGTTTGGTTTTGTTTTTCATAAATTTCCTCTGGTAGTCAATAGCTCTGAGCTCTACCCTTTATTACTTCATTTCTCCTTGTTGTCACTCTCCCCTCCCCCACAGCCTGGCACTTAAATTGTTCAGCCCTTGTTAGAGTTTCTCATTTAGCTTAAGTCCTTTGGGTATCCTCATTTAATTCTAGGTATCCCTCAGGAGGTATTCTTATCAGGGAAGCGTGAAGATCAGCACATCTCCAGTCAGCCTTTGTCACAGAGCCTGCATCCTGTTTACGTTTGTAACTAAAGGAAGACCACAGTGGCCACAGCTCCATTTCTGTGGTTTCCACCCTGCCTGCAGTCATGGGCCAGGCCTTGCCTGCTGGAAATCTGTAACCTATTTTCATGTGAAGGCTCTTGGTAGAGTATTTTAAGGGTTTCCCATGGCCAAGCCAGTTTGAATTGGAAGAAAAGAATACTTTATGAGCAGTAGATTGTGTCGTTTGTGCAAGCTCAGCATGCTCTGATAGGATCACTGTAAACTTATGGCAAGAGGAGAGATTGAGGTTGGTGTTCAGTGGAAAGCTAAAACTAAAAACTAAAACTAAACGGCCAGGATAGGTTAGCAAAGTCCTTTCATGTTCTGGAGGGAATGATTAAAGAACAGCATATATACTATTCTTCTAGAGTATAATAGAAATCCCTAAAATGTGCAATTTTTAAAACAAATCTATTTTATTCATTTATTTTATTTATTTATTTTTTTGCTAACACAAGCTGGGTTCTCCCTAGGTGGGGAACCAAGTCCCTGTTTGAAGAGTGCGGTGGGAATTCCAGCCTCATATAAGGCTGTCTTGAATTTGAACACAATTGCTAAAAAAATAAAATGCAGTTCTTACCAGCGCATCAGAACTGTTCGTCTGAAGCTGCTCTGCTGGGCGGCCTGAGGATGAGGCTGTTCATGACCTGAGCATCTGGAAAAGGCACGCAGTGCCTGGGCCTGTGCTTGTTTCTCTGACAAAGAGAAGGGTTTTTGTGCAGGTAGACTGTATTGACTACTTGAAGAACAGTTTTCAGGTTGAAAGTGTAGGAACCATGTTTTAGGAGAAAATCGTTATATATATGCTTGCTTTAACTCAAAAAACCTGAAGTAAAGACAGAACTAGAAAGTACTGCGGCAGTGCTCCTGAAAGACACTGCCACGATCACTGCGTCGGGCTTGTGTCCCCAGGAATAATTTGTCTTCTGTTCCACTGAAACAAACATACGTGTGTGTTCATTTCATGAGTACAGTAGAGTCAGGCTGTTCAGGTGGCGTGTGAAACAGAAGTCACCCTCGGAAAAGAGAAGGCAGGGGCTTGCACCGGCTGCTAGAACTCTCTTGACCCCTCTGCGCCATCAGCAGTTCCTCTTAGTGTCTCTCTCTCTTGTGTGCATTTGAACTCTCTCATTAACCTGCTTGCTCAGCTCTGGTTTGCTTCAATCCAAAATGCATAACCGGCAAGGAGTTAGAGCATGTCACCCACAGCTCCGTGTCCCGTCATCTCTGTCCTGGACGCGAGACCCTGATCCTTTCCACCAGCTGTTGGGCGCTTCTCTAGCCCATGCACATCTTCTGATCAGGCACCATCCTCGGGGTTCGCTTCTAACCCGGATGCTGTCTTAGGCATTCCTTATCACGAGCTTGTTCTGTCTTTCTGTGAGATACCGGCTGTTTCTGAAAGAGCATGTAGATTCCTCTTGCGTTAGGGGGTTGGGGTGCTGCTGCTCTGAGGGCTTATTTTCACAGTAGGTAACCGTTTTTTAGTTGACTGGGTACGAGCAGGATTCCTTAAAAATGTGCTGCCTCCACCCTCGGCATCAGAAGCTCCTGTCCGTCCCCCCGCCCCATTTTCCAGCCCAGAACCTATGAGTTCCAAGCCAGACCTTTGACCATGAAGCTGACTCTAGCTTCCCTCTGGTTGTACAGAGATTACTACTCAGGGAAAACTTCGGGTCAGACAGCAAATTTTAGGATTCTAAAGGTACTAGATAGAGACGTGATTGTAAAAGCAGGAGCTCCTGTGCAGCCTGGCTCTGGGGGCTATTGAGAATCTCTTCTTCCTGTGGCCCAGTATATTTGTAAGAACTGGACACATTTGATCCCAGGACCTCATCGGGCTTGGAAATGAAGCCAACTAAAGGTAGGTGTAAATGGAAGATGTGCACCTGTAGCCCTCCAAAGACAAGCAGGGTAGGGAAACGACTGGCTCTGGAAATGGCCTAGGAAGCAGGGGTACACATGCAGCCAGCCCTGTCTGTGTTCATCTGGAACGGCAGTCCCCGTGTGATTTGGGCATGCCCCTGAGTCGTAGCCCCTAACCTTCTCTTCCTGTGTATTCAGCTCTACCTACAAGGACTCCAACACCCTGCACCTCCCCACGGAGCGTTTCTCCCCCGTGCGCCGGTTCTCAGATGGGGCTGCAAGCATCCAGGCCTTCAAAGCTCACCTGGAAAAAATGGGCAACAACAGCAGCATCAAACAGTTGCAGCAGGTAATGGAAGCGATGGCAGGCATCTCTGGAGAGCATGGCTCACAGAGACCAGTACTGCAGGGGCCTGGGGTGTTAAATGTGCTACCCCTCGTGCCAGCAGCACTGCCGGTTTAGAGGTTAAGAAACAAGCAAAGAGGATATAGCTTTCTAATGGTCTTTCCTTACCTCTTGTTATGTACACCTCTCCCCAGGATCAAACTTGCTTACCCTATGGAGGGACTACATTTTTCTCCTGTCTCTCTAGTTCATTAGAGAAGAGTTTCTGGGCTTGAGTTTCAGTGGGAAGCACCAGGGAGGGTACCCTAAGCCACCCAGCAGGCCTCTGCTCATTTGTGGGCAGGTGGGTCTTGTTGGAGCCTGTGCTGCAGTGTTACCACCTGGCACCCTCTCCAGCTGGTGTGGAGTGGAGCACCCTAAGGAAGGAGACATGCCTCCAGGCTTCTATAGGGGGGCTCATTTTCTTTCTGCTGTCCTGGTGCCCATGCTTCAAGTGGCATGTGCTTTGTACAGAGATTTCACCCTGGACACTCTGGCTTGGACACAGGCCATCCTTGGTTTTTTCCATTGGTTCATGTAGAATAGAGTGTGAATGTATTTAGTACACAAGTACCTATAGAAATGGGTTCATTGCTCATCAAGGACACTGTTCTTCTCTTGTGGCTCTTTCTGCCCGTGAGACCTCGGGGAAGATGTGCGTCTGATGGGGTGGGACTGGCTGCGTCCCATCTGCATTACTGCTTTCCCTTCAGGAGTGTGAGCAGCTGCAGAAGATGTACGGGGGGCAGATTGATGAGAGGACCCTGGAGAAGACCCAGCAGCAGCATATGTTATACCAGCAGGAGCAGCACCACCAGATCCTCCAGCAGCAGATTCAAGTAGGCCTTCCCTCTACTTTCTCCAGCTTGTTTGGCGTTTGCTCTCAAGCTGACTTGCCTCTGAATTTTGGAGGAGAGCACTCGGGGAAAAGTGGAATTGAGTTATGTGTATGGTTGACATGTCTAAAGAAAGCTAGTCCAACTTTTTGTTGAACAACAAAAGCCTAAATCTCAGCCACAGATCATACTTTCTGTTTCTTCCCTTCCCGAGAAGAGCTCTGATTCATCTTCAAGCCCACAATTATTTTTTCCTCTCCCCTATACGTTTTAGGATTCTATCTGTCCTCCTCAGCCATCTCCACCTCTTCAGGCTGCGTGTGAAAATCAGCCAGCCCTCCTCACCCACCAGCTCCAGAGGTAATGAATCATTTTATTTTATGCCTAAGCTATTGTCTCTACATGGCCTGACTCATAGGAGGGTGATTGTCTTGCTTTAGCATTCACCTTGGAAGAAACTATTTGAAAAGCTAAGAAACCAGTGTAAATTTCAGGAACCTTTCTGAAATCCTGACTTCTTGTGCCACTTCATTTTCTTAGCCCTGAAAACAAAAATAATCTGATATCTAATGAAGGAGAGCAGGCCCAGTCCCACTGAGAACTTGGCCTCTTTGTCTGGGAAGTCTGGTAGAACAAGATGTGGATAAGTTTTAAGTAGACTGGGGCTTGTGGAAGGCTTATGTGTGTGTTTCTAGCCAGGAGGCTTATCACAATGGAAAAAAAGTTTCTTCATGTATGTATCATATAGCTGAAACTAACTTCAAGATTGTACTGTCAGGAAGCGGCTGTGGCTCAAGTGGTTGGGCTCCCGTTTACCATATGGGAGGCTCTGGGTTCAATTCCCGGGGCCTCCTGGTGAAGGCAAGCCAATGGCACGCGCGGCGCGGTGAGCTGACGCAAAAAGATGATGCAGTAAAGGGAGACGAGCAGACACAGAAAAAGGCACAGCAAATGGACACAGCGAGCACAAGCAGCAAGGGGGGATAAATAAATAAATAAAATCTTTTTTTAAAATAAAGACTGTACTGTCCCCTCAGGGGATTTACTTGCATCTCTCTGGTTTTGTTGTTCTTAAGGTTAAGGATTCAGCCTTCAAGCCCACCCCCCAACCACCCCAACAACCATCTCTTCAGGCAGCCCAGTAACAGTCCTCCCCCCATGAACAGTGCCATGCTCCAGCCTCACGGTGAGTGGAGAGGTTTACACTGAGCCGTTGCCTGCCACACAAAGGAGATGGCCGTCTTAGCCCTGAGCTCCCTGAACCACTGAATGAAAGACAGGCTGACATAATATTTAAGGTGTGGGCTCTAGAGGCAGAAGGGCCTTGGTTCAAATCCAGGTTCCACCAACTTCTTAGCTGTGAAAACCACGTTAGGTAAGTTACTTAACTTCTGTGTACAGCAGTTTTGTCCACTGTAAAATGGAAATAATGATAGAATTTAATGAGTTAACATATGTAAAGCACTTAGAAAAATATATTAATATTTTTCGTAAAACTCCCTTCAGCCATACCAAATAAAAAGCCGCTACCAGAACTTTCCTTATTGTCATGATTCGGCTCGGTTATCCATTGTATGTGTGGGATCCTCTCTTGTGGGTGGTTAGATGAGGGTGAACATTAGTATGCTCTGGTCAGTATGAGTCTTCAAAGATCAGCACCCTGAGGATTTATCTGTTCCAAAAACGGGTCATCTCTAAGCAGTGCCCCACAATCTAGATCCACTGCCAAGTCTTCCTAGGCCCCTCCTACTCAAACTGGCATCCCCTGGCCAACAGCATGAGCAGGAAAAGTAGAATCTTGGTTCCACCCCAGACCTGCTGAATCGGAATTTGTTTTAACAAGATTTCCAGGCCAATTTGTATGTACATTAAAGTTTGAGAAGCACTGCCCTTGACCAAAACTACTTAAAGTCTAAGCCATGGCCAGTTTCCAGGGAAGCATATTGGAAATACAAATTCTTGGGGCCACACCCAGACCTACTGAACCAATTCTGTGAGTAGAACCCAGGAAGCTGTGTTTTAGCAGGTTCTCCAGCCGAGCCTAATGCACACTTAAGTTTGAGAAGCTCTGCTCTAGATGATACCAGGCTCGAGTCTCCTCATTAGTCCTCTTCTTTCCAGCTGTCAAGTAGCTGGGCCTTGGGTCACTCTGAGGTTCCTTTCTCTCCAGGTGCTGCGGCTCCCTCCCAGTTTCAAGGCTTAACCTCCCGCAGTGCAATCTTCCAACAGCAGCCTGAGAACCGCTCCCCTCCTCCCAATGTGGCGCTAACCTGCCTGGGCATGCAGCAACCTACCCAGTCGCAGCAGGTGACCATCCAAGTACAAGAGCCTGTGGACATGCTGAGCAGCATGCCAGGGACAGCCGCAGGCTCAGCCGGGCAGGGCATTTCCATCAGCCCCAGTGCCAGTCAGATGCAAATACAGCACCGAACCAGCCTGATGGCCGCCTTCAGCTATGGGCACCGACCCTTGTCCAAGCAGCTGAGTGCTGACAGTGCAGAGGCCCACAGGTAAGGCTGCCTCCGCTCACCCAGCCAGCCAGCTGTGACCCAGGAGGGAGGAAACCCCTTAGCAGGGAGGGACAGAGGGAGAATGAGTCTGCCTGGGCTGTGCGCTTAAACCGCACACTTCTTTGCTTTGTCCTTTCTAAGATCAGGGGCCATGAGCTTAGGATTCTCTTATAACCAGAAGCAAGATGCTAATGAGACAAAGGAGGAAAATGGCAAAGCTATCTGACTGTTTACTTGCAAAGAAGAAAATATCCTACTGGAGGAGTCTGTAAAAATGCCAGTTTCCCCTTGTCTATTCTTTTAGAGTCTCACCCTCTCTGTCTGTCTTCTAAGAGATTGATGCTTCTTACTAGCTCAGATGATGTTTTAGAACAGACCGGGTTGCCACCTTTGAGCTAGAGCTGGATCTGTTATGCACAGAGGGTCCTCAGTCCCTTGGAAGTTACTGGCTAAGCGAGCAAGGGTGTAAAGAGGGATGCTCCGCTTCCATCTTCCCCGTGCCACCCACCTTCTCTGCAGCATAGGTGCTCCCTCCTGAGGAAGAGTAGCAGCTATTCCCTGGGGAGGCTAGCACACTTGTTACACAGATGCCTGGTACTCACTCCCTTTTGTGTCTGCAGCTTGAACGTGAATCGGTTCTCCCCTGCTAACTACGACCAGGCGCTTTTACATCCCCATCTGTTTTCGGACCAGTCCCGGGGTTCCCCCAGCAGCTACAGCCCTTCAACAGGCGTGGGGTTCCCTCCAACCCAAGCCCTGAAAGTCCCTCCACTTGACCAATTCCCCACCTTCCCTCCCAGTGCACATCAGCAGGCGCCGCACTATACCACGTCGGCACTACAGCAGGCCCTGCTGTCCCCCACGCCATCAGACTATACAAGACACCAGCAGGTACCCCACATCCTTCAAGGACTGCTGTCACCCCGGCACTCGCTCACCGGCCACTCTGACATTCGGCTGCCCCCCGCAGAGTTTGCACAGCTCATTAAAAGGCAGCAGCACCGGCAGCAGCAGCAGCAGCAGCAGGAGTACCAAGAGCTGTTCAGGCATATGAACCAGGGGGACGCTGGGAGTCTGGCTCCCAACCTTGGGGGACAGAGTATGACAGAGCGCCAGGCTTTACCTTACCAAAATGCTGACTCGTATCCCCACCACCACACCAGTCCCCAGCATCTTCTACAAATCAGGGCGCAAGAATGTATCTCCCAGGTTTCCCCGCCCACCCCCACCCACGGGTATGCTCGCCATCCGGCCCTCATGCAGTCGGAGAGCATGGAAGAAGACTGCTCGTGTGACGGGGCCAAGGATGGCTTTGCAGACAGTAAGAGTTCAAATACACTGACCAAAGGTTGCCACGACAGCCCCCTGCTCTTGAGTACCGGTGGACCTGGGGACCCTGAATCTTTGCTAGGAACTGTGAGCCACGCACAGGAACTGGGGATACATCCATATCGCCATCAGCCACCTGCTGCGTTCAGTAGGAGTAAGGTATCCAGCCGAGGTAAGAGTCCCTTCGGAGTAAGAGTCCAGGGCCGGGCTGCCCCCATTCGCTTGATGTTATCTTCTTTTCAGCTAGTAGTCTGTGTTCCTAAGAAAAAGGCATCGCTAAGACGACCCTCAGGACCTTTTTCAGGGAGAAGAGTATATAGCAAGGGGGATTGGTAGGTAAGGGGTTTGTTTTCAAAATAAAAAGAGTGATCAAAAAGTAAGATATATTCTCTGTCTTCCATATTTATACCATGGCTTCTTGGAATTCAGAATTTCTTGGCTGTTTTCAAAATAACCAATTTTTAACTTTTGCAATAGAAAAATGTCAGCCAGTGCTAAGGAAATATGATTTGGCATAAATAATGTTGAACCAAGAGACAAAGCACCTTAATGCTCATTTTTGCCTCTGGCGTAAATGCTATGAGCTTGTCCCTTAAACTCTCTGATCATCATTTTCCTCATCTGTGAAAAAAAGAACAGGAGGAATGATGGTCCTTTGCAGAATATAGGTGAGGATTAACGTGTGTGTGTGTGTGTGTGAGAGAGAGAGAGAGAGAGAGAGAGAGAGAGAGAGAGGGAGAAAGAGAGAGAAAGCACTTGATGCCCTGAAACGTATGCTATACCACTGCATCAGTGAGCTAAATACAGACTATTACAGCATCATAGAGGACCCCATGTCATTTTGTATCACTTTATAATTAATGAGTACATTCATTTTCATTCCAAAGATTAGGAAAGTGTTCTTCCTTTAGAACGATAGCATTCATCCCAAACAAAAAGCAGGGACATCCATCCCACCATGGGTAAATCTTGCCATTTACCACTCTTCATAGTTGCCATTCAGGGAATAAAAATAACGTGTATACCTGTAAAATACACAACCCTGAAACCGAGCATTTCTCCTGCCTCTCCTTTCTGCAGCCACCTTCGTCTCCTGCCTTGTCCTTTAAAGTCAAGCACACAGACCTCAGCTCCTAGGGGAATTAGATCCAGAGGCACAGAATCAGAGTAGAAGGCCTCGCTCTAAGGCAGGGGTTCTTATCCAGGGGTCCACGGACCCCCCAAGAGGTCTGTGGAAAGATTTCAGGGGGTCTGTGAGCTTGAATTGAAAAAAAAAAAAAAAAATCACCTTATCTTTATTTTCTGTGACCTCTAACTGAAATCTAGCATTTCCTTAACTTGTGAACTGTGCAATAAGTAAATCACAGTAGTGTTCGTTTCACCTGACTGGCAGAGGGGTCCGTGGAACCAAAAAGTTAAGAACCCCTGCTTTAAGGCAATTTATGTGAAAAAAAAAAAAAAAAAGACTTAAGGCTTTCAGGCTGTGCTGTTTACATGCTGAGAGGGAGATGTGGTGGTGGAAAAAGCCAGTAAGATCTCGAGCCCTTGAACAGATCGGTGCCATCTCGCCCGTAAGAGTCCCGCACCAGGCGGCGTTCTGTGCTGACTTGTGGCTGCTGGACTTTTAGGTGGGCACTGTCTGACACCTAAATGAAGAAGGGTGGTGGGCCATTGAAGAACCAGAGCCAGGTCGTATGGGGAAGGCTGGCACAGCTGGTCACGTGTAGGCTTGGGGTGGGGGCGCTGAGGAGGAATGGGATGCCTGTCAGATAGAAGAAGGGATTGGACTTTTCTGAGTTCACATTATGGAGCAGAACCAAGATTAGGATAGACACTGTGGCAAATTTCAACTCCCTGTGGAAGGCCTTTCTAAGAACGTCACAGAAGGGGCGGCCTCAGGAGCCCGGGCGCTCCTGACTGGGGTGTTCTAGCAGAGGCGGGATGGTGGTATCAGGGATGCTGTGGGAAAGTTTCCTGTGTGGACAAAAGCTTTCAGCAGCTTGACCGAACTAGGGTTGGAATAAAAAGGAGGATGGCTAACATTTCTGTCATGCCTTGCATGACCCAGACACCCAGCACTTTACGTATCTAACTTCATTGGCTCCTCACAACATCCCTATGAGGTAGTAACTCTTATTATCCCCATTTCACCAGGGAGGCCACTGAGGCACTGAGAGATTAGGTTCGGCCTTGTTGCCGAAGGTTAACAAGGCAGCCGCATCTGAGAGATTGAGTTCACTCCAGCAGAGGCTCACTGAGCATGACTGGGCTGGACCAGGCACCAAGGAAAGAACAAGGATGAAGCAAATCGTCTACATTCTGCTCCTTCCCCTGCCCTGGAGTGTCATGTATTAAAATGCCTTTTGAAATGTTTTTCTTCAAAAATTATTTTCTCCGGTTTCTTTTCACTCTTCCCTCGTGTGACTCCTGTGTCCGGAAAGGCTGGAGGGCTTGAGTTGGCCCGTGTCCCACAGGCCTCCTTGGCAGGCTCGCTGGTCTATTTAGAACCTAAAGCAAGGCAGGTGTCGTTGGTACAAGTGCTGGGGTGCCCCAGAGGAGGGAGAGATGAGTTCCAAATCAGAGAAATGGAGTAGGTTTCGAGCGACAAGTGGCTTTGGGGTTGGCTTTTGGTGGGGCACAAGGGTTTTGCCATTTGGATTTAGGTGAGAAGTGTACTCTGGGGAGGGGGAGAGGCATGAGGAAAGACCAGTGGGTGAGACTGTGTCCGGGATGTTTGGGGGAAAGCAAGCAGGCTTGGTTGGTTTGAAATGTAGTGTACATGAAAGATTTAGTGGGAGCAAAAGACAGAGGTTTTCTAAAATCAAGAGTCTGGGCTAGATCCACCTCGAGTGGATAAGAATGGTGCCACATGCTTAGTTCACTTGGCAGCTTTAAAATGCAAATGTAGTCCTTTCCATCTGTCTCTGTTGTACCCTTCTTTTAGGGTTAAGACCTTCACTTGGGGCTAGGCCTCATGGTTGTGGTTTGCTGACAAATCCATCCTACTTCTTCCTCTTGCTGAGTTACCACCCTTAGTTCCCTCCTCCCTCTTCCTTTTCCCTCCGCTGCCATCACCACCACCATCCCCCACAAACATCTCTTCTGGTTTCTGGAAGAGTCAGGCCGTAAGGATATCCCTAAAGGTTTCAGTTCAAAACTACCCAGTCTTTGAAGCCTCATTGTAAGTTTTGCCAGTATCCTCCCCCAAAAGTCCTCTTTTTTCTTTTATCTTTTCTGTCTGACCTTAGATATTTGCTTTTCTAGAAGCTCCTGCAGCTTGCCATTGCACAGGAGAGCTTATTCTTTCTTCTTTATATCCAGTTCACTCTAAAGGGCCCCTTAAAGTTAGCCACAGAGCATGCCTTTCTTGCTTAAATACTATTCACCTTACCCCTTTCCAGCATCTCTTCCTGTTTTGTGACTTTTGGAACCACATATACAATTATCTTTAACAAATAAAACCACATGTTTATTACTGTGTGGATTTAGAATCCAGTGTAATGAAGTAATACAACAGAGAAATTAATGGCTCGGGGAAGCCTCATGCTGCCCAAGTTAAATCCCCTGATTAGCTTTCTGTGTCCCTCGGGTGTGGACATGTGTGTGCTTAAAACAATTTCTTATTCGGAGGAGTCCCCGTCACCTTTCCTTAAACAGCTCGAGCTTGCCCTGTGTCCATGGCTCTGTGTGGCACCTCTTCATCTCTTCACCTGTGTAATGAGGCCTGTTATGCTCAGTGCTCCCCACCGCCCGAGAAAAGGAAAGTGGATTTAGTGGTTGTAGTACATCTGCTCATGGCCAGCACCGTGCTTGTGCTTCAGCTCTGTTGCTCATTTATTTTTCACAACAGCGTGGGAAGCATATGTTATGATCCCCTTTACAGTAGAAATGGAGGCTCCACGATCTCTTCCTGCTGTAACTTGACATGACTCTATTATTTTTCTACCTTGGAACTCCCATTTGTACCTTAACAGCAAATCAGCAGATAATTTGCTGTCACTTCTGCCGAGAGGCTTATGGTGCTGCACCCCCACCACGCTGCAGTTGTGGGGGGCGGGGAGCCCACACTTGTTTGTCTCTTTGGAGAGGGAGGGTTGCCTGGTGTTTCCTTTAATGGTGCCTCCATCTCTGTAGTTATGCACGAGTCCCAAAACACTTGAACTCTTAGTTCCGTGAAAGAGCAAATCCAGCATTTATTGAACTAATATGTTGAACAAGACTCTTGTAGGTACTGTGGAGAAAGCAAAGATGAAAAGACAAAGGACCTTCCCTCAGGGAGTATATACTCGCAGAGGGGGGTAAGACAAGCTCACAGAGAGGTTTAACATGAGGCGCTATGCAGTGAGTGCTCTGAGCGGTACAACTGAAGAGCAGAGCTAGTGTGATCTTCTCACATTCCTTAAAGGTGCATGAACACGGGGATTGCTGGTTTAAATCCAGGACAATTAGAAGCCATCAGTCTGTGTGCCCTTTACCACCAGCCAGCCGGGGGCCGGGCACTGCCAGAGCACCGAGCAGGCAGTAGGCCACGGGTTTTTGCCTCATTGTGTAGAAGTTTTAGGGCTATACATGCCCCATGATGCTGCCTACAATCTCCCTGTCTGCCACTCCAGAAATAAAATGAAGATTTGTCTGCCTTCAGTTGTGTTATATGCACTTGATGTTTTACTTTGCAAATAAATAAGTACAACAGCATAACCAGCTTACATAGTTAGTTTACCAACTTGAACCCTCAAAGAAAACCACATCCTTTGTGCTTTGTGCTCCGTCAGCTTCAGCAGAATAAGTGGACGTCAGACATTGGCAGAGGGGTAAAACAATGACAGCCTGGGAGGGTTTACCCCTCAGAGCCATGACGAGTAATGGGCACACTTGTCATTTCTCTCATTTTCTCTTTAAACCCAGTAAATGAGTAAGGAGAGTCAACATTGACAGATTCAATAGGGAGTTGTGCAAGCTGCCCCAGAGTTCCCCTGGAAGATGTGGGGGGTGTGGGGGGCTGTGCCCATCTGTGCTTTTCTCCCTTGGGTGATAGGATGATCATCCCACCCTCTGTTTCGGAGCTTTACTTTGGCAGATACCCGAGCAGGCTGCTCTCAGAAGTCATTCTCCCCCCATTATATAAATATCTTTTGGTGAGTTTGGCAGGTTCTCTAGCTACTGAATGGCTGAAAGAGCACCTGAGGTTTGAACTGAGTCTCCTGTCCGTTTGTGCGGCAGTCGGTTGGTCTCTTTCTACTCTACCTGCCAGGAGGCCTCATCTACTGTGCCACAAAGGACGTCTCGGCAGTCAACGTTCTTACTAAAAACAACACTTCACTTGTAGAGTCCTTTACAGTTTATAAACTTGAAAGTTTATAAAGACTCTTTCACATGCATTATCTTTTTTAGCCCCCAAACAGCCTTTATTTTGTAGGTTAGGAGAGGTTAAATGAATTACCCAAGGACATACTGTGGTCACACACTCAGTTAATGATGGAGCTGGGTCATGACTACATTCTTCCCTTTATGCCTCCTCGCCTTCCATTCTACACTTGCCACGCACAACCTCCAGGCAAAGATGCCGGCCCTTCTGGGACTTTGACCTCCTGATGATACTGAAACTTGAGCAGACAGAGCACGGTTTTGCTACTCTTCTTTTTTATCTGGTTTTTAACTCATATTTTTCTCACGTTCTTCCCTGAAAATTAAACTTTCATTAATCCATTTGTTTACTTACATATGAAAAAATTGTCCTCGTCATTCTGAAGTAGGGCTCTGGATAAAATCAGTTTCCCTGTTTGTTTTTCTTGATTAGTTCAACATGTTCTTAACCTCTCAGAGCTAACATGTCTGCAATGAGGGTAAATAATAGTCTTTATCGAGCACTTACAGTATTCCAAGCTCTGTTAAGTACTTCACCTCCCTGTGGAGTAGGCCCTGTTGTCCAGATCAGCCGAGAACCAGAGAAGTGGGTGGCTTTCCTGAGCTCCCTCTCTTCAGGTGGTAGTGAAGCCAGGGTTCCAGCCCAAGCCTTTCTCACCCCAGAGCTTGTGCTCGTAACTGCTTTGCCCAACTCAGGGAAGTCAGGAGGGCTTGCCGCATCACTTGTCAAGTGATAGCTCGCTCTGTCTTGGAGGCACTCTCTAGTGTTCGGGTTTGGAGAAACCCATTCTCAGGAATAAAAGTGTGTGGGGGGAAACTTAACAAACAGCTCAGACAGACAGAAATAGTGAGGCCTACCGAAGAGGTGGGCAGTAACTAAATGCCAAAGACCAAGGTTGTGTCCATTTGTTAGTTTTGCCATTTCCTCATGTTTGATAATGATTCTTTAGGAACCTGTAAGTAGGAAAGCCCCCGGGTTTGTCTCTGGAGCAAGGAGGTGGGTGGGACTGATGGGATTTGTATCCAACTCCATAACCAGGCTTGGAGGGAAAAAGAAGCCCAAGGACTTGAGTGGTAGCTATCAAAGAATAGAAAATAGGCAGTAGTGATTACTTTGAAAAGAATAAGAAGCAACTCACTGCCTCTTGGCAAAGCAGAACAGGGCGTCAGGTCCTCATGCCACAGAGCCAGCATTGCACCACTTCCTACCGGTGGTTTTGCTTGGCCCTGGGGCCAGACTGTGAGCTGTGAGCTGTGAGCTGTGCCCACCGAGGAGAATTGGGCTGGGTGGGTAAGACGGGTGCACTAACCCCACAGAGCAAGCACTGATGGAGGCTTTCTTTTATCGTGGTCTCTGCTGGCTTTTAGTACTCAGTAGCAAAATAATTGGCCTCTGGTCGTTCCTTTGTTTTTGCTCAGAGAACTTGCAAAAGATTTCTCACTTACCATCCTCTTTGGTAGTTGGGAAGCTCCCCCGCCCTCTAATTTTTCATGTCTAGCAACGTGCATGTCAGATAGTTAACCCTCCCTTGCTGTCCTACCTCAGATCCTAAGTCCAGGCCTAATCCTGACTGTTAGAGGAGGGGCATGGCCATTGAAATGTGTAGAACTGAAACCCTTTACCCAGCACTCAAGCAGTACATGCAGCTTTCATTGTTCAAATAGATATTGGAATGGCACAGGTAACATTAAGGCTCTGTTGCCTGATAAGAATAAAAAAATAATAAATATAAAAACTTGTTCCTGACATGGGTCCGCTCATCAGGAGATAGGCCCAATAATTGCCAAGGTGCCTTTGAAAACCAGCCAAGCAAACATAACATCTGTTCAAGTCCCAGGCTCCTAAAGACTGGAGCCAAGCATGCTACCGGGAGACACCTATCATCTTGGGTGTGGCCCTGACATTCTTCATGACCATTCTTGGTCAAGAAGAAATACTCATTCCTTTTGAACTCCTCTTTCTCTCCAAAATCCAGTCCTGACTCTGATAGGATACTAACTCATATTGAGAGCATTTACTGAAATCAGTGAAAGGGGGTAGGACAATGATCCGGGACACTGAAGGCTTGCAGACCTGCACAAAATACTGTTGCCTTCAAGGGACTTACACTCTTAAGAGGAATGACTAAGACAGGTACACAATTGAACATGGCACCAGGGGTGATGTTTGCTCTAGGAGTCTAAGAAATAAAGTCTTCTGAAGTTTAAAGGAAGAAGGGAGCTTTTTCTGTTTGAGAGAAAGGCACAGTTTCATAAAGAAGGTAACATTTGAGATAAACTAAATGGATGAGCTGGTTTAAACTGACAGAATTGGGGAAGAAGAACCAGGCATTGCCAGGTAGAGGGAACAGTGGGAGCGAACGCAGAGACTAGTGACCAGATGGGGAGGAGGTGGATTGTCCTCTTTACCCAGAGCTGAGGCTGTGCAGAGGAGGTAGGTGGTCTCCAACCAGAGCTGAGGATGTGCAGAGGAGAGCATTGTGCGGTGCTAATGGGAAGGCAGACTGGGGCAGTATTGGGGAAAGGAAGTGTTTGGGCTACCCTATGAGACTTGTCTTTGTAGGGTAGTGGGGGTGGAGAGAGGATAGGACATGGTTGTAATCACACAGGCAAGAGGTAATAGGGCCTCGGCGGAAGCAGTGAGATTGGAAAGGGGCCTGAAGTGACCAACATTGCCGAGGTAGATTCTTTAGATTTCAAGCTGACATGGGATCAGGAATAAAGAATCAACAGTGACCCTGATAACCCCTGCTAGAAGATCAGGAAAACGCACCAAAATAAGGATGTCTGAAGGAGGAACTAGTTGTGAGTTTGGAATTGGACATATTAGGTGTGAGATGCTTAGATAGCCAGAGAGAGACATCTAGTAATGAGTTGGAATAATGGATCTGGTGCTTAAAAGAGCATTTCAGCCCTTCTTGAGGCATTGCGGCAGCCCTTTATACCAAGGCAATAGTTGAAGGCACGAAAAGTGACGATACTGTCGAAGTAAGTGGGGGGCGGGGGGTGACGGGAGCGGGGTAGAGAAGTCAAAGATAGAAAAGTCAAAATCCCTTAGGGATTTTTCTCCTAAGGGTATGGGTCCCCCATTAAGGGACTCCTATTTGCTGTAGGATCCTCTAAGCACCATCACCAGCTGGCCGAGGACTGGCAGTTGGCACACATGGTGGTCCTCACCACTGCTCATTGTCCCTTGCAAGACGTTTATTTGGTAGGAGCTTGCATTGCTGGGAGAAACCCTCGATCTCCTGACCCTCTTTTGCTCTATCTTTTCAGAGTCTGTCATAGGGAACTGCATGGATAGAAGTTCTCCAGGACAAGCAATGGAGCTGCCCGATCACAACGGGCTCGGGTACCCAGCACGCCACTCGGTCAGTGAGCACCACAGGCCCCGGGCCCTCCAGAGACACCACACGATCCAGAACAGCGACGATGCTTACGTATGTTGGTCCTCTGCTGCTGCTTGGCAGTGGGGCTCTGCGGTCCCAGCCGTGAAAACAGAACAGAGTCGTGGGGCTCAGCACCCCTCCTCTTCCCAGTCAGAGCCCAGCACCTCTGGGGACTGTGGGAGCACCTCTTTGACTCACCCTAACAGACCAGCCCTTAACTCCAGCAGAATCCCAGTAAATCCTCTAATCCAAATTTTAGACTGAGGAACCAAGAATAGTTGCCATCTGCTTCCCCTCATCTTGGTTATTAAACTTCTACCCAAACATTCTACACTCAAGCCCCAGCAAATGAGCAGGGGCCTCTCGGCTGGCTTTCTGGCAGGTACCCTGAGCCCAGTCAGCTAAAGGCGCCAGATGAGGCGGCAAAGCTTGGCTTTCCTAGGGCTCACCCCCAGCACTGCACGAATCGACAGCATCTAGCCCCATGTGGCTGTTCAAACTAAACTTCAACTGATTAAAATTAAATAAAATTTACAATGCAGTTCCTCATTCACACCAGTCCCTTTTCAGGTGCTCAGAAGCTACATGTGCTTAGTGGCTGCCATTTTGGACAGAGCAGATATAGAACATTTCCATCATTGCAGAGAGTTCTGTTGAAGTTCTAGTGGGGATGGGTCAGAAACCTGGTTTTAGAAGGTCAGATAGATGTAAGGGGATCTAACCATAGCTAAGATTCACTACCACCCCTACCCGCCACTTGTCTCACACACGCACACACACACACACACACATACGCACGCACACCTCCTCTGGGCAAAGGCTGAGGCACTTTCCCCACAGTCACCATTGCAGCACCCCCTTTGGATGGGATTGCAGAGAAGGGGAGCCTGGGTAGTACTGCTTGCGATTGGTGCCCTAGGCTGCCCTTTGCCTGAGGTTTTTTAGAAGGACCAGCTGCCTCTAGGGTCACCTGAGAGTGTCACATTGTCTGGTATCCTTACTTCTTTTCCTGATGGTTTTCTTCAGGTGCAGCTAGATAATTTGCCAGGAATGAGCCTCGTTGCTGGGAGAGCATTGAGTTCTGCCCGCATGTCAGATGCAGTTCTCAGTCAGTCCTCACTCATGGGGAGCCAGCAGTTTCAGGATGGGGAGAATGATGGTAAGAGGCTTTACACCATGGGGCACAGCAGAAAGGTTCCAGGGGTGGGGGGCTCCCTCCACCCCACCAGCGACTGCTTCCTTCTTCTGCATAGAGTTCATGGGGAGCCAGAGCCCCAGCATCCCCAGGGGGCCCTTCACCACTTCCCTTCCATAGCACCTGTGTGCCTAGAGGATGTTTGCCTTCTGGTTGAGCACGGATGGATCACAGTTCAGTTTCCAATGTGTTAAGATCCTTCTTTAATAAGTTCCTGCTTCTGGTTAGAGGGCATTGTGTCTTATTGGGAAATTTCTACCCCTTCTTAGAGCCAGTAGAGGGAGGGTGTCTAAGCAGATAAAACACAGGCCTTGGACTGGGCAGGTCTACAGTAAACATCAGCTCTGCCCTTTACAGGTTCTGCAGGCAAGGTGCTTACCCTTTCTGAGCCGCAAAGTCCTCATGTGTGCAGGGGCAGAAGCAGCAGGGCCTCTATCCTAGGCTGTGCTGAAAGGGTTAACTGGCTTGATGCCTGCAAGGTGCTTGGCCCAGAGCCTAGAACCCAGAGTGCCTAGTTATCGGCAGCTGCTAACAGTAAAATGAGTGTCTTTACCTCGCAGAGGTAAGTCTTTCTGAAGGAGCAGGTTCTCTATCTTCTTCCACACTACATTAGTTGATAGTTACTTAAGGATGGGAGAGCAGAAAGGAAGAGAGGAAGGAAGGAGCACTTAGAGGACAATACAGGCAGGATCCTGGCTGTATTTGGTCACTAAACAAATAGAGGCCCTGCTGTCAGCTGAGAATCCAGGGCTGGGAGGCAGGCCCCTGGGTGCTCAGGCAGGTTACCTCCTCTCCCCTTCCTCTCTCCCCTTTGCCCTGCTAGCTCCCTGCCAGTCTTACATGTTCCTTTCGGTCTTGCAGATTGTGGGCGGAGTCCAGAAGGTCATGAGCACGCAGGCCTGACTGACGGCAGCCAGCATCTAAACTCCTCTTGCTATCCATCTACGTGTATTACGGACATTCTGCTCAGCTACAAGCACCCCGAGGTCTCCTTCAGCATGGAACAGGCAGGCGTGTAACAAGAGACAGAGTGAGTGTTACCCTGGCCAGGCCCGTGCCAGCCCTTTGGCCCCATGCCAGCTCTGGATCCTGTCAGGAGATCCATTGCACATGTGGTGGCCAGGACGCTGAACTTGACCATGCCACGCTTCCCCACATGGCCTTGCCATCTCGTAGCTCTTTCATTAAGTACTGGGCTAGCCGTTCTTGGCGGAGAGGAGGGAGGTACAGAAGAAATGGTGGATGCAGTCCCTGGCTTTAATGATGGGGCCCAGGATGCCTGACCCACCTTGTGTGATGAGTGCCGTGGCCTCCGTGGGGGCTGCTGCTGCAGAGGACAGAGGTGGCGTCCAGCCAGGGTCCTAAGGAAAGGGAGTCCTTGAACTCAGTCCTAGAGGATGAAACTGGGCAAGACCCCGTGTCCAGCCACATTTCTCTTGGCTGTGCAGACACAAGAGGCAAACATTCCAGAGACAGGCCTGTCATAGGAAATGGGTCAGTGGACACAGTAGCTACCACTGGGTGGCTTTGAAAAATCTTTGTCAGATGGATGTTAAGCCATCTGGCAAATCTATAACAGAGCCTCTTAAATACCCCAGGTAAAAGGGAACCAGTTGAATTTTTAAAAACATTTTCAACAGAATAGTTGCATGTCTTTCTTTTCAAACTAATTCTCCTCTTTGTCTGCTCCTTTGCAGGTTTTGTGAACAACTTGGGAATAAAAAGGTTCTTTTTAAACCAACAGTATCTAGCAGCATTGCGCCAAATTGCCATTGTGTTTCTCTCCACCCAGAAAATCGTGGCTCCTTTCCTCACGTTTGGTTCATCCGTGTGCTGTTCTTTTGGGTTCCGAGGGGGTTTGCCATGTTTGCTTGTATGACCAAGTCACCAAGAAAATAAACAGGAAATCCATGTTCTCCACCTTTTGTGAAGGTGTATTTGGTGTATCTGGGTTGATTTTTAAAAAATTTTTAAGCGTTCTGCTTTTTTGTATGTTTTCTTTTGGAAGTGTTCTTTCTCTCTCTCTTTTTTTTTTTTTTTTTGTGGTGACAGGAGAGCAAAGCAGAGGCCAGAGGACTAAGAGCCACCCCCTCCCCAGTCTTCCCCACAGATCCCGGAGCCGCGGCGGCTGGGGAAGGGAGAAGGGGAGGGGTAGGGGCCTTCGACTCTTGGAGAACCAAAAATCAGAGGAGCACCAGCCCCAAGCCTGGAACCTGGGGAGGCCTTTACTGCCAAGATCCGCTGCAAAACATGTCTGGTCCAGCCAAGAGCACAGCAAAGCCTCCGCGTAGAGGCCACCTGGAATGTCTCCATTGGGCCCCTCTCTGCTGAAGAGCTTGGCTCCCCTCCTCTAACCTGAGAAGTCGGTTGTCTTTTACCACCCCGCTGGCTCTACCCAGGCACTGAACCCCAGTGGTGGTGCACTTTGCTTTTTGTGTCATATTTCAGTCTCATTTTATATTGTGCTGTAAGAAGGACTGTTTCTCCTTTTACATATGAATATATATATGCTTTTCCCCTTCAGCCTTTTTGTCGCAGGCAAGAAGAATAGAAGGTTGCCTTGGGTCCCGCTTCTCTCCTAACCTCCTGCTCATCCCTGGGCATCCTCAGCCCCTATTTTAATTCATGATCATGTAGGAATTGTTTTGGGTAAATGTTGATATTGTTATTATTATTATTATTATTAATAAAAACAAAGGAATTTTTGTTTAAAAGAGAAATGTTTAACAAGATTCTGTTCTACCTGAATTGTGACTTGCACCTTTTGTTCAAAGTGTTTTATTTAGGCATTGTAACTGTGGCCAGTTCTCACTTGTGCCAGTGCCAGATGTCGTGGTCCTCTCCTGTTGAAGCAGTGCACACAGGATAGCTGCCGTTTGTCATTAGCTTTCTTTTTCTTCGCTGTTAGAAACCAAAGTCGTCTCTGCTGGCTAGGGGCTGAGAGAGGATCTGGGTTTAACTCCTTCTGACCTTCCAAACCAGAAAGAGATGTAAAATCTTCTGACTCTTGATCCTTTTCTCTGAGAAAGGAGAGTAAAAGGACCCTAGGCCCCTCCTAGCCTTTCGTACTGAATTTGCACAGAGGAAAGCAGGTGCCCAGCATGGCCGCCCTGAGGTGGCCGGCAGCATCCCCCCATGCCGACTGCCCGACTCCACTGATACTGGCAGCTTAGTTCCTGGACTCAGTATCCCTCGAGTGGATTTCTACAGCGCAAGGGCCTTTCTCAGGATCTGTCCCATATTTTCATGGTCCCCAATCCCGAGCCCCCCACACACACACACTTGGTGGGACCACCAGCTGCTCACCAGAAGGGGGCTACCAGGAAAACCCTGAGAACTTCTGTTTGGGCTCGTTCCAACCCTGATGCCCCTCTCACTCACCCCACCCCACCCCACACACGCTCAGCCTGTTCTGTTTACATGATACTGTATTTTTGGAAGAGCTGATTGCGACCCTCCAGCAACCACCCAGACGAAAGCCAGTGAGCCTATTACCTGTGCCATCTTGCGACTACATTTTTTAAAAGAAATCATTGCTTTGTATTGTAGTAACCAATATGCGCAGTATATGTCGAATGTATATGAATATACTTTCCTAATTCTGTTATTTTAAAATGTCAGAAGTATTTTTTTCTTTCTCATTTATGTTGAACTAAAAAAGGATTAAAAAAACCCTCCAGACCCAAGTTGCAGTAAGACCTTTAGTCCTTTTTTTGTGGAGCACTTACAACTCAGTAACTTAGTTGGACAGGAGGGCACTGTGAAAATAAGATACTGACTGTGGTCTTAGGTTGATACATTATTTGTGCATCCAGGTGGGTAGAAGTTAGAAACACTGAAGGCTGAAGAGGTCTGCAGTGGAGTTTGAGTGATTCGTTATCTCACCCCGCCTTGTGAAACTCGCGTTCTCTCAAAGCTTGAACTCGGCTTCACACCATCTCTGGGCAGCCACCTTAGACTCTGCCCCTTCACAAGGGAGAATTGAGTTTGCTGCGCTTGATGGAAAACAGGTTCCTTGATAGAATACTTTTGAAGGCATAGAGAGAGGGGGATACTCGGAGTGGTCCCAGGCTAGGACCTTTATGAGGTAACCCCAATCAGTCTGCTGATAGGATGGTCAGATAAGTGTTGGGATAAAAAGGAGACTTTTTCCTATTGTTTCCCCTTTTTCCACAGCTGGACTCTGAAAGGGCAGAATTTCCTGCAGGGGCCCAGCCATGGCTAAGGGGTAGCAGATTGAAGGACCTCTATGAAGAAACCTTACTGAAGCTGGAAGTATTGACTGAGTTTGAAGAAAGAAGAGTAAGAAAGGGGGACATGCATCAGCCTTCCAGTCTTCAGTGGACTAGGAAGTAGCCATGGGAGCTTTAGAATGGGAAAGGCCTTTCTTAAGGGTCTCAAGAAAGGATTCTAGAGATCCTTTGAGCCCGTACACACTCTCATTTAAGATTGGGTGAGTCTCTCTGGAGCCACAGTGATGTACCCAAATGCCTTCTAACAACCTTTTGCAATAGGTGCCATCCCGTCCTGCAGTCAGCCAGGGTGCCTTTGGGCTAGAACTAGAAAGAGCTTGGGGAGGAAACCGGGCTCTCTTCTGGATCTATAGAGATGAGTGAGCATCTTCCTCACCCAACCCGAACTACAAGGATCAAGAATTCAGAGGGCTGGTGTGTCCCCCAAGGAGCCAGACCCCTGTTGGCGCTACTTGCAGATGAGCTCTGCTTTCACTTTGGTCTCCTGAGCAGGAGGACAGGAGAGAATTGGGCAGCAGATTGGTTACAGTGCCACCCTAGGGGCTAACCTGGGGTCCTTTCCCCAAAAGCTGCAACAAAATTGCCAAATAGGAAAACTGGGTGAGGGGAGAGGTGTCTCCTGCCTGCCCTGCTCAGCCAGAACCTCTCCCCCACCCCACCCCCAAGCAGGCAGTCCCAGCCTGCACCAGGCGCTCTTGGGGAAGACAGAGCAGAGAGTGCGTCCGGGCCGCCAGACGCCCTTCCCAAGGCCTGTGCCTGCATCTGGGCCTTTCTGCTGGAGGCCCACGGGCAACCACCCAGCAGCTAGAAGCCAGGCCCCCCGAGTCCTAGTCGTGCCAACACCAATACTAATAGCTGTGGGACACAAGCGAGTCACTCAGCAGCCTTGAGCTGCGCTTTTCTCACCAGCAAAACCACCGCAATACCTGCTCTGGCAGCCTGACAGGGACACAGTAAGTTACCTCTGAAAGTGCTTTGGCCACTAAAGAACTGTGCAAATGTTGGATATTAGCTTTAGTTACAATAATCATTTAGTAACAGACCAAAGAGAAGGGCAAAGCAGTGGCTAAACAGCCAACTGTTACCTTCTGAGATTTTCCCAATCTGGGATGCGCTCTAACCCCCAAAAGGAAGGAAGCTCTCTTGGGCTGAGGCAGCTGTGAGCTGCCCCAGTAGGCACCAGCCTCCTTCCCACTCAAGACAGGTAGAAAAAGCTTAAATGGCCAAGAGGTGGCCAGGCTGCTCGCCTCCCTTTGCATGGTCCCACAGACCTCTGGGGCTGGGTTGGTCCTGGAAAAGAGGCCCTACATCTCAGCAACTGCAAGCCAGGGCACGCAGAGAAATGTGGGACTTCCCAGCTTCTGCTGCCAGAACAGAAGCCGAGGTCTAGGACCAGCACAAAGATGCAGGTGTGTTCGTGGGACCAAGGGGACCGAATGCCAGAAACTGGGATTCTGGGATATAGAGTCGCTACTGTGTGCTAAGTGCTAGGTACCCTCCTGACAGTTTTGCGTACACGATGTATTCATTTCCTATCACTTGCGTAACAGATTGCCGCAGACTTAGTGACTTAGAACAATACAAATTTATTATCTTACAGTGCTGGAGGTCAGAAGCCCAAATGCATCTCACCAGGCTAAAATCAAGGTGGCAATAGGACTGTTCTTTTCAGTGCCCTGGGGGAGAATCCTCGCCTTTTCCAGCTTCTACAGGCTGCTTGCATACCTTGGCTCATGGCCCCCTTCCAGCAACCACATCACTATGACCTCTGCTTCCATTGACACATTGCCTCCCCCTTAAAGGACTCCTGTGATTACACTGGGCCCACCTGGATAACCCAGGATACTCTCCATCTCAAGGTCCCTGACTTAATCACACCTGCAGACCTGCTGTTGCCATGTAAGGTAACATGTTCACAGGTTCCAAGGATTAGGACCAGGGCATCCTTGGGGTGGGTGGGGCATATTCTGCCTACACATATGTAATCCCTTATAACCCTAGAGAGGCACATTCTATCATTATCTTCATTTAACAGATAAGAAACAGGTACTGGGAGTTTATGTAACCTGCCCAAGGTCTTACAACTAACAAGTGACTAAGTGACAAAGCTGAGACTCAAACCTAAGGTCATCTGGCTCCAAAGCTGCCTGTTTTGATGTGAACAGCATCAGACCAGCTAGACTCCACGAGAGACCTCGGGGCCAGCCTCTCCAGGATCCAGCGCACACAGGCACCAGGCTGGGTCTTAGCGTGCTAGAAAGTTCCTGAGTAGATGGCACATGGCACATTCCTGCCCTGGGGCCCAAGTCCAGAGGCCTTGGGTTCTAGATCCAGCCCTACCTCAAACTCCCTGAGAGACTTTGGGCAAATTCCTTCGCTCTCTTCAATATCTTCATCCATAAATGGTGTGGCTGGGGAGTGGCTGAAGCAGTTGATCTCAAAGTTCCTCTCAGCTTGGGCATTCACGTGTTCTATGATTGAGGTCCTGTCAGCAGGCCAGTGTTGAGGTCCTGGGCCTTCCAGGAGAAACCTTACAAAATGGTGGGGCAAACACCAACGTACACACAGCGCTTTCCATCGGCAGGATCTCACGCAGTCCTCTCACAGCCTTGGAAACTGGGTATTCTTGTCCCATTTTACCAATAGGAAGCTGAGACTCAGAGAGAGCACAGCTGGCAAGATCCTCCAGCAAGTTGGAGGCAAAATGAAATGGCCTACCTCCTAGCCTAGGGTCTTTCCCCCACACCCAAGAGCCAGTATCCATTCTCAACTGTGTGTACGCAAATAAAAATATGGACACTGCCCAGAGGTTTCCATTAAGATACATGCATTCAATTTAAGTAACTGTCCTTTATTGTGAGATTATGCCCTTTTTTTAGTGTTATGAAGCCTTTTCTTTCTTGAAGAGATGGTCTTCTGATGGTAAGATAGGGTTTTTTTTTTTGGGGGGGGGGCGGGATTAGTATCATTACAGGAATTAAAAGTTATCAACTCCATGTTGGTCTCTAGAGTTTGTTCTGAAATGTTTGCCGTCTCTGAAATCTCAAGGTCTGGGAACCACTGAGCCAGTCCAAGTCCCTCTCCCCGCTCACCAGGCAGCTCCTGGGGCCACATGTTCATTCCCCCAGGGGTACAGATTTTGGGGGGGTTGCGGATGGGGGGTGCAGGGGCTCTTGGACTAGGGATAAGACAGTGTCTGGGGAAGGAATGTCTGCCGCCGTTGCAGGGAGGGGCAAGGGGCAGCGGGTGCAGTAAGACAATCTCCTCTGAACAAGGAAGGGCAGGGAGGATGGGGGAGGTGAGGGTTGGGTGGAGGAGAGGAGGAATCCCAGCCAGCTCAGTCTGTCTTCCCCTCCTCCTCTCCCCCACTGCACTGGCACAATAGACAATTGTGCACTACCCCCTCACTGATCCTGACCCCCATGGAGGGGAGGGGGGTGGGTGCAGCCAACCCCAAGCCTGGGCACCTACAGGCCCGCACACACACCCCACCTCACCCCCTTTCGAATCCTTGATCCCTGGCCCTGCAGCCCCCGCAGCTTCCTGTTTGCCCATTCTATTTGCCCAGCCCAGGGGACAGAGCTGATCCTTGAACTCTAAGTTCCACATGGCCAGGACCTGTGCACAGCCACACATCTTATTAGCCTCCCGGCCCAGCCCCTGCCTGGGGACATAAATAGGTCCATGAAGAGACCTGGCCGCTCAGAGGCTGCTGAAGGGCATCAGGTAAGTTCTGCTGCCCCCTCCAAAGGACCCTGGCTTCCCTGGCTCTAGGCATTTGCAGTTCAGGTGCTGGGACTCTGGCTCCAGATTCTGCCCACGCTGGGGCTCTGGGGACTCTGAGCCTTCCCCCACTTCTCGCCCCTCTTCTCCTGGCTGCAATGAGTTGGGGAGTCCAGGGCTCTCTCAGATGAGAGGCTGGCCCCTACTCAGTCAGACCCCTCTTCTCCTACAGGCCACCCACGTCCCTTCAGGATGAGAGCTGTGGTGCTGACCTTGACTGTACTCTTCCTGACAGGTAGGTGACCCCAAGCTAGGGGATCCTTCAACCATAGGGTGGGGGAAGGGCTGCTCCCTCAGCCCCTCTGCTACCTGGGCACAGCCCCTGCACGGCCCATCCCAGCTCCCTGGCCTCCAAACCTGGCATCGCAGCTCAGACCCTGTCCCACATGCAGGCCTGAGCCAGGTCTCCCGTCTCACCCGCAGGGAGCCAGGCTCGGCATTTCTGGCAGCAAGATGAGCCTCAGGAGCCTTGGGATCGAGTGAAGGATTTTCTGATCATCTACTTGGATGCTGTCAAGGACAGCAGCAAAGACTACGTGACCCAGCTTGAAAGCTCCACCTTGGGGAAACAGCTGAAGTAAGGACCGAGCCCCCGGGGTGGGCCTGAGGGTGGCAGAGAGCCTGGAGGAAGATGGTGGCGCTGTTTGATGAGCTGGGCCCCTGGAAAGCCTGGATGAAGGAGCAGGAGTGGGATGCCCAGGCCTGGTCACAAACCATCCAGCAGGAAGGGACAGAACAAGTTGCTGCATCCTGCTTGCAAATCACCAAGCCCCTTGCATTCTGAACTACCTCCTCTGCTCCGCCCAGTGGCGCTGCAGGGAGAGGAGGCTTGAAATTACAGAGGTGTGGTTCTTACAAGGCCAGGACGGGACTCCAGTCCCAGCTGTGTCTTGCCAGCTGAGTTACCTTGGATGGGTCTCTGCACCTCTCTGTGCCTCAGTCCATCTGAATAATGGGACATGGGGAGGGGGAAGGGGAACTGGGGAAGGTGGGAAAAGCTAAGTGGAAAGCCTGCCCGCCCCCCGCCCCGCCACTGACCAGGTCTCGGCACAGGTAAGCTGGGGCGCTGGTCCAGGGTCCCTGGGCGGCCACCCCTCAGCCCCTCTCTCCCTTTTCAGTCTGAAGCTCCTGGACAACTGGGACACGTTGAGCAGCAGCGTCACCAAGCTGCGTGAGCAGCTGGGCCCCTTGACCCAGCAGTTCTGGGATAACCTGGAAAAGGAGACGGCGGGGCTGAGGCAGGTGATGAACAAGGACGTGGAGGAGATAAAGCAGAAGGTGCAGCCCTACCTGGAAGAGTTCCAGGCCAAGTGGCAGCAGACGGTGGAGCGCTACCGCGAGAAGGTGGTGCCCCTGAGCCAGGAGTTCCGCGAAGGCGCGCAGCAGAAGCTGCAGGTGCTGCAGGAGAAGATGAGCGACCTGGGCCAGGAGGTGCGCGACAACGCACGCTCCTACGTGGACTCCCTGCGCACACAGCTGAGCCCCTACAGCGAGGAGCTGCGCCAGCGGGTGCTAGCCCGGCTCTCGGCGCTCAAGGAGGGCACCGGTAGCTTCGCCGAGTACCAGGCCAAGGCCTCGGAGCAGCTGAAGGAGCTTTCCGAGAAGGCCAGGCCCGCCTTCGAGGACTTCCATCAGGGCCTAGCGCCCGTGTTGGAGAGCTTCAAGGCCAGCTTTCTGACCGCGCTGGAGGAGGCCACCAAGAAACTGAACGCCAGCTGAGGGGCCCGCCGCCACTGGGGCTCCCTCCTGGCCTTGGGGCGGAGTGCCGGACCCTAGGGTGGCCCTCTCCTTGGCTTCCCCTTTCCATCTCTCAATTTCTTAGAATAAACATTTCCAAATTGGGAAGCAGCTTCTTTGCCTGACATACTGAGTGCTGGAAGGGACATCTGGCGGAGCCTGTCGGGGGGCTTTGGCCAGGGGCAGGGATTTGTTGATTTGCCAGTGGGAGCCCATCAACCCTAAGCCCAGGTGTAGCCTCTTAAAGGGCCTTAAAGTTGCAGGACCTGCTGGCACCTGATGGGTTGGGAATGTGGTAGTAGAGTCCCATTCCTAACGTCGTGGCCCAAATAACAAATAATAGAGGACCAGACAAAACAACAGGTAATCCAATGCCAAGTGTCCCAATAATTAGGTCCTGCAGCCCTTTCTGAGGAGGGTCAGGGACCCACATTAGCTTTGCTGGGAGAAGTGGGTCCCCTGTCTCCAGAGGGCAGATGGCAGGAGCCTCTTCCAGGCCCTGGCTCTGAGGGGTGTGGCATGGGCCCCAAGGAACCCTTGGGCCTGGAAGGCTTTGGGCAGGTCCAAATGAAGAGCTTGGGGCCTGCTCCTTCCTCCTTTATTAATTCAACAAACATTTAAACAAATGCTTCCCTCTGCTTGTTCACAAGGGCAGCATCCACTCGTGGCGCTTCCACCCGACCAGAAAAAGCCACTCAGGCTCAGCTGTGGAAGCCACCCACCCATGGGGCTCCAAGCCCTGCTACCCCTTCTTTCTGCTAGCTCTGGCCTGAGTCAAACATAATCACCACCTTTTGCAGGTAATTAGCACATTTTTCTTTCCAAGATGCTTTCATAACCATCAGTTCACTGCATCCTTCCCAGAATCCTGGGGTAGGTTGCCATTAAATCCATTTTACAGATGAGGAAGCTGAAGCTTGGAGATGTGAAGTTACTCTCTGGGGTTGATGAGCAGGGTGGGCTAGCTGGCCCAGGCATCCACAATTACTATATATATTTTAAAAATGAAGTCTGGGGCCAGGCACTCAAGTTCCTGTGGGTGTGCACACATGTGCATATTCTCACATCTACATCCCTCTGCACACGTATGTCCCTGTGTGCCAGCTTTGGCTTCACAGGGCCGGACAGTGCATTCTTGGAACTTTCCTGACCCTCTCCCCACAGGGCCTTTTGCCTCCTTGGGAAGGCCACTGGATAATCTGTCCTTCCTCCATCTCCACGTATCTGAACAACCTCCCAGATAATGGGATGCATATTTTTTAGTTCCTAACCATCCAGAACTACGACAATGGTTGTCAAGCCCAGATTTGGGTGGGGTGGTTTTCCCGATGTGGGGTGCTGAGCTCCTTGTTTCCAGCTGGGCTGGAAGACAGCTCAGACAGGGCCCAGGTGGGGCTGGCTGTGCTGCGGCCAGTAGAGGAGCCCTCCTCCCCGACCCCCACCGCTGATGCAAGAGTAACAAAGCTTCCTTCTGCACAAGCTGAGCAGAACACGGGCAGCTGACCTGGCTTTGAGGCCTGCCCTGGCCACTCGTTGGCTCTGTGATGCTGGGCAAGTACCTTTACCTCTCTAGGTCTCAGTTTCTTTACCTGAAGAGTGGGGGTCCTGCTTAAATAGCCTGTGGTTCTGGAACACTTTGAAATGAACATTTGTTGGCTGGGGAGACACAAAGCCTCTGTCGGGGTGACCTTGTGTTCCTGCTTGGTTCCTAGGGCCCTGCCCCCACCCACCAATCTCAGTCCCAAGGGAACGTCACCTCCGCCTATAACAACACTGGCCACCCTTTACCAAGAACCTTTGATGTGCCAGGTGCTGTGCCAGGCACTCCAAACACCGTCCCAGTACATTCTCACCACAAGCCTGCAACCGATGGGCTGTTACTGTGCCCACTCTACAGATAGGAAGCTGAGGCTGATATTAGGCGGTGGAGCCAAGGCTAGAGCCTTGTTGTATCTTATGCCAGCTGCTGCCCCATCCTGCCTCCTTTCCCTCGAGTGTGGTTGAGAGGGGCCTGGGAAGTGCAAGGCAGCCCCACGGTTTTGGTGAACACACCCAGTCGCAATTCTGACGATGACTTCAAAGTGCCAGCCCAGTTCCTGGCAGAGAGGGCACACTTGAGTTGTGTTGTTCAGCCCTGAGCAGTTTACCAAAATATTTTCAAAGCTATTTTCCTATTTGGTCTCCACACACACATGTCAAGGCAGGCAGAGTAGACAGGGTTATTTCTACCTTTCACCCGGCTCCTAAGAGGACACTGGAACCCAGGCCTGCCTGCATTGGAGCCAGCCCCTGCCCAGGCCCACACCCAAGCACACATGGCACACATGGGCTTCCCGGCACATGGCAGTTCTCATCTAGCTTTATTGGGAGGACAGCATGCCCTGGGGGTGAGCCAGGTCTGGGGTGGGGTGGCAGGGGCGCCGAGAATGCTGTCCCTTTCCAGCGACCTGCCAGGGCACTCTGGAGGCTGGAGGACCCAGGAAGCCCATGGGATGGATGGGCAGGTGGTCTGGGGTGTCGAGGTCTCATTAGGTCTCAGAGGCTGGAGTCGGACTGGCCTCCGGGGATGGATCCCAGAAGATGGAGAACTTGCTCTTAATCGTGCCCCAGTAGTCTTGCAGAGAGGTGAGGCCACTGTTCATCCAGTCGCTGGGGACAAGACGAGTGAGCAGAAGCAGTCAGGTAGCAGCAGCTGTGGGGCCACCACTCACACCCCCTGCTGCCTCTCCCCACCTACCGCTGCCAGCCCTGGCAGAAAAGATACTGAAAGTGGCAAAGGGACAGAGGCCGGGTTGGCCCCTGTGCCCCAGGGGCTGAGGCAAGCTGGAGTGGGAGACGTAAGGTCAGGGCTGTGAGCTGAGCCCTATGGGAACGGCTCTGCTCTCGCATTTGGACAGACCACTGAGTGACTGGGGCAGGTCACTTAACCTCTGGGAGCCTTCGTTTTCTCATCTGCAAAATGGGAAAATAATTCCTACTCCACAGCCGCTTCTGAGGATTAAGAATGCTTGCGAACACCCCAGCAGGGTAAATGGCAGCAGAGCAGAGGTGGGGAGTGGAGGGGCCTGGTGGCCAGAGGTGTGGGCGGAAGGGCAGACTTCTGCAGGGCAGGTGGGAACGGGGAAGGGAGGGCGGCGGGCGTACCTGGCGTGCTGGGCCACCTGGGACTCCTGCGCTCTGGTCAGCGCCTCCTGGGCGGTCTTGGAAGCATGCTGCACGTAGCCCTGCATCAAGCCCAGAAGGGAGTCGTCCTCCTCCACTTCCGCCCCTGTGGGGAGAGCAGGGTTGAGCGGGCAGCTCGGCCTCGGGGCCACCCTTCAGGGCCCGGAGTTCCCAGGCCGCCTCCCGAAGGCCCTGCCCCCAGCCCAGACCCCCCAGCATGCTTACGGGCAGAGGCCAGGAGCACCAGGAGGGCAGCAAGGACGAGCACCCGGGGCCGCATGGCACCTGTGTTCCTGCAGGGGAGCAGCCTGTGAGGGTCACCCTGAGTCCCCCCCACACTTCCAGGGCCCTCCCTGAGGAAATGGTGGACCCTGAGCTGGGGCCAGCCTGGAGGAGAAGGGGGCTGCTCCCACGCTGTTATGGGGAAGCCAAGAGCCCTCAGGCCAGGCCCAGAGGGGTGCCTGGGAATCAGGACCCTGGATTCTGGCCTGGGCTCTGCTGCTAATGTGCTGTGTGACTGTGGGTAGGTTGCTCTCCCTCTCCAGGTCTTGGTTTTCCTGTCTGGGGTAAAACTGGGGTGTCTAAGGCTTCTTCCAGCCCTAAACCTTGAGAGTTAGGGGGAAGTATGCAGACCGGGGGCCAGCCAGCTCCGGGTTCCAGGCCCAGCTCTGCCCCCATGTCTATTTGGCCATGGGCAAGAGTCCTCCCCTCCCGGGGCCTCGTTTCCCCCCAGTATTCAAGCAGTTGGGGGCACTCAGCAAGCCCTAAGGCCTCTTTGGTTCTAGCAAGCTCTTCTCCAGGCTCTGCTGGCTCAGGGACCCTCCTCTGCCCCTCCCCTCCTGCTCTCCTCCCCAGGGGCATTACCTGGAGCAGCTGCTTCTTGGGATGGACTGAGCAGGCAGACAAGAGGCTTCTGACCTGTCTTATATTGTCCCCAGGGCAGCGGGCACCGAGGGCTCAGTGAGCTGGGCAAAGGTCGCCTGCTGACCAGTCCAGACCAGGGCCCGAAGAGGTGGCCAGAGGCAGCCAGGCCTGCTGGGAGAGTTGGGAAATCAATAGGAGGCTGTGAGAGCCCACGCTGCAGCTGAGATGGGCTCAGGAACTGGGCGTGTCAGGGCCTGGGGGTGGTCCCCATCATTCCTAGCAGGGTGCTTCCCACGGAGAGGTTAGTGGGATGGGAGAGGGACTGAGGGGACAAGCCAGGGGCCCCAGGCCCACCTCAGCTCCTCATGTAGCAGTTTTCAGGTCCCTCCCTCCCCCTCCCTCCATCTTACCCAACCCCACCCCCAGCCCTGAAAACAACCTGGACAGGGATTTGGGGCCATGGGCTTCTGGAACAACTGTCCCCCTCTCGGTGGGTTTGGGTGAATGGTGTCTAGAGAGTGAAGTCACAGAAGACCAAAGAGGAGAGGCTTGTGTGGGGTGGGGGTGACAGTTGAGTTCACACAGCCCCTCACCCGGACCCCACACCTCCATCTCTGGCTCACTCCCAGGTACTGCTCACCCAGAAGCTGCCCCCAGCTGAGCCCAGCAGCAGGGGTTGATGGGAGAAGGGCAAAGCCCACCATGAGGGAAGCCTTTGTCCCTCCTGCCTCCCCTCCTCCTCACCTTGCCCTTTGGACCCATTGATAACATTCCCTGGGGCAGGAGTCAGGCTCATGGCTGGGACCCACCCCCAAAGCCTGGCTGCTGGGATGGATTCCTGGAGCTGAAGACCTCTCAGCCTCGGGACTCAGCTTCCTCAGCTTGGAAATAGCAACTCCCATGGCCCCCTGTCCGGTGGGTGCCAGGAAGGAGCTACAGTTGTGGGGAGGGCGGGGAGAGAGCTGAGAGCAGACTGGACTTCCAGGAGAGGCCTCGGGCCCTTCTCATGGGGCGAAGTGTCCCCTGGGCACTGTAGCCTGGATGGCAGTATCGGGGAGCTTTGTCTTCTGGATGCTGGGACTTCGGAGCCAGGAAGTCCCAGGTTTCAATGATGTTGTCATGCTCCAGAGCATCTCAGAGACTCGCTTTTCTCCTCGGTAAAATGGAGATAGAATACTGATCTTCCAGATCTGTGGTAAGAAGTAAATGAGAGGATGTGTGCATGGCAGCTAGCCCATGGAAGGATCTCTTTCTCTGCCTCCCCAGCACCATGCTTCTCCCCAGACAGCACTGTCTGGAGGAAGGAAAGAGGGCTTTTGGCAGGCAGCCATTCTCAAGAAGTAACTAACCCCACGGTGCAAAATCAGAGGCCTGAGAATGATCACGGCCTTACCCTCAGAAATTTTTATCCATAGCTGAGATTTGAAATTCCTCTATTAGAGATTCATTTCTTTGGCTTAAGACTTTGCTATTAAAATGCAAGTAATCAGAATCCTGTGAAGTAGACATTATTTTCCCCATTTTATAGGTGAAGCCTGAGGCTAAAAGGGGAAGAGACCTCCCGAACAACACACAGGCCATCAGTGGGAGAGCTGGGAACCAGAATCTAGGTCTTGAAACACTCAGGCTGGTACCAAATGGCCTGGGAAACGAGACCCTCAAAGACCCATCGGTCCCTCACACCTCAGAGTAAATCCATTTCAGATCTCTTCCTGAGAGCAGACTTTGCTGATGTGGTGGGGAGGGAAGGAAGGTGATTAGGAGGTCCCTGACAGGTTTTGATCCCTGCTGGGTGGGCAGGAGGGGGTGGGTGGCTGTAAGGCACTGGAGAACAATGCATGAGGCCTGTCTATGGTACAGACGGGACTGCGGCTCAGCGAGGCGGGGTGGCTTGCCCACGGTCACACAGGCCCTGCGTGCCCCCGTCGTGGACTCCTCCGACTCACGGGGACAGGTCCTGCTGGCAGTGCTGACACTGAGACCAGCTGGCAGGCAGGCTGCTCTTTCCATCGTCAGCTCCTACCCTCTAAGACCGGGCACAGCGTCTCGTTCTCTCTCTTCCAATCACAAATCCATCTACAGAGAGACATGAGATACATGGCCAGACCTTTAGAAATAAATACGCTTGCTAACAGCACGGTCTCCCCAACCGCTGGGAGGCAGCGCACACTCCCAGGCCTTGTGCTAAGCCCTTAGTGCTGGCCTGTAGTTTGCTGCTTACAGACAGTTAAAATATTTGCAACACTTAATGTGAATCCGTACACAACCAGGCGCTCGTACATACTCAGACGCAGACATGCCCAGAATTGTACATCCAGGGCACGAGAGAGATGCACCTCTGTACCTGCCACATGCTGGCAGCACTTGCTGTCTAGACTGTGAGTCCAAGAGGCCAAACAACAGCTGAGGAGTCCTCTGTGACTCACTCCCCACCTCATCTCAGCTCCAGGTGGCAGGGCCGGGGGACTGCACACAGATGCTGTGCGCCCCTCCCCAGGCAGGTTGGCGCCCATTCCGGGAGCAGGAGCAGGACCAATGGGTCACTGTTGCAGGGAGGCGAACCTTTCAGAGGCCAAGCGTGGCCTACCTCTTAGTGAGCGCCATCTAATCCATGGGCTGGCTCACTGACTCCCCACAGCCAGGAAGCAGTGGCTATGATCGCGCCGGAAGTTCAAGAGATTTCCCCAAGGCCACACAGATGGCAAGTGGTGGAGCCCAGATGCAAACCCAAGGGGTCGGATTCCAAAATCTGAACACCTACTGAGAGATGGCACGGCTGCTCTGGGAAGGCGTGAGCTCCCTGATGCCAGAGTGGACGGAGGGTAGCCTGGGAACCACCCATGGGGACCCTGCAGAAGACGTGCAAGCAGCAGGATGCCGTTTAGCTCTCTTCAGTCCCACAAGACATCACGCCACTTCCGGGACATGGACTAGGGATGGCACAGTAAATCAGGTTAGCGCTTCATTGTATGAGTGAGTGCAGCCCACCCGCACGTCCAGCACCTCACTCAGGGAGAAGCCAACAATGCAGCATGACAAACTGTCTTCCATGGGCCACGGAAGGCGGTGCGGTCCGGCAGAGGGACCCCAGCTGACCACAGTTCTCCGTCTTGTCCGTGGACGTCTTCCTGTGATTCTCGCGAACCTCACGTCTGACAGAAGACCTCCTGGGCACCAGCACCCGCTCCCCCATCCCCGGAGGAGAGGCCTCAGGCCCTGCGACTCTGCTCAAGTCCACAGCTCCTGCCCAGGGAGGGTGGCTTGGGGGCGGGGGGAGGAGGGCAAGCCCACCGGGAAGCCTTCAACCAGAGAGTTCACTGGGTGTCAGCTCTCTTCTCCTTTCCTCCACCCCCTGCTTTGACCCAAATCAGAAAAACCGTATTATTGACAACAATAGCAACAAATATTTTTAGGGCTTACTCTGTGCCGGTCCTTATATTACCCACTTCACAAGCAACATTTAATGTGCCAAACAACCCCACTGTTCAGGGGAGAAACTGAGGCTCAGAGTGGTGGGGCAAGAAGCAGGCATACACTGCACCCCCTCAGGATAGGAACTCTGCCTGCACCTTCCACCTGCCCAGGGGCTCTCAAGGGCCCCTCCTCCTAGGTCTTAGCCCTCTCCCCCCATCTGCAGTCTGCACACTGGAAGGATGTGGGGTTGGTGGCAGTTGGGGGGGGGCTTTCCCTAATGGGGCAGTTAGGGCAGATGTGGACTTCGCCCCCCCATGCCTGGCACAGACCCAGAGCTGCCAGCAGGGCCTCTTGGGTATCCGTTCCAGGCTCAGGGGCTCCCCTGGACCTTGTTTCTCCCACAGCTCTCACCCCACCCCCTTCCAAAATAGGTGGGGCACAGCACAGAACATCTTCTCCCGACAGCCTCCCAAGCCCTGGTCTGCTGTCAGCGTCCACGTAGTCTTAGAGTCACTAAAGTCCAAGAGGCCTCCTAAGAATGTGTCACCTTCCAACGTGGAGTCACACTGGGGAGGGAGGCGGGGAGAGCAGCCTAGCAGGGGTTTAAATGTCTGGCTGGCTCTGAGCTTCGGTCAGTTTGGACAGCAGCGCAGGTGAACTGCCTGGGACCGCTCCTCAGGCTCCCTCTGATTCCAGGAAGGACCCAGGGCTGTGCGAGACCACTCGGGGCCAGCGAGGAGCCCAAGATGTTTCTGAAGGCTGTGGTCCTGAGCCTGGCCCTGGTGGCTATCACCGGTGAGCAGAAGCTGCCCCTCGATGGGGACACTCAGGTGGGACCCACCTGTGCATCGAGTGAGGCAGGGTAGAGAGGCTGGGGCCACTGGGAGAGGACGGTTCTGAGGGCTTGTTGGCCCCAGCTGGACACAAGGGGGCTGCCCAGGGCCACCGAGCTCTCAGAGAGCTGGCCCATTGCCAGCCGCAGGCCCAGTGGCATTGGTGCTAGACCGGTTTCACCTGGCCCTGTGGCTTCCACCTGGCAAAGTGCAGAGGGAATAGGGCCCCCCAGCATCCTCCAGTCTGGAGCTCAGGGCTTGTGCAGAGGGGCAAGGACCGGTCCTCATGGAGTGCTCTCTGGTCTCTGCCCAGGTGCCCGGGCTGAGGTCAGTGCGGACCAGGTGGCCACTGTAGTGTGGGACTACTTCAGCCTGCTGAGAAACAACGCCAAGGAGGCTGTGGACCAGCTCCAGAGGTCTGAACTCACCCAGCAGCTCAAGTAAGAGGGGGCACGGCTGGCAGAGGGTGGAGGGAGGACGGTGGAGCTCTTTAAAGGCTGTGCAGTGCATGGCAAGGGCTGAGCTGGGAGGCAGGAGACCTGAGCTTAGGGCAGCCACTGTGCTGCCACTAAATCCCTGGGTGACCCTGGGGTTTCTGGGCCAGGGACCCACGGTGCCTTCCTGATTGAACTTTCTAGAGTATGACACATGGCCACATCCTCACTGAGGCTCATGGAAGAAAAGGAGGGAGGGAAATGTAATGTGACCTGGGTTCTAATACAGTCCAGAAGGACGGGCCCAGGAGCTTCGTGGGGAAGGAGATGGGGCTATTTGCACGGAAATCAGCGCCTTGTCTCTAGAAGACGCTGGAAGAGGCCGAGAGCACATTTTGTTATGGACAGTTACCCTGTGCCACAGCGCCCTCGAGCTGGGAAGGGTCTCAAAGCCCAACTCCTTTGCTGACAGGGAGGGGGACACGATGAATAGATCCTGGGACAAACTCTATGGAGATGCAGAGGTACGAAGTCAATGTAGTAACTTCGTCTCTTTTATCAGTCTCTCAAATCCTAAGGGAGGGCCAGAAGGGAAAAGATGGGTGACCTCGGTACCCTTGAATACTCCCCTGTCCCAGGCAGGCTTGTACAGGTTGCGTAGTACGTCAGGGGCAAGGTCCTGTCACGAAATGCCCGGCGTAACGGCCCCCTTCCCTGCAGTGCTCTCTTCCAGGACAAACTCGAGGACATGAACACTTACGCGAGTGACCTGCAGAAGCAGGTGATACCCTTCGCCACGGGGCTGCATGACAGCCTGAGCAAGAAGTCGGAGAGCCTGAGGGAGGAGATCCGGAAGGAGCTGGAGGAGCTGCGGGCCGGGCTGCTGCCCCACGCCGACGAGGTGAGCCAGAAGATCAGCGACAAGGTGCGCGAGCTGCAGGAGGGCCTGGGGCCCCTGCGGGAGCAGCTGAGCAAGCAGGTGGACGCGCAGGCCGAGCAGCTGCGGAGCCAGCTGACCACCTACGCGCAGAGCATGCAGACGGCGCTGCGGGAGAACGCGGGCAGCCTGCAGGACTCGCTGACACCCTACACCGAGGAATTCAAGACCAAGATCAATGAGAAAGTGGAGGAGCTCAAGGGCGGCCTCATCCCTTACACCGACGACTTCAAGGCCAAGATCGACCAGCACGTGGAGGAGCTGCGCCGCAGCCTGGAGCCCTACGCCCAGGACGTCGAGGGGAAGCTCAGCCACCAGCTCCAGGGGCTGGCCTTCCAGATGAAGAAGAATGCCGAGGACCTGAAGGGCAAGATCACGGCACAGGCCGAGGAGCTGCGGCAGAAGCTGGTGCCTGCGGCGGAGGTGCTCGGCGAGCTGAAGGGAAACGTGCAGGGGCTGCAGAAGTCGCTGGCCGACCTGAGCGGCCACCTGGACCGGCAGGTGGAGGAGTTCCGCCGCAAAGTGGAGCCCCACGGGGAGACCGTCAACAAGGCTTTGGTGCAGCAGATGGAGGAGCTCCGGCAGAAGCTGGGCCCCTATGCGGGGAAAGTGGAAGACCACTTGAGCTTCCTGGAGAAGGACCTGAGGGACAAGGTCAACTCCTTCTTCAGCACCCTCAAGGCGAAGGAGAGCCAGGACAAGCCCCTCGCCCTCCCCGAGGTGGAGCAGGCGCCCCTGCAGAGCTGAGCTGCTCCTGGCGCTCACTTCCCCCCTTTGCTGCCACCTGCCCTGCCCTGCCGCCTGCCTGCCTGTCAACTCCAGAGCAGGCCTTGTATGAGCAGGAGGACACGTGTCCAGTGGGAAGTGGCACCCCCTCTTGCTATTCAATAAAGCTGCCGAGAAACTAGTTGCAGTGTGACTCCTTATTGCTGGGTGGGCTACCGTGAAGCTTAGCAGGGGCCAGGCAGGGAAACCCTGAGGGCTGGGGAATGAGACTGCAGATGAGGACTGGGGTGCTGGAGAGCACTGTGCGG